>OU342733.1:349642119-350263786 GCA_910589765.1 Avena atlantica
CTCAAGCATCTTCTTGACTTCGTTGACCAAGGAAGAGCTCAATCTTGTTTCCAAGTTTCTGAGATCTTCCATGGTCACCGGGGTTGACTCACTACCACCTTCCCCTTCTTGGCTACCCATATTCTCTTAGGCGGTAAAGCCCGAATAAAGAGCCGAGGCTCTGATACCAATTGAAAGGATCGTATGGGCACCTAAAGGGGGGGGTGAATAGGTGCTACTTCAAATTTTCTTCTTTTTCAAATTAAGGTTTGACAATAAGGTAAATTCTCTAGATAATGCAACTACGGCGAATTTACCTATATGACAAAATGCAATAGCTACCACAACACAAAGTAGAAACAAGTAAGTAAGGTGCGGTAAAGGATAGAGGTAACCGAAAAGTGGACGCGGAGACACAAGGATTTGTTTCCCGTAGTTCCTTCCTTTTGAGGGGAAGTACGTCTACGTTTGGAGAGGGGGTGGTTTCAACCCACCAACGCCACGAGAGGCCTCCCTTGTTCTCCGATGAATCTCACCCCAATGGGATCGATTCACCTTCCACTATATCGGCAACCTTCAAGGTGGTAGCCGGCACCGTTACAAGTTTGGGGCACACATCCACAACTCAATCGGAGGCTCCCAAATACAAGCAAGCTGTCAAAGCAATCAAAGACAAGCTTGTAAGAACAAAAACAAGAGCTAGGGTTTCCAACAAAACACTAGAGCAAAGGGGCCCTCAATGAAATGAGGGGGAAGTGAAGATCTCTTTTGGTGAAGTAGTAGATCGGGGACTCCTCCTTTGATTCCCCAAAGATCAAGGGCTTTGGGTGGTTGGATGATGAGATCTTGAGAAATTTAGTGGCTCCAATGGACTCCAATAGTGGGCAAGACTTTAATAAGCTGAGCACTTTGTCCCAAGGTAGGTGGAGGGGTATTTATACCCCTCCACAACATCTGACCGTTGCTGCATTTACTGAAGCGGTAGTACCGGAAGTACAAGCGGTACTACCGCAAAACTCCGGTACTACCGGTCCTGGTACCGGACCACCCTTTTCATACAGCATCAGGTCCTGCCCCCAGCGGTACTACTGTTGTTGCTACCGGGAAGCGGTAGTACCGCTTGAGGTAACCGGTACTACCGGACCTAGAGGGAACAGCACAAAAACATACAAGAAACTCTCTGTCACGCTAGGTAGCAAAACCCGGTACTACCGCATTTTGCTACCGGCGCAGACAGAAGCTTTTTGCAACGTGAAAAAACTCTCTGTCACGCCTGGTAGTAAAATGCGGTACTACCGCATTTTGCTACCAGCGCAGACAGAAGCTTTTTGCAATGTTCAAAAAGCCTCTGTCCTGAGCAGTACTAAAATGCGGTACTACCGCATTTTAGTACCGGAGCAGGCAGAAGCTTTTGACAAGCGTAAAAAAGATTCTGTCGCGCTAGGTACTAAAATGCGGTACTACCGCTTTTTAGTACCTGGCTCGGCAGAGACTTTTTGACACTTAGTCATTTGCTTCTGTCTGGTCCGGTAGCAAAAAGCGGTACTACCGCTTTTTGGTACCGCGCCAGGCAGACAGTTTCTGAATGTTTGCAAACCTTTTTAAAGTACCTGTGATACACTTAGCAAAACATTAGTCCGATATGTGTGTTGTTATCAAACACCAAAATCACTAGGGATAGCAAATGCTCTTTCAGTTTCCTTCGGGTATCCTATGAAGACGCATTTTTTTGTTTTGGGTTCAAGCTTGTCCGGCTGTAACTTCTTTACATAGGCTTCAGAACCCCAAACTTTAAGGAACGAAAATTTAGGTTTCTTCCCAAACCATAGTTCATATTGTGTCATTTCAACAGATTTAGATGGTGCCCTATTTAAAGTGAATGCGGCTGTTTCTAACGCATAACCCCAAAATGATAGCGGTAAATCTGTAAGTGACATCATAGAACGAACCATACCTAAGAGAGTTCGATTACGACGTTTGGACACACCATTACGCTGTGGTGTTCCCTGCGGTGTCAATTGTGAAAGTATTCCGCATTTCTTCAAATGCTTTCCAAAATCGTAACTTAGATATTCACCTCCACGATCAGAACGTAGAAATTTAATCTTCTTGTTACGTTGATTCTCTACCTCACTTTGAAATTCCTTAAACTTCTCGAAAGTTTTGGACTTATGTTTCATGAAATAGACACACCCATATCTACTAAAGTCATCCGTGAAAGTAAGAACATAACGATAACCACCGCGCGATGCTACACTCATTGGTCCACACATATCTGTATGTATGATTTCCAATAAGTCTATAGCTCGCTCCATCATACCAGAAAATGGAGTCTTAGTCATTTTACCCATCAGACATGCTTTGCATCTTTCAAGTGATTCGAAATCAAGTGATTCAAGAAGTCCATCGGAATGGAGTTTCTTCATACGTTTCACTCCGATATGACCAAGATGACAGTGCCACATATAGGTCGAGTTATCGCTCGATTTCAAACGTTTAGCCTCAATGTTATTTATGTGTGTATTACTACAATCGAGATTCAATAAGAATAGACCATCTATCAAAGGTGCATGTGCATAAAACATATTACTCATATAAATCGAACAACCATTATTCTCGGATTTGAACAAGTAACCGTCTCGCAATAAACAACATCCCGATATAATGTTCATGCTTAACGCAGGCACCAAATAACAATTATTTAAGTATAAAACTAATCCCGATGGTACATGAAGAGGTAGCGTGCCGACCGCGATCACATCAACCTTTGATCCGTTTCCAACGTGCATCGTCACCTCGTTCTTCGCTAGCTTCCGTTTATTCTGCAGCACCTGTTTCGAGTTACAAATATGAGCAACCGAACCAGTATCAAATACCCAGGCACTACTACGAGTACTAGTGAGATACACATCAATAACATGTATATCGGATATACCTTTCTTGTTGATGTTGCCGTTCTTCAAATCCGCCAAGTACTTTGGGCAATTCCGCTTCCAGTGACCTTCTCCCTTGCAGTAAAAGCACTCAGTATCAGGCTTAGGTCCAGCCTTGGTCTTCTTCGTCGGCGTGGTAACTTTCTTACCACCCTTCTTGAAGTTTCCCTTCTGCTTAGACTTGCCTTTCTTGAATTTGGTGGTCTTATTGACCATCAACACTTGGTGCTCTTTCTTGATCTCTACTTCTGCAGATTTCAACATGGAGAAGAGTTCTGGCAACGTCTTATCCATGTTTTGCATATTGTAGTTCATCACAAAGTTCTTGTAACTTGGTGGTAGTGATTGGAGGACACGGTGAATCCCCAAAGAATTAGGAATCACTATACCCAAACTTTGGAGTTTGTTTGCGTGCCCAGACATCTTAAGCACATGCTCACTGACGGAGTTTCCCTCTTCCATCTTGCAGTTCAAGGACTTTTCAGAAGCCTCATAACTCTCAACTGCCGCATGAGCCTCAAATATCATTTTGAATTCACGGACAATATCATGCGGGTCTGAGTTCTCAAACCTTTTCTAAAGCTTCGATTCCAAACCATACAAGATAGCACACTGAACTATGGAGTACTGATTCTTCCGAGCGAGGAAAATATTCTTTACCTCATTGGTAGCATCAGCTGCAGGCGGGTCACCCAGCGGTGGATCCAGCACATAGGTCAAATTACCAGCATTGAGGACAATCCTCAAATTGCGAAACCAATCCGCGAAGTTTCTTCCATTGTTTTTCAACTTTTCTTTCTCTAGGAACGCATTAAAATTGATGGTAGGGGCCGCCATTGATCCTCGAACATATTTGCAATAGTTTGGACTAAGTTTATGACAAACTGAGTTCTAATTAATAGTTAAATTAATCTAGGAGAACTCCCAATCAAAACAATATCCCTCACATTGTTTTAGTGATCACACTAACCAAATCCACCACATCAAAACTGATCATCACGAGAGTTGATGTAGCTTCAATGGCGAACAATCATCATGTTCATCATATCTACTATATGACTCATGCTTTATCTTTCGGTGATCCGTGTTCCGAGACCATGTCTGTACATTCTAGGCTCGTGAAGATCAAACCTTAGCTTCTGCATGAGCAAAACTGGCTTGCTCACGTTGTATACACTTGCAGAATCTAACACATCCGATCATCACGTGGTGCTTCGAAACAACAAGCTTTAGCAACGGTGCTAACTAAGGATGAACACTTTAAAACTTGAAATTTGTGTGCTTGAGGGATCATCTTATAATGCTACCGTCGTAAACTAAGCAATATAAGATGCATAAAAGATTAACATCACATGCAATTCATAATATGTGATATGATATGGCCTTTCTTCTTTGTGCTTCCGATCTCCATCTTCAAGCACGAACATGATCTCCATCATCACCGGCATTGCATCAAGGTCAATGACGCCGCTCCATGGTTGTCGTCCACCAGCTTCAACTATTACAACTACTTTGAATAGACACGCGGGTCTTAACATAAATTAAAGACAACCATATGGATCCTGCCGGTTGCCAACTTACAATAAGGAACATTGCATACATCAAATATAATCACAATCATGGCCATATCACATCACAGCACACTCCTGCAAAACAAAGTTAGACGCCTCTAATTTTCTGTAGAGGTCTCAACCTAATAAGGTAGATTCCTCCTGTGTTTTACAATGCTAGTCCCTGGATCAATAGCTAGCATCCACAGTTAAGATGTAATATCAAGAACAAAGGTCATAATATAACTTTATAACCAGGAATAACATAGATTTATTACATCTTACATAGCTCATATGGCTATTACATTACATTGCAGCGGAATAAATACAGTCATGGGTCCTTCATTTTCATAGTACCACAGGCAGATGTTGGTTGTAGATTTTGTAGTCCTAGTCAATCAAACAATCTTCATTATAAAACAATCAACCTTCAACATTACAAGTTACAGCCGCATGGGTCAATACATTTTGAATTGTATTGGCAAGTTTCACTTTTATGTATAATAAGAGTGGATCCTATCATTTTATGCATATTTGGCTAAGTAGAGTTTAAGGTTTATTTGCATGAAGCAATATTTTATCCTATCCTTTTAAAAAGGGTTTTAAAATCCTTTGTCAAATTTCTTTTCCAAGTTCCTTGAACTCCTTGGTAGAAACTCAAGTGTTCAAGTCCCTGTCAAAAATCCCTTGAGCATCTTGGTAACCCCAAGTACAACAAGTTTTATCAAAATTCATGGGTTCCTTGGTAAAACCCCAAGTACATCATGCTCTTGAGCACCTTGGTAATCCCAAGTGCAACAAGCATTACAAAAAATCTCTTTGAATTCCTTGGTAGACACACAAGGGCATCAAGTTTTTATATTAGAAGTTGGAATGTCGAGATCTTCCATAGTTCAAACTTTAGTTGCTCAGTATTGTCCATAACCGGGGACACGGCTAAGTACTTAGATTTTATTTACTTCTGCAGAAGGAGTACACTTTACCCACATGACACAATCCCATCTTGTTGCCACCAGTGGCCTACTGGATTAGTGCTCACCAAGATGGAGTACTGGCAGACTGAGAGTGTGACGAAGTCTTTCCAAAAGGTCCTTCCATACATCATTGCTAGCTTGTCTTCATCCCCCATGAAGCATTCCAGATCCCCATGTCCGGTAGCTAAAGACAATGTATGGTTCTTCCTAATGTAGTTGACTAAGCCAGAGCCATAATAGCATGTGGTTGTACATGGAAGCCACAATTGGAGAAACATGTTCAATCTCTAAGTTTCCTAGATGGATTTCTTTTGGAGCACAACACAAAGTGAATGCCATAGACATGGTTCTCTTTTGTTGCCACCTTCTCCAAAACTTAAGTATCCTCCACCTAGGTGGTTCATTGAGTCCTTGTTTTATTATGTAAAACACAAGTCCTTTTCTCAACCTTTGTAAAATTTCAACATGTATCTCTTTTCAAAATAAAGCATGGCTAAGCATGTACAACTTCAATATTTTTACTAAGGAGTGTATAGGGAATCCTATTAGGATTAGCATAGCATAAGTATAAACATTTTCATGCATGTTTACAAAATCCACTAAGTAAAATAGTAGGTCTTTTGTATGATAGTGTAACTTGCCTTTTTGGTAGGGAATGAGGATTTTACTCCTTGATCTTGCTAGTCTCACACTTGCTAAATTCACTACAATCATTCAAACGAGCATAGTATCAAGTAGCATTCCAACATTCAAACAATAATTTACACACACAAGGCAATGGTTCCTAAGTCTTGCAAAAAGAGGGTTCTATGGCAAGGTTGGTCTCTACTAGGTTTATAACTTGTAAGGTCCTCATTGGTCTTTTACCAAAATGGCAAGGTCATTTGTTAGAGGGTTTTGCTCAAAGTCTATTTTAAAATCCCTTCAACATTTTATGTGGTGATAATTATTCCTTTCAAAACAAAACTTTATGTTTTTCACCAAGTGAGTTGCCCTTGGCAAGGCTTGGTGTTTTGGGTCAGTAAGCTTGATCCATAACATTTTCCTAAAGTTTTGCTTTGCAAAAACATTTCCATAATAAAATTAATGAGTTTATTTGGCTAGAAAATGGTTAAGTTGAATAATTCAACTTAAATTTCACAAAAATCATTTTTAACTCTATGGGTTGGTTTCTAGGGTCAGTAGGGTCACACAATTCCATTTTGCAAAAGATTTAATCCTAAAATGAATTTTAAACAATTTTTATATTCCAAACAAGTACATAAATGTTCTTGTAATTTCAAACAAGCAATCAGATACTATTTTCAAAACTAAGGCCATGGTTGTTTAGGGCTTGTTCCCCTGATTTTATTGATATAAAATTTGTCAAATTTGGACGTGTGGATCAAAAGTTATAGAGGTTTGAAGTTTGTAGTTAAATCAGATTCAAATTTCTTTTAAAACGAGATAGGTGACACGCGGCACGCTCTGGTTGGACGGTACCGGTTCGGGGTGGATCACGCTGTGGGGCGTTGGATTAAGTCAGATCGGGTGGTCCAGATAACGTACCCCTTCGCGGCTTAAGTGTCCTATCATAGGCGTTGGATAGGGATCCAACGGTGTTCACGCGCTCGACCATTCGCGAGCGGCGGCAGCGGTGGCTAGTGGCGGCGGCGGTCAGATTGCGGCGGTGCTTGGCGAAACAGAACGTTAGGAGAGAGGGGAAGATGTTCACCTTGATCGCAGAGCTATGGTGGAGCACGTCGTGTGGTCGGTGTGGCTCGGGACGCACTAGGGTTGCGGCAATTTCTCACCGGAGTTGGTAACAGCGTCGAGCGGCTCTGGTTCTGGTTGAAGTCGACGCTGCAGATCACCCTAAGGCAAGTCAGGAATATGGTTAGGTGCGTAGGTCCGAGGCGAATATGCTCGCATGATCGAGGAGCGGTGGGGCATCGGATTTCACCTGGAAACGCTGTCAGAGTTGGAGGCAGACGGTGGTCGTCGTGGTCGTCGCCGCTGGCGTCGCTGTAGATCTCGAGAGGGCAAACCGAGAGCATGGTTAGTCGCGGGAGACCATGGCAGAGCTGTGAGTGTGAACTATAGGGCTTGGGTGGTCGGCTCTTACCAGTATGCTTTGCCGGAGTAGAGGACAGACGGCGGTGCTCCTGTGCTTGGTCCAGGACGACTTCCTGGGACACCCGCGGTTGAATGGTTGGTACAGGGAGGAAGGTATGGGAGTGGGGAATGTGTGTGCTTGGTCAATGAGGCAAGGGGAGGTCTGGTTTCGTCGAAATCGTCACCGGAACATCGTCGGAGCAGAGGCGTTCCAGGTCGAAATTTGCTCGGCCTGGGGGCAGGGAGAGGGAGTGGTCTGGGGAAAATGGAGGAGCAGTCGCTGGAGTTTTAAGTAGGCGTCGTCGCTGGGGGAGTAAAGGTTGTGGTTAACGCGAATTCAAGCCGCAGCTTCAACGGCAGAAACGGCCGCGCGGTGAGGGGAGAAGGAGTCGCGGGGAGAACGATGAACAGGGCAGAGTGGGGTCCAGCGTCAATGAGAAAAGAAGAGGGAGAAGAGGGGCCACCGGTCAGTCTCTGTCTGAGTAGGTTTCTGAGTAAGAAAAGAAACGCTTCGGGGGAGGGGAGAAGTCTGGGCTGGATTGGCTTAGTGGGCTGGGCCTTTGCACTATTTTTTTAATTCTGTGTTCTTTTCTTTTTCTATTACTATTTACTAATTTGAATTTCAAACAATTCTCAAGTATTCAAAACAATTCAAATCTTCACCAAACATTGTGACCAAGAATTTGGTTCTGTTAATCAACATAAACCAATTATTAATTAAAATAATATTTTTATACCCTTTTATTAATTAAATAGAATGGACTATGGTTTATTACTAAAATAGGATCTGGTTTAATTAATAAAATCTTTATTTAAATATTTTTAAAACCAAATCAGTAGGTTTTATTTGAGAATATAAGATACTTGAAATACTTGTTAAAATAAAATAACATTTTATTATAGGATCCATCAATAATTAAATATAATAGACTTTCCTTATTAATTCAAGTAGGATTTATTTTATTTGAGATATTTATTTTGAATCTAAAATAAAGTCAAAACACTTTAGTAGGGTTTAATTAAGAGAATAAAATACTTAGAAACTTATTTAAAATAATTTAATAAGTTTTGATGTTTTAATTAAAAATGGTTAAAACCTTTTATTTGAATAAAATTTGATATTAATTCCTTATCATTTTATTTTAACTAAACCTTTGTTAGTTTTATTCAAAGCTACATGTTTTAATTCATAAGTTTGGCCAAGGTTTTGATTTAGCTTTATAAAACATTCTTTATTTATAAACTTCTATTTCATTTGAAAACAAATCTTTTCATTTGATTGTTTTAAAATAACATTTCCAATTGTTTCCTTTTATGAAATGCTTATCCCTTTAAATCCTTTTAGGATTTTGATTAATTCAAATGGGTTTGAGTTTCCATTTTAAATTTTAAAAAGTTTCTTCTGGCTCTGAAAATCAAACAAAGTTTTATTTTTTTTTTTATTTTCACATTTCAAGATTTGGAAAATCTTGGGATGTGACATTTTCCTTGCATATTTTACGTGGTTTGGGGCTTTCAATAAGTGTCACTATAACTTACGAACAAGAACCACAATGTTGATGCTTGAACTGTCAAGTGCCCGTTGTAAATTGGATCTATACTATAATGGGAGAGACAGACACCCGCAAAGCCACTTGTGCAATACAAGTTGCATGTTCAGCGTGGAGCAAGTCTCATGAACGATGTCATGTAAGGTTAGCCCGGGCCGCTTCACCCCATCATACCGCAAGATGCAAAGTACACAAGAATCAATTGATAATAAAAGCACCACCGCCCACAATGACCATTGTGTACTACTCGTGCAACAGATCTACATATAGACACGGCTCTAATACCACTGTAGGGGTTCGTAGCATGGAAAACAAAAAATTTCTACCGCATGCAAACAAACAAGCCAAGATCTATCTACTAGATTGTAGCAACGAGTCGGTAGAGGAACTCACCCTCGAAGATTCCAAAGCGGTTAACGAGAGCGGATTCTCATGGGTGATGTAGTCGTACTCTTCCCGATATCAAGATCGTGTAGACGATCCTTCCGGCGCCGCGTTCCGGCAGCGCTCCCGCAGTCGGTCTCACGTTTGGTACTCGATGAAGACCTTCCTCTCCCTTTTTCCAGCAGGCAGCAGAGGTTGTAGTACTCTCCTCGCGATTCTGGCGGCATGACGGTGTGGTACCGGAAGTAGAGGGGAGATCTCGCAGGGCTTCGCCTTAAGCCGGAGCGAGTATGGTGGACTATGAGAGAGCCTTGGCGATCTAGGGATTTGAGGTACCAAGGAGAGAGAGCTAGGCCGGCGGCTAGGGCAAGGGGAAGCCCCAACTCGGCGGCTTGGTAGAAAAACCCTAGGGCGGCGGCTATGGTGGCCGGCGGCTAGGGTTAGGGTTTGGTGGGGCAAGGTGTAGTTCTATAGGGGCACCCTTGCCCCTCCTTTTATAGGTGGGAGGACTCGGCCAAGGGGAAGGGATTCCTCCCCCAAGTCGGCCTCCTTGGCCGGCGGTGGAGAGAGGAGGACTTCCTCCCCAAGTAGGTTTCCTACTCTCCCTCCACCAAGCAAACTTGCCGTTTGACTTTTCAAATTGGTGTTTGACTTTTCAAACTAGGATTTGATTTATCCCTTTATTTTTCTCAGCGATGACACCTAGTACATGATGCAACCATTCCAACTTGTTATGACACATTCATGTACCCTTCCCCTCCGGAGTGCCGGACCTTCCAGAACCTTCTAGAACATTCCTAATGAAAACATCGGAATCATCCTCCAACTCCGGAACATGACTTTCCTTATATGAATCTTATTCTTCGGACCATTCCGGATCTCCTCGTGATATCCCGGATCCCATACGAGACTCCGAACAACATTCGGTCTCTTACTCATCATTCCATAACTACTCAACAACATCGAATCCTTAAGTGTGTCTCCCTACGGTTCGTGCATTATGCGGACATGATCGAGACACTTCTCCGAAAAATAACCAATAGAGGAATCTGGAAATTCATATGGCTCCCACATATTTCTATGATTACTTTGCGATCGAATGAACCACTTACATACGATACCAATTTCCCTTTGTCTCACGATAGTTTACTTATCCGAGGTTTTGATCGTCGGTATCTATGCATACCTAGTTCAACCTCGTTACCGATAAGTACTCTTTTCTCGTTCCCGTGGTATGTGATCCCTTGTGAGCCAGTCACATGATTGCAAGATAATTGGATGACATTCCACCGAGAGGGCCCAGAGTATATCTATCCGTCATATGGATGGACAAATCCCACTCTTGATTCATGTGTCTCAACCCATACTTTCCGAACACTCAATGCCACCTTTATAGCTACCCAGTTACGGTGTGGTGTTTGATGTCATCAAAGGATCCTTCCGGTGATGGTGATAAGCATGATCTCATGGTCGAAGGAATTAGGTTACTATGTATCAGAAAGCATATAGCAATTGAACTAATAAAATGACTTGATCTTTATGCTACGCTTATCTATATCAGTATGTCCATCATACCATTCTCCTAATGATATGATCTTGTTGTTAATAACATCTCAATGTTCATGATAGGGAAACCACAATCATCTATTAACCAACAAGCTAGTATTATGAAGAGGCTTTACTAGGGACTCTTATTTAGTTTACAAATCACACAAGTATTAATGTTTCCTGGTTAATACTGTTATAGCATGAATGTAAACATTTATCATAAACACAAAGATATAATAATAAATACCTTTATTATTGCCTCTAGGGCATATCTCCAACACTAAGTATGATTTTGCTATGCCAAGACATGATGAGACACTTTGTGGCAGATGTGGGCCCATGCCAACATTGCATGGTCTATAGACCTCTATAGGTTGGCTAGAAACACCAGCATCAACCTAGTTGTTTTTTGCCTCGGGAGTTGTCCATCAAGATGGCACCCTGTTGTTAGATCTTAGTATAACACTAGTATGCCAAGACATGATGAGACACACTTGTGGTAAATGTGGGGCCAGGCCAACATTGCATGGGATCTAGGCCTCTCTGGCTGGATAGAAACACCTTCCCCAACTTGTTGTATGAGTCATCACTTGGCCAAAATGATCCTACCTACTTGATAGATCTAAGTATGATTTTTCTATGCAAGGACATGATAAGACACTTTGTGGTAGATGTGGGCCCATGCCAACATTTCATGGGCTCTAGACCTCTCTGGGCTGGATAGAAACAGCTTCACCAACTTGTTGTTGTATGAGTCATCACTTGGCCAACATGATCCTACCTACTTGATAGATCTAAGTATGATTTTTCTATGCCAAGACATGATGGGACACTTTGTGGCAGATGTGGGCCCATGCCAACATTGCATGGTCTATAGACCTCTCTGGGTGGGCTTGAAACACCATCATCAACCTACTGGTTGTGTGCCTCAGCAGTTGGCAACCATTATGCCACCCTGTTGATAGATCTTAGTATAACACTACTATGCCAAGACATGACGAGACACAACTATGGCAAATGTGGGGCCATGCCAACATTTCATAGGATATTGACCTCTCTGGGCTGGATAAAATCACCATCATAAACTTAGTGGGTGTGTGAGTCACTACACATGACCATCATGATCCCACCCAGTTGATACATCTAAGTATAAGAGTGCTATGCTAAGCCATGACACACACTTGTGGAAGATGGTGGGCCATGCCAACATTGCATGGGATCTAGACCTTTCTGGGCCGGATAGAAACACCTTCACCAATTTGTTGTTGTATGAGTCATCACTTGGCCAACATGATCCTACCTACTTGATAGATCTAAGTATGAATTTGCTATGCCAAGACGTGATGAGACATTTTGTGGCAGATGTGGGCCCATGCCAACATAGCATGGTCTATAGATCTCTATATGTTGGCTAGAAACACCATCATCAACCTAGTGGTTGTGTGCCTCAGCAGTTGGCCAACAAGATGCCACCCCATTGTTAGATCTTAGTATAACACTGGTAAGCCAAGACATGATGAGACACACTTGTGGCAAATGTGGGGCCATGCCAACATTGCATGGGGTCTAGACCTCTCTGGCTGGATAAAAACACCTTCACCAACTTGTTATTGTATGTGTCATCACTTGGCCAACATGATCCTACCTACTTGATAGATCTAAGTATGAATTTGCTATGCCAGTACATGATGAGACACTTTGTGGCAGATGTGGGAACATCCCAGCATTGCATGGTCTATAGATCTCTATAGGTTGGCTAGAAACACCATCATCAAGATAGTTGTTGTGTGCCTCAGCAGTTGGCCAACAAGATGCCACCCTGTCGTTAGATCTTAGTATAACACTAGTATGCCAATACATGATGCGACACACTTGTGGAAAATGTGGGGCGATGACAACATTGCATGGGATCTAGGCCTCTCTGGGATGGATAGAAACACATTCACCAACTTGTATCAGTCATCACCTGGTCAACATGATCCTACCTACTTGATAGATCTAACTACAGTTTTGCTATGCCAAGCCATGACACACACAACTCTAGTAGATGTGGGTCCATGCCAACATTGCATGGGCTATGGACCTCTTTGGGTTGGCTAGAAACAACATCATAAACTTAGTGGTTGTGTGAGTCACTACACTTGACTAGCATGATCCCACCTAGTTGGTTCTAAAAGTCATGTAGGATATTCCACTCTATTTATCTACACTCCGTGGTTGAGCATCAACAAATGCTTATCTGCAAGTTGATGTAGATTTTGTTATGTTTAGTTTATTACTTTGTTTTTTCTGCTATTGGTACTTCTTGAACTTAGATTGATTCTCTATTCCAAAAGTGTGATGGTTCATCTACTGAAACTTATAATGATACTGGATGTATAAGTTTGTGGACAACCTCTAGATTTCGTTCAGTTTCATATAACACTTGTTTAGGTCATATTTTGATCCATTATTTCACTGTACATGACGAACTGGATTGAACGGGATGTAATAAGGGCACCTAGTCTGGGCCCTGCACGTTCAATTCGCGGGATGGCACTGGTAGTATCTGGTTGTGCGGAGCAGATTTTCACACTATAACTCAGAACCTTCGTTGAGCCTTTGTAACTCTAAATAAATACATAGAAACAACATGATAGCAGATAGTTTTCGGACAGCACAAAAGGTTTCTCCCGATGCAACTCATTGTTTGGATAGTTCAGTTTACAGTTGCAAAATAGAAACACATAATTCAGTTCAGCAGAGCAGCATCGAGGAAAGTCTGCTACATTACAGTTGTAGCCTGGCGAGGAGCTGCTCATTTTCCTCCTCAATATCTTCAAGTAGTAGGCGACTTGCGAGCATGTCCTGTCTAATCTTGATCTACTCACTGAGAGAAACCTCGAGCTTCCAAAGTAGGTTCATGTTCTCGACATGGAGATCGACATTAGCATCTTTTAGCCTCACATTATCCTTCGAGAGCCCCTCGTTGATGGATGTATTCCATCGGTTCGAGGCTTGGATATTCTTATGCAGTTTCTTCCAGGCAGCGTTGTCCCTTTTCAGCTCGTCGCGCTCCTCAATAAGGGTATTCACAGCTAATTTGAGCCGTTCTAATTCTAGTTCTTGTGTTCGCATTTTCTCCCTATGGCTGCTTATTCGTGCATTAAGCCAAGAATCCACCTGATTGTTGAGTTTTGTCTTCTTTTCCTGGGACAAAGAATACGTGGTTTCAGTGCTATCACGGAACAGGAACAATAGAAACTAAAATTATAGCATCGAGCTTTATGCAAAAATGGGCGGTGTGGAAAAGATCCAGGAGAACCCAAATCCTAGTCGAAAAAAACCCTAGTGTACAGTGTTTACCTCGCTGATCCGGGTATCAGGGGCAAACATACCGGTGAACCGACGGCTCTGAAGAAGGAGAAGTAGGTGATGATTAAGGAGAAGAAGAATGATGGATAACACTATTAAGGAGAAGAAGTACATGACTTACCCGGAGGATCCCTCGCCTGCTGGTATAGCCATGAGCATATGTTGTGACTCTTCAGTGCGTAAAGCATCATGGAGAGATCTCCCTTTTCTCTCCTAGCGCCTTGTTGCCATGGCACGCTTCCGAGGGGGAGCCATGCCTGCGTAGAGGGAGGGAGCCGGAGCGGGATGAGCATGAGGAAGAAGAAAGGGAGGAGGGAGCTAGTGACGAGTGGAGGTAGATAGTAAAAAAGGATAGGCATACCAGTCGTATGCACACCATCGTCCTCTCCCCTACTATGCGATCTGCCTTCTCAGAGAAGTTTTGTGCACACATGGTAGGCAGATAAATGCAACGATACGACCGATTGGATGCTCCATTAAGTCGATTGATAATTCAATGACACTTTGGCGCTGATACAATGGTGCATGCATCCGGCCTGCATGCGTCATGATGACATAGTCCTGCATCGTCACGGTCACATTTACAATTTATGTCTAGTTCTGTTTCCGGATCAGAATTTCACACTAGTGGTGTCAGATATGCACCGCGTCGGACGTGATGGGTGGTTTCACGGGTGCTGCTATTTTCCTCCTACAGCGGGTGTGTATACGCATCGCCTGAAGTGTTTCGTGGGTGGGCCGACCCATTAGTGCTTCCCTAGTTTCCTTTTCAGTTTGCTTTGATATTTTTTCATTTTGTTGAAATTCAAATCTAAACATTGTCTAAAACTAAACAAAAATAAAATTTGAACAAATTTAAGAAATTTCGAATCTATACAAATTTCGGATATGAATAAATTTCAAATTTGAACAAATTTCAGATCTGAACAAATTTTGAATCCAAACGAAAATCAAATCTGAAGAAAATTGAAAATATTAAAATTCAAAAATTCTTCACATTTGAAAACTATTCGACTTGGAAAACTATTCACAAGAAAGAAAATAAAATAGAAAATAAAAAAGATAAAAGAAACAGAGAAAAACAAATGAGACAAAAATAAGCGTTATATGGGCCAGCCCAACGCGCACACCCGCGTGAGCGGATCCTATTAATGCGTGCATTGGGAGATAAATAGCATTGGCGTGGTTTTACGGGACAGCTCTGTATAAGAAGGGACCCGAACAAGCATTGACAGCCACATCACAGTTGTTAACAACACTGCTATGTATATAGCAATATGACAGAATATTGTAGCAAGTTAAGCCCGCACAAACTTATTACACTAGTAGCGTGAACGTTCTACTCATCCATTATCGCAAGGGCTAGATCATGCTGGGAGCATTTCTTGATCACTTCGCACATGTTGTAGTCGTAGATGGTTATCCTGAACAGATCACCCTTCATCATCTCGAAGGTTAGGAAGTACTCGATCATGATCTGGTGGGAAATGGCGAATCTAGGCCACCCCTAGTCAAGGAAAACCCTGCCACCAACATCCCTGAGCTTGACCATCCAGCTGCATCCGGTGTTAGTATTGAGCACGATCGTCCTTGGCACAGTGCCGAGGAAAGGCCCGAATCCCTCAGGAATTGGTAGCAGGTAAAACGCATCTTCCAACATGACCCTGGCGAAAAATGGGTTGGAGCACTGAAAAAAGAATCAACACATGTCAACACATACATTGTGGTGATCACAAATGAACAAGCAAGGCGTTTAACAGAAATGAACTATCAACATGGCTTCATGTGCAATGGCACAGTTGCAAAGGGATTCTCTGTAACACCCTCAGAATCGGCCCTATGCAAGTTTTAGCGAAAACCGCCAAACCCGCATAGAAACGATTCAAAGGTGCCCACCAGGCACTTTCATGCGGGTGGAAAACAAAGTAATAACATTACACAACAGTCCTCGATGGGACCCACAGAACAGATATATATACAACACGACTCCATGAGTCAAGAATACAAATATACGGTACAAAGATCCAAATCACCTCGAAAACGATGGAGCGTCCGACTACGGACAAGATGCAAATGGGGCTAAGAGCCCTGAAGAATAACCAATGGCGTCCATAACCCTGCCCAGGCCAAGCCGGAAGGGTAACCCTGCTAACGGCGTCGATCTCAAAACCTGCTTAAACAAAAGGGGTGCCGACAAAGGGCCAAGTAAAAAGAGAAGCGTCAGTACTGAGGCTAGTACACGGCGAGACTAGAATTCGGCGGTCCTCGCCTACATAGGTATGGTGGACTGAAGCGGCAGCGGCAGCATGCACTAAACAACCTATAGAGACCCGGTACAACTGGCGGCTATTAGAGAGGGGTAAGAAAGACCTATGCGGAACCAACCTGATACTACCACCAAACAAAACTCATCCTGGTGTTTCCCCCTCGAGACCAAACGAGGAAGTAAACCGAGGAACTCACACGGTTGGCAGTTTTATTTATTCGGTTATCGTTGCAGCAATTACTAGTCAGGTATAGATAATCATCCTGATAAAATAAGCGGTGGGCCATTTTAGTTATCCATTCCGTTGTAGTTGCGACACTTACTAGTCAAAATACAATTAGCATGAGATGACCTCAAAACCCAGCAGTTGTTGGTACTTTTACTTAGCCATTCCGTTGTAGTGAAGTTGATTACTAGTCATATCGGATAGAAGTCAATTTATAACAGTAAACTTTAGTTATAGTTGTCTATGATCAAGCACTGTGCTCCAAGTCGTCCATAACCGCGGACATGGCTTCTCGAAAAGATTTAACCCTGCAGGGGTGCACCAAAGTGTCCACAAGCACTTCGACCCTTTTTGCCAGATCAGTTAACATACACCCATCGGTATGTCGGCGGGGCCTAAGTCATGACGTTCCCAGACCCAAAGCAAGCACGGGGGGCCACCCCACTAAGTCTACCCGAAACGAAGTCGGCCGGTCTCCGAGACGGACTCAGGGTTTGCGTCAGTGGCTGTAAACGACAGCAAATCCCAAAACTGGGACTGTCGATACCGCGAAAACACTCCGCTTCCTAAACAGTACAGTGTGCTCCTCGCACAATCGTAAATAAAGCAGTAAAGCATGGCATAAGTACAGGATAGTAAATAAAACCTCAAACTAGTTTGTGGCCCCCAGTACAATACTTTGAAATCAGGTAATAATCAATGGGGGGCCCATATCTCCCCACCTGTGGTTAGCGCGCTCGATCTCGGAACAGGTGTCAAGAACTCGGGGTCCTACGGGACACAAGTGGGCGGTCGGAAAACCAACATTATCTATCACCCACCGATGCCTCTGCTTACTTACTTTAATTTTAGTTGTTAAACAGTAAATAAAGTGAACGAAAAGTAAAGCCAGGATCATCTCCAACATTGAACATGCGGCCCTTCTCCAACAACTGTGGTACTTGACAACACGCAACAGCACTTGAGCAAGCGACTATGACACGCAGGTCCAACTAACTACCAAACCACAGGTAATAGGATGTGTCCAAGGCAATATAGGGCTGCAGGGGATATCGCGGTTACGAAAACTAGAGCATCGCGACAAAGATAGCAATAGATCAACAGGAGGGAATAAATACTATAAAAGTAAGATAGGTAGAAAGAGGGAGATGCTCGCCTGAAAACATTGTCGAAGGTTCAACCGAAGATCGGGGCGAAGCTCACATCAACTCAACGGCCTTATCCGCGAAGAAGCAAAACACTAAAAGAAACACCGGATGCACTATTTAATACTACGGCAAAAGATCGGGCATGATGCATGACATGGAAAAGGTGCGATGCAATTAGGTCAATATTAAGCGGAACCGGGGTCCCGACAGTTAGATATATGGTTCTAGTTGTTTATCTACCCCGCAAATTAAATGTTGTTTTAGCATGGCAAAAGATAGCGCCGGTTCGCTACACAAATTCAAATGAGGCCAATATAAGGCTAGATTTGCCCGCATTTGGGCCCCATATTTAATTAGAGGTGAGTCGGCATAAGGCCCCCAAACCACATGATATGCATGCGAGAATGACAATTTAATATGCAACAAGTTGGACTATATTTAAAATAGGGTTTCGGGAAGGGATTCACACATTAGGGTTCGGCAGATCTTGGGGTTCCAGGGTTCGGGGTTCGGTCTCAGGGTCCGGATCTGGGGTTCGGTCTCGGCGGGATCGTTCTCGGATAACTGAGGTCGATCTTGTCGCATCCGGGAGGAGGACTTGGCGCGTCGGATTTGGTCTTCTAATCCATGTAGTAGACCTGATCAGTTCCATGTCGACGACCTTGGGATACGGGGCTTCGTCTCCGTGAGGCGACCTTGGCGCTCCGCGGCCTTCGGTCACGGGTTCTCCGGGCTCCCATGTAGGAGATCTTGTCATCGCGTCGAAGAACTCGGATTCGGGTGTCGGTGTACTACTTGCTGTTCCCCCTTAGACGATCTTTGGGTTCCGTGAAGGAGATCTTGTAGTGCCGGAATTCCCCAGGATCGATCATCGGATTCGGCGACGGGGCTTCGAGGCACTTGTTATAGGGTCTGCCTTGTATCTCCAGGTACGGGGGTCTCGGTGAGCTTTGCGTCCTGAGGAGGTGGTCTTCGGTTACGGACCTCGGCCATCTCATCCGTGTAGTAGATCATGGCGTCCCGAGGTTGCGGTTCGGCTTCATGTCCTCCAGGGCCGGTCTCACCAATACGTGTTCAACGTGTTGGACGGTAAGGCCCGGCGCGCTACAGGGGAGGTGGGCCCCGGGAAGGAGAGGCAGAGGCGGCGTGGGCTCGACGGGACCAGGGGCGAGGCGGGCCGCGAGAGCCGCGCCCAGGCAGGTCCCGGCAGGGCCGGCTCGAGGATGCTCGCAGACGGCGCTGCAGGGGAAGAGGCCGACGGGGACAAGGCAGAGGCGGGGAGGCGGGGTCGCCGGCGCGGAGGGGAGCGGAGCTTGGAGGCCGGTAGCACGCCGCAGAGGTGGCCGGCGGAGGGTTGCAGAGGCCCAGGGGAGGGGCGGGCTTAAGCTCGGAGACGACGTGGGGCCCGGCGAGGCGGCGGCCGCAGGCGGAGGTCGCCGCGGAGGGGCCCGCTGGCGACGGAGGCGGCCCGAGCGGAGGCGGACGGCAAGGCGAGCCGGCGACAGAGGGGAGGCCGCGCGAGGAGGCTACGGACGCGGGCCGACGGGGAGGCGGACGGAGGGCCGGTGGCGGAGAGGACGGACGCAGGCGGCGCTCGGGCCAGCGGTGGAAGAGGAGAGAGCGGACGACGCGGGAGGAAGCGGCCAGCGCCGGGGAGGAGAGGCGGGTCGCAGGGCGAGGACGACGGGACGCGGCAGAGGGCGGCCGACGACGGGCGAGCACGGGAGAGGCTCAGAGAGGAGGGAGAGGCGGCGCTGGGCGGAAGGAGGAGCTCTGGGGTCGGCGGGGAACGAGGGAGGACGAAGAGAGAGGGAGCGGGGCGACGGGGCAGGTGCGGGGGCGCGGCCGGTGGCGAGGTGAGCCGCGGGGCCAGGGGGGTGTCGGTGGGAGTGGGGCCGGGGTGGGGCCTGGGGGCAGCGAGTTGGGGCTGTGGGGTGTGCGTGCGTTGGGTGGGTCAGGAGAGAGAGAGGGAAAAGGAGAGGGGATGTTTGGGGGGTGAGTTGGCAGCATATGAGTGGTGGGGAGTTTGGGGAGGGGTGAGGTGGCGACATAGGATAGGTTGGGGTGAGGTGGAGGTAGGGTGGGTAGTTTAGGACTAGGTAGAAAAGGGTTTGGGGTGGACCGTTTTGGAACTGGGGGTGGTCGACTGGGTCGATTCGGCCCGTTCGACTGCCCCCACTAAAATAATTAATTAATTTATTTATTTCAACCAGCGCTTTTGCAAACCGACAGCGGACAAAACAAAATAATGCGGTGACCCGTGTTTTGCGTTTGAACAAAGGCGGGGCGTTTTGGAAACACAAAATAGGTTTTTCTGCAAATAGTTTTATGCAAGCAAATGCAAGATGATGACGATGCTCAAATGCAATGTGGCATGATGAAATGAGCATGCGGTCATGATGATGCAATGCACAAAAACAACGCGATTTTCTAGTAGTGGTTTTGCGGGATTCCACATTCTCCTCATGATCAAGACAAATGAACAAGAAATTTATTTCACACACAAGTTTGGGCATGAAGAGGATCCCTTTGCATTTCATTGTGTGACAGTGTAATCATCAGCCAAAGCAAGCAAAACACAATGACCTAACATGATCTAAGCACTTCCAAGCTTCAGAATAACTATCAAACAAAGGGTATAGCTGATGCTATGGTAAAACCCATTGGGAACTTGGCCAGACAACGCGAACTAATCATCGGCATAGAAGAAGAACGTTAACAGTGCGAAAATCACCAATTTTTTCCACGGGGAAACCCTAAAGACATCATCTGCCTAAATCTAGCCACTTACAAGCAAAGATTGAACCAAGATTGCGGTAGATCTAGTGCTTACAATGGCACAACATGTAGTATGACAGAAGCAAAGACCCCAACCTTTCAAATCGACAAAAACAACCACATACCAATACAAATTGGGCGTGCATGTCAATGATATGTGTGGTACTAGACACAAACATATAGATATGTGATGCTAAGGCATAGAGAGGGGAATTCGAGGCCTTACCGCCATTGATGCAGGTCGGGAGCTTCAAGTAGGTCGAGGAGAAGTGGTATGATCGCCCTCTATCTACCGCCGTGTGCTGCCCTTGCGGTGGTCATCGATCTGCCGGCGGTAGAGGAACGGTAGACAGTGAGACAGGAGAAGAAGGGGCGATGTTGAACGGGGTGAGTGCACCTTCCCAATGCATTGTGAGCCCCCGCTCTTATCCGCGCGTGTAACACAAACAACCCGTGGGTGGAACAGAAATGCGTCCCAACAAACCACGTAGACGTGTTGCCATGTCATACTGCTGAGTTGGACGACGGGAATCCACATCGCGTCATAGAATACGTGCGTAATGTTCCGCTTCGTGCCCGTACGGGCTTTGGCTGGTTCTACATGCGCGATCTAACCTTTCCGTATGCCAATCCTACCCCCAGGCGCGAAGAGGTATCCGCCCATCCCAGCCCATGATCGCGCCTGGATTTTTATATCTTTCCTTGACGGGTCTATTGAATCAGAAGTCTACTTTATTTCGCTTTGAACATGTACATATACGATTACAAGGAAATATAACTAGGAATAGAAGGGATGTAGCTGTGCAATATTCCATAGACGGTCTATTTCATTCGGATATGTACTACCACCAGCTCTCTTTTTCATCTGAGTGTCTGGTCTTTCCTTGACTGGTCTCATATCGGTTAAATAATATGACCCATTATGCAGAACTCTACTGATGATAAAAGGTCCTTCACAAATCGGGGAAAGTATGTGCTTTCTTTTTTGCACGAGTCGGAGAACCAAATTTTCTTTCCTAAAAGAATAGTTTTGTACTCTCTAACTATGATACTTGCATAACTTCTGCTGATAGGCTATAGATCTCTGCTCAGCAACAACACGAACTTCTTCGATTCTATCGATATCATCCTATCAAGAAACTTCTTCATCTTCTTCAATATACGCTTTGACTCAAGGAGACTGGTGAATTAAATCACTTGGAAGAACTGCTTCTGCAACATAGACCAAGAAGAAAGGAGTGTAACCAGTTGATCTGTTAGGAGTTGTACGTAAGCTCCATATCACAGACGGTAATTCTTCCGCCCAAGCCCCCACGGCATGATGAAGTGGTGCCTCGAGACGAGGCCGGAGTCCTTTTAAAATGAGACCATTAGTTCTTTAGACTTGTCCATTAGCCTATGGATGCACGACTGATGCAATATCGATCCGGATCCCTTGATCCTCGCAGAATTCGGCAAGTTCCACCATGGAAAATTTGCTCCCGTTGTTAGTAATTATACTGTGCGGATAGCCGAATCGGATGATCACGTCCTCGAGGAATTTTCTGTCGGTGGCTCCTTCGCAACTTGTTACGGGTTTAGCCTCAATCCATTTTGTAAACTTATCCACCATTATTACTAGGTGAGTAAATCCACACTTTGTCGTGCCAAACAGCCCTAACATATCAAGCCCCCAGACCACAAATGCTCATGTAATAGGGATTGTTCGCAGCTGATCAGCCGGAACATGTGCCTGACAAGCGTACTTTTGGTAGCCTTTGCACGCTTTGACCATTTTATCGACATCTGCCTTAGCTGTAAGCCAAAAGAATCCATGACTAATAGCTTTTGCCACTAAAGATTTGGCTTCAGCGTGGAGATCACACTCGCCTTCATGGATTTCTCGCAATATTTCCACTTCTTCTTCCGGAGAAATACATCGCTGAAAAACCCTAGAAACAGTCCGCTTATAGAGCTCACCATTTATTACTGTATAGGATTTTGCTCGTTGGACGATCTGACGGCTCAGGACTTTGTCTTCGGCTAATTTTCCATCTATCAAGAAATCCAGATACGGTTTTGTCCAGCTGGGAATTATAGCCAGAACTGCTATTAAAGGTGAGTCGGATTTCGTCGGATAGTCCTAATCAAATCCAGTGATGTAGGGTACCTTTAAGTTCTCTAAAAAAGCGTCATCCAGAACTTGTTTCCGCACAGAGCATATCCTTGATAAAGCATCTACTTCCTCATTTTCTGCTCGAGTGATGTGTTGAACCTCAAAACACTTGAACGATTTAGATAGTTCATCCAAGACGGCTTTGTAGGATGCCATGTGTTTGTTTGCATTGCAGATATCGGATACTTGCTGAGCAACTAAATCCGAGTCTCTGTAACACATGAGTCTTGTTATGCCAATATTTTTGGCCATACGTATTCCATGTAACAATGCTTCATACTCATCAATATTATTGGTTGCCATGAAGTCTATTTGTAACACATAGAACAACTTATTTCCTTGGGGTTATTTGAGAACCACGCCAGCCCCCGAGCCTCCTCATGCTTTTGATCCTTCAAAATGAAGGGTCCAAAATTCTGAGTCTGGAGCACTTGTATTTTCTGCCATTTCTGTCCAATCAATGACAAAATCGGCATGTATTTGGGACTTGATTGTTGTACGTGGCTTGTACTCAATGTCGAAAGCAGCAAGTTCTATTCCCCACTTTGCAACACGTCTTGTGGCGTTGCGATTGTTGATTATATCTCGCAGGGGGGCAGTACTCACCACTGTGATCTTGTGCTATTGGAAGTAGTGTCATAGCTTTCTAGATGCGAAGAACACTCCATAGGCTAGCTTTTTATGGTGTGGATATCTTTGTTTTGATTCTGTCAGAACCTCACTTAGGTAGTAAGTTGGACACTGAACCTTATGCTCATGGCCTTCATCTTCGCGCTCCACTACTATTACCACACTTATGACTTTGTTAGTCGTTGCAATATAAAGTAACATAGGATTTAGAGGCTCTGGCGCTGTGAGAACTGGTGGATTTGAAAGTAGGTCTTTCAAACTTTGTAGGGCAGCATCGGCTTCCTGGGTCCAGACAAATTTTTTGGTTTTCTTCAAGAGTTTGTATAAGGGTGCGGCTCCTTCTCTGAGCTGGTTGACGAACCGACTCATTGCTGTGATGCAACAAGTGAGACATTGCACGTCCTTTAGGCGATTCGGCCTGGTAATGTTGAGTATAGCCTTATTTTTGTATCGATTCACCTCTATGCCTCTTTCAGACATGACAAAACCTAACAATTTTCCGGCTGGAATTCCAAAGAAACACTTCTTCGGATTTAGCATCATATTGAATTTTCGTAGGCTAGCAAATGTTTCCTCCAAGTCAGAAATTAAGGT
Source organism: Avena atlantica (assembly GCA_910589765.1). Classification (NCBI taxonomy): domain Eukaryota; kingdom Viridiplantae; phylum Streptophyta; class Magnoliopsida; order Poales; family Poaceae; genus Avena; species Avena atlantica. The sequence goes on from OU342733.1 coordinate 349,666,283, forward strand.
TCCCTTCTATTTGGACATAACTGCTATGTGTTCTGCGTATACATGGATGTTGCATCCGATTTGATTGTCAAGACAACGTTGCATAGTACGTTGATATGTTGCTCCCACGTTCTTTAAGCCAAAAGTCATAGTTTTGTAGCAGAAGGTTCCGAAAGGAGTGACGAAAGACGTCTTGATTTGATCCAACTTTTTCATCAGTATTTGGTGATATTCGGAATATGCATCGAGAAAACAGAGTAATATTGACCCTGCCGTTGAATCAATAACTTGATCGATTCTTGGCAAACGGAACGGGTCTTATGGACAGGCTTTGTTCAAAGAGGTATAATCAACACACATCCTTAATTCAATAGTGTCCTTTTTAGGGACGAGTACAGGATTTTCCACCCAATCTGTGTGGATGACCTTTGTTATGAATCCGGTTAATTCTAGTCAGGCTAATTCTTTGGCTATTTCTTTGGCTTTTCATCACCAAACCATCATAGGGATTGTTTGATGGGTTTAGCGTGAGGGTACACATTAAAGAGTGCTCGACAAGTTCCCTAGGTACTCCGGTCATGTCAGAAGGCTGCCGTGTGAAGATATCACTATTAGCTTTGAGGAACTCGACGAGCGCGCTTTCCTATGCACGGTCTAAGCCTACCCCTATGTTCATCATCTTGGAGGGATCATCTTCCTTCAGTGACGTTTTCTTCATCTCTTCCAACGCCTTGAACTGCATGCTTGGCTTCAGCACCTCGTTCTTTGTAGCGGGCATCTCGGAAGGATCGGTGGTCTTCTTGATCTCCTGGTACTCCTGGCGTGTAGCAATACTTCGGCAAAGGAAGCAGAGCCTTCGTCGCACTCTCGCGCCTTCTTCGGATTTCCCCAGATGGTGCTGACGCCTTTTGGACCTGGAAGTTTTATCCTGTTGTAAATGTAGATGTAACAAGGACGAGCCATGAACGCCAAGTAAGCCGGACGTCCGAAGATGGCGTGGTAATCACTTTTGAACAGTACCACCTCAAAAGAGAGTGGCTCGATCCGATAATTATCTCGGGTTCCGAACGTCACGTCCAGTGTTATCTCACCCAGAGAATCCGCCTGTCTCCCTGGTACAATGCCATGGAAAGTTACACTGCTATAACTCATTTGGCTCTCGTGGATCTTTATGCGGTGGAGCGTTTCGATGTAAAGGATGTTAATGCTTCTACCATCGTCCATGAGAGTTTTAGAGAAATCATAGCCATCAATAAGCGGATTGACGACCAGAGGGTACTTTTCTCGACGATGTGTTTTCCTCGAGGATCCGAGCGGTCAAATGTGATGGTTACATCCGACCAATCCAGGAATTGGGGGACAGCCGGAACCGTGACATTGAGCTCACGGAGAACCGCCTTCTTGACCTTAGCTAGCTGAGTCCCAAGGTAGCAGACGTATGTGTCTTTCTTTGTGGGATAATCCTTATTTCTGTCCGACTTGGGCTATGTGGCATCCGCTTCTTCCATGTCGGAATCTTCCTTGGGCTCCTTGCCTTTCTCGGAATTTTTCTTTCCTTTTCGTCTCTTGGATATGTAGCCAGCGGATTAGTCTTTTTTGATGTTGTCATTGAAACGACACTCGTAATTGGTGTGGGTAGATCCTCCGTTACTATACAGGTGGTGGATATAGGGATTGTTGGCAATGTTTGCCCAGGTATAGGTTCTTCTGGGTTGCTGATCTCCTCTTCCCTGGATTCGGGATGTTCTGCGGCCTCGACCCCGGCCGCCTTCGCGAGCTCCTTGTCCTTCAGATTCGAATGTTGAATTCACTGTTGCGTTGTCCGGAGCCTGTTTATCTTCCGAGGTGTTCTTGCGCTTCAGAGTTTGTTGTTTCTGCTGCTTGTCCGCATTTGGGTTGGCCAGAATATTCAGCAGTCGTTTTGAATCATCGTCGACATCGGCATATTTGCTCTCTGTTTCGATCATCTCTCCCAAATCTATGACGTGGTCACGCTTTAGCCTGTGTCACAAAAGTCTGATTGGGAGTCCTGCAATGAAAGCTTCAATCGCAGTTTGCTCGTTTACTCGTTCGCAGGCGTTTTTCATATCGATCGAGCGTTCGAGGTATTCCCGGCAGGTTTCTCCGGGTCTTTGAGTGCAATTCTACAAGTGTCCGACTGTGCAGTGCCTCTTGTATATTCCCTCGAAGTTTGAGAAGAATGCACTTTGCATATCAATACCAGTTATGAATTGAATTTTCTGGCAGTTCATTGAGCCATGATTGAGCCGTCTTCCTCAGCATAAGCGGGAGAAATCGTACTGCAACCAGGCTGTTTCCTCCTTTGGCGATGAAGCACGCCTAGAAAAAATCTTGAAGCCATGTATCTGGCCGAGCTACGACGTCATAGGGTTGGATGTGTTTGGCAATACAAAATCAACTGGAAATTTGGTTTGATGGATGCGTGGGCCAAAGCACTTGGGTCCCATGTACACGTCTTATTCCTCGTACCACTTCGCTTCCGGGTCTTCTTTATGGCAGTTGTTCTATCGATGATGGCCCTCATGAGGAACCATTGCCCTATTGGCATATTCGGACGCAGCTAGAATAACTCTCTCCCAGTCACATGCGGGCCTGCGATGATGAACGTTTGATCCGGTACTTGAATTTTGCGGTGACCCAGCATACCAATGCATAATGTAGTATACTATAGTCGTTGACATAACACCAATGAAGCAACGTTCACTAGTATTACATCCCTCAGAATGGCACAACAGAAACACAGCGGGTCCAATACATGGCTAAAGGTTACAACTCACTCTTTACATAAGATCCAGAGAACACTCTAGGTTAAAGAGAGAAAGAATTTCTTATAGAGAAGAATCAAAGATAAACAACGCAAGAACTAGTATACTATTAAGTCTAGTATTCTGGCTAAGAAGTTGGCATTGCTGCTAATGCAATGCATTACAGAATTAGGTTCTTGGGCTAGAGATTAGGTTCCTATCTAATCAGTAACTTCGTCTTCACTTGAGTTGATGTATATGTTGACTTCCTTGACTTTAATGAATAGCTTTAGCTTTGGATGATGAGTCCTGGAGCATAACTTGATGTAGATGTAGTCTTTTCCGGCTTCAGAATCTAGCAAGGGTTAAGAAGATACTTTGAGTACGAGCGTACTCAACAAGTTCACTAGAAAAGGAGTGTTTGATGCACTATAACTACAGCCACAGACCATAGGTCGTAGGCTATGCAAGTTTTCATAAACATTTCTTCAAAAGTTGCTTTTATTCTGAAAATCTATGTCTGTCAGCCTTCACGGGTTTACCAGAACTTTCATGGAGTTCCTTTCCCACCGCGTTCACAGCTCCTTCCCGGAACAGGGATTAACAAGTAATAGTTCTTACACTCTGCAGAGGTGCGTTACTTTACCCATGAGAGATCAACTCTTTGTTGCACAACCGGGCAGCTTATTCCCGTCCACAATTCCATGATGTGGGGCCCAGAAGATGATCCAAGCCAATCACTGCCCCCTTCTGAACCTCGCATGCCTCCCTGGTGTACACCATGCCCACATAAAGGATTACGACAATGGTTTGTACAAACCGTTAGATGTTAGAACTATCGTGGGACATTGAGGGTTCCCACCCATATGCTGCATATCCTCTACGAATTACCAATTAATATGCACGCTACGAGGATAACAACCATGACCCGCACATCCGGCTTCATGCGAGAGGAAGAAGATATAGCTGACTTCTCCGTCCCATTCCAAATCTCATGGTCAACGCGTAATATACGGTGCAAGAATCACTTGCGACATTGGTTGTTAAGTCCTAAGTGATATAGTTCTGAACAGTGGTATCCCAACTGTCAGATTTAATAGATTAGCTGATCACCCTGGATCAGTAACCAATAGTTCACATTATTATCGAAAATAGTGTTTCCAGACCTTTTTCAAATGCAGGTGATGAAAACACTGGATTCGTAAAATACTTTGCAGAAAATAAACAAAGGACATGAGCAAGTGTGAACTTGCCTTTTGTGATTGCAAGATTATGCACTCACGGTCTTCGGGTCAGTATAAGATCCAAAATCTGAAATCAGCATCATTGGTCCGGTAAGGACTAATGTTTAAAGAAACAATATTCTTTTATGCATCAGTAATGTGATGCACGTTCTAAGCGCAAATCCCGGGGATAACGTTGTCCTAGGGTTTGGATTCCGGAAATGGTTATTTTGGAATATGTGGTCCTTTTAAATGGTTTTCACATTTGTGCCTCTATTAGGGCTTATAAGTGTTTGTGAGGAACACATATATAATAATGAAATATATAATTATAAAATGCTCGTTAAGATTGCTTATATAAGAGTGCTTGTTTGAAGTGGCAAAAAGAATAACCTTCGAAGAAAATGTTTCTCTTCTAAGGTTTAGATAAGCTTTGTGGTTAGTTGAGTTGGTAGCTGTTATTTATGATGTTTGCTCGAATGATTTGGGTTTGAGATGTTTTTATAACTTAACTGCTTCAGACCACTAACTAGAAACATATGATAATGTTTATAGTGTTGAATTAAGATTCTTGTAGACTAAAGTTAACATTAAAATATAGATAGTTTTGAGGTTTTAATACTTATAACATTGGGATCTTGTGTATCTGGAATGTTTCCTTTAGGTTACTTAAGAATGGTTATTCTTTTACTTGGTGTAATGGTTTCTTCATTCTATAATAGGGTAGTATCATTTATCTTTTATAAAGGAGTGGTTGTGGTTTTATAAACTAGAATATAATATTTCTTCGCTACTAATGGACTTATTATAATGTTGGGTTAGTTTTCGTAATCTGGTAATTAACATGGATGGAAAGGATCTGATTTATTCACAAGGTGTTCTTTAAGGTTTTTATCATGAATTGAAATACTTTGAGAATATAATCTTCACTTAGGGTTGATGATAACTAAATAAAAAGATATTTATAATGTTTTAAATCATTTAAGGTTCATTTTATTAATATTTAAGGATAATACTATTGATTAAACTTAATTTACTCATTTTAGGAATATTAATAAATTTTACTTACCCTTATATGAATTATTAATAAAGTAATTGAATTTAAATTTGAGTTATTAAATTATCTGAATTTTTATTTAATTCAAAAGTAGAATATTAGATGTTTAACATGTGGATATTATTTTTGTGATCATCTTGGTATATCACATTTATTTTTGTGATTTATAATTAATAAGATATGATTTTTATAATTCTTATTACTTTATAATTACTTAATAAATAATAAATATTTAATTTAAGTGAAATAATAATACAAGATTATAGTTTTAAATTAAAAATCTTATTTTTTAAATTTTTTGGTATTTTATTTATATTATTATCATTTATCATTATAAATTATGAATTATCAAAGTTTTATTACTTATAAAACCTTTATTAAATATTATTTATTTAAATAATCATCATAATAATATTTGATAATAGTTTTAAGTTGTAGCTTTTATTTTTCTAAAAATTTCATATATTACACATATTTTTCTGAATTATAAATCAAAAATTATTAATTAAACAAGATTTAATCATTTATTAGATTTCTGGAATATTATTAATTGAATTATAACATTTTATTTAACTCACAACAGAAAATACTTTTTACACCATACAAAGAGCTAGCCCTAGTCACTCACTAGTGGGCCATTGTCCACCTTAGCTTACTGGCTAAAGAAATACATTTGTTACTGACCTTCTTTTTACTCTCAGTCGATGACACATGGGCCCTGGGCCACGTCACTTGCCACGCAGGACAACGACCAGTCAAACTAACTGTCGTGGTGCGATCATGACGTAACAATGGCGTCAGCACCACCACCGCCGCCAGAGGTTGGTCACCGGCGACGATCTACTGCACCCAAGCAAGCGAGATAGACCTAGTTCGAATCAGCGCAACCTACTGAACCTAAGAGTGGCGGCGCCGCTCGGAAATGGTCATCGGAGCCTCATCTCCGATGGTGGCTGACGGTGAAACGACAATTTACAACGAGATCAAGCGATTCAAGGATGCTGGAAGGTTCAAGAACTCACCCTGATGATGATTGAGTAGTCGGCGAGGGCAGGCGCGGTCGGAAACAAGCTCCCCGACGAGGATTCTGAAGAACTGATGTGAAGGGGAACGGCCAAATTCACCCGCTCCAGTGCTCCCATTGATGCAAGATTCCACCCAGAGGATCTACGGAGGACGGCGCTTCTCCATAGCTGCTCAGAATGGTGTGGGGAGACGTGGTTCGACGGCGAGGGGTGGCTCCGGTGAGCTAGGGTTTCAGTCCCTTCATATCTGAGAGGATAAGGAAGAATTAGAGATAAGGATTGAGGCAGGGCGTTGCGGTGGCCTTCTTATCCCTTCCTGGAACGACGGCGAGTATCTTGGCGCACGGCTGACGATGACGGCATCGAGCGGCGGCGAGCTCCGCCAGCGAGCTGCCTGTGTGCGTGACGATGACGATGATGACTGTTTTGCGGATCAACCAACGGTCCTCTCCTGACCCAACTTGTCAGTCACAGCTAGAAAAGAACTAGGCTTGTTACTGGGCTGTTGTGGTCTTCACAGGGGTGTTAGATAGGTGTAGGGTTGTTGGGCCACGGCCAGGTAGTGTTTTTTGTTGTTTTATCTATTTTCTATTTTCTGGTTTCTTATTCAGACTTGAATTTGATTTATATTTTGAAACTTTTTCTTTGTATGATTTGTTTGCTAGATATTTACAACAATACTAAAATATACTTAGTCTCATTTGTGAATTTTTATTATATCATCTTTTTCTAATTTTTTTATTTACTAAATATGAACCCCCTTGTTAATATTTTATATAAACTTTTCTTATTATTTTTCTCTCCTATTTTAGTTAGGGATTTCTTGAATGATATATTCTTATTTGTTTAAAAACTTAACTCTAATTGGCTCATAGTTTGAATATAAACTTTTATATGTATAATGATCCTATACCATTATTTAATGCATGAAATATAAAAGACATTGATATGGTTATTTCTACTCCCGTTAATTTGTAAAATGGCAATGTATATATTCTATTGTGATAAACAAAGAAGTTTAGGGTTTTGAATTATGAATATTTACCCTAGGGTTTAGGGTTTTTAACATACTTAGATTCCTTTATGGATATGAATAAAGAATTAATAACTAAGCATATTATCTTCTGTTTGTGATATTTGATGACATTTCCTTTTTATAATAGAAATTTATAATTAGAATGTTTTATAGAAAGAAATTGATAAAGATATACTTAAGCACATATAGTTAAGATGGTCGGAATTAACTACTATAGGAAAATATTTTTTATAAAGTGTTATAGACATCAGTTGATGGATCAATAACATGAGATAGATATTCTACTTGGTTTTAAGATTGAGAGTTCATTGCTTACCAAGAATTACTATCTTTCATAATTCATAACTCTAGATCTTTAAATAAAGAATTCCTTTCCTAGATATACTACATTTTACAATTTATTATCCTGATTAACATGATGAATTTTAATTCATAGAAATATTCTCATTCACTGATTAACCTTCTAAACTCATGGATGAATCCAATGAGTTTGATACCAAAGTATTCCATAACTTCCTCATATCCTTGCTTGGTTGTATCTACTACACTGTTGATATCCTTCCATCCAACAAATAGTTCTTTCAATTTTACTCATACTCTTCTTAATCATTCACTACTAATGTATCTCCATTAGTTGTATGCATCCAACTACCCTTTCTCTACATTTGACTATCCTTTAGAATGTCTAACAACACTTCTATGATTCCATACAATATTAGCTTTAATTGAATCATATCATCTTAGATTCACTTTACTCCACAAACTCACACTCCAGCCCTAAATCATATTTATGTGGTTTGTAATGACCACCCAGGGATGACTTATCTCTACTAGGGTTTTAATCATGTTTTACCAACCAATACCACTTATACATGACATAAGTACTCAATCTTGGTGAATAAGGCTTGATCATTATAATCTTGTGACCTTTTATAGTTTAAGTTTCCAGTTGGCTAATCAAGGCTTCCATCCATACAACATTGCAGTTGAATGATAATTATTTTCTGTTTAGTTCTATTGGATTAAGAGATATAATTAATTGATTATACCTACTTGATCCAATAGGACTACTCCTGGCAACTATCTCCAGACTTCATCCTTGTACTTTTCTTTTCTATCAAGGAGGGATTTAACTCCATCAATTATCCTATTGATTTGATTCTTTGCAATCATTCTTATCAAAGAAATGTCATTTGAATGTAGCATCACTGTTCACCTCTCCTAAGTTGTTTCTTTGTAGATACTTATTTGTAAGCTGTGTTGTGATCAAGTACTTGTTAAGTTGAGAATGGGTGAATCAATAGTTGGTTTCTCAACATTGATGAACAACATACATGGATATATACTCAATATATATGATAAGGATTGGTATGGAAATAAAGATATATGGTGAATGATCTTGACTTAGTTTCCTTCCTACACAATCTTACTTAGGAAGTAGGGTTGAACATTACCATGATACTCATGGTATATGCAGATGAGATTAAGATATAGTTGTTAAATTCATATTTGGTGTTATATACTTTAACTCGGTACTCATGTGTGATTATAAGGAATACTATAATATGATCACCTAATGATCAAGTATAATTAACACTGTATCAGGGTTTAACTCTTATTACATTTTATCTATCCTTGGATCAAATCTCCCTTACCCAAAATAAGGTTTTAGCAAAAGTATAATTGAAACTTATCATAGTCAACTTGATGATCTACTTCAATTCCATCAAGTTAAGAGAAGCTTCATTCAATTTGATAAGTTCGGTTTTAAAAGCGCAAAAGTTATTCGGATTTTCTATGCATGAATGCAATGTATACATCTGGGTTCATCTTATTTCTCGGCTCTAATGCTGGGATGTTACAAATTTTCTTCTTCCCTGGGATGATAGCGTTGATCCATATCCCTGTGGGGTCTTTCATCAGCTGTTTGGTTGGCGCCATGTGGCAAAATTCTAACTTTGAGGCTAGTTTGCCACTGAATGACGCGGCCATCTTATGCTGTTTCAATCCTTTGTCCAGCAACGCCACACATTGACGAACTTGCTCTGGAGAGGGATTATTGGCGAGGATAGCTCGAGCAGCTGCTGCGTTTTCTAACGGCATGCTATAGACTTGGATCTTCTCTCCAGATTTTCCGTCAAATAAGTCTCTATGCATATCCGGGTTCCTATTAGCAAGAACCGGGCCTCCTCTTGTCTTGTTTGGTAGTCGCTTGAAATCGGACTGGTATTTGGTAGGATCATTGACTAACTATTGTTTAAGATCGACGATGCGCATAGCCTCCTCGAGTAAAAACTAACGGTGATTTTCCAGGTTCTCAGCCTTTTTCTCCAGCGCATCTGGAGTAAGATCCGAAGCGGATGGGATTGGTATCATGAGAGCATCTCCGTAAATTTCACGTGCACCCTTGGTGATGACATGTCCATCCACAGGAGCGTCAATCAATGTGGTATTAATCGGATCTCTGTCCTGATTCTCCGTCTGGATCTCTTCATCAACTTTTTTTTCTTTGGTTTCCTCGACGCCCGGCTCTGCCGGTGTCGGATTTTTGTTCTTTTTCTTCTTCTTTGACCGCCCAATAGCCCTGATGTGCGTACCGGTGGCAAAGACGGCTTTCGGTCCGGTACCGAGAGATCAACTTCCGTCGGTACTTTCCGTAGTAGTTGTCTTTTGGACCTTGGATGAGTCTCTGGTGTCCATGTCATCTTGCATGGTGTAATCTTCATCCATGCTATTGTACGGACTCGGAGGAGTCTGCGGCTCACCTTGCGCTGGTTTGGAGGCGTGTTCTTCTTCGTATTCCTCCATCTCCTTCTCGAAGTCTCGAAGTTCCTGCGATGTGATTGACTCCTGAGGGGAACCAGGTAAGTCGGTGTTTTCTTTGATTGCGTCGAGAACTGAATCGTTTCCGGCTCCAGCATCGACAGAGTCGGATCTAGAGCTCACGTGGTATACGAAGCAGTGTTTCTACTTCTTCATGTTCTGAAGGTAGCGGCACATCTGGGTTTCCGCCTCTGCCATCTCAAAGCTTTCCCTGATATCAGCGATTGCTTCATAATTGATGTAAGGGTGTTTCGTCATCTTCTTTATCCTATGCCTCAAGAGTGTTTTTCTTCTCCGACATCGGTAGGACTGGATCCAAAGCGGATATACTCCTCTCCTGTGTATCCGATATCAACGGGGAGATTAGATCCAGATTTTTCTTCCACTACAGGAGCGGGCTGGGTGGGTTTATTTTTGTCCAGGATCCTGAACTCTTTCGCCTTTGCGGATAGAGCAGATCCGGATTTTTCTTCCGCCATGGTCATCACCTCAAGGGTGGGTTGGGCGGGCTTAGTGAAACCAAGGTATATATCGATCTCGCTGATAGGCATGATTGTGTATGTTGTCACGGGCTTGCTATCTGGAATCCAAGTCTCGTCGAGAAGAACAAGAGGGACATCACTGGCGTAGACCACGTGACCCATAGAGATTGTTTTGCCGATTCCTGCACGCGCAGATTCCACCTGGAACGAAGCTCCAAAAGTCAGCCGCCCCACGATGGGAGCCAACTGTCATCGGATTATCGACAAGTACGCCATAGGGGGTCCTGACGGCATTGACAAGATGGGGTGTGAGACATCGGATGTTCCAGGAACGGTGAGCACAAGTTTACCCAGGTTCAGATCCGACTGCGGTGATCGGATCCTACTCCTGCTAGCAACCAGCAATATATCAGCGAGAGACCGATGCTATACTGGATTACAAGAGAGGTTCGCCTGTGCGAGTAGGTTGTGGTATTGCTGCCCTAAAGGCTCCCATAGGGCCGGTTTATATAGTCACCGGGACCTAGGGTTACAGGAGAGACCTATCTAGCTACATTACAGAGTCAGTAACTAGATACAACTTGGACTACAAGTAATACTATAGGCCTAAGTCGAAAAATCTTCTGGGCCTTGTCGTAGCCGGAAGTGGCTCCTCCTCTTTATCTGACTGGACCGCCTGTGAAGCAAAGCTCTAACCTGTTGGTCGGCCACCCTGGTCAGTGAGTCCTGTGGGTATACCCGGAAAGTATATCCCCAATAGTGCGTGTGGAAACTTTGGTGCTCCCCTGTAGGGTTAAATCTTTTCGAGAAGTCGTGTCCACGGTTATGGACGACTTGGAGCACAGTATCTCGATCATAGACAACTATAACTAAAGTTTACTATTATAATTTTACTTGTATCTGATATGAATAGTAATGAGGATAACCACCATAGAAAATATGAATAAAATTGCAAACCGTGTGAGTTTCCTCGGCATGACTTCCTAGTTTTGTCTCAAGCGGGAAATATCAGGATGGGTATGTTTGGTGGTAGTATCAGGTTGGCTCTAAATAGGTGTTCCTTCTCTCTCTCTAATAGCCGATAGTTGTATTGAGTCTCTATAGGATGTTTAGCACATGCTTTGCTGCCGCTTCAGTCCACCATACCTATGTAGGCAAGATCCACTGAATTCTAAATCTTGCCGTGTACTGGCCTCAGTACTGACCTCTATCTTTTCCTTTACCCTTTGTCGGCACCCCTTTTTGTTGTAGCAGGTTTGAGATCGATGTCGTTAGCAGGGTTACCCTTCCGGCTTGGCCTAGGAAGGTCTATGGACGCATTGGTTATTCTTCAGGGCCCTTAGCCCCATTTTCATCTTGTCTGTACTCGGATACTGTATTGTTTTTAAAGTGATTTCAATCTTTGTATTGTATATCAGTATTCTTGACTCTTGGAATCGTGTTGTATATATATATTTGTTCTGCGGGTTCCATCGTGGACTATTGTGTAATGATATTACTTTATTTTCCACCCACACGAAAGTGCCTGGTGGTCACCTTTGAATCATTTCTATGCGGGTTTGGTAGGAATCGCTAAAACTTGCATAGGGCCGGTCCGAGGGTGTTACAACAGGCGGTGACCGGCTTCGTTGTGGTTCACCAGGGGAGGGTTGTCACCCTCCTACCTAGCAAGGTCCCTTTCCTACCGGTTAGCGAAGAAGGCATTCCAGGTGTCGTAGTTTTTGGGATCCCAATGGGGTTCCATCCACTACTCCGGTGTGAACTCAAGATAGAAGTGGTTAGTGATGGACGCCTGGTGGGCATGGGTAGCTGGAGGCGCATAGTGCCTCAGTTTCATCGAGAGTCAGAATGGCCTAGTATGCAGTGTCCATTGTTGTGAGAGACGAAGGTGTGGATGTGTGGATATCCATGGCGCGATCGGCCTAGATATAGAGGGAAAGGGCGGCAAAACATGGCGGGAATCATTGGGAAATGACGGGAAATAACTTTAGTCATGGTTAGTGGCTCCAACCGTGACTAAAAGCCCTGGTTAGAGGGAAAGGGCGGGAAAACATGGCGGGAAGCGGTGGAAAATGGTGGGAAATATCTTTAGTCCCGGTTAGATGCTCCAACCAGGACTAAAAGCCCCGGTTAGAGGGAAAGGGCTGGAAAATATGACGAGAGGCAGTGGGAAATGGCGGGAATCATATTTAGTCCCGGTTAGTGGCTCCAACCAAATTAAAGCTTCACGTTTATCAAAATTACTAAACCCTTCGCGTGGTGTCATATTATGTGTTATAGTTGCAAGGAAAAATATTAAACTTGGAAAATTGCAAATATCATAAAATATTCTTCACAAAATAAGCTACCAGGTTTCATGGCATTTAGGTTCACAATATGAGGCCGGCCAGATTTGAACTAGAGGTACACAATATGAGGCCATGAACCCTTCTTGGCGTATGTCCCTTGCTTATGATCGCTTCGGCCGTAACCATTGAGCATCTTCTTTATTTAATAGGATGTTTGGCTCAGTTTTCACTGTGAAGGGCGGAATTTCATCAAACTTATTATAATATTCTGACATGTATGTCTTGTCCTTGACTCCCATGATGTTTCTTTTCCCTGAAAGAACTGTGTGATGCTTTGGCTCATCGTATGATGTATTCGTTTGCTTTTTATTTATTTATTTCGATCTAGAAGACATGTCCTTCACATAGAAAACATGAGCCACATCATTGGCTTGGACAAATGGTTCATCTCTGTAACCAAGATTTTTGAGATCCACTATTGTCATTCTGTACAATGGGTCTACCTTTACCCCTTCTCCATTCAGGTTGGCCCATTTGCACCGAAACAAAGGGACCTTACAAGAAACTCCATAGACAAGTTCCCATATCTCCTCTATGTAACCATAGTATGTGTCCTTTTTCCCATTCTCGTCTGTTGCATCAAAGCAAACAACACTATTTTGGTTGGTGCTCTTTTTATCTTGGGCGATCATGTAAAATGTATTCCCACTTATCTTCTACCCTTGGAAATTTACTATAGTATAAGATGGTGACCTTGCCAACAAGTAGAGCTGATCTACAACAGTGGTGTCATTAATGAGATGTGTTCGCAACCAACTATCGAAATTCGCCATGTGTTCAACTTTAATCTAGGAGTCAGGCTTCCCTGGGTTTGTGGAGCATACAATATTCTTGTGTACCTTGATATACAAAGCCACGAAGGTGGAATTTTGTAGAACTATGTAGTGTGATTGTGTGAATGATTACCTGCCCCTACATATCATTGCTTTCTTTCCTAGCATGCCTTTTCCATTTAGTCTCCCCTCATGCCGCTATTCAGGAACACCAATCGGCTTAAGGTCAGGAATATAGTCAACACAAAACTCAATGACCTCCTCTGTTCCATATCCCTCGGAGATGGTTCCTTCTTGCTAGCACGATTATGAACTTATTTTTTTAAGACTCCCATGAACCTCTCAAAGGGGAACATATTGTGTATAAATACAGGACCGAGAATGGCAATCTCTTCGAATAGGTGAACCAGGAGATGCGTCATAATATTGAAGAAGGATGGTGGGAACACCAACTTTAAACTAATAAGACATTGGACCACATCCTTCTATAATCTTGGTAGAATATCTAGATTTATTAACTTCTGAGATATTCCATTGAAGAATGCATATAGCCTCACAATGGGTACTCAAACATTTTCCGGTAGAATCCCCTCAATGCAGCCGGAAGCAACTGCGTCATAATCACATGATAGTCATGAGACTTTAGGTTTTGGCATTTATTCTCTGCCATATTTATTATCCCTTTAGATTAGACGAGAAGCCAGACGACACCTTGATACTGTAAAGGACTTCAAAAAAATATTTCCTTCTCTGCTTTGGTAAGAGCATAGCTGACAGGACTTGAGTGATGCCATTTATCTGTCTTGTTCTATGTATACATGTTCTCTAGGTTTTCATACGTTGTTGGTCCTCCCATGCTTCTGGTGTATCTTTTGATTTCCCATACACACCTAGTAAGCCTAGCAGGTTCAAGCAAAGATTGTTCATAACGTGCATCACGTCAATTGAAGAGCGGACATGTAGGACTTTCCAATAGGGTATCTCCCAAAATATAGATTTCTTCTTCCACATGGGCGTGTGTCCGGTAGCGACGTCGTTCGGAATAGATTGACTTCCAGGACCCTTTCCAAATATTACTTCTATGTCCCTAACCATACCAAATACATCATCATTAGTAGGGAGGTCAGGATTCTTCCAGTGATCTGCCTCACCTTGGAAATGCTTGCCTTTATTTCTTACCGGATGATTGGATGGAACAAATTTAAGATTCCCTAGGTACACAACCTTCTTACAATTATGAAAATATGTGCTTTTAGTCTCATCTAAACAGTGCGTGCATGCCTTGTATCCCTCGTTTGTCTGTCCTGAAAGGTTACTAAGAGCATGTCAATCATTCATGCTTACAAAAAGCAACGTTTATAGGTCAAATGGCTCTTGTTTGTGCTCATCCCACATATGTACACTTGGTTTGCCCCACAACTGTAAGAGTTTTTCAACTAATGGACTTAGGTACACATCAATGTCGTTGCCGGGTTGTTTCGGGACTTGGATGAGTACTGGCATCATAATAAACTTACGCTTCATTCACAACCAAGGAGAAAGGTTGTAGATACATAGAGTCAGATGCTATGTCACATCCCAAGATTTTCCAAAATCTTGTAATGTGAAAATAAATGAATAAAATAAAACTAGGTTCAATTCTCAGAGCCAGAAGAAACTTTTGAATGCAATTAGAACTTCAAACTCTTTTGAAATAAATAAGTCCTAAAGGGATTCATAAAGATAAACATTTAATAAAGGAAAGTTAAAATGTTTTGGGAATTACTATTTTGGATCTTTAATAAAAAGGCTTTGATATTCAAAAGAAAAGATGGATTTACAAATAAAGATTATTTTATAATCAAAACAAAACTTGGCCAAGTTTTTGAATTAAAACAAATTATTTTAAAATAAAATAACAAAGGTTTAATAAAGGTTTTCTTAAATAAAATAATTAATATCCAAACCCTTTCAAAATAAAAGGTCTTACCAATTTAAATGGAAACATCAAAACTTTAAATTATTTAAAATAAGTTTTCTAAGTATTTTATATCCACAAATAAAATCTACTAAAATGTTTTGACTTTACTTTGGACTTTAAAAAATAAATATTCTCAATAAAATAAACCCTAGTGATTTAAAAAGGGAAGTCTATGTTATTTAAAAAAAAGACTCTAAAATAAAAGGGTATTTGGTTTTAAACAAATTTTTCCAAATATCCTTATTTTCAAATAAAACCTACTGGTTTGGTTTTGAAAGTAATAGGGTTCCAAATAGAAATTTTATAAATTAAATCAAACCATATTTTATTAAATAACTAGATCCATTTTATTCAAATAATAAATGAATCCTAAAATAAATAAAAATATTATCCTTGAATTTAGATTATGTTACTAAACAGAACCAAAACACAAGTTCAAAGTTTGTTGATTGTTTGATTGGATTTGAGTGTGATTGTTTGGTTGAAATATCAAATCAGGAAATAGAAACAGAAAAAGAAAAGAAAACAGAAACAGAAAAAAAAAATAACAAAGAGGGCAACCCAACCCAGGCAGCCCAACAAAGCCCAGCAAGCCAGCCCAACTCTTTTCCCCCCCCCCCCCGCAGAAAAACGATTCGAACCAACTAATCAACCCGCAAGGAGACTGGCAAGTGGACCCCTCCCTCCTTTCTTTTTCCACTGACAGGTAGACCCACCTCCACTGTTCTCCTTCTTCCTCGCGCGACGACCACGCCTTCTCCCTCGCTGCCGTTGCTGCTTTGATTTCGCGGATTCAATGCGCTCTAATGCCGAGCCTTTACCTCGCTTTGATCACACGGATAGAAACGCCCAAGCCTCCTCTATAAGCTCCCTCTGACACCCCGAGCTAGCACGCCTTAGACCACCCCCAATTTCTCCTCGACTGCTCCTGTCTCCGACGATGTTCCGGTAACGATTTCGACGACGCGACACTACCTCGAGCCTCCTAGATCACCCTGGCAGCTTCCCCACTTCCAGACTTTCTTTTCCGTACCATCCACTTAACCGCGGGAACCTCTGAGCCTCGCCAACGACAACATCTGGCCACGCCGCCGCATCTGCCTTACTCCGGCAAGCCTTCTAGGTAACCTCTGACTGCCCCTTTCCGTCTCG
The DNA here is from genome assembly GCA_910589765.1 of Avena atlantica. NCBI lineage: Eukaryota > Viridiplantae > Streptophyta > Magnoliopsida > Poales > Poaceae > Avena > Avena atlantica. The sequence continues at coordinate 349,682,906 of OU342733.1, forward strand.
ATGAAGCACACACACTCGCCTCTCACTTATGAACCTAAACGTAACCTCCGTTTGTCTTAGGGCACTCCCTAACCTCGTCCACGACGACCACCGACGACCCCCGCAACTCCGGTGAGCTCTGACACTCGACTCCGTTCGCTCCTCAATCAGTAAGGCATGCCCCTTGACTAGTCTGTGTCCTCTGCCTCTCCAGATACTCGCCGAACACTCGCGCGTGGTCTGCAACCCGTCCCCGTCGACGAGTAAAAGCTCCTGGCGCCAGTACAAGCTCCGGCGAGCAATTCCCCAGGAAACCGTGCGCCCCGAGCCACGCCGACCACACAACGTGCTTCACCACAGCCTCGCGACCTCGGTGAGCTTCTTCCCTCCCTGTTTTGCTTCCTGTTTCGCCAGCACCTCCGTAATCTGACCGTCGCCGCCGTTAGCCATCGCCGGCGCCGCTCGCAGACGGTCGAGCAAGCGAACACCGTAGGATCTCTATCCAACGCACGAGATAGATCCACTTATTCTCGAAGGGGTATGTGCTCAGAACCATCCGATCTAACTTAATCCAGCGGTCCACGATGCCTATCCACACGAAGCGGTACCCGCGAGTAGAAACGCGCCGCGTGTCGTCTGTTAGAATTAGAAAACAGATTTGAATCTGATTTAAATTGCAAACTTCAAACCCTTATATCTTTTGATCCACACGTCCAAATTCGACAAATTTTATATCAATGAGTTCAGGAGAACAAGCCCTAGCCAACCATGGCCTTGGTTTGACAAATAGTATTGGTTAACTTGTTTAAAATTGCAGATTCTTTTGTGTGCTTGCTAACATTGGAAAAATCATTTAAAAATGAATTTTGAGATCAAACCTTTGCCAAATGGTTTATTGTGATCCTACTGACCCTAGGAACCAACCCATAGTGTTAAAAATGATTTTTGTGAAATTTAAGTTGAATTAGTTAACTTAGCCATTTTGTAGCCAAATAAACTCATTAACTATTGTTATGGAAAAGTTTGTGCAAGGAAAACTTTGGGAAAATGTTATGAACCCAAACTTACTGACCCAAAACACCAAGCCTTGCCAAGAGCAACTCACTTGGTGAAAAACATAAGTTTACTTTAAAAGGAATGATATTCATCACATAAAGTGTTGAATGGATTTTAAAATAGACTTTGAGCAAAACCCTCTAACTAATGACTTTGCCATTTTGGTGAATGACCAATGTGGACCTTGCAAAGTTTATAAACCTAGTAGAGACCAACCTTGAAATAGAACCTCTTTATACAAGACTTAGGAACCATTGCTTTGTGTATGTGAATTATTGTTTGAATGTTAGAATGCTACTTGATACTATGCTTGTTTGATTGTAGTGAAATTAGCAAAGTGTGAGACTAGCAAGATCAAGGAGTGACTATCATTCCCCAACAAAAGGCAAGTTACACTATCATTCAAATGACCTACTATTTTCATTATACTTAGTGGATTCTGAAAATTTGCATGAAAAGATATTTTTATACTTATGCTAAGATAAATCCTAATAGGATTCCCAATACACTCCTTAGTGAAAATATTGAAGTTGTACATGCTTAGCCATGCTATGTTTTCAAAAGAGATACATGTTGAGATTTTACAAAGGTTGAGAAAAGACTTATGTTTTACATAATAAAACAAGGACTCAATGAACCACCTAGGTGGTGGATACTTTAAGTTTTGGAGAAGGTGGCAACAAAAGAAACCATGTCTATGGAAATCACTTTGTGTTGTGCTCCAAAATAAAACCACCTAGGAAACTTAGAGATTGAACATGTTTCTCCAATTGTGGCTTTCGTGTACAACCACATGCTATTATGGCTCTGGCTTAGTCAACTACAATAGGAAGACCCATACATTGTCTTTGGTTACCGGACATGGGGATCTGGAATGCTTCATGGGGGCTGAAGGCAAGCTAGCAATGATGTATGGGAGGACCTTTTGGAAAGACTTCGTCACACTCTCAGTCTGCCGGTACTCCATCTTGGTGAGCACTAATCCAGTAGGCCACTGGTGGCAACAAGATGGGATTGTGTCATGTGGGTAAAGTGTACTCCTTCTGCAGAAGTTAATAAAATCTAAGTACTTAGCCGTGTCCCCGGTTATGGACAATACTGAGCAACTAAAGTTTGAACTATGGGAGATCTCGACATTCCAATTTCTAATATAAAAACTTGATGCACTTGGGGGTACCAAGGAATTCAAAGAGATTTTGTTAAGCTTGTTGCACTTGGGGTTTACCAAGGTGCTCAAGAGCATGATGTACTTGGAGTTACCAAGGGGACTCATGAGATTTTGATAAAAACTTGATGCACTTGGGGTTACCAAGTAGCTCAAAGGAATTTTTGACAAGGACTTGAACACTTGTATTTCTACCAAGGAGTTCAAGGAACTTGGAAAGAAGATTTGACAAAGGACAAAACCATTTTCAAAAGATAGGATAAAAGTTGCTTATGCAAAAAGCCTTAAACTCTACTTAGCCAAATATGCATGTATTGATAGGATCCACTCATATTTACATAAAAGTGAAACTTGCCAATACAATTCAAATGTATTGACCCTTGTGGCTGTAACTTGTAATGTTGCAGGTTTGATTGTTTTAAATGAAGATTGTTTGATTGACTAGGATTACAAAGTCTACAACCAACATCTGCCTGTGGCACTATGAAGATGAAGGACCCCATGATTATAATTATTCCGCTGCAATGTAATGTAATAGCCAATGAGCTATGTATGATGTAATAGAATTATATTATTCCTGGTTATAAAGTTATAATATGACCTTTGTATCTTGATATTACATCTTAACTGTGGATGCTAGCTATTGATCCAGGGACTAGCATTGTAAAACACAGGAGGACTCTACCTTATCAGGTTGGGACCCCTACAGATGGTATCAGAGCATTGTGTTGCCTGTAGGAATTGTAAACCTAGGTTTGGACAAAACCCTTAGAAAATAGGAGTGTATTTGTTCCAAAAACTTATTTACAAAAACACTTGTAAACTCTTTCCTCGACCATTTTGGTTTCAACTCTACTTCTTCCCTACTTCAACTTGTGCAAAGGACTACTTCAACTTCTTCAACTCTAATGACTTCAACATCTTCAGAATGATCCCCAAGGACTTCCAGCTTGGAAACCACTAAGGACTACAAGTGAGACAAGGAAATCCTATTCAAGATTTAGAGACTGAGGGAATGCAAAAGTTAGAAAGATCCATCAACAACTTTGAAGTGATGTAACCAAGAGTTTGTCTCAAGGAAGCCATGATCTCATGCAAGAAGGATAAACCAAGAAGGGAGGATCACAAGTGAACCATATAGATGGACCACCATAATTTAGTTAAGACAAAACACACCCAACTTATGAGGTGTAACAAAAAAAAAATATTTTGTTGCCTAAGTATGTGCTTAAACCTTGAATGAGTGAAACGTTTGCTGTGATTGCATGCACATTGCCTGTGTGGATTGAGATGTGTGTACCTAGAAATATTTCCTTAGAAATATCTTGCCCGTTCTAATCTTCCACCAACCCAAACAGATGACTACTCCAAAGGACTCCAAGGTTGATGACACCAACACCAACCAAGCTGACAGCATGGGAGAGCTCATAGCAACCCAACATCAGTTGAACCAATTGACAGCTCAGTTCCTAGCCAACAATAGTAATGAAGATCCAGCACTGCAAAAGTTTTTGGAGGAACAATCTCAACTAATGCTTAAGGTGACTAATCAAATGATTAGTATGGAAGAAAATTTTCCTAGAAGAGAGTATGATAGCAAGGATGACAAGAATGTTGTTCTAGATGGAGCCCCAGCTTGCATTATTTGTGGAGACAAGGATCATACTTCCAAGGAGCATGAAGGACAATGCCCAAATTGTGATGAAGACCATCCTATTGGTGAATGCCCTACCTCTCAAGCTACTTGCTACCTTTGTGAAGGAAGTGATCATACTCCTGGCCAATGTCCCATCTATGCCATGGTAGAACAAAGGAAACAAGAAGGATCCAAGAATACCAAAGGAAAGGGACCACTTCTACCTCCTAACAAGACAACCCAATTCAAAGGATCAAGGAAAATCAAGAAGCCCAAGCAAGACATGAGCCTTGTACAATGTCGTAAATGTAAGGAAATGGGACACTACTCCAGTGGATGCCCAGGGAACATAAAGAATAAAGGAATTGACCAAGTGTGGTGCAACAACTGTAATGAACCAGGTCACTATGTAGCAACTTGCCCAAAAGAGCAACGCAAAGAACTCAAGGACATAAATTGTTTCAACTGCAAGAATCCAGGACACTATGCAAGCAACTGTCCAGAAAGGATGAAGAACAAGTTGAACAAGCCTATGGAGAAACTCAATCTAGGCCCATGAGTCAAGCATAGGAATAAAGCCAAAGTTTAACTTAGAGAAATTTCCAGGACCCAAGAAGGCCAATATGTAATTTTTTTTTGTTTGAAAATTTTTAAGGGTGGTAGTACCCTAGTTGTTTTGAACTTGTTTGTAACCTTAATCTTCCCAAATCTCGGGACGAGATTTATTTTAAGGGTGGTAGCCTGTCACATCCCAAGATTTTCCAAAATCTTGTAATGTGAAAATAAATGAATAAAATAAAACTAGGTTCAATTCTCAGAGCCAGAAGAAACTTTTGAATGCAATTAGAACTTCAAACTCTTTTGAAATAAATAAGTCCTAAAGGGATTCATAAAGATAAACATTTAATAAGGGAAAGTTAAAATGTTTTGGGAATTACTATTTTGGATCTTTAATAAAAAGGCTTTGATATTCAAAAGAAAAGATGGATTTACAAATAAAGATAATTTTATAATCAAAACAAAACTTGGCCAAGTTTTTGAATTAAAACAAATTATTTTAAAATAAAATAACAAAGGTTTAATAAAGGTTTTCTTAAATAAAATAATTAATATCCAAACCCTTTCAAAATAAAAGGTCTTACCAATTTAAATGGAAACATCAAAACTTTAAATTATTTAAAATAAGTTTTCTAAGTATTTTATATCCACAAATAAAATCTACTAAAATGTTTTGACTTTACTTTGGACTTTAAAAAATAAATATTCTCAATAAAATAAACCCTAGTGATTTAAAAAGGGAAGTCTATGTTATTTAAAAAAAAGACTCTAAAATAAAAGGGTATTTGGTTTTAAACAAATTTTTCCAAATATCCTTATTTTCAAATAAAACCTACTGGTTTGGTTTTGAAAGTAATAGGGTTCCAAATAGAAATTTTATAAATTAAATCAAACCATATTTTATTAAATAACTAGATCCATTTTATTCAAATAATAAATGAATCCTAAAATAAATAAAAATATTATCCTTGAATTTAGATTATGTTACTAAACAGAACCAAAACACAAGTTCAAAGTTTGTTGATTGTTTGATTGGATTTGAGTGTGATTGTTTGGTTGAAATATCAAATCAGGAAATAGAAACAGAAAAAGAAAAGAAAACAGAAACAGAAAAAAAAATAACAAAGAGGGCAACCCAACCCAGGCAGCCCAACAAAGCCCAGCAAGCCAGCCCAACTCTTTTTCCCCCCCCCCGCAGAAAAACGATTCGAACCAACTAATCAACCCGCAAGGAGACTGGCAAGTGGACCCCTCCCTCCTTTCTTTTTCCACTGACAGGTAGACCCACCTCCACTGTTCTCCTTCTTCCTCGCGCGATGACCACGCCTTCTCCCTCGCTGTCGTTGCTGCTTTGATTTCGCGGATTCAATGCGCTCTAATGCCGAGCCTTTACCTCGCTTTGATCACACGGATAGAAACGCCCAAGCCTCCTCTATAAGCTCCCTCTGACACCCCGAGCTAGCACGCCTTAGACCACCCCCAATTTCTCCTCGACTGCTCCTGTCTCCGACGATGTTCCGGTAACGATTCCGACGACGCGACACTACCTCGAGCCTCCTAGATCACCCTGGCAGCTTCCCCACTTCCAGACTTTCTTTTTCGTACCATCCACTTAACCGCGGGAACCTCTGAGCCTCGCCAACGACAACATCTGGCCGCGCCGCCGCATCTGCCTTACTCCGGCAAGCCTTCTAGGTAACCTCTGACTGCCCCTTTCCGTCTCGATGAAGCACACACACTCGCCTCTCACTTATGAACCTAAACGTAACCTCCGTTTGTCTTAGGGCACTCCCTAACCTCGTCCACGACGACCACCGACGACCCCCGCAACTCCGGTGAGCTCTGACACTCGACTCCGTTCGCTCCTCAATCAGTAAGGCATGCCCCTTGACTAGTCTGTGTCCTCTGCCTCTCCAGATACTCGCCGAACACTCGCGCGTGGTCTGCAACCCGTCCCCGTCGACGAGTAAAAGCTCCTGGCGCCAGTACAAGCTCCGGCGAGCAATTCCCCAGGAAACCGTGCGCCCCGAGCCACGCCGACCACACAACGTGCTTCACCACAGCCTCGCGACCTCGGTGAGCTTCTTCCCTCCCTGTTTTGCTTCATGTTTCGCCAGCACCGCCGTAATCTGACCGTCGCCGCCGTTAGCCATCGCCGGCGCCGCTCGCAGACGGTCGAGCAAGCGAACACCGTAGGATCTCTATCCAACGCACGAGATAGATCCACTTATTCTCGAAGGGGTATGTGCTCAGAACCATCCGATCTAACTTAATCCAGCGGTCCACGATGCCGATCCACACGAAGCGGTACCCGCGAGTAGAAACGCGCCGCGTGTCGTCTGTTAGAATTAGAAAACAGATTTGAATCTGATTTAAATTGCAAACTTCAAACCCTTATATCTTTTGATCCACACGTCCAAATTCGACAAATTTTATATCAATGAGTTCAGGAGAACAAGCCCTAGCCAACCATGGCCTTGGTTTGACAAATAGTATTGGTTAACTTGTTTAAAATTGCAGATTCTTTTGTGTGCTTGCTAACATTGGAAAAATCATTTAAAAATGAATTTTGAGATCAAACCTTTGCCAAATGGTTTATTGTGATCCTACTGACCCTAGGAACCAACCCATAGTGTTAAAAATGATTTTTGTGAAATTTAAGTTGAATTAGTTAACTTAGCCATTTTCTAGCCAAATAAACTCATTAACTATTGTTATGGAAAAGTTTGTGCAAGGAAAACTTTGGGAAAATGTTATGAACCCAAACTTACTGACCCAAAACACCAAGCCTTGCCAAGAGCAACTCACTTGGTGAAAAACATAAGTTTACTTTAAAAGGAATGATATTCATCACATAAAGTGTTGAATGGATTTTAAAATAGACTTTGAGCAAAACCCTCTAACTAATGACTTTGCCATTTTGGTGAATGACCAATGTGGACCTTGCAAAGTTTATAAACCTAGTAGAGACCAACCTTGAAATAGAACCTCTTTATACAAGACTTAGGAACCATTGCTTTGTGTATGTGAATTATTGTTTGAATGTTAGAATGCTACTTGATACTATGCTTGTTTGATTGTAGTGAAATTAGCAAAGTGTGAGACTAGCAAGATCAAGGAGTGACTATCATTCCCCAACAAAAGGCAAGTTACACTATCATTCAAATGACCTACTATTTTCATTATACTTAGTGGATTCTGAAAATTTGCATGAAAAGATATTTTTATACTTATGCTAAGATAAATCCTAATAGGATTCCCAATACACTCCTTAGTGAAAATATTGAAGTTGTACATGCTTAGCCATGCTATGTTTTCAAAAGAGATACATGTTGAGATTTTACAAAGGTTGAGAAAAGACTTATGTTTTACATAATAAAACAAGGACTCAATGAACCACCTAGGTGGTGGATACTTTAAGTTTTGGAGAAGGTGGCAACAAAAGAAACCATGTCTATGGAAATCACTTTGTGTTGTGCTCCAAAATAAAACCACCTAGGAAACTTAGAGATTGAACATGTTTCTCCAATTGTGGCTTTCGTGTACAACCACATGCTATTATGGCTCTGGCTTAGTCAACTACAATAGGAAGACCCATACATTGTCTTTGGTTACCGGACATGGGGATCTGGAATGCTTCATGGGGGCTGAAGGCAAGCTAGCAATGATGTATGGGAGGACCTTTTGGAAAGACTTCGTCACACTCTCAGTCTGCCGGTACTCCATCTTGGTGAGCACTAATCCAGTAGGCCACTGGTGGCAACAAGATGGGATTGTGTCATGTGGGTAAAGTGTACTCCTTCTGCAGAAGTTAATAAAATCTAAGTACTTAGCCGTGTCCCCGGTTATGGACAATACTGAGCAACTAAAGTTTGAACTATGGGAGATCTCGACATTCCAATTTCTAATATAAAAAATTGATGCACTTGGGGGTACCAAGGAATTCAAAGAGATTTTGTTAAGCTTGTTGCACTTGGGGTTTACCAAGGTGCTCAAGAGCATGATGTACTTGGAGTTACCAAGGGGACTCATGAGATTTTGATAAAAACTTGATGCACTTGGGGTTACCAAGTAGCTCAAAGGAATTTTTGACAAGGACTTGAACACTTGTATTTCTACCAAGGAGTTCAAGGAACTTGGAAAGAAGATTTGACAAAGGACAAAACCATTTTCAAAAGATAGGATAAAAGTTGCTTATGCAAAAAGCCTTAAACTCTACTTAGCCAAATATGCATGTATTGATAGGATCCACTCATATTTACATAAAAGTGAAACTTGCCAATACAATTCAAATGTATTGACCCTTGTGGCTGTAACTTGTAATGTTGCAGGTTTGATTGTTTTAAATGAAGATTGTTTGATTGACTAGGATTACAAAGTCTACAACCAACATCTGCCTGTGGCACTATGAAGATGAAGGACCCCATGATTATAATTATTCCGCTGCAATGTAATGTAATAGCCAATGAGCTATGTATGATGTAATAGAATTATATTATTCCTGGTTATAAAGTTATAATATGACCTTTGTATCTTGATATTACATCTTAACTGTGGATGCTAGCTATTGATCCAGGGACTAGCATTGTAAAACACAGGAGGACTCTACCTTATCAGGTTGGGACCCCTACATGCTAGGTGCTATGAATGCAGCTCTACTCCCCAAAGGATTCATGACATCTGTAATTAGACCAAACCATAAGTTCCTTCCATCACCTTTAAAGTCTGGGAAGTCTCTCTCGATTTTTCTCCACTGCGACCCATCAGCGGGGTGTCTCAACTTCCCATTCTTTCTTACAGTCTTCTTTGTGCCATCGCAACAACCTGGCATGCTCTTTGTTTCTTAATAGACGTTTTAATTGTGGTATTATAGGAGCATACCACATAACCTTAGCAGGAACCCTCTTCCTGGGGGGCTTGTCCTCGCCCTCAACATCACCAGGGTCATCTTGTCTGATCTTATACCGCAGTGTAGTGCATATCAGACATTTAACTAAATTCTCATACTCCTCACTATGGTAGAGGATGCAGTCATTAATGCATGCATGTATCTTATACACATCTAATCCTAAAGGGCAGAGAGTCTTCTTTGATTTGTACGTACTATCGGGCAATTTGTTATCCTTTGGAAGCTTCGGCTTCATTATTTTCAGTAACTTCTCAAATCCCTTATCAGATAAACCAGTCTCTGCCTTCCATTTCAGCAATTCCATTGTGGTACCGTGATTTGTGCTGCCATCTTCGCAATTTGGGTACAACATTTTTTTGTGATCCTCTAACATGCCCTCCAACTTCAACTTCTCCTTTTCTGTTTCACAGTCTCGCCTTACATTAGAAATGACCCAACCAAGATCATCAGCGGGCTCATCTGATGCCTGTTCTTCACCTCCTTCTTCTTCATTGTCTTCCATTGCAATATCACCGTATTCAGGGAACACATGATAGTTTTCATCATCCTCTTCTTCTTCATTGTCTTCCATCATTACCCATCTTTCTCCGTGCTTGAATATTCTCCGTGCTTGGTCCAGCAATTATAGGTGGGCAGGAAACCACTCCGAACCAGGTGACCACGAAGGGTTTTCGAGGTAGAGTACTCCTTGACGTTCCGACATTTAACACATGGAGGACGCATAAAACCATTCTCTTTGTTTGCCTTATCCACATCGATAAGTCTATCCACGCCTTTAATGTACTTGAATTCACGTCGATCACCATACATCTATTTCTGCCGGTTCATCTGCATCATATAATTAAGTTTAACAAACACCCTTACAGAACATCATGAATGTGAAATAACCACTTTACATCGATACATGCATTATATCAATGACAGATGATAGGATAAGGTTGCTAACCTCGATCAAGGAGGAAAGAAATAGGAGAAATCTCAAGTGTGGCTCGGGCACCTCATATCATTTTTGTTTTGTGTGAAATCAAGTGACATCATTCACTAAGGCATTTCATCTTACACCTCACGTGCATAGGAAAAAAACTAGCGCACACATCTCACACTTCCACCAAGAAAAAATAGAGGAGGGAGGGAGAGGTTTGGTTATGTAATTATAGGCAGACTATTCATACCGGTTTGTGACACACCCCGGGACTAAAGGTATGCGGTAGGCCATGTGTCTGATGCAACACCTTTAGTCCCATTTTGTGTCACAAACCGGGATAAATAGTCCATTATGAACTGGGATGAATGCTCCCCGCTCCCGAGTGACGCTCTCGCCGCTCGAACCGGGATAAATGCGAGCATTAGTCCCATTTCGTGGCGCGACCGGGACAAAAGCTCTAGGCGCTCCCGAACGAAAGTTCTATTTTCTACTAGTGGAACAATGACTTACCGTCTGTCTACTACAAAAAGCTCTACTATGACAAACTTTTCCTGGCTATGATGATGAAGGGACAAAGACGGGAGCATGCCTTTGGCCCGTCTTAGTGTTTATAGTCTCGCTAGGTGGTCCATGGACATTTATAAATTTTATTACTTTTCGGCCACTCGGTACTGTTGTTGATGATTATTAATAGACCGATGAGAATTTCTAAAATAAATTGAAGTTCGTGTAGTTAAAAGATATTCAAATTTCCTTCGCAAAACAGAAATTTGTGCAAAAGATGGATCTCCTCTCCTCGGGCTACTCTATGGACGACTCCAAGGCGATCCATGGTGATTCCTAGGTCCAGCGGTGGCAATGGCTCCCTATGATCCCTACAGAGACCCGAACTTCATCCCCACTCCCTGGACTTCTCGCCTGGCCACGTTTTTCGTGCCATGGTTGGTGAGATCTTCTCCACGCAGGTGAATCCAATTTCATCTTTGTCGAGTTGTTTCCTTGTTGCTTCTTTTGGTCGTGTGTCTTTCCGTCTGTCGGAGATAATGTTATTCTGGATCTATCATCTTGCTTGGGTGGTGCATATGACTGCATCGATATTAAACACCTTTCTGTGAGAGTTTTCCATTTCTCAGTCATATCTAAACTTGTGGGTTTTAAATCCAATCACCTTGTAAGCCAAACCAGACCGGCTTAAAATATCCAGGAAAATGATGTGTGGTCATATAGCTCGGGCACCGGTTTCTCTGTCAACAAGATAACTTTGAAAACATTTAGGCCCCCATTTATTCTTATTGGATATGAAAATCAAAATGCACACCCAAGATTACTTTTTTGGCTCCTCGCTAATGATTGCTTGAACAAGAAGGATATGCTCATAAGTAAAAAATTACTTTCATTGACAGCGGCCCCGGCTGCCTCTATGATGACAGTTTGCTAGAAATCTGGGATCATATTTTTTGGGCCTGTAATTTTAGTAGGCAATGTTGGCACCCATCAACATCACACTAGAAGACAATCTTGAACTCCCTTAGATGATTGCCACGCCCCAGCACAACTTTGGAAGGCCTTTACTTTTGTAACTTTTTCCATGCCATCATGGAACATTTGGAAGCAAAGAGATGCTCTCATTTTTTATAATGTTACACCTACGGTTAGAGCTTATTCCCTTTTCTTTTAAAACAGACCTCTTACTTCTTTCTTATAGAATAAAATATGATCTAAAATCCCCCCATATAGCATGGCTAGACGCTCTGTAGTTTTCTTGGGCTATGCCCCTAGGCTTGGCCCTTCTTCCCTTTCTTCTTGTATATATTTCCACTCTTTCATAAAATTTTACTGTCAGGGTCTCTCCTATAGTTTTCATAGCAAAAAAAGTTAGTCCGAGCAACACAAGAGTGTCTGATTTAGACAACATCGTACTCTCATGAGTATTGTTTAATTACCTAATGGTTAAGTTTGTGTGCACGATAAGTCTAATGAGCGTATCTTCTATTTATTTGTATTTGAGGAGCATTTTGAGTCGGTGCAAGGTCAACTGGTTTAATTGTAGTTGAGATGCCCCGTGGGGAATGGTTTACAAGGGCATGGCTTAAATCATTTTCCTCAGACTCTAGTGCTTTGCTTACCTATGTGCGGTTGCCTTGTTCGATGGCATAGCCATGGGGATGGAAAAACTAGTGTGGGAACGCGTGGTGTGACGATGGAATCTGGAATGGGATTGGGAACATGCAATCAAAATTGTATACCCAGGTTCGGGGCCCTCGTGATGAGGTAAAACCCCTTACATGTCTGGACTATATGTGGAGTATATGATGTTGTGAATATTCCCTAGAGGCAATCATGTCTAATGATATTCCTCAAGGTATTCATAAAGTTATTAAGTTGTCCTTGTATGAACATCTAATATATATCTGAAAGGAATATGCCCGAGATACAATAATAAAGTGGTTATTATCTTATTCCATGTTTATGATAAATATTTATTTCTAATGCTATAATTGTGTTAACCGGAAACGTTAATGCATGTGTGTTTAATAAGCAATGAAAAGGTTTCTAGTAATGCCTCTCTTAATACTAGCTTGTTGATTAACTGGTGATCAAAGTTTCCTGATCATGAACATTGGATGTTGTTAATAAAAGGGTCATATCATTGGAGAATGATATGATGAACATCACCCGCAGTAGATTTACCAATATGATCAAGTCCTGAAGTTTATATTGCTATCTCATTCAAAATAACTAAATGTCCTTAGACCATGAGAACACGTCAATCACTTCCACTGGAATAGAACTTTGATTCCATCAAACGTCACATCATAACTGGGTGATTACAAAGCTGTCGTCGGGTACTTGGAAAGTGCTAGTTGAGGCTCGTGGATCAAGAGTGGGATTTGTCCATCCATATGATGGAGAGACATACTCATGGCCCTCTCGGTGATATCATATTAACATAGCTTGCAAGCAAGTGATTTCATCACTAGAATGTTATATCATAGGAACGAGAAAAAGAGTACTTGTCGGTAACGATATTGAACTAGGTATGGATGATACCAAATGATCAAATCTCGGACAAGTAAAATATCACGAGACAAAATGAATTGATTACTACAAAAATGGTTTAGACGATCATTGGATTTTTGTTGAGCTAGTGGGAGTCATTATGGATCTCCAGGTCCCGCTAATGATTATTGATCAGAGAAAGTCTCGATCATTAACACATAGTTCTTGAACTCGCAGGTATACACACGTAAGAGTAGTCGATGCATTTGAGTGGATAAGAAACGCACAAGAAGATACTGGACATCCCAGGAATTTGTTCTGTCGAATCTGCCAGAATAGTTTCAGCGTATCGAAACAAAGATAGAGAATAAAATGTTAATGTGTTTATTAAATTAAGTACTCATTTAAAGAAGTGTTCATTAAATTGAGTTGCATTAAACCAAGTGAATTAAAGTGCTTTAATGGAAAGACCTTCGGTTTTTTAGCGGATAATCAATGGGAGAAAGTGGAGGTTAATGTTTTGTGAGTGGAGTGTCCACCCACATGAATAAGAGGAGGGGAGGGGCACCCTATGGGCCTCCATCCATGGGAGGGGCTTTCCACCCTATCCCCTATAAAAGGAGGTGGAGACCTATTCCCTCTCACACACTATCTCTCTCCTCTCATATTTCCTTTGGACATCTTCCCCCTTGCTAGCCTTGTCCATTGCCAAGAGAAAGGTGCTTAGGCGAATCCCTGTTCGAGATCTTCCCCTCCACCACCTCTACCATATCGTAGTGCTACTGGAGTTCCCGGGGATACACTACTTCTGCTGCCTGGCTAGAGCAAGGGACTTAAGTCGTCGGCACACCATGTGTGTGACTGATTACAGAGGCGATGCCCTCTTGTGGCGTTGATCACATGCATGTCTTTGAGGATGGTCGTGTACATCAAAACGAACCACGTTTGTTTGTGGAAACGTTGTCGGATACTTGGTATAGGGGGTACCCCAATCCGTCCACGACTGGCTCGCGGCCAACGGTCAGATAGGTCTCATGAGGGGGGTAGGAAGCCACCCTGACGAGGGCCGCCACTCTGGGAACGCCCCTCCAGAGGGAAAGGAGCTGGGGAACCTCCCGAGGGCCTCAGGATGCCCCGCGGGAGGGTACGACAAGGCCAACGGTGGAATAGGATGTCATCCCAAAGTAGTCGCAAGGAGGGGGCATGGTCAAAGGCATGGCATGTAGATTCCACCCAAGAGGACTGACCTCCCCCGTGCTTTAGCGCGTCAAGACAAAGGAAGGTATGACAGGGCACCAGGAATGACCAAAGCAGGAGCTGGAAAGGATTCCTCAAGACAGCGTAGAATCGGTCCAGCTAAAGTATCCTCCTAGACCGGGATCTCGAGGAGTGGCACTATGGACGCCCTTCCCGCCCAAGGGCTGGGGAAAAGTCCTGACGCCGCTCTATATAAGGGACCCTCCTCCTACCTTAGAATAGATCGCTCCTCATCGATATAAACCCTAGACATTCATCCTCCATTGTACCCTCGCGAAGACAAGCGAGCAATACAATAAAGAAGGAGTAGGATGTTTACCTCCCCACGAGTGTACCGAACCTAGGTAAAAAACCATGTGTCCTCTCTCTTTCGTGGTTCTTGCTCCGCTGTTGCCACCATCGTCGAGGTACCTTGGGATCGTGTGTTCAGACCCCTCTCGAACCAAGCGATCATTGGACCCTAGTTCCTTCGCGGGAAAAATTTAATATATTTGGAGTGCTAGGTAGGGGACTGAAGCGCGCTTTTGAGACCCTCAGCACGGCCAGCGCCATGGTGACACAACCGCGTGCAGCGGCTGGATAAGCTAGCGCCACGCGTCGGAGGGGTCTGGGATGGTCGCCTACATCTTGGGTGGCTTCTAGGCCCCCGCATCTAGACGACACGTCAAGCAGTTCTCTCGAGGGCTAGCGGCGGCAAGGCCCAGCACTACCGTCGCCCCGCTTGGGTGGTCACAGCAGCCGGTCACCTTCGGCGTCGCAGACCACCCGGGCTCTACTCGTCTTATGGGAGTCGTGCCCATGGTCTGCACCCCCACCATAGGAGTGATTGCAGTTCCCAAGACCCTTGTCGACAGCGGGGCTGGCCTGAACGTGCTTTCTAAAAAGGCGATCAGGCAGCTGAAGGTGCCCTCAGAACGCCTCCGACCCGCTCTGCCGTTTATTGTGGCTACAACTGGCTCCGTCGTCCGACTTGGGCGGGTATAGCTCCCCGTCACCTTTAGGACGAGCGATAACTACCGCACAGAGCTCATTGACTTCGACGTCTCCCCAATTGGCCTACCTTACAATGCCATCCTGGGCTACCCAGCGTTAGCCAAGTTTATGGCGGTCACCCACAACGCCTACAACTTGGTCAAGATGCCGGGCAAGGCCGGAACTCCTATTACAGTGCACGGCGATGAGGTCGAAGCCATGCCCTCCCTCGAACAGGCCTTCAGGAGGCGGCGACCGTGGCCCAGCGGGCTGAGGACACAC
Source organism: Avena atlantica (assembly GCA_910589765.1). Taxonomy (NCBI): domain Eukaryota; kingdom Viridiplantae; phylum Streptophyta; class Magnoliopsida; order Poales; family Poaceae; genus Avena; species Avena atlantica. Next base: position 349,698,645 of record OU342733.1, read on the forward strand.
CCTCCAGCAGCAGTCGACCACCCACCGGCGAGGCCTCGGGGGCTAATGGCCGAGAGCCGACTATTTCATTGCGCGAGAGCGTCGCGATCACCTCCGGCATCACGGGAAGAAATAAGCGCTCTTTCTCCTAGAAATGGGTGGAAACCAAGAATATCCCCCTTGATTCGGTGGAACCAGGGGCTACCATCACCATCGGCGCCCACCTTTCTCCCAAAAGAGAGGAGGCACTCGTCGCCTTCCTTCGGGCCAATGCTGACATGTTCGCTTGGACCCCATCGGATATGATGGGGGTGGCTCGAGAGGTGATTGAGCACCACATGGCAGTGTGCCCTATAGCACGCCCGGTGAAGCAAAAGGCCAAGAAGATGTCCATGGAAAAGCAGCAATTTATCATTGCTGAGCCAGTCAAGGCGCACCTCGTCAAGGAGGTCTTGCACACTGAATGGTCGGCCAACCATTTGGTGGTCCCCAAAGCCACCGGCGGTGGAGGATTTGCGTCGACTTCACCAACCTCAACAAGGCCTGCCCTAAGGACCCCTTCCCGCTCCCGCGGATTTACCAGATCGTGGACTGCACGGTGGGCTGTGACCTGCTGTGCTTCCTGCATGCCTTATCAGGGTACCACCCTATCAAGATGGCCAGGGAGGACGAATAAAAGACGGATTTCATCACTTCATGCGGCGTGTACTCTTACATGTGCATGGCTTTCGGCCTCAAGAATGTCGGTGCCACCTTCCATAGGCTCATGCGCAACATGTTGGGCGGGTAGATGGGAAGGAACGCGGAGGCCTACATTGACGACATCGTGGTCAAGACGCGGGAGAAGGACACCCTGGTGGCAGACCTGACAGAGACCATAGCCAACTTGCATCAGGCAAACATCAAGCATAACCCTACAAAGTGTGTGTTCGGGGTCCCTTCGAGCAAGCTTCTCGGCTTCCTGGTTTCGCACAGGGGAATCGAGGCTAACCCCGACAAGGTCCGGGCAATTGAGGGAATGTGTTCGCCCACGAGGCTCAAGGAGTTGCAGCGTGAGGCAGGGTGCATGGGAGCGCTGGGGATGTTCATCTCCAAGCTGGGCGAGAAATCATTGCACTTCTTCAAGATCAGGAAGCGTACCAGTAAGTTCGAGTGGACGCCATAGGCTAACGAGCCATTGGAGGCCCTCAAGAGGTATCTCACCAGCCCTCTGCTTATTGTTAGAAATAATAAGCTAAATCATTACACCCATGTGTGATTTCAGATTTTCCCTAAATCTCAAAGCCCATGTATGTGGAATCCCATATGTGATTTGTCCCAAGTTGGTGGCAGCTCACATATGTGTGGCAAGAGCAGTGGGAGCTAAAGTTTAGTCCCACATGTGAAGTTGAAGGAGAGTTGCACCACCTTATAAGGTGGAGTATTGCACAAATTTGTAAGTGAGTGACAATAAGGAAGCTACGCACACGCTCCTCCTCTGACGACGCCACTGCTCGCACGCACGCTCGCCTCGTCACGACGTGCGCGTGCCACGGGTTGCGGGAATCTCGCCGAGCCGAGCTTTATTTTGTTGCGCAGGAAAATGTGTGCGGTTAGATAGACGTGTCAACAGTTAGTGGATTCGGGTCTCTCCCGGATCATGGGCTATATATAACCGACCCAAACGTGCGCAACGTGGGCTTGGTCCACTTCGTGTCCTGTACGGGATTTCTGAGCCGCTCTATATAAACGCATGTGTGGATTCCACAACGTACAACACGGAATCAATCTAGGGTTTTGCCATCCTCTCTGCTTGCGCAGCCAACGTAGTCTACTCCATCCCGCTTGCCAGCGTGCACCGGCGATCGGGAGAGCAGGTGTCCGAAACCACTCACCTTTGTGATCGTTTACGGGAGAGGGCAAATAAGGTTTTTGGGAAGCTCTCCGCGCAACTGCTCAAGTTCGTGATCACGGCGCATCTTCCCGGTCGTCAAGCCGGACCTACTGCACGTTGACTTATTCGATAGGCTACTGCACCAACGGCAACTACATTGACAATCGATTAGTACGTACACCGTCATCAGATCTGTTGTTTTACTATGGCTGTTAGTGCGTATACTCTGTTGCTGTTCATGTTGATCAATACATCTTTTATGTTAGAGGTTCACATGATTGTAGCTGTTTCTGTCATGATTTGTATTCTGGAATTAATTGTGGAAATTATGCCTAATAATCCAACAATCCAAAAACCTTATTATAGGCAATTTCCTAATTAAACATGGGGCACTTGGCCGATGATATGAAGCCAGAAAAGTTTACCGGTGGTCATTTTAGGAGGTGGCAGTATAAGACCACTTTGAGGATAGTGATGGTTTACGTGAAGTAACTACATCTGAAGAGGTTCAGAACAAGTTCAAGGAAACCAATCTTGCCTTTGTGGGATGTGTTCTGGGTGTTCTTGACAACAAGCTGTTTGATGTGTATATGCACATCAAAGATGGAAAAGAGCTCTGGTAGGCATTGACACTAAGTTTGGTATAGCAGATGCTGGCAGTGAGCTTGTACATCATGAAGGACTTTCATGATTACAGGATGGTTAACAACCGTTCTGTAGTTGAGAAAGCTCATGAGATACAGTGCTTTGCCAAGGAGCCCGACAAGTTTGTGGCTGGGTGCATTATTGCAAAGTTGCCTTCTTCATGGAGGAATTTAGCCACAACTCTCAAACACAAGAGATAGGAGATATCGGTTGAAAACCTGATAGAGTCTCTTGATGTTGAGGAAAAGGCTCGGGCTAAGGACACTACTAAGAAAGGAGAGGGTCATACTACTGCTAACTATGTGCAGAAAGGAAAATCCTTCGGCAAGAACAAAGGGAACTATAAGCCCTCGTTCAACAAGCCTGAAAATACTACAACCTTCAAGAAGAAGAAGATGAACATGCCGAGCTATATTATTACTCATGTGGAGAGCTCGGCCAATTTTCCAAGGACTGCTCAGAACGTGCAGATCACAGAGGGAAAGGTGGGAAGACTGTCAACATCGTGAAAGCTAGCAACACTGATGGGTATGATAATTTATTTACTATTCTTTCAGTATTTCAATCACCATGTTTGTGGATCTATACGGGTCCTAATGTTCATGTGTGTGCTGACATCTCTATGTTCACTTCTTATCAGGTAGCTCGGGATTCATCCGTCCTAATGGGGAATGGATCACATGCTTCTTTTCGTGGTGTTGGCACGGTGGATCTGAAGTTTATTTCCGGAAATATCATGCAGCTGAGGAACGTGCAGCATGTCCCTACTATGAACAAGAATCTCCTTAATGGCTCCCTTCTATGCATAGATGGGTTTAAGGTTGTGTTAGAGTCCAATAAAGTCGTTGTTTCGAAACATGGACAATTTATTGGTAAAGGTTATGAGTTTGGAGGCTTGTTCGGATTTTCACTTTCAGAGTTTTGTAATAAATCCATGAATCATATTTGTGGTGGTGTTAATGATGATACCAATGTTTGGAATTCTCGTTTATGTCACATTAATTTTGGTTTGATGTCTCGGATTTCCAGTACGAGTTTAATTCTGAATTTCACTATTGTCAAAGGTTCTAAGTGCCATAGTTGTGTGCAATCAAAGCAACCTCGAAAGCCTCACAATGCTGCCAAGGAGAGAAACTTGGCACCTCTAGAACTCATACATTCTGATCTATGAGAGATGAATGGTGTGTTGACAAAAGGTAGAAAGAGATATTTCATGACGTTAGATGATGCTACTAAATTATGCTATGTTTACTTTTTGCTAACTAAAGATGAGGCTTTAGACTACTTTAAAATTTTTAAGGTTGAAGTTGAAAATCAACTAGAGAGAAAGATCAAGCATCTTAGGTCGGATCATGGTGGTGAGTATTTTCCCAAAATATTTGACGAATTATGTGATTAACACGGAATTATTCATGAGAGGACGCCTCCCTACTTGCCCCAATCAAATGGGGTTGCCAAGAGGAAAAACTACACGCTGACTGACTTGGTGAATTACATGTTTGCCACTGTTGGTTTATCAAACGCATGGTGGGGGAGGCTTTGTTGACTTCATGTCATGTCCTGAATAGAGTTCCTAACAAGAATAAAGAAAAGACCCCTTATGTGGAGTGGGATAGGATAAAACCATCAGTTTTGTATTTGTGCACTTGGGTGTGTTTGGCGAAGGTCAACATACCGATTCCCAAGAAACACAAGCTCGGACCTAAGACAGTGGAATGTATCTTTCTAGGATATGCTACATGGAGTGTAGGCTATAAATTTTTAGTAGTTAAATCTTAGGTACCTAATATGCATGTTTATACTTGATACGCCCAATTTGCATCACCTTTCTATATCATAATTTACTCTATTCATTGATGTTTGTCCTATTATGAGGTATTACTTATGGCTTTTTCAGCTGTTTATGCATGTTGGATGATTCTTGGAGGATGGACTGCCGGATTCTGGATTCTGATGGAAAAGAAGGCGTTTTGGTGCAATTTCGCAAAGATCAGAAAAATACAAGAAAAATATGGAAACATATTATTTTACCATAAGAATGAGGGAGCCAGAAGGAGGACCGAAGAGGGGCAGGTGTGGCCCACCTACCCGGCCTCTGACTCCGCCCCTTCGCCTATATCTTCCCTACAAAACCCTAAGGCCAGGGGAGCGACCACAGATAGATTTCCGCCACCTCTGGGGGGCGGAAAACACCGAGAGAGAAAGATCTCTCTAGTAGATAGATTTCTGCCGGAGGAATTCCTTCCCAGAGAGGGGATACCATCGCCATCAATACTGTCATCAAGCTAGGCTTCATCGGGATCATCATCATCATCCACACCATCATCTCCACCAGCACCATCATCACCACTCCGTCCCGCTATAACAATTGTGATGGATATTGCTTTAGTTCTTAGGGGAAACTTTCCCGGTGTTTATTACTATTGTAGTTGATGCTTGTGAGTGGAACCATTGGATTATTGTTTATGTTCAGATTGTTATCCATTATCATATCTTCTTTGATCTTGATCCATATGATGTCTTGTGAGTAGTTCGTTTAGTTATTGAGGACATGGGAGAAGTCATGTTGTTAGTAGTGAATCTTTGATGAGTTATTATTCAATGGTTTTGTATTTAAGTTGTGGTGCTATTCTTCTAGTGGTGTCATGTGAACGTCGACTACATGACACTTCACCATTTATGGGCCTAGGGGGGATGCATTGTGTATTTGGCTACTAATCCTGGGGTTACCGGAGTGACAGAAACCAGAACACCTGTTAGGACATCTTTGCACAAGGGAGTGTAGGATCTTAGAGTTTAAGGTTGTGGTTAGATTTATATCTTAATTACTTTCCTGTAGTTACAGATGTTTGTAGGGGGTTTAATCACAAGTATGTATTAGTCCTAGGAAGGGCGGTATCTTACCACAGGTTCACCCACACAACACTTACAAACACCAAAGAAGAGTACTCAGCTATTTGAAGCGAAAGCACTTGATAGAATCCCCATGTGTCTTCGAGAACGTTTGGTCCTTATAAGTATTTACACCGGCTTGTCCTTTGCTAAAAAGGATTGGGCCACTTTCTCCGTGTGTTCGTTACCTTTGTTACTTGCTCCTTGTTTTGCTGCTTTGTCAGAAAACCACTAAAAATCCGTTTGCTAAGTATTCACAGGGATTTCCTACTCCATACCACTATTCAGCACCTTCTGCTCCTCGTTGGGATCGACACTCCTATTTATCGAAAGTACTACAATACACCACCTATACTTGTGGGTCATGAAGACTATTTTCTGGCACCGTTGCTAGGGAGAGAAGCGCTTTTGAACAATGGAACTAGTAAGGGAAACTTTTACTATGAGTATTGCTTTTGTTACTGCTTGTTACTTTGTTTCCAATATGGATAACCCAGTTGGTTTTCTGTTTGGGAAAACTACTATCACTGCTAGGGTAGTAGATGAACCACCTCCTATTTAGATAGATCGTTTTAAGATACCTACAAGTATTGTTAATCGTCTTATGGATAATTATTATTTTGGGGATGGAACTGTCCACCCTGGTGATCACCTGCTTTTTATCCATGAGTTATGCGGGTTGTTTAAGTGTGCAGGTATCACAACTCAACAGGTGAATAAGAAGTTACTCTCCATATCCTTGAAAGGGAGAGCTGAAGAATGGTATAAGCTGCTGAAGAATGGACAATCGATGGAATGGGAGGAAATGGCATCTCTCTTTTATTCTAAATTTTATCCTCCTAGTGAGATTCATAAGGATAGAAATCTTATATATAAATTTTGGCCTCATGATGGAGAGAGTACAGCTCAAGCTTGGGGGACATTGAAGTTACTCATGCTTAAATGTCCTATTCATGAACTCCCTAACAATATTATTCTCAATAACTTTTATGCTAGGCCTTCTCTTCTTGATAAAGATTTACTAGATGCTTCTTGTGCTGCATCATTCACACGTATGAAGTAAGAAGCTAAATGGGATCTCTTAGACCGTATTCAAGATAACACCGAAGCATGGGAGAATGACAAAGGAAGAAATTCAGGTATAAACTATGATTATGAATGTATTAAATCTTTTATGGGAACTGATGACTTCCGTGATATTAGCAATGAGTTTGGTCTTGATTCCCAAAGTATTGCCAACTGTTTTAAGGCCTTTGACTCTTACATAGAAATTCCCAAGAAGAAGTGGAATAAGTACCATGCTCCGTATAAAGATGTTGTTAGTCATGTTCCAGTTAGAAGTACTCAAGTTTGTACTACTAATCATATTGTGCCTGAACCTCATGTTGAGAAAATGCCTTTCCCAGCTAAGGTAAAGGAGTATTCTATGATTGTTAGTGCAAATAACAAAGGTACAATGAAAAATGTGGAGCCTGGTAAGCAATTGAATATTAAAACTATGGTTGCTATTGTGAAAGACACTGTCACTAGAAATATAGAGGATGAGCACATTGTCTTCTATGAAGATGCTACTAATATTGTTTCTCATCCTAGTAAGGCTAGAAAAGCTAGTGTTCCTGTGCTTTTCTGTTAAAATTGGTGATCATTGCTACTATGGTTTATGTGATATTGGTGCTAGTTCTAGTGCTATTCCTTATGAGCTTTACAGAGAAATTATGCATGAGATTGGTCCTTGTGAGCTTGAGGACATTGATGTGGCTATCCACCTTGCTAATAAGGAAACCATTTGCCCCATTGGCATTGTATGCGATGTGGAGGTTCTTTGTGGTAAGATTAAGTATCCTGCTGATTTTCTAGTGCTTAATTCAGAAGTTAGCAAAACTTGTCCAATCATTTTTGGTAGACCTTTCTTAAAAACCCGTGGAGCTATTCTTGATTGTAAGAAGGAAAAAGTTTTAACTAAGTTTGATGGAGATTCTTATGAGTTTAACTTTTCCAAATTTGCTAAAGCTCCTTGTGGAAATAGCTTTCCTAATAAAGATTTCAGAATGGAATAACTTGCTTCTATTGATTCGGTTTATGACCTTGGACCTATCTTTGATGACTGTAAGTATGCTTATTCTGATGATAAAGTTGTTTCCAGTGACAGTTATATTGTCAACTTTATTCAAAGTTCTACTGAAAGTTATTTTGAGAGAGGGAAACATGGTTTTATGCATCTCAATGATGTTAAGTTTCCCCATTATATGTTGAAAGCTTTGAAGTTGCATCTGTTTTGTCTTCTTATGCTTGTGGCTTTTTGTTTCAAAAATTTGTTTTCTCATGACACTCCCATGCATAAGAATTGGCTTAGACTCAAGTGTGTTGGTTATTTGCTTCTTGATGCTCTCTTTCATTTCAGATTTATATTTCCTTTGTGAGCATCTTTGGAAGTTTCGAGCCTAACTTAAAGGCACTAAAGAAAAGTACTTGTTGGGAGATAACCCAAGAGTTTTGTCGAGTATTAGAAGTTATTACCTCTGTAATAACCGCTCCTTATCCTTTTTGTTTTTGTTTTTGTGTCAAGTTTAACTACTTTTGTGAAGTAGAGGAGTTGTGAAAATTTGTTGTCCTGGGACAGATTTTTGTGCTGCATTGTAAAAAATCGTGAGGAAGGTAAGTACGTCGGATGGATCTGAATTTTTATGAGATTGTTCTCCAGATTGTTACCCAACTTTCATCAGTTCTGCCCTTTTTGATTTGAGCAACAGAAGGTCTTCGAAAAAATCAATCTTTACCTGCTGGTCTGTTTTGACAGATTTCTGCCTTCATTTGCATTTGCCTCTTACAGAAGCTTTTGTTTTGATGGTTTTCAGTTGAAGTGTGTACCAAAGGTTTATTGTTTTTTCTTACACTAATGTTATCATTGAGTTTGTGCAAGGGGTTTTGCAAGAAGGAAATTTTCAGGAAAAAGAGAAAAGGAATCTACAGGGTTCGTTCTTGAATAGGTAAAAGTGGTAAAAACAGAAGGTTCGTGAAACTCCAATCTTTTTATATTTCTGATGGTTTTAATACATAAGGGAAGTTACGAGACGAAAGTGAAGAGGAAACGGAGCCCGGGGTGGACAAACCCACACAAGGCGCGGGCCTAGCCTGGTCGCGCCTGACGGGGGTGTTCCCCTCCCGAACTCCGTCTTCTCCTCGTTTCCATGTCAAAACCTTCCTTATGCATTGAAACTTCATAATATATACCCCCCGGATCCCCCGAGGTTCGTGCATCGTGTTCTCGTCCTATTTTTGTTTCAATCTGTTTTTGTCAGGAAATATTCTCAAGTTTAGAGCACCATGGTCTCCGCCAACGACAAAGGCAAGAAGCCCGAGGAAGAAGAACCTCAAGTCCCCAAGGAGGAGGAGATTTCAGTAGGGTATGAAGGTGACATGGAGGAGGACAAGCAACCGGAAACTCGCACTACCATCACAAGCATTGGTTTGGTGGAGACCTACCAAGCATAAGAGGACAGCACGAATGTCTACAGGAGGGAGAACTCCGCTCCACACACACTTTCTCCTAGTTACCCTTGTTCTAACCGTGCAGGGAAGAAACAATCTAATTTGGAAAAATGGAGAAAGAATAACAAGGACTGGGATCCTCGGTTTGAGTTGATCATGGGCTGCATTGAACATAATTCGGAGTTAATTCGTACTCTGACCTTCAATATGGAGGATTTGAAGAAGCTGATTAAGGAGCTTATCAAGAGAACACCACCACCACCAAGGGAGTAATTCGTCATCAGGTTTGGCATCCCCTTGGCTTTTTCCAAGCTTGGGGGAGTGTCGTGGTATCACCACCATTATCTTTTATCTTCTACCTTTTTAGTGGATTCATATCTGTGGAGAGAGGTTATCTTATAGTTTGGTTTTCTTGTGGAAGTATCTCTCCTTTCATTGATTATCTATGTATCCCTTGGTGTGAGTTCCTTTATTGGAATATTAATGAGAAGTCTCATCTTTTACGTTTTGCACTTCTTATTTTAGTTTGCAGTCTCTATTATATGATGGATCTTGTTAATCAGTATTGGCACCACTTTGGGATCATCAAGTGGATCTAAATTGGTTTTGGAAAACCGAGTTCTGGTTAGTAGCATTACTATGAAAGAGAAAAAGAAAGAAAAAAGCTTACAGGTATTTTGTACCATTTGTTTTATTTCTGGTTGGCTCATAAGCGTAGTATTCTTTATTTAAGATTCTTTTGTGTTTTCAAGTAAGATTGCATGTTTGGCTTTATTACTTGTATGTTTGCTTGTTTCTTTCAACTCTCTTGCTTGCTACCCAGCCTTGCTAGCCAAAAACCTGTTTTGAGAAGGCATACTTCTCATGTTTCCAAAATCCTTTGAACCAAAAACTTTTTCCACTTGTGTCCACCATATATACCTAGTAGCACAATTGCTATTCCTAGCAAATTCTCAACCTTCATCTACCTTTCGAATTAAAATGTATTTTGTTATGTGAAAACTAGTTAGTAAAGCTCTCACAAACTTGATGGCACACTTTATTTCTTTGCCCCTAATAGACTTGAACCATTGTGAACATCGAAGTTGTATATGCTTGCATCTATACGTTGGAATTAGCAGAACCGTGTTGTCACGGGGAACGTTTTAAACATTGCACTTTGTAACACCCTCAGAATCGGCCCTATGCAAGTTTCAGCGATTCCTGCCAAACCCAGATAGAAACGATTCAAAGGTGCCCACCAAGCCCTAATTTGCATCACCTTTCTATAGCATAATTTACCTCTATTCATTGATGTTTGTCCTATTGTGAGGTATTACTTATGGCTTTTTCATATGTTTATGCATGTTGGATGATTCTTGGAGGATGGACTGCCGGAGTCTCGATTCTGATGGAAAAGAAGGCGTTTCGGTGCAATTTCGCAAAGATCAGAAAAATACCAGAAAATATGTAAACATATTATTTTACCAAAAGAATGAGGGAGCCAGAAGGAGGACCGAAGAGGGGCCTAAAGGGGGCCACACCCCCTAGGCGTGGGCCCACCTGACCCCGCGCCTAGGGAAGGTGTGGCCCACCTGCCCGGCCTCCGACTCCGCCCCTTCGCCTATATCTTCCCTACGAAATGCTAAGGCTAGGCGAGCGACCACAAATAGATTTCCCCCGCCTCTGGGGGGTAGAAACACCGAGAGAGAAAGATCTATCCGGTAAATAGATTTCTGCCAGAGGAATTCCTTCCCAGAGAGGGGAGACCATCGCCATCAACACCGTCATCAAGCTAGGCTTCATCGGGATCATCATCATTATCATCATCCACACCATCATCTCCACCAGCACCATCATCACCACTCCGTCCCGCTGTAACAATTGTGTTGGATATTGCTTTAGTTCTTAGGGGAAACTTTCCCGGTGTTGATTACTATTGTAGTTGATGATTGTGAGTAGAACCATTGGATTATTTTTTATGTTCAGATTGTTATCCATTATCATATCATCTTTGATCTTGATCCATATGATGTCTTGTGAGTAGTTCGTTTAGTTCTTGAGGACATGGGATAATTCATGTTGTTAGTAGTGAATTTGTGATGAGTTATTATTCAATGGTTTAGGATTTAAGTTGGGGTGTTATTCTTCTAGTGGTGTCATGTGAACGTCGACTACATGACACTTCACCATTTATGGGCCTAGGGGGATGCATTGTGTATTTGGCTACTAATCGTGGGGTTGCCAGAGTGACAGAACCAGAACCCCCGTTAGGACACCTTTGCACAAGGGAGTGTAGAATCTCAAAGTTTAAGGCTGTGGTTAGATTTATATCTTAATTACTTTCTTGTAGTTACGGATATTTGCAGGGGTTTTAATCACAAGTATGTATTAGTCCTAGGAAGGGCGGTATGTTAGCACAGGTTCACCCACACAACACTTACAAATACCAAAGAAGAGTACTCAGCTATTTCAAGCAAAAGCATTTGACAGAATTCCCATGTGTCCTCGAGAACGTTTGGTCCTTATAAGTATTTCCACCGGCTTGTCCTTTTCTAAGAAAGGATTGGGCCACTTGCTCCATTTGTTCGTTACCTTTGTTACTTGCTCCTTGTTTTGTTGCTTTGTCAGAAAACCACTAAAAATCCATTTGCTAAGTATTCACAGGGATTTCCTGCTCCATACCACTGTTCAGCACCTTCTGCTCCTCGTTGGGATCGACACTCCTATTTATTGAAAGTACTATGATACACCCCCTATAATTGTGGGTCATCAATACTATAATGGAATGTCGTGATGGAACATTCTTTGAGAATATTTTTCCTACAAAAGATATGCATAACATTGGTAGAATTTCTTCTAAAATACTGCCTGAATCTAGTGTATCTATTGAGAATTCTGAACAACCACATGAGGAAGTCCTTGAGAAGGATTACGATGAACCTCTCACGAGGAGTAAGAGACAGAGGATTGCAAAATACTTTGGTAATGATTTCATCGTGTACCTTGTGGACGATACTCCCAGATCCATTGCTGAGGCATATGCATATCCTAATGTAGATGATTGGAAAGATGCTGTCCAAAATTAGATGGACTCGATTCTTTCTAATGGAACTTGGGAATTATCAGAACAACCCTATGGTTGCAAACCTATAGGCTATAAGTGGGTGTTCAAGAAGAAGCTAAGGCCTGATGGTACTATTAAGAAGTGCAAGGCGCGGCTTGTAGCTAAGGGCTACACACAGAAAGAAGGCGAAGATTACTTTGACACATATTCACCTGTTGCTAGAATCACCACCATTCGAGTACTACTGTCCCTGGCTTCCTCTTATGATCTTCTCGTTCATCAAATGGACGTGAAGACAACTTTCCTTAACGGAGAGTTGTAAGAGGAGATTTATATGGATCAGCCGGATGGGTTTGTGGTAAAAGGTGAAGAGATAAAGGTGTGCAAGTTATTAAAATCTTTATATGGGCTGAAACAAGCACCTATGAAATGGCATGAGAAGTTTGACATAACTCTACTTTCTGCTGGCTTTGTCATTAATGAGGATGATAGGTGTGTTTACTATCGCCATGGTGGGGGCGATAGTGTTATATTATGTTTGTATGTGGATGACATTCTGATCTTTGGTACAAACATGAAAGTGATAAATGAAGTCAAGTCTTTCCTGTCAAAGAGCTTTGATATGAAAGATCTGGGAGAGGCTGATGTGATTCTGAACATCAAGCTTATTAAGAACAAGAATGGGATTACTTTAATGCAATCTCATTATGTTGAGAAGGTCTCGAGACAATTTGGCTGTATTGATGGCAAGACTTCTCCAACACCTTATGATCCCGGTATGACATTACAGGAGAATAAGAAGGAACCAACAGATCAGCTGAAATATCCACAAGTTGTTGATTCTCTCATGTACTTAGCAAGTTCTACAAGACCCAATATCTCTTTTGCTGTGAGAAAGTTGTGTAGGTTCATGTCTAACATGGGTATTGATCATTGGCATGCACTTCAAAGGGTCATGTGTTATCTATGTGGTAAAATGAGCTATGGGATTCACTATTCAGGGCACCCTACTGTGCTTGAAGGATATAGTGATTCGAAATGGATCTCTAACGTTTATGAACTATACGCCACGAGCGGGTATGTGTTTACCCTTGGAGGTTGTGCGATGTCATGGAGATCCCGTAGATAGACCATATTGACGAGGTCAACTATGGAAGCAGAGCTTACTCCTTTAGACACAACCACTGTTGAGTCAGAATGGCTGCGTGAGCTCTTGATGGACTTGCATGTGGTTGAGAAACCTGTGTCGGCAATCCTTTTCAATTGTGACAACCAAACTTTTATTGTCAAAGTGAACACTTCTAAGGATAATGGGAAGTCATCAAGACACGTGAAGAGAAGTTTGAAATCTTCCAGGAAATTGAGAAACTCCGGAGTAATAACTGTTACGTAAATTCAAACAGACAAAAACCTGGCAGATCCCTTTACAAAGGGACTATCACGAAATTTGATAGAAAGTGCATTGAGGGAGATGGGTTTGAGACCCATGGATGTCACACCTAGTGGTAACCCAACCTATGTGATCGGAGATCCCGTGAATTAGGACCTAGGAAGAACAAGATAGTGGGTGGACTGAGGAGAGTATTTTGTAACCCTCTCTATGCGAAGATGCATAACTCTCATAATCTATAAGGCAGGTTGGCAACATGCCTTAATGTGTTAATGTTGGTTTTAACTAGCAAAGATGTTGTCCTACAGGGCATTCTTGAAAGGGACCTATATGAGATCGACTATAAACGTCGCGGTCTATGAGATTTGGGTGATCTCTAGTAAATTCATGAAGAGACCAGGGAGTATGACGCATATGCTCCAACCCGCGGAGTAGGCTACTGGCAGCCAGGTACTAGTTATGATTTTGAGTGAAATCTATTGGCACCAAACTTGCAATTCAAGGTTCGTCCATTGTTCAAGTTGTTGATATACGTAGTTCAAAATTCTAGGCGGAAGTTCAACTTAACAGTCTCTGCTGAAAAACTGGTATATAAACAACTAGTGAGGATTAGAAAATCTTTAAATGGGCATTTGAGATATGGTGGGGGATTGTTAGAAATAATAGGCTAAATCATTAGACCCATGTGTGATTTTAGATTTTCCCTAAATCTCAAAGCCCATGTATGTGGAAGCCCATATGTGATTTGGCCCAAGTTGGTGGCAGCTTACATATGTGTGTCAAGAGAAGTGGGAGCTAAAGTTTAGTCCCACATGGGAAGTTGAAGGAGAGTTGCATCACCTTATAAGATGGAGTGTTGCACCACTTTGTAAGTGAGTGACAATAAGAGAGATACACGCGTGCTCCTCCTCCGATGACCCCACCGCTCGCACGCATGCTCGCCTCGTCTCGTCACGACGCGCACGCGCTCCGCGGGTTGCGGGAATATCGCCGAGCCGAGCTTTATTTGCTGCTCAAGAAAATGTGTGCGGTTAGACAAACATGTCAACAGTTAGTGGATTCGGATCGCTCTCGGATCGTGGGCTATCTATAACCGACACGAACGTGTGCGACATGGTCTTGGTCCACTTCGTGTCCTGTACGGGATTTCCGAGCCGCTCTATATAAACACATGTGCAGCTTCCACAACGTACGACGCCGAATGAATCTAGGGTTTTGCCATCCTCTCTGCTTTCACGGCCACCGTAGTCTACTCCATCCCGCTTGCCGGCGTGCACCAGCGATCGGGAGAGCAAGTATCCGGAACCACTCTCCTTTGTGATCATGTACGAGAGAGGTTTTTGGGAAGCGCTCTGCACGAATGCTCAAGTTCTTCATCACAGCACATCTTACCAGTCGTCAAGCCAGACCTACTACATGTCGACTTCTTCGACAGGCTACTGCCCAACGACAACTACATCGACAACCGATCAGTATGTACACCATCATCAGATCTGTTGTTTTACTATGGTTGTTAGTGCGTATACTCGGCAAATATTCATGTTAATCAATACATCTAGTATGTTAGAGGTTCACGTGATTGTAGATGTTGCTGTCATGATTTATATTTTGGAATTAATTGTGGAAATCATGCCTGATAATCCAACAGTTATGGTGGCTCCCAAGTTCCGCGAGCCGTTCCTGCTGTACCTGGAGGCCACGCTGCCAACGGCGAGCACCATCCTGGTGGCAGAGCATGAAGAGGTGGTCGAGAAGAGAAGGAAGCCCAAGGCACCGAGCCCCTCGGGAGGCTCGAGGGCTGGGGCAGAAATCAAGCGCTCGACGGGTGAGGCAGGCGATGGGGCAGCGACTATGGTCCCGATCAAGACCACAGAGCTCGTGTAGCGGCCAGTCTACTTCGTCAGCACAGTCCTCCGGGATGCTCGGGGGACGTACCCCATGCAACAGAAGTTTCTTTACGCATTCCTCGTGGCATCGTGCAAGCTGCGCCTTTACTTCCAAGTCATCCCATCAAGGTGGTCACCAAGTTCCCCCTAGAGATGATCCTCCGCAACCCCAACGCCACGGACCGCGTGGCTGAGTGGGCCATCGAACTATAGCCTTTTGAGCTGACGTTCAACACCATGCCCACCGCCCGTGGAAGGGCCCTGCCAGTGTTCACGGTGGAATGAACCGACCTAGCAGGGGACAAACCTCGGGAGGAAACAACCCAACTCCCGGGGAAGCTGGCCCCGGGGCGCTAGAGCATGAGCTTCGACGGGGCATTCAATGGTGACGGGGAGGGAGCATCTTCTATGCTCACATCCCCAACTAGCGACAAACTCTACTATGCATTTCAGCTACGATTCAGAGATGAAGTCAAGCACTCCAACAACATCACCGAGTATGGAGCGAGGAGCTTCCTTTCCCACCCTCATCAGGTGCCCTGGATTGCGGTATACCCCTCAGAAGTTAGATTGGATCATAGAACTCAAGAGCTACCTCTAGCACAGCATCGTCCCCGACAATGACGACATGGAAGAGAGCCTCGTCTGCCGTGCAAAGAAATATTTGGTAGACAGAGACCTTTATTGTCGTTGCCCAAATGGTGTGGCCTTGCGGTGTATCTCCCATAACAAAGGGCGCGAGCTTATGGCTGACATCCATGCCGGGGAGTGGGGCCATCATGCCTCGGCATGCACCCTCGCCAGGAAAGTTTCTGCAGTCGCTTCTAGTGGCTCACGTCGCTCGCGGACGCCATGGAACTGGTAAAGTCATGTGAGGCTTGCCAATTCCATGCCAAGCAGATACACCAGCCGGTGCATCAACTTCAGACCATCCTACTCTCATGTCCCTTTGCGGTCTAGGGGGTTGGATACCTTGGGGCCTTTCCCGCGGGCGCCCGGGGGCTACCGGTACCTATATGTCGCAATCGACAATTTCACAAAATGGGCAGAGGTGGAATCGGTCAGATCCATCTCGGCGCGGTTAATGGTGAAGTTCATCCAAGGCTTGGTGTGTTGCTTTGGTGTGCCCAATCACACCATCACCGACAACGGCAGCCAATTCACCAGCGGTGCGTTCAAGACATACTTCCAGGGAATCGACACCAAGATCTTATACGCATCGGTTGCCCACCCTCGCAGCAACGGACATGCTGAGCGCGTGAACATAGAGCTCTTGAAGGGGCTGAAGACCAGGAGCTTCTGTCGCAAACTCAAGTAGTGCAGGTGCGGCTGGGTGGATGCCCTCCCCAGGGTTCTGTGGTTTATCCGCACAACGACCAAACCCACTAGGGAGACTCCATTATTCCTCGTTTATGGCGCTGAGGCGGTCAGCCCTGTGGAGCTCAAACACGGCTACCCATGTGTGCTCG
The DNA here is from genome assembly GCA_910589765.1 of Avena atlantica. Lineage (NCBI taxonomy): Eukaryota > Viridiplantae > Streptophyta > Magnoliopsida > Poales > Poaceae > Avena > Avena atlantica. The sequence continues at coordinate 349,715,314 of OU342733.1, forward strand.
CCTTCAACGAAGCAGCGCAATAGGAACTATGCTATGAATATGTACTCTTCACGGAAGAAGCCAGGCACAAGGTCAACATGCGGGCAGCTAGGTACCAATAGGCGCTGCGTCGATACCACTGTCACAACATACGGGCGCGTACCCTGGAGGTCGGGGACCTCGTCCTTTGTTGTGTACTCTCTCGCGAGGGTCTCCACAAGCTTTCCCCAATGTGGGAGGGCCCCTTTCAAGTGGTGCATGCAAGGCCGGGAGCAGTCCGACTAGAAACAGAAGAAGGAGTCTCAATCGCCAACACCTGGAACATCCAGCCCCTTCACAAGTTCTACTCGTGATCTTCGCTCATGGTGGCAGCAATAACAAACAACTCCCTCCCTTGGACACTGCGGAGAACTCAAGAACGATTTCCTCGTTTTTTGTCATTTGCCAATGATTTCCTCGTTTGCATCTTCAGTTTTTTCCTATGGTTCTCTTTATCCTCATGCACTGCGTGAGTGGGGGCTAGGAACGGTTTCTATCACTAGGGCCACCCTCGGTCAACATCAGGGCTTAAGTTGCCGAGCTTTGAACTTGTGGACTAGCTCCAGCGATAAGTCACCTCACCCACAGTTCCCGTTGTTTGATGATCCTCACACGACACACGAGGGAAGAGAATACACCATGCGGAACCTACAGTTGCCTCTCCGAGGGACTATACAGGGAAAGTACGCATCCTGCAATCACCTCTTCGAGGGGCTTCTGGGACGGAATGGAACATACAAAGCCTACGGTCACCTTCCTAAGGGACTTACGAGACAGATACAAGCCTAAGCGATCTTCTCCCCGATAAGCTAGCGTCGCGACCCTTGAGACTAACCCTCAAGCGGCATGCGGAACCTACGGTTGCCTCTCCGAGGGAGTATATAGGGAAAATACACATTCTGCGGTCACCTCTTCGAGGGGCTTCTAGGATGGAATTGAACATACAGTGCCTATTGTCACCTTCCTAAGGGACTTACAGGGCAGGTACAAGCCTAAGCGATCTTCTCCCTAAGAAGCTAGCACGACGACCCTTGAGACTACCCCTCAAGCGACATGTGGAGCCTGTGGTTGTTCCCCTTATGAGGAGGTGCGCAGGGGAATCACGCGCCCTATGGTCGCCTCTTTAGGGGACTTACAGGGCGGATTCTGACGCAGGTGCGATGGATCACCTCCTCGAGGGATCTATGAGCAGAAGCACGGCCACCCCTCTAGAGGGCCAGAGAACGACGATAAAATTACAAACAGCCGAGGCCCTAGTGCGGGGAAGGTACTCTTACAAGTCTTGACATGATAGGAAGCAAGCCCTACAGCGCCCCATGGGCATCATATGGGAAGGGAATCAGGTGTCCCGGTGGTGCCTCCCAATCTCGTCTCCTCGAGATATTCCTCCTCGACGGTGTAACTACCTGAGCTGGTAGGAGGCAGATCCTCCTCGCCGGGAACCACGTGCGGGAAGGTCTCGACTAGAAGGTTGATGAGTGGGGTAACACGCACTTCAAGGGCTGGCATTGCCTTCGATCGCCATATTTCCAGGGGTAGTCGAGCTTTGAGGAAAGCTGCAGGAGGTTGGTGAAGAGAGACCGCCCGACAGCAGTCAGCATGTCCTTGCACTCAGAGGAGATGGACTCGTCCAGACCCCGAGCGGCCACGCTCATAGGATTCAGGACCCGACGCGTGAGCTCCAAGAACGACTCAACCTCGCTCCCGGCCCGGAGTCCCGGCACAACGAAGTCCTTCACCCCCATCGGTGGGAGGTTAGAGGCACCCTGTTGGGCACGAGAGGAGAAAAGACTTACAGTGGGCATCCAACACCTCACGGGCCAAGTGCCCTTCCTCCTCGCGAGCACGAGCCATCGAGTGGACGTCCTCCTGGAGATCCTTGATCTCTCCTTGGAGACCCTTTACCTCCTAGATGAAGTCCTCCCGAGCCCGCTCCGCGGCCTAGAGGGCCTCACGAAGCCTTTGGCTCTCCTCTTGTTCCTTGGCAAGGGATTCCAAGGCCTCCAATAGGTTGGAGTGGTCCACCCGGGCCTAGGCCTCGAGTTCTTCTTGGTGCTGGGTTAATGCCCCATCTCGAGCGGAGACTTCATCCTCCCGAGTGGTCAGCGTCTCCTGAAGTCTTGAGGCCTTGCCCTCCGCTTTAGTGATATTCTTTGCCGCGCACGCGGAGGCGTAACGAACCTCGCCCTCCGCATGAATGCTAGCCTTCTCGGCTAGCCGGTGGTCTTCATCAATGCTCGCTGCCAAGAAGTGATCTAGCCCAGCACTAACATCTGTGGCGAGATGGCCCAAGAGTGTGACCCGGGAGGTATATCTCAGTTCCACCACCACCATCTCTCGTGCATCGAAATATCCTCCTGGGCCTGCCGGCTGGCTCGGGGAGGCTGAGGTAGCCCACTCCAGGGGCCCGTGGTCCACGAGTTCAGAGGCTATGGCTACCTCTAGGCCGCCCAGGTGAAGGCTGGCTTCACCACCTAGGGCGGCGGCCGCCGCATCCCCCGAAGTCCTGGGCTATGGGCGAGCGCACCGTCATGACCACCTCGTCCAGGAAGGGTAGTATCCTGAGGGGCGACCTCTTTAAGATCTCCTAGGAGTGCGGTGCCACTCGTCGGGGTCTCCCCAACACCCGACATCGTCGAAGGAGGAGGAGCGGTGGCCGCAGGTGTCGAGGAATTCCTAGCCCCCACCTCAGGTGAGGCCCGGGAAGTCAAGACCTCATAAGGCTCACCCAAGGGGTGAATCACCAGATGGGCCTTCTGAATCTACGTCCGCTTAACCCGTCGCTGCTTCTTCGGATGCTCCTCACTGTCAGGGCACAACGATTTAGCCAGGGACAAAGGCGAGGGGGAAGGAAGGAGTCGGGTAGCGACTTAAATGGAAACACCTCTGGCTGGACCTTCACACCCCAGTCGCACCTCCGCGCACCAGGGGGCATGAAGGGCCTAGCGCCGCGATACCCTTCACCAGTCGTGGCGGCACCCTTTGGAGGAGAGTCCTCCTCCTGAGCGTGTTTCCCTCAGGATGCCTTGAGAAGGCCTACCTCACCCAAAGAGCTTCTCGGCCACGCAACTCCCGTCATAGCTGTCCTCGTGAGGCCAGTGGGCAAGACCATGGTCTAGGGTTCCTCGAATAAAGGATTTGAGCGCGGCCCTGAGTGCCCCGCAGGAAGGATTCCCCATTCGTCAAACTGGGGAAGAGAGGAGAGGATATCCGCCCTGCGGGGGTCTAGGTAGAGGGGAAGGACCCCCTCCTGGAGCTCGGCAGCGGTGGAGGTGTGCAACAGCTCGTGGATGAAGTCCTCTTCCTCTGGGTCATCGGTAATACCGTCCCCCAGGGTCAGGTGATCCAGAGAAGCAAATTCATGCAGGTCTTTGTTGTGCTTCTGCAGCGGAGCGATCCTGAGACGCAAGTACTCCATGGCCACCAAGGGGCCCGTCAGGCCGGTAGTGGCAATGACATGGATATGCCCTATGGGTACCCGATGTTAGCATACCTGGTCCACCCCAACGGAAGGTCCATTCGACAACCTGCTAGGATCCATGACGCCTATGATGGTTCGGCTGATACGAAGACCATATGGACACGGACTCCAAGCGCGCAAGACAAGGAAACCTCAAGACTAGAGTTTGAATACAACTTGTAACCTAGTCGTATCAGTACCCGAGACCTAGCCTACTCATATATAAAGGCTAGGAGGGTTTAACAAGGAGGACAGATTACGATACAATAGACTAGACCACAACAGATCTACATATCTAGATCTCTTCTCCTCAACTCGCCTCATGCACACCTCATGCTAGATTGCATCTGCGCACCCCTGTAACTTTCGGTTCCGCCGTAATCAAGAGCAGACAAGCAGGAGTAGGGTTTTCCCTTCGGGGGCCTGAACCTGGGTAAACTTCGTTTCCCCGTGTTGCTTGTTTGCTAACCATTTCGCGATCTCTAGCATCCTCATCTTCTCCAAAACCCAAGTCCATAACAATGGGCATTGGCTTGATTAAACCTCGTCAATTGGCGCCGTCTGTGGAAACTGGGGACACTGATTGTGCGGTCGCGATGGTCCTATCATCAGCAATCTTCGATTCGATGCAGATCCACTTTGTTTTCCTCATCGTCAACGACGGCCGGATTTCTTCCAATAGTTTCAATAGCGTCGGCACCCTCAGGTTCTACATCTTCGTTGGTGCATCTGGTTTTCACCACGGGTGCGTGGTTGACTTGCCATCGGTATGTTCTGCAGTCAATAAACAGCAGCATACTCACAGATCACCGAGAGAGCCAGAGGTACTTCACGGAAAGCAAAATCAATTCACAAATCACTACCAGCGCTATAAGGGATTGAGTCCCCATGCTCCATCATGTGCCCTTGTCTCAACAAGCAATGGAAAGAATTCATCACGACGTCAAGTCCTTCCAGAAAAAAACGATCCGAGAACTGCCATGGGTGAGGAAGAGAAATAAATCAGCCCAAGTAATCTTTCTTTAGCAAACAAGGAACCGGATGTCAATTTCTAGGAAGACAAAAGCAATGCGGAAAGAGGTTCTGCTCCTATGAGGAAAGAAAATGAAAAACAATCGCAAGGGCATGCTAATATGAATCATCGTTGATAGATCGGTTCTTGAAGCGCAATAATGAAAGAAGAAAAAAGGAAGCAATCACTCGGACGTGTTTCTTACATACCGGCACGTAATCATGGCCGGCAGATTAGTTCTGAGAAGACAAAAACAGGGTTTGTGCAGTATATTAGTTCACCTGTTCGACCATGTCGCCCGACCGACCGGTCATATCGGCTCCCATGACCACGACCCGACGGTCACGTCGAGTCCATCCAACAAATATTCGACGATTTCACAGTGTCGACTTCGTCCGCAGCAGGACTAGTGACCACCATCGATTGTGGCGACCTACTACGATCTTCGATTGCGGACACCCGTTGTATCCTTCGGATGCGGCGACCCGGTGCAGACTTTAGATGTGGCAATCCGATGTGGTCTTCGACTGCTGTGGCCCGTTACACTTTTCAGATATGGCAACTCGTCACCACTACGCAACTACATGTCCGGTGCACAACTCTCCACCACCATTGGTCTGGCGTCGATCTCGCGACCTCCTACAGTCTTCGACTCTGGCGATGCGCTACGATCTTTGGCTCCAATGACTCGGGGGCTTCCTCCTCTTTGGCGACCAGCCGCGGCTTTCGGCTCCAGCAACCCGTTGCGTTCTTTGGCTCCGACGAACTGTGTGGCCTTCGGCTGTGGTGACCCGCTGCATTCTTCATATGTGGTGACCCGCTCCATTGTTCGGATGAGACGACCCAGTGTGGTGTTCGATTGCGACAATCTTCGTATGTGGAGCTCGCTGCCATCATCGACCCTAGGAACCCGTCGCTGCTATGACTGCGGTCCGCCGCGTCGACTACGTCCGCCACGTGACCCGCTAACGAGTCGACTCCGTCCACAACAACTACCACTAAAGCTAAGTTTCCCTCTACTTAGAATTCATTTCTTTTTAACTCGCACTCGAAACACTCGGGGGCTGTTCTCTCTTCGAGTAACCTAATGTGCCATCGGCTCCATGCACTCGAGCACCTCGAACGCGATAGCCCGAGTAGCTGATTCTGCCTGATCGTCGAATCCTTGAACTCCGAGTTCCTCGGCAAGGTACTGAGACTAACGGTAATCAGACTAACGAAAAGGCCTAGATATAGTGCAAAAGTGTTGACTCGATCGGCACCAGAATCTTACTATACAAGCCGACAGGCAAATATTTCTTACAAGATACAAGTACTTCACAATTCTTTATATTTTCTGTAGCCGATAAGGTCATCGACTGCCTCGAGCTATTCTATCGGATCCTCCAACATGAGTCGACAAAAAACTGGCTATGCCATAAGCCCAAGACCTGAGTCGAGTCCCTCCTTGGATGGTTGCATCACTTGATGCTACAAAGACGCAACGCTGGCCATGCACCCGACAGACGCGATGCTGGCCACATACCAGACAGACGCGACGCACGTCGAGTCCTTCCGGCTAAACGTCGCGCGAGTCCTCTACATCAACTCATGGCTCCTTATGCGTGAGACACTAACCCAATGAACTTACGGGTCAGTGGTTTCTCCTTGCATGAGTCTCCACTCGATTTTGCGACTCGAATAGACACTCGGGGGCTACTCCTATCTAGAGCGCTGGTCGCGCACTGATGTACTTCCAGATAAGCGGTATGCCCACGAGATTGCCGACTACAACTGCACGATACAAGACTCGAGTCTCAGCCTGAGTCTACGACTCCGCCAAACACTCGGGGGCTACTCCAACCGGAGCGTTGGTCACACACACAGAAGATCTTCGAGTGGCACGCTTCGATTCCTCATTCGAATCAAAGATTCGACTAACGACTCGGGGGCTACTCCCATAGGGAGCGCTGGTCGTGCATTTGAAAAAATAAAGGCATTCAGGGCATATGCAAGGTCATCTGAAGAACTTTTGGGTCACCGTAACCTGCAACCGACGACTATAAGTATCTTCTCGAGTCTACGACTCGAACATACACTCGGGGGCTACTCCCATAGGGAGCACTGGTCGCGCACCCTATAGTCCATTGTGTTTACCACGTCCATAATGCTGACTCTTTTACAAACAACGGAACAAATTCAGCTGACCCGATGAACTTTCGGGTGAAGTGCTTCACACTCGAAACAACTTTCGACTCCGACATCCAAATGCAAGGTTCAAGAAAACTAAGTCTCCACCCGAATCTACGGTTTGGATGGACACTTGGGCGCTACTGGCATGGATATGCCCTACGGGTACCTGACGTTAGCATACCTGGTCCAGCCCGACAGAAGGCCCACTCGACGACCTGCCAGGATCCAACATGCCTATGATGGTTCGGCTGATACGAAGACCATATGGACACGGACTCCAAGCGCGCAAGACAAGGAAAACTCAAGACTAGAGTTTGAATACAACTTGTAACCTAATCGTATCGGTACCCGAGACCTAGCCTCCTCATATATAAAGGCTAGGAGGGTTTAACGAGTAGGACAGATTACGATACAATAGACTAGACCACAACAGATCTACATATCTAGATCTCATCTCCTCAACTCACCTCATACACACCTCACGCCAGATTGCAACTGCGCACCCCTATAACTTTCGGTTCCTCCGTAATCAAGAGCAGACAAGCAGGAGTAGGGTTTTCCCTCCGGGAGCCTGAACCTAGGTAAGCTTCGTGTCCCCGCGTTTCTTGTTTGCTAACCGTTCCGCGATCTCCATCATCCCCATCTTCTCCAAAACCCAAGTCCAAACAATAGGCATTAACGAGATTAAACCTCGTCAATTGGCGCCGTCTGTGGGAAATAGGGACACTGATTGTGCGGTCGCGATGGTCCCATCATCATCAATATTTGATTCGAAGCAGATCCACTTTGTTTTCCTCATCGTCAATGACGGCCGGATTTCATCCAATAGTTTCAATAGCTTCAGCACGCTCAGGTTCTTCATCTCCGTTGGCGCATCAGATTCTCACCACGGGTGCGTGGTTGACTTGCCATCGGCACGTTCTACGGTCAATAAACAACAACATATTTATAGATCGCCAGGAGAGACAGAGGTACTTCACAGAAAGCAAAATCAATTCAGCAATCACTACCAGCGCTAGAAGGGATCGAGTCCCCATGCTCCATCATTTGCCCTTGTCTCAACAAGCAATGGAAATAATTCATCACGATGTCAAGTCCAGCCAGAAAAAACGATCCGAGAGCTGCCATGGGTCAGGAAGAGAAATAAATCAGCCCAAGTAATCTTGCCTTAGCAAAGGAACCGGATGTCAATTTCTAGGAAGACAAAAACGATACGGAAAGAGGTTCTGCTCCTATGAGGAAAGAAAAGGAAAAACAATCACAAGGCCATGCTAATATGAATCGTCGCTGATAGATCGGTTCTCGAGGCACAATAATAAAAGAATAAAAAAAAGGAAGCAATCACCCGGACGTGTTTCTTACATACCGGCACATAATCATGGCCGGCAGATTAGTTCTGAGAAGACAAAAACAGGGTTTGTGCAGTATATTAGTTCACCTGTTCGACCATGTCGCCCGACCGACCGGTCATATCGGCTCCCATGACCACGACCCGACGGTCACGTCGAGTCCATCCAACAAATATTCGACGATTTCACAGTGTCGACTTCGTCCGCAGCAGGACTAGTGACCACCATCGATTGTGGCGACCTACTACGATCTTCGATTGCGGACACCCGTTGTATCCTTCGGATGCGGCGACCCGGTGCAGACTTTAGATGTGGCAATCCGATGTGGTCTTCGACTGCTGTGGCCCGTTACACTTTTCAGATATGGCAACTCGTCACCACCACGCAACTACATGTCCGGTGCACAACTCTCCACCACCATTGGTCTGGCGTCGATCTCGCGACCTCCTACAGTCTTCGACTCTGGCGATGCGCTACGATCTTTGGCTCCAATGACTCGGGGGCTTCCTCCTCTTTGGCGACCAGCCGCGGCTTTCGGCTCCAGCAACCCGTTGCGTTGTTTGGCTCCGACGAACTGTGTGGCCTTCGGTTGTGGTGACCCGCTGCATTCTTCGTATGTGGTGACCCGCTCCATTGTTCGGATGAGACGACCCAGTGTGGTGTTCGATTGCGACAATCTTCGTATGTGGAGCTCGCTGCCATCATCGACCCTAGGAACCCGTCGCTGCTATGACTGCGGTCCGCCGCGTCGACTACGTCCGCCACGTGACCCGCTAACGAGTCGACTCCGTCCACAACAACTACCACTAAAGCTAAGTTTCCCTCTACTTAGAATTCATTTCTTTTTAACTCGCACTCGAAACACTCGGGGGCTGTTCTCTCTTCGAGTAACCTAATGTGCCATCGGCTCCATGCACTCGAGCACCTCGAACGCGATAGCCCGAGTAGCTGATTCTGCCTGATCGTCGAATCCTTGAACTCCGAGTTCCTCGGCAAGGTACTGAGACTAACGGTAATCAGACTAACGAAAAGGCCTAGATATAGTGCAAAAGTGTTGACTCGATCGGCACCAGAATCTAACTATACAAGCCGACAGGCAAATATTTCTTACAAGATACAAGTACTTCACAATTCTTTATATTTTCTGTAGCCGATAAGGTCATCGACTGCCTCGAGCTATTCTATCGGATCCTCCAACATGAGTCGACAAAAAACTGGCTATGCCATAAGCCCAAGACCTGAGTCGAGTCCCTCCTTGGATGGTTGCATCACTTGATGCTACAAAGACGCAACGCTGGCCATGCACCCGACAGACGCGATGCTGGCCACATACCAGACAGACGCGACGCACGTCGAGTCCTTCCGGCTAAACGTCGCGCGAGTCCTCTACATCAACTCATGGCTCCTTATGCGTGAGACACTAACCCAATGAACTTACGGGTCAGTGGTTTCTCCTTGCATGAGTCTCCACTCGATTTTGCGACTCGAATAGACACTCGGGGGCTACTCCTATCTAGAGCGCTGGTCGCGCACTGATGTACTTCCGGATAAGCGGTATGCCCACGAGATTGCCGACTACAACTGCACGATACAAGACTCGAGTCTCAGCCTGAGTCTACGACTCCGCCAAACACTCGGGGGCTACTCCAACCGGAGCGTTGGTCGCACACACAGAAGATCTTCGAGTGGCACGCTTCGATTCCTCATTCGAATCAAAGATTCGACTAAGGACTCGGGGGCTACTCCCATAGGGAGCGCTGGTCGTGCATTTGAAAAAATAAAGGCATTCAGGGCATATGCAAGGTCATCTGAAGAACTTTTGGGTCACCGTAACCTGCAACCGACGACTATAAGTATCTTCTCGAGTCTACGACTCGAACATACACTCGGGGGCTACTCCCATAGGGAGCACTGGTCGCGCACCCTATAGTCCATTGTGTTTACCACGTCCATAATGCTGACTCTTTTACAAACAACGGAACAAATTCAGCTGACCCGATGAACTTTCGGGTGAAGTGCTTCACACTCGAAACAACTTTCGACTCCGACATCCAAATGCAAGGTTCAAGAAAACTAAGTCTCCACCCGAATCTACGGTTTGGATGGACACTTGGGCGCTACTGGCATGGATATGCCCTACGGGTACCTGACGTTAGCATACCTGGTCCAGCCCGACAGAAGGCCCACTCGACGACCTGCCAGGATCCAACATGCCTATGATGGTTCGGCTGATACGAAGACCATATGGACACGGACTCCAAGCGCGCAAGACAAGGAAAACTCAAGACTAGAGTTTGAATACAACTTGTAACCTAATCGTATCGGTACCCGAGACCTAGCCTCCTCATATATAAAGGCTAGGAGGGTTCAACGAGTAGGACAGATTACGATACAATAGACTAGACCACAACAGATCTACATATCTAGATCTCATCTCCTCAACTCACCTCATACACACCTCACGCCAGATTGCAACTGCGCACCCCTATAACTTTCGGTTCCTCCGTAATCAAGAGCAGACAAGCAGGAGTAGGGTTTTCCCTCCGGGAGCCTGAACCTAGGTAAGCTTCGTGTCCCCGCGTTTCTTGTTTGCTAACCGTTCCGCGATCTCCATCATCCCCATCTTCTCCAAAACCCAAGTCCAAACAATAGGCATTAACGAGATTAAACCTCGTCAATTGGCGCCGTCTGTGGGAAATAGGGACGCTGATTGTGCGGTCGCGATGGTCCCATCATCATCAATATTTGATTCGAAGCAGATCCACTTTGTTTTCCTCATCGTCAATGACGGCCGGATTTCATCCAATAGTTTCAATAGCTTCAGCACGCTCAGGTTCTTCATCTCCGTTGGCGCATCTGATTCTCACCACGGGTGCGTGGTTGACTTGCCATCGGCACGTTCTACGGTCAATAAACAACAACATATTTACAGATCGCCAGGAGAGCCAGAGGTACTTCACAGAAAGCAAAATCAATTCAGCAATCACTACCAGCGCTAGAAGGGATCGAGTCCCCATGCTCCATCATTTGCCCTTGTCTCAACAAGCAATGGAAATAATTCATCACGATGTCAAGTCCAGCCAGAAAAAACGATCCGAGAGCTGCCATGGGTCAGGAAGAGAAATAAATCAGCCCAAGTAATCTTGCCTTAGCAAAGGAACCGGATGTCAATTTCTAGGAAGACAAAAACGATACGGAAAGAGGTTCTGCTCCTATGAGGAAAGAAAAGGAAAAACAATCGCAAGGCCATGCTAATATGAATCGTCGCTGATAGATCGGTTCTCGAGGCACAATAATAAAAGAATAAAAAAAGGAAGCAATCACCCGGACGTGTTTCTTACATACCGGCACGTAATCATGGCCGGCAGATTAGTTCTGAGAAGACAAAACAGGGTTTGTGCAGTATATTAGTTCACCTGTTCGACCATGTCGCCCGACCGACCGGTCAGATCGGCTCCCATGACCACGACCCGACGGTCACGTCGACTCCATCCAACAAATATTCGATGATTTCACAGTGTCGACTTCGTCCGGAGCACGACTCGTGACCACCATCGATTGTGGCGACCTACTACGATCTTTAATTGCGACCACCCGCTGTATCCTTCGGATGCGGCGACCCGGTGCAGACTTCAGATGTGGAAATCTGATGCGGTCTTCGACTGTTGTGGCCCGTTAGACTTTTCAGGTTGCGACTCGTCACCACCACGCAAGTACATGTCCGGTGCACAACTCTCCACCACCATTGGTCTGGCGTCGATCTCGCGACCTGCTGCAGTCTTCGACTCCGGCGATGCGCTACGATCTTTGGCTCCAATGACTCGGGGGCTCCCTCCTCTTTGGCGACTAGCCACGGCTTTCGGCTCCAGCAACCCGTTGCGGTCTTTGGCTCCGACGAACTGTGTGGCCTTCGGCTGTGGTGACCCGCTGCATTCTTCGGATGTGGTGACCCGCTGCATTGTTTGGATGAGACGACCCAGTGTGGTGTTCGATTGCAACAATCTTCGGATGTGGAGCTCGCTGCCATCATCGACGCCAGGAACCCGTCGCTGCTATGACTGCGGTCCGCCGCGTCGACTACGTCCGCCACGTGACCCGCTACCGAGTCAACTCCGTCCACAAGAACTACCACTAATGCTAAGTTTCCCTCTACTTAGAATTCATTTATTTTTTAACTCGCACTCGAAACACTCGGGGGCTGCGCTCTCTTCGAGTAACCTAATGTGCCATCGGCTCCATGCACTCGAGCACCTCGAACGCGATAGACCGAGTAGCTGATTCTGCCTGATCGTCGAATCCTTGAACTCCAAGTTCCTCGGGAAGGTACTGAGACTAAGGCTAATCAGACTAACAAAAAGGCCTAGCATATAGTGCAAAAGTGTTGACTCGATCGTCACCATAATCTTACTATACAAGCCGACAAGCAAATATTTCTTACAAGATACAAGAACTTCATAATTCTTTATATTTTCTGCAGCCTACAAGGTCATCGACTGCCTCGAGCTATTCTATTGGATCCTCCAACATGAGTCGACAAAACAACTGGCTATGCCATAAGCCCAAGACCTGAGCGAGTCCCTCCTTGGATAGTTGCATCACTTGATGCTACAAAGACGCAACGCTGGCCACGCACCCAACAGATGCGACGCTGGCCACATACCCGACAGACGCGACGCATGTCGAGTCCTTCCAGCTAAACGTCGCGCGACTACTCTACATCAACTCATGGCTCCTTATGCGTCAGACGCTAACCCAATGCACTTACGGGTCAGTGGTTTCTCCTCGCATCAGTCTCCACTCAAGTCTGCGACTCGACTAGACACACGGGGGCTACTCCTATCTAGAGCGCTGGTCGCGCACCCGATGTACTTTCGGGTAAGCGGTATGCCCACGATATTCCGACTACAACTGCACGATACAAGACTGGAGTCTCTGCCCGAGTCTACTACTCCGCCAAACACTCGAGGTCTACTCCAAACCGGAGCGATGGTCGCGCACACAGAATATCTTCGAGTGGCACGCTTCGATTCCTCATTCGAATCAAAGATTCGACTGAGGACTCGGGGGCTACTCCCATAGGGAGCACTGGTCGCGCATTTGAAAAAATAAAGGCATTGAGGGCATATGCAAGGTCATCTAAAGAACTTCTAGGCCACCGTAACCTGCAACCTGCTCGAGTCTACGAGTCGAACATACACTCGGGGGCTACTCCCATACGGAGTGCTGGTCATGCACCCTATAGTCCATTGTGTTGACTACGTCCATAATGCTGACTCCTTTACAAAGAACGGAACAAATTCAGCTGACCCGATGAACTTTCGGGTGAAGTGCTTCACACTCGACACAACTTTCGACTCCGACATCCAAATGCAAGGATCAAGAAAACTAAGTCTCCACCCGAATCTATGTTTCAGATGGACACTCGGGGGCTACTGACATGGATATGCCCTATGGGTACCCGATGTTAGCATACCTGGTCCACCCCGACGGAAGGCCCACTCGACGACCTGCCAGGATCCATGACGCCTATGATGGTTCGGCTGATACGAAGACCATATGGACACGGACTCCAAGCGCGCAAGACAAGGAAACCTCAAGACTAGAGTTTGAATACAACTTGTAACCTACTCGTATCAGTACCCGAGACCTAGCCTACTCATATATAAAGGATAGGAGGGTTTAACGAGGAGGACAAATTACGATACAATAGACTAGACCACAACAGATCTACAAATCTAGATCTCATCTCCTCAACTCACCTCATACATACCCCACGCCAGATTGCATCTGCGCACCCCTGTAACTTTCGGTTCTGCCATAATCAAGAGCAGACAAGCAGGAGTAGGGTTTTCCCTCTGGGGGCCTGAACCTAGGTAAGCTTCGTGTCCCCGCGTTTCTTGTTTGCTAACCGTTCCGCGATCTCCATCATCCCCATCTTCTCCAAAACCCAAGACCATAACAATAGGCATTGACGAGATTAAACTTCATCAATTGGCGCCGTCTATGGGAACTGGAGACACTGATTGTGCGTTCGCGATGGTCCCATCATTAGCAATCTTTGATTTGAAGCAGATCCACGTTGTTTTCCTCATCGTCAACGACAGCCGGATTTCATCCAATAGTTTCAATAGCGTCGGCACGCTCAGGTTCTTCATCTCCGTTGGTGCATCTGGTTCTCATCACGGGTGTGTGGTTGACTTGCCATCGGCATATTCTACGGTCAATAAACAACAACATATTCACAGATCGCCAGGAGAGCCAGAGGTACTTCACGGAAAGCAAAATCAATTCAACAATCACTACCAGCGCTAGAAGGGATCGAGTCCCCATGCTCAATCATGTGCCCTTGTCTCAACAAGCAATGGAAAGAATTCACCACGACGTCAAGTCCTGCCAGAAAAAACGATCCGAGAGCTGCCATGGGTCAGGACGAGAAATAAATCAGCCCAAGTAATCTTGCCTTAGCAAAGAAGGAACCGGATGTCAATTTCTAGGAAGACAAAAGCGATATGGAAAGAGGTTCTGCTCCTATGAGGAAAGAAAAGGAAAAACAATCACAAGGGCATGCTAATATGAATCATCGCTGATAGATCGGTTCTCGAGGTGCAATAATAAAAGAAGAAAAAAGGAAGCAATCACCCGGGCGTGTTTCTTACGTACCGGCACGTAATCATGGCCGGCGGATAAGTTCTGAGAAGATAAAACAGGGTTTGTGCAGTATATTAGTTCACCTGTTCGACCACGTCGCCCGACTGACCGGTCAGATCGGCTCCCATGACCATGATCCGACGGTCACGTCGACTCCATCCAACAAATATTCGACGATTTCACAGTGTCGACTTCGTCTGCAGCACGACCCGTGACCACCATCGATTGCGGCGACCTACTACTATCTTCGATTGCGGTGACCCACTGTATCCTTCGGATGCGGTGACCCGGTGCAATCTTCAGATACGGAAACTCGTCATCACCACACAACTACATGTCCGGTGCACAACTCTCCACCACCGCTGGTCTGGCGTCAATCTTGCGACCTGTTGCATTCTTCGACTCCAGCGATGCGCTACGATATTGGGCTCCAATGACTCGGGGGCTCCCTCCTCTTAGGCGACCATCCGCGTCTTTTGGTTCCAGCAACCCGTTGCAGTCTTCGGCTCCGACAAACTGTGTGTCCTTCGGCTGTGGTGACCATCTGCATTCTTCGGATGTGGTGACCCGCTGCATTGTTTGGATGAGACGACCTAGTGTGGTATTCGATTGCGACAATCTTCGGATGTGGAGATCGCTGCCATCATTGACCCCGGGAACCTGTTGCTGCTATGACTGCGGTCCACTGCGTCGACTACGTCCACAGCGTGACCCGCTACCGCGTCGACTCCGTCCACAACAACTACCAGTAAAGCTAAGTTTCCCTCTACTTAGAATTCATTTCTTTTTTAACTCACATTCGAAACACTCGGAGGATGCTCCCTCTTTGAGTAACCTAATGTGCCATCGGCTCCATGCACTCGAGCACCTCGAACGCGACATCCCGAGTAGCTAATTATGCCTGAGCGTCGAATCCTTAAACTCCGAGTGCCTCAGCAAGGTACTGAGACTAAGGGTAATCAGGCTAACGAAAAGGCCTAGCATACAGTGCAAAAGTGTCGACTCGATCGGCACCAGAATCTTACTATACAAGCCGACAGGCAAATATTTCTTACAAGATACAAGTACTTCACAATTCTTTATATTTTCTGCAGCCTACAAGGTCACTGACTGCCTCGAGCTATTCTATCGGATCCTCCAACAGGAGTCGACAAAACAACTGGCTCCGCCATAAGCCCAAGACCTGAGTCGAGTCCCTCCTCGGATGGTTGCATCACTTGATGCTACAAAGATGCAACGCTGGCCATGCACCCGATAGACATGACGCTGGTCACATACCCGACAAACGCGACGCATGTCGAGTCCTTCCGGCTAAACGCCCCGCGACTCTGCTACATCAAATCATGGCTCCTTATGCGTGAGACGCTAACCCGATGCACTTCCGAATTAGTGGTTTCTCCTTGCATGAGTCTCCACTCGATTCTGCGACTCGACTAGACACTCGGCGACTGCTCCTATCAGGAGAGCTAGTCACGCACCCGATGTACTTCCGGTAAGCGGTATGCCCACGAGATTGCCGACTACAACTGCATAATACAAGACTCGAGTCTCTGCCCGAGTCTACGACTCCGCCAGACACTCGGGGGCTACTCCAAGCCGGAGCACTGGTCGCGCACACAAAAGATCATCGAGTGTCACACTTCCATTCCTCACTTGAATCAATGATTCGACTGAGGACTCAGGGGCTACTAACATAGGGAGCGCTGGTCCCGCATTTGAAAAAATGAAGGCATTCAGGGCATATGCAAGGTCATCTGAAGAACTTCTGGGTCACTGTAACCTGCAACCGACGACTATAAGTATCTGCTCGAGTCTACGACTCGAACATACACTCGGAGGCTACTCCCATAGGGAGCACTGGTCGCGCATCCTATAGTCCATTGTGTTTACTACGTCCATAATGCTGACTCCTTTACAAACAACGGAACAAATTCAGCTGAACCGATGAACTTTCGGGTGAAGTGCTTCACACTCGACACAACTTTCGACTCCGACATCCAAATGCAAGGTTCAAGAAAACTAAGTCTCCACCCGAATCTATGTTTTGGATGGACACTCGGGCGCTACTGACATGGATATGCCCTACGGGTACCCGATGTTAGCATACCTGGTCCAGCCCGACGGAAGGCCCACTCGACGACCTGCCAGGATCCATGACGCCTATGATGGTTCGGCTGATACGAATACCATATGAAAACAGACTCCAAGTGCGCAAGACAAGGAAACCTCAAGTCTAGAGTTTGAATACAACTTGTAACCTACTCGTATCGGTACCCGAGACCTAGCCTACTCATATATAAAGGCTAGGAGGGTTTAACGAGGAGGACAGATTACGATACAATAGACTAGACCACAACAGATCTACATATCTAGATGTCATCTCCTCAACTCACCTCATACACACCTCACACCAAATTGCATCTGCGCACCCCTGTAACTTTTGGTTCCGACATAATCAAGAGCAGACAAGCAGGAGTAGGGTTTTCCCTCTGGGGCCTGAACCTAGGTAAACTTCGTGTCCCTATGTATCTTGTTTGCTAACCGTTCCGCGATCTCCAGCATCCCCATATTCTCCAAAACCCAAGTCCATAACAATGGGCATTGATGAGATTAAACCTCATCAATTGAGCTCCTCGATGCATGAGATCACGGGGTCGACCTTGTCTCCCTCTAGACTCGTCGTGTACTAGCGTCCACTGGCCTTCTAAGCCAGAGTGGTTGGGGGTAGGGGATGGGGGTTGTCTCCCCACGCGTCCACTAGAAGACAACGCTTCGAGAAGTTTTCCACGTGTTTCGACCATCCCATCAGGAGGCCGAATGTCCCCTCCTTCATGAAGGAGGTGCAACCGGCCACCCGGGAGGTAGAGATCAGGTGCATGGCGTACATATGCCGCAGCAGCGCCACGGACGGCTTCACCCCCACGAACATCTTGCACTAGCATGCGAAGATGGCGAGGATGGTGATAGAGTTGGGATGCATGTGAAGAGCACATATCTGGTAGTGCTCCAGCACCGCCATGAAAAAGGGGGAGAATGGCGGGACTAGCCCCACTATAATGGTGTGGTAGAAGAATGGGTGCACGGACCCAGAAAGGCTTGACGAATCTACCGATCCTGGCCATGCTCGGGTCTCTCCCCACTCATTCCATCTCGAGGCGAGCTGTGAGTGGCACCGGTCGACCCGGCGTTGGTTTTGATGGTGGAAAGCATCATTACCTCCCCCCGCTCCTCTTCCTCATCCTCAGTTTGGGAAGGGCCGGTGAGAGGCTTCTTCCCCTTTGCAAAGGTCAAGGCTCCCCGACGAGACATCGCACGTGGTGGGTAGGAGCAAATGCAAGGAGGAAGAAACTTGCAAGAGCGGGCAACTGGTGCAACGAGGAAAGGGGACGGATCTCATATGGTGAAGAGAGGCCACTCCGTATAGGCTGAGATTCGGCCCACAAGGGTGCGCGTTCCTTCCACGGGGCACCTCGGGACCCAAAGCGATATGTGTCCTGTGCAGTGACAATCGTTATTGTGGCCGTTCGACCCTTCGTCATCGAGCATGAGACGCGCCGGTCCAACAGCTGGGGGCTACTGTCAGATATTTGGTATAGGGGGTACCCCGATCCGTCCATGACTGGCTTGCAGCCAACTATTGGACAGGTCTCACAAAGGGGGTGGGAAGCCACCCTCACGAGGGACGCCTCTCTGGGATCGCCCCTCCAAAGGGCCAGGAGCTGGGGAAACTCCCGAGGGCGTCAGGCTGCCCCGCAGGATGGTACGACAAGGCCAATGGTGCCATAGGATGCCACCCCAAAGTAGTCCCGAGGAGGGGGCAGGGTCAAAGGCGTGGCATGTAGAGTCCAACCAAGAGGACTGACCTCCCCCGCGCTTTAGCGCGTCAAGACAAAGGAAGGTACGACAGGGAACCAGGGATGACCGAATCAGGAGATGGAAACGAGTCCTCAGGACGGCGTAGACTCGGTCTAGCTAAAGTAGCCTCCTAGACCAGGATCTCGAGGAGCGGTAATGTGGACGCCCTTCCCTCCCAAGGTCTGGGGAAGAGGCCCGACGCCGCCATATATAAGGGACCCACCTCCTACCTTAGAACAGATCGATCCTCAGCAATCTGAACCCTAGACATTCATCCTCCATTGTACCCTCGCGAAGCCAAGCGAGCAATACAACAAAGCAGGAGTAGGGGCTTTACCTCCTCACGAGGGTCCGAACCTGGTTAAAAAAACTGTGTCCTCTCTGTGTCGTGGTTCTTGCTCCGCAGTTGCCATACCTTGGGAATGCCTCTTCATCCCCCTATCGAACCAAGGGATCGTTGGATCCTAGTTCCTTCGTGGGACAAATATCTGACAAATATCTGACAAACCGTTACAAACTATCGCCTTGATTTGATCTTTGAAGTGGCAACCGTAGGAAACATTTTGTTTTCTATGCAACGAATCCCGTCACGTACCAGTGGTCGTTATGGGCTCTGGACACCTCGAATGAAAGAGTCTTCAATTAGGGATTTGCTAATTTAGGTGTAATAATCCCATAAATTATCTTGGATCTTCCATAAGTGTTCAATATCTGAAAAGCAATACAAGAAAACAAGGTTTCGCTACCTTGTGATGTTAACATTAGTTTAAAGATTAAAACCAACAAAATCCCGTGAAAACCAATGGAGAATCCTTGATAAAAAGTGTCAATATTTTGAGCTATCACCTGGCTCGGGCTTCCCTTTGATCACGGGACGAGTCTCCCTTTGCATAGGAGAGATGCCACGTCGTGATACGAGGGGAAGTGCATGGGTGCAGTGAGGCGCCAGGGCCTAGGTCTCTTCTCCGGGATTATCTCGGCTCAAGATTCTATGCGGGCTTCTTGAAAAGGCCCGCTATCATCTTCCACATATAGGTCTGAGTTGTTCGGCGTCCATCACCGCGACCCGGGACATTCTCATGGGCCCTGACCTAGCCACCTCGATCACCCTTCGTGTCTTCTCAGTCTCGATGTTCAGGGAAATCCCTCACGTGGTGGACAGGTTTGAGGTAGATGAAGCAGTCCCCATGGGTTTGCATCTCCACTAAAGACTTGACTCGGCTACAGTCCTTCAAGGCATGAGCTAGTGAGTTGTGGATGGGTAATCAGGGCCCGCCGTCTATGTTGTGGTGTTGTTAGTGACATATGTGGTCGGAGTTGTTGGAGAACAACGATGATGGATAGACCCAAACATGAGATACCATGGAACGCATCGTCAATACAGTTATCAGTTTAATCTGAAAAGACATTATATTGCCTTTACTAGAAATCGTTTGACCACGAGACACATGGAACTTTGGAACAATATGGATGTGGAAAGATTCTCCAAATGTTGCTCTTAATGGATTGATTTTAAATTTGATGCTTGTTCGTACCAGATATGTAGAGGTCCCAACCTGATAAGGTAGAGATCGCTGTGTTTACAATGCTAGTCCCTGGATCAAATAGCTAGCATCCACAGTTTAAGATGTAATATCAAGAAACAAAGGTCATATTACAACTTATAACCAGAAATAAAATAATTCATTACACCTTACATAGCTCATTTGGCTATCTTATTACAATGTAGCAGATACAACGATATAGCATGGAGTCCTTCATCTTCAAGTGCCACAGGAAATCATGTTGGTTGTAGACTTGCAATCCCTACTCAACAAACTTCACTAACATCAAACAAACCTACAACATAATAAGTTACAGCCATAAGGGTCAATACATTTGAATTGTATTGGCAAGTGATACTATGGTAGAATAGTGGTATCTAACATCTATATGAATTTTTCTAGGTGTAGCTTAGGCTTACTATGCTCAAAATAAGGTTTTCCTTATTACTTTAAAACACTAAGTTTTGTTTGTCAAAATCACCCAAGGAACCACCAATAGACATTGGTGAACCTTTACCCTTGTTCAATCACAAGCTTTGAACTTAGAAATTGGGATGAGGAGATCCTTGATAGCTTCAATGTCTTGATTATCAAATTGTCCATTGTCGGGGACACGGCTAAGTACTTAGGTTTTACTCTCGAGAGAGGTAGTGCACTTTCCCCACAAGACTCGACATGCATCGATATGAGATCTTTCAGAAGCCTTCCCTTAGACCAAATGGACGTATTCCATCCTATCACCCCTACCACCTTCTGTCCATCTGGCTAAGTCATTGCAACCTATATGATCAAGGCAGAGTACATATGCCATGTGGCTGCACTAGAAGCTTCTCAACACTTAACATCTCAAATCTCTTTGTTCTTGGGTGGCTTTCCACAAGTGTGATACACAAGGTAGGCATCAACATGGGCCTTGTGTAACCACTCAACACAAACCACTCTCACCATTCCACCTAGGTGATTAATTCACATAGTTGTTTTATTAAGCAAAAACGCAAGTCATAGACTTAGAAATATTTCATAGCATGAATAATCCACCATTTTTTTATACTAGCTAGGCTAAGCATGATAACATGGCAGGTTTCCTAACTTAGGATAATTCTACTAAGACATCATATAAGATTTCCCATGGCATAGCATAGTATAGATACTTAGAAAATTTCCATGCAAGCCCTACTCAAAATATCACTAATGCATAGTCAAAATAATAGGACAAAATATATGAAGCACCACTTGCCTTTTTAGTAGAGAAACTAGGTTCACTCCTTGACCTTTCAATTGTCACACTCTTCAATGTTCACTACAATCCAATCAAGCAAGCACATATTCAAAACTAGCATTCAAACAATTCACCACATAAAATAATAAAAACAAAGAAATGCATGCAAGCATGCAAAAGGTTGTTTTATTGAAAAAGTGGTTTCTAATAAGGTTCTAAACATTTCAAAACACCTACTGATCATTTATAAAAGTGGCAAAACCATTTGAAAACAAGTTAGTGAAAATAACTCCTTTTAAATCATTTTTGCTTTGCTAGAAATGTATTTATTCAAAGTATTAATTTCTAGTGTTAACCAAATATGTTTTTAAACACAAATGTTAGTGTTTATGGTCAAAGGGTTTAAAAAAAATCCATTTGCAAAAGTTTTCACTCAAAATTCATTTTTAAAACAATTTTTATATCCAAAATAGTCCTAATAATGTTTCTGAAAAAACACCAAATTTTTCACGAGCAAAATATTTAACTAAGGCCATATTTGCAAATTTTACATTTTCCTGATTCCATTGATATAAAATTTTTATTTTTTTGGCCAAGCAGAACAAAAGTTATGATTTTTGCAAGTTTAATCATTCAAAACCATTATCTGGATTTTAAATAGATAGAACTGGCCAGCGTCATCTTCCTATTGGCTCAGACTGTTTCGTGTGGATCGCGCTATGAGGATCATATGATCTAATTAGAATTACATGGCTCAGATTAGAACATACCTCTCCGATACACGTTCTATCCTATCCTTTGGATCTGCATCTAACGGCTCAGAGCGCATCGACCAGAGATGAGCTGCTCTGGCAACGGCGAGCGGCAGCGGTGGCTCTGTCAGCGGCGGTCCGCGAAAACAGGAAGCAAGGAAGATGGAGGAGGGGCTCACCGGGTTCGCCGAAGCATGTAGATGCTCAACGTGGTCGTTGTCGACGAAGGGACGCACGGGCGTGACGACAATTGCTCGCCAGAGATGCTCCTAGCGTTGGGCACACTCTGGTGTCGTCGGAGGCGAGGCTAAAAGGTATGCCAAAGAAAAGTAAGGGTCGCGTTAGATGCGCACGAGAGAGGGGAGCATACGAGCGTCAACCAGAGAGAAGGGGGCGGTCAGAACTCACTGGGGAAACTCGCTGGAGTCGAAGTAGAAGACTGTGGCGCTCAGACGAAGACGGAGCCGATATTCTAGGGCACGCGTGAGCAAGTGGAGGCTGCTAGCAGGTGCGCACGGCAATGGGGAGTGAGCTCGTGTGATGCAGGAGGTAGGAGGTGGTCGGCGCTGGCCGGAATCGTGGCCTTAGCACGTCGGAGCAGTGGTGGTGCGGGCCAAAATTGGGGTAGCCTAGAGTCTCATTGGGTGCGGTGTCTGAGGGGAAAGAGAGAGGAGGGCGAGGAGTTTAAGAGAGCATGGTCAGAGGAGGGATTTACTCGTGGAATCAAGAGAATTGAAGCCGAGGGATTAACACGGGAACGTGGTCGGGCAACGTGGCGTGGGTGAGGGAGAAGATGCCATTATGGCGTGCGACCAGGGTGTCAGCGGGGTTGAGGGTTGGGTGCACGGTGAGAAACGATTCACGAGGAAGAGAGTGGGTGCCGGGTGGGTTGCGTTGTTGGGCCAGATTGGGCTAGGGCAAGTTTCTTTTTCTTTTTCCAATTCTGATTTCTGTTTTAATTTGATTCAAATGATTCAAGCTTCAATTTGAATTCCAATTTTTGCCAAACCTTTTCAGTAAGTTTAAACCAATTATAGAATGTGTTTAAAAATTCCACTTTGAAAATATTCAAATATTTTCTTATGGTTTAATATTTATTTAAATGAGGCGTTTGTTTTTATTCAAATAAAATTGAATATGGTTTAAACCCATATAAATTTTATTCAAATAATCATTTATTATTTTTAAGTTAATTAGATAACTTTTAATCCATTTTGGCAAATTCAATTATTTTTCTCATGATTTAATTAATCATTTATATTAGGCAATTTTG
The DNA here is from genome assembly GCA_910589765.1 of Avena atlantica. Taxonomy (NCBI): domain Eukaryota; kingdom Viridiplantae; phylum Streptophyta; class Magnoliopsida; order Poales; family Poaceae; genus Avena; species Avena atlantica. Next base: position 349,738,616 of record OU342733.1, read on the forward strand.
TCTTCATTCAAATAAAATTGAATATGGTTAAAGCCCATATAATTTTATTTCAATAATCTTTATTCCTTTATTTTTATTTGGATTGTCTTTATTTCATTTGCTTATGGATTTGGCCAAGATTTAATTTGACTTTTAAATATTTCTTATTTATTTATTTATTTCTTTCTTTCTTTGTCTTATAAATCCATATCTTTTTATTTATAGTTCCAAAATTAGTGATTCCACTTTGTAAAATTTTATTCAATATTTATTTATCATTTTAAATATTTTTAGGATTATTTTGTTCATAATTTGGTATGGCATTTAGCTAGGAGTTTTATTAGCCTTGGAATTACTTTTTTTTATCTTATTAAATTCATAAGTTTTTATCCATGGCTCCAAATTGAATGAAATAAATTTCCATGGTTTTATAATATTTTTGTTTATCATTTTTGATCATTTATAAATGTTTGTTGCTAAATTTTATATGGATCAAAGCCATAGTCTTTGGGTGATTTGAAAATGATTCCTCTCATTAGGGTTTTAGGATTTTTTTACTTTTCCAAGTCTTTAAATTCAAGTTTCTTTCTATGCATAAAATGCATTTGATTTGTTTGGAAATTTGTTTGTTGATTTCTTATTCAAATTTTGTTTAAGTATGGTTTTGATGTTTCCTTGTAGAAGCAAAAAGTTTCTTTTCACCCTAAATTTCAACAGTTGTTTATTTTGTTTATTTATTTTTCATATTTCAAAATTTGGAGAATTTTGGGATGTGACAAGATGGTTCGCTAATCATTCACATGGTGTCCTTCTGAGAATTGATATTCCTGACAATGTAGAGATACACTCTGGGCTCGCTCATGTACTATGGTGTTCGTCATTGTCTGGTCAGACATGTGATCAAAGTTGTGTTGGGGTTTCAGGCAGAAAATAAAAAAAAATTACTATGACGGATCATCCCGATGCCCAAGATATATCTACTAGTAATGCAGTAATGATCGAGAGGTTTTGGATACATAGCCTTGTAGTCTGAAAGAGGTTAACGTTCTTAGGGGAACATGGTTGATTTAGTCGTGCTCGTAGCCGACCTCATGATCGCGAAGCTCCTCGCAGGTCACCCCTTGCTCCATCACCGTGCAGCATTCCGGCTCACGACATCCAAAGTGCCCCAAGTGTTGCACCTCGTGGCTTCGTGCACATATGGTGTACGATGAGAATCTAGGCTTATTATTTTCTTAAGGTGGTTTGCGAGTATATTCAAAGTACTCACCGGTATTGTTCCTGCCTATTTACATGGCCAGATTTTCAGAAGATCGAGGAAAGATGGAGATGCTGACGTCTATGCGAGCTAGGCCATCTTCCTAGTCAGTTTCTTGTAGGTTAAGGCATGACATGGGTTATGCACTTGAAGACTTCCGCTATTGGTGTTGTAATCACCATAATGGAAACAATGTAAGATTTGTACCTAGTCGGTTATGCTCACGGCTCACTCATCATGGGAACATGAATTTCTGGCATAACGGGATTCTCGGATCGTAAATCTGGGTCCCACGCTTCTTCCACCTGTCACAATGCGATTGTTTTCTGGGGGTTCCTCCCTATTCTCGCAGCACCCTGCATTGTCATCTGATAGAACATCATTGGGATCAATGATCATGTTACCATTGGAGTATCGTGGTGTTGATGGATCCTCTCCAATGATGATGCACACTTGGTGTTGTGCCATGTACACGTTGCTGCTGTCGCTATCAGATCCATAGGATACACGGTCTTAGAAACCAGTGAAATCCCACATATCCTGCCCTGGGTAATTCAGCTTTCCCGATTCCAGATTCGATGCGCTCTTCAGTTTCACCAAGTTCTACATTTCCTGGGCTTGAGCCGCGTGGTGGCGTTACCTGAGAATCTGACCCGGATGAGATACCGTTGTATAGATCGGCCTCCCACTGCTTTCTTCGACCTTCATCGGTTGAGGGTATCTTTTCTAGATGCGCCGACAAAAGATGCAGATGTAGTTGTAGGCGCTGTTGTTATGATCGACAGACCCAAGTAGATTGAGACCGAAAGGCAGAGGTTTTTGGGGTCTCCCAGCGAAAGTGGAAGCACCCGATCATGAGATTGGTCTCCCCGTCAAAGTTCATGGAAGCCAAAACAAGGGTGGGAGGGCGTGGATCAGTGAGATCATAACGGATATAACCAACCTTTATTGTCGGGTTGTTGCTTGGTGAAGAGGGGGTTGCCAAATCCATGGCTCCAGCACTCAGATTTCCTATGGACGACGCCAATTGATGAGGAGTAAGCTCGGAATACCCATGGTATGGGCTTAGGGTTTTGTGGAAAAGAGAATGTTGGGTATTTCGTCGGTTGATCAGACAGACAAGGGATTCGAAGTCATCTAATTATTGTGGAGAATATGATTATAAAGTCATCGGTTTGCAAGTTATGATCTATCTCACAGCGAATTGAAGATTGCTATAACCTAAGATCCCTCCCAGTTGGATCCATACATAGATAGGTTACATGCTATGATTACAACACTATTATTATGTCGGTTCGTACTTCTTTCTTGACTGCTAAGACAAGCTTTTGTCTGTCCGATGCTTCCTCGACTATCCTATTCTTCATGGGCTTTGTAGGTTGTAGGCCTTTGTATGCCCAGGGTAAATAATCACGGGGACCCTATAAGTCATACCCACGTCATGTAGGGTGTCACACTTAAGCGTAGAGACGCTTAGGCCCAAGAGGGGGTCATGCCCTAGGGATGTCCAAAGGGGTCCGCCGGCCACCAAGTGGGCTTCCCCCGCATGGGGGCCATGGTGGGGGTTGGCCGACGCGCCTCCTCCCACCTCCTCCTTGATTAGTCCCACCCCGAGATTTTGAGGGAGGTAGTGCCTCCCTTCCACCTATATAAAGAGGGTCACCCCTCTCCCCAAATCCATCCCATCCATTGGCCTTTACCTTTCTCTCTCCATCATGTGTGGTTCCCAAGATTGGAATTGCATACAGGGATTGGGATTTCTCCACCATACGCATGACGTCGTGCTACTGGACTCAGTCTGGATCAATCTTCTTCTGCTGCTTTGCTGAACCGGATCCCAAGAGACGTCTCTACACCATATGTGTGTAAGGCCACGATGCACTGCCACTTGTGGTGCTTTTCTTGGATCTTGGATCTTAGACATCGACACAACCATGAGGTCGGCTACGTCGTACAAAGAGCAAGGGGTGACTTGCGAGGATTTCGCAACCTTGACGTCGGGCGAGTTCGACTACGCCATCCACTTTCCCCACGAAATGTTAATCGCGTTCAGTCTTCAAAGGTATGAAAACTGAATTCTTGTTTAGTGGGAAAGAGTTGTAGCATCCCAATTGTCTAACAATTCCAATGCTAGTTTCTAATATACATGTTGCTTCTTCCTATATATCATAATTGCATTGCATCATAATTATATCATGCTCATGTCATCATGCCACATTGCATTTGAGCATCATATTAAAAACCCTCTTCATTTTTTTCCCTTCACATTGCATTGCCTTATTAAATATATTTGATTCTTGATATCCCAATTTAAGTTGAGGGCATTTCTCTTATTTCATTCCATCTACTAACATGCCATATCACCTTCCTTGATATCATCTTCAATTCCAACCATATACATGTATGTGGCTATATGTCCTTGATGACATTTTAAATCTTGTTACACACACACACACACACACACACACACACACACACACACACACACATATATATATATATATATATATATATATATATATATGTATGGATTCTCTTCTTTTTCCACATGGTTACATGTGGTTTGATCCAAACCAATTCAAACATGCCATGTAAACATGTCCAATTCTCAAAATCTTGGTTTTATTTGCATCTCTTATTTTGGAAAATCCTTTCCTCTCACACATGTACCTATTTTGTTTTTACAAAAATAGGCACATGCATGCAAAGGTACATCTATATTGCATGTTACATGCAATAACGACAACCTACCAATCCTCTTTTTTCCATTCTTATTTGTGTGTTTGGATCCAAGCTTTGTTTGATCTTTGGTTTTTGTTTTGGACACTTCAACTTAATTAATCAACCTAGCTAATCTAGCTACCTCTCTACTCAAACCAACATACACACATTAATCTAAAATCCTAGCCGTGAATGCATACACCACACACATACACACTTAAACTCACATCTACACTCTTTCCCTCTCTCTTTTTCTAGTGCCATCGAACCATGCATGTGCATTTTCCCTTTTTTTTAAATCAAACAATATATTTTCAGACCTTGTATAAACATACAAGTTTGCTTATTTTTTTATAACTAAAAGTAGACAAAATGTCCGTCTAAACTTTTAGCCTAAAACTAGCCCTATCTAGTCTACTTTAAACTATATAAATAGTCTAATCCTCATTTCTCTATTCCCCAAATCCTTGCGTCAAAATATGCCAAAAATCTCTATCTCTTGCTCTAGATAATTTCCTCCCGTCAACTTCTTTTTCTTGCCGAAAATTCAGATCCTTTTCTCTGTTGTAAGGAGCTGAGCTTAAATCGCTTGATTTATCTAAACTTTGTCTCCACACCAGAAACCCGCCATGACTCCACACTCATAGCTAAAATCCCTAACAGACCTGGCGGCACCCTCCCTGGTGCGTCCAAGAGCAGCAAGAATGCAGCGCCAGGCCGCTCGGGCACACCCCCTCTCTCTGCACCTACTAGATTTAGGTGTGCGCATTGGCGCACGTTCCCCCATTAAACTAGAGTCAATTTAATAATTATAGGTGAAGAAAAATAATACGTAATATGTTTGGATGGTCATATCAAAAATATTAATGAGGATTATTTCCTAATTAATCAAGATTAGGGTTAACAAAAGCATTAATTAATTAAATTCAAACCTTAATGATTATGTGTATGAATGCTTGCAATGCCATGTTTGATTGTTGTAAATGATGAGAAATGGTTAAGATCAAAACCATATTATCCAGGTCACTGTCAAACCAGATCAAAACAAAAGAAAATAAAAATATGAAGCCTAAGACCTAATTGTTATTTCTGTCCACGTTAACCACTAGCTCAATTTGAGCATCTCTAGCAACTAATCTTAAATAGAAATTTTCCCATTTCTTTTCTCCTCTTGCTAGACCTAGTGACACTGAATCCAATGGAGCTTTCCAACCTTGCAGAAACATTTTCACACTGTTTTGAAAGGCAATTCAAATTTGAATCTATCTTATGTATCTAGATAGCCATTTTTGGTAAACCACTCAAACCTTCACCACTTGGCAAACCATTGCACCAAGAGACTACCAAGATTAGTATCAGAACACCCACCAAAAATCACTGGAAAAGGTTATGATTTAGTTCATGCGGCCATTTGATTGAACACTTGGTGATCACAGTACAACTCTACCAACTATCTACTGTTTTGATCAATCTTTTGCTCACCATTGTGACCTCACCGAGCTCACACGTCGCGCACTTAACTCACCCAGTACAGGCCTGCGCATTTGAGCTCATCATACTCACCGTTTGACCCGTGCAAAGTGGTACCCGAGCTCTCCTTGCCACCCCGATATGGACATGATGCCACAAACTGCGCTGCCTCTTCCACGATGTCTAGGAGGTAGCCCTGACCTCACCGCCTCTACATGTGCATGCCCCGACCAAAGACAGCCCGAGGAAACGCCAGCACAGCCTCGCCCATTTAACAACGAACCATGCCGGTCGCCTCGCCAGAGCGCCGAGCAATCCTGCGCATACACGCCGTGCCTTGCCCTCACCTTGCGTCACTACGTCCGCCATGACTCTAGCAAGCTCCTAGACATGATCATTTGACCGTGCGAGCACCATGACGACTGTATGCCATGACAAACGCCGCCGGTACAGCCGCAGGGCATGGATGATTTAGAACGATTTAGACCGCGCCTTGCCGAGCCACTGTGCGCATGATGATTGCCCTGAAGCACCGCGTCGACCTATGCCCTTGTCCATGCCTATAGCTTACTATAACTACGTTGCCGGCGAGCCCGAGCCATGTCGTCATGCCCCCTTCACCGCTGTATAAATAGAGACCACCCCGACCCCAAAACACACACCATTCCACTCCTCTCTCACCCAGGAACCTCTCTGACCCAACCCTGGAGCAAGGCGAGCACCACCGAGCCAGAATTTCACTGGAGTTTGCTGCTACATAGGAAGGAAGGAGCCGAAGCTAGGAGCCACCCCAGGAGCTGTCGCGACCACCGTTCGAACCGCCGTCATCGACTCGTTCGTTCGCTCCCATCGCCGCACCTAGCTGAAGCCCTGGTAAGCCCACGACGACCCCCGCCGTAGCGCTAGGCTTTTGTCCCGCACGTGCCCTACGACGACACTCAGCCGTTGATCGTGCTCTAATCATAAGGCTTAGATTCACCGATACCGCTTCGCGTTAGATGAGCCACTGATAGGTAGGACCAACCCCGTAGCAGCCCGCTGCATGCGCATTGCATAGTTGGGCCATCCCATTAGCATTTCCGTGCATAGCCCATCAATTCAAACCTAGTTTTATCTTTTATTTGAAAATCCTATTCTGTAGTGAACTTAAAAAATCAATTCAGAGAGATTCACTGTACCAAATTGAATGAATCCAATTTTGGTTGCAAGTAGAGTATAATATCTAATTACACCCATTGGATTAAACAGTTTGAAACTATGGATTACCCTTGGTAAAAATAACAAGCCAGTTGCTTTTGCAACTTCAAACATTTTTCTAAAATCAACCATAAGTGATTTTTAGTTGATTCCAACTCTCAAAAATCACATTTGACAAGACCTTTCTGAATATGTAAAAATCTACATACTTACATACAGTAGTCCTTGACCAAAACTTAACGAAATGACTTTCTAGTTATTATTAGCCACTTAAATATTATTAAATAATAGTGTTAAACTTTATAAATTAGGCCAACCAATTTAAATCACATTTCCAATTATTAGAGTATGTGGTGACACTACAAGAAATGTGTTATTCTATGACCTTCTAATAGTGACCGTGAACAAAATCGTCATAGAGTTATGACGATTTTGCATGAGATGGTCGTAAGTAGTTCAAGAGGGCCTATACCCTAGAAAATTACGACGATTTTGCTAAAAATCGTCATAGTTACTTTAGATGAAATCGTCATAATCTGGTGGAAGCAGCCAATGGTGTTACTTGTAGCTCACTATGACGATTTTAAATCGTCATATTGTCCAAATCAGCATAACTTAAAATGAGTAGTCGGCCACATCAGCAATTGCGTCTATGTGGCATGTCTATGTGTCAGTTTTTTACATGTCTTATCCATGTGTCAATATTGGTTCATATGTCAATATTTATTAGGATTATATTAGTCAAAAAGAGACATCCGAATTATTAGGTATAGTTTAGTATAATTATATTAATATATATTTTTAATAGAAAACTCGAAATTTATATTACATAAATAGCATAATTATTAGTAAAAAAGGGTTTGTAGAGGGGTTCGAACCCAAGACCAAGCGATTAAACAAGGGCAAGCGTAACCAACAGGTCAGCCAACTACTTTTGTACATTTACAATCGCAACGTGGTTTTAATCCCTCCAGGCGCGGCCTTTGTGGAAATAATCCACAAATATAATCTAGCCTGGGATTCGAACTCCCCACCTCCCCGCGATGGCAACAGGACAATACCACTACACCACTTATACCTTTGTGTCAAGATAGTACATCGACACCTTATAACTAACAATAAATGGGTTGTCAGTGGGAAGGAGGTGGGCTATCTGTGGGAAGGAAGGTGGGCTTATTTTTATTTGGGCCGACTTTGATTACGCGTTGTATATTAGGTCGGTCCAGTTATAGTAGTTTTTTTTCTGTTTTCTTAATTTTTTTGTAGCTTTTTCATAGGAAGTCTAAAATAATTGTTTTTTGTCTCTAAATTTTTAGATAATTCAGTAGATCGTCTTAGGGTGTTAAATATAAATAATTTTATTATTTGAAATAGTAGATTTACTAATTTCACATAATTAGTCTATAGTAGGGACAATATCATAATTTAAAATATGAGTTTGAAACTAGGGAGTGATAATTCTCGTTTAGGGGTTGAGTATCGCTAAACTTGTACTGTATCCCTAAAGAAATAGCATATTGTGAGTCTAAAACTCATTTTTTTTAAATAATGGGAATTGGATCATGTACCCGTAGTTTAAATCGAACCCACTTCCTTCCGATTCGGCAGGAATTTGTCTTTTTCGCCAGGGATGAACGGAAAGGTTTGAGATATCCCGGTTGGGACATTGTCCATGTAAGGTGGTCTAATATTTTTACAAAATGTGGGGGTACCATTCTAAAACTGTCATTTGGTGGTTGGTTCACAAAACGCCCCTTTTTTGCGCTCGGAAAATGGAAAATGGTTTTTCCGTGCGTCGAAAAAGAAAACTTCCTCCTCCAAAATTGTTCTCCATGTCATGATACATATGTGTGCATAATATGGGCACATTATCACAAACTATGCCCTGATTTTAGCCATAACATTGGTCATTTGACCCGAAAGCCACGAAACCTCGAACATGATAGGTCATTTTGTGAAGGGTTTTTTGAGACATACTCAATTTACCCAGCTTGGTATTTTTCCTTGCAAATATGTCACATAATAAGACACCACGCGAAGGATTTGCATTGATCGGACCGTTTTTGAATTTTTTATGTCCGTTTCAAACTATGGTCAAAACGACGGACACGGAGGTTCTTAGCTAGGGGATGAGCCTCGCTAAACTTGCATTGGATCTCTGAAGAAACAACATATTGCGAGTCTAAAAATGATTTTGACCAAAAATCATGAGCATCGGATCATGTACCTGTAGTTCAAACCGGACCCACTTCCTGCCGATTCGGCAGGAAATTGTCTTTTTCGCCAGGAGTGAACGGAAAGGTTTGAGATACCCTGGTTGGGACATTGTCCATATAAGGCGGTCTAATATTTTTACAAAATGTGGTGTACCATTCTAAAACTGTCATTTGGTGGTTGATTCACAAAAAGGCCCGTTTTTTGAGCTCGGAAAATGGAAAATGGATTTTCCATGCGTCGAAAAGGAAAACTTTCTCCTGCAATATTGTTCGCCATCCCGTGATACATATGTGTGCACAATATTGGTACATTATCACAAACTATGCCGCGATTCTGGCCATAACATTGGTCGTTTGGCCCGAAAGCCATGAAACCTCGGAGATGATAGGTCATTTCCGAGAAGGTTTTTTTTAGACACTTGCAATATACCAAGTTTGGTATTTTTCCTTGCAACTATGTCACATAAGAAGACACCACGCGAAGGATTTGCATTGATCGGACCATTTTTGAATTTTTTATGTACGTTTCAAACTATGGTCAAAACGTCGGGCATGAAGGTTCTTAGCTAGGGGCTGAGCCTCGCTAAACTTGCATTGGATCTCTGAAGAAACATGATATTGTGAGTCTAAAAATTATTTTTACCAAAAATCATGAGCATCGGATCATGTACCTGTAGTTCAAACCGGACCCACTTCCTACCGATTCGGGAGGAATTTGTCTTTTTCGCCAGGGGTGAACGGAAAGGTTTGTGATACCCCGGTTGGGACATTGTCCATGTAAGGTGGTATAATATTTCTACAAAATGTGGCGGTACCATTATAAACTGTCATTTGGTGGTTGCTTCACAAAACGCCCCGTTTTTTGCGTTCGGAAAATAGAAAATGGATTTTCTGTGCGTCAAAAAGGAAAACTTTCTCATGCAACATTGTTCGCCATCCCGTGATACATATGTGTGCACAATATGGACACATTATCACAAACTATGCCCTGATTCTAGCCATAACATTGGTCGTTTGGCCCGAAAGCCATGAAACCCCGGAGATGATAGGTCATTTCTGAGAAGGTTTTTTTGAGACACTTTCAATATACCAAGTTTGGTATTTTTCCTTGCAACTATGTTACATAAGAAGACACCACGCGAAGGATTTGCATTGATCAGACCGTTTATGAATTTTTTATGCCCGTTTTAAACTATGGTCAAAACGCCGGACACGGAGGTTCTTAGCTAGGGGATGAGCCTCGATAAACTTGCATTGGATCTCTGAAGAAACAGCATATTGTGAGTATAAAAATGATTTTTACCAAAAATCATGAGCATCGGATCATGTACCTATAGTTCAAACCGGACCCACTTCCTACCGATTCGGCAGGAATTTGTCTTTTTCACCAGGGGTGAACGGAAAGGTTTGAGATACCCGGTTAGGACATTGTCCATGTAAGGTGGTTTAATATTTTTACAAAATATGGTGGTAGCATTTTAAATTAGAATTTTGGTGGTTGTTTCACAAAACGCACCGTTTTTGGCACCCGGAAAATGGAAAATGACCATTTCTTCTACAACCAATCAAATTACAGGGTTCGGCCTCCCACGGATCAGGAATCTCGGCCTCATCAAAACCGTTAAAATCCAATCCAACGCTTCTGCGCTCACCCAAAGAAACACACCTGAAAAAACCACACCTACGATTCCCCTCTGTCCTCTTTCCCTCGTGCGGTTCCCAGGCTCCCAGCCCGAAACCCTACCCCGACCAATCTCCCTCCCAGCGCCCCGCCGCCACTTCTTTGTCCGCCAGATTGCGATCTCCATCGCCGCTCCTCTCCCTGCCCTTCCTTCTCCTCATCCTCTCTCTGGCCCCCACGCCACCGCCGACTCGCCCGACCCAACCCCAACCCCATGGCCAACCTCCTCCTTCCCCGGCGCCGGCCACCCGCTTCATCTCCACCGACCAGTGGTATTCGACGGGCGCATGGAACGGTCTAGGTCATGTGGCCGCCTCCGGGCATGCCGCGGGAGGTGGAGGGGTCGGTCTCGCCTTCGCGGTCCCTCCATCGCTGGGCAGGACCACCAACATCAAGCAGATCCTCCAGGTGGCAGACTACATCGAGCACGACGAAGCCAACCTCCAGGTGGCAGATCCTCCAGGTGGGTCTCCTCCTCCGGCGTGGACCGCTCATCCCTGGTGCCCGCCTCTTCCCCAACATGTAGGTGCGGTGACCCTCAACAGCGTCGGCCTTGCCCGCTTCCTCATGGTCCTCGTTGTCACCAACTACACCAGCGACAACCGCGCCTCCTGCCTCGACGACGACCTCCCGAGCTCCCGGCTCGGAGATGTACAGTAATTTCTCGTACAACTACTTCATCGATTCAGTAAGTTCTACGCCCGCTCCCATCTTCATTCGTTATGGAATTGATTTGAAATTTGTCGATGTTGTATGGTTCGGGCTCGATGTATGCAGGGTTGGTGCTCGATTTATTGTATCACGTTCTATGGAGGTGGTCTCAAACTGACTTAAGTTCTAATAAACAGTTCTGTAGTTAAACACGTTGTTCCAACTTGTCTTTAGGTTTAGGGTTTTTTTCTTGTACTCTTTATTCCTGTGTAGTTTTGACGCAATCTTGGTTAATAGACAATAAGTAGCAGATTTGATGATTGGCATGATATCATATTCTGTTCAATGGTGTCTTTTGACAAGTTTATGCTTTCTTGACGATGTATATCTATTCATGTGGAGATGGTATTCTAGTAGAAAAAGGGGGAGGACATGGTGGCAGAAGAATTTGTCAACTGAGAAGGAGCATAGGAACAGGCCAAGAATGGATGCAGATTCGTTCAACATCATGTCTTCTTCATTTTCATTCCATTTTCCAGAAATTGTGGTTATGCTCTATAGTCTAGACACTTAATTTCTTGACTTATTTGTTTATAAATTTCTGTTATTGGTTGAAAAAATAAATTGTTAGCTCCTCTATTTGATAGCTATGTTTCCTATGAAAAAAAGCAATCTAATAGTCTTAGCACTACTAGAGATATAGGCTGCAGAGAGAAATATCAGTAATACATGTGTTCAGTTTGCTTATATTACATGTTTACTTACTTTTCTAGTTAATTTTATTTACTTATGTTTGCTGCAGAGAGAAATATCAGTAAACTATTAGACCTCTGATGTGTTTGCTATTGTTTGTGGGCGGTGTAGGACAATCTGCAGTGGAACAACCTGGAGCTAGAGAACTTCCAGGACAAGATCAAGAAGAACCAGGACACTAGCAAACTCAACAAGTAGCTGGCCTACACCTTCAACTACCTCCTCGATGAATTATGTAGTGAGTTCTCCGCCCGCTCCCTTCCGATCCTTGCTGATCCTTACCAGTAGTAACTTGTTCAACTATTTGTGTAACTTTAGCTGGTTCATATACTTTCTAATTTCCAGCATGAATAACCTATAGAAATTTCAGCTAGCATTTTCTATGCTCTATGCTCCAGTTTATTTTCAAAATACTATGCTCCAACTTGTTGTATTATCTGTCAATGCTTTTTACAATCCTTTCATATTGATATGTTTAGAATATTGTAATGTACCGTTGTATTACTATTACTAGCTAGCAATACTGTACAGTCTGTACTGATATGATAATGTTTCATAGTGTGAAAATATTCTCTGCCTAATGTGATCAACTGATCCAGTAACTATGGTTGATTGAGACACAAATCAACGAGTGTTGTTGATCAATATTAGAGGCAGCTAGCAAGCTTTGTTGTGTTTGGCTGGAGCTAGCTAGCTTTTCTTTAGTGTTTTTACTGCCGCCTGACACAACTGATAGCCATAATCAACATTTCCTCTATTTTACAGGAGCTCCAGGCTGAAGGTGGAAGAAGCCAAGGCTTCATTACTCAGCAAAGAGTAGTTAGTCATATTTTTTGAAGCTATTTGTATTTTCATGGGTGATTTGAACGATGGAATAGTTGTAATATACTAGAATGTACGTTTGTATCGGTTTCATATTCCTGGGTGATTGCAATATCTGCCGATTATAATATTGATCTAATTTTGGTTATCATTCATGAAAATTAATGTGATTTGGGTTGTGCGTATGAAATATTTGTTGTTTACTGCTTGAAATGAAACAAATACTAGATGGGCTCTAAAAAGTCCTTGGCCCACACGCAATTTTAGACTGGAAAGTGCACAATTTCAAAAAATGGTTCAAAATAAAAAAGAGAAAGATCCTAAGAATGCAACGGCCCTGAAAATAGAGAAGGCCAACATGTTGGGCTTGGCCCAATGAATGAACTGAAATGATAGAAAAAATTAATTGACCAAGTTATTGGGCTTGGCCCATATAAACATTAGACACGGACTGGGCTAATTTCGTGCCACGTAGGATTGGCCACGTTGGATCTGACCTGGCTAGGCCAAATTGCCCATGACGATATCAGATCGTCATAACATCTATGACGATCTATTATCGTCATAGACGGTTATGACGATTTCGTAAAAAACGTCGTTATAGTTCATTTGCGACGCCCAGCTTTTGACGATCTTAAAATCGTCATAAAATCGTCATAAACAAACTACTATGACGATTCTGTGACGAAAATGGAGGGTCATATATAACGAGATTCCTTGTAGTGTGATGACATGTGTCAATATGATCCCATATTTTTAATTTGAAGAATATTAAATCTTAAGTAACTTTTCAATGAATATAAATTACTTTTCTAAAAATAAGATAAATAAAATCTTATCACCCTTTCTTGTAATGATAGAGATGATGCTAGATCATCTAGTGTGACCCTTGTGTTATAAATATAAGTAGTTAAGTATTGTTTGGTGATTGTGTACCTCGTATTTATTTATACACTCCAGTATCAATCTGGGCTACGACTAGGAGGAATTCTACGAAGACGAGGACGAGAACTTCGACCACCTTACCAATCAAGGCAAACTATACCAAGCATGCTAGACCATGCAAGCCTTTTTATGCATACTTAGGATACTATGTTGAGTATACTATTTTCCCAATTTTACTTGCAAGCTTTGCCTTTCTTTCTTTTATTAAAGACGTTCGAGTAGTAATTAATTGGTGACCCGTGGAAGATTAGGAAGGATGCCATCAACAGCTTGGAACTTGATGTTGGTAGAAATACTAGTTGATACCCCTCAAATAGTGACATTCCCCTTTGATAGATGCTAGTGCTAAATTTAAACGTGATCACTAGATGGGAACAAATGATTATGAAAACCTTGGAATGATGAGTCATTCTATTGAAAATTTTTGACATGTGTTATGCATAGAATGACTTGAAGATAATGGTGAAGAAAGTTTGTGACTTGACTTTGATAAAAACTGATGGTTGGATTTGGATACGATACCATTCCAACGTTTACCATACAACCACAATACCTGAATTTGGGTAGGGCTTGATGGAAGTTTATATGCGGCACTCCAGATTTGCGGTCCGGGATAACCCATTATGGAAACCACCACGATCCCATGATCAATGACTCGTGGAGCATAATCGACATAGTATCAAAGTACACATCCACTACAGTACCGAAACAATAAGTCTTACATAAGTAGTCTTTCAAAGGGGCCACTTGGGAACAAATAAATAGTAGCAGCGGAAACATTAAACGCAGAAGGCCCGAGTCATGCCATAGCCCATAGGGTGCCTGACTCGGAGTAACGCCCTAGTTCACGAAGTCACCGTCGTAACCTTCATTATACCCGTCGTCCTGCTCATAATCTGGCCAAGTAGATAGCCAGGGACAATGTCGGTGAGTACTTTGAATGTACTTGCAAACCACCTTAAGAGAACAGTATAATAAACGATATGCAATATGGCCGGGGTAGGAGGGATTCACAAGAGGTTCTTTTCTAAACAAAATTTTCTCTTGCGGATATAGCTGGTCTCTACATCCCTATCAAAAACTTTTGGTAAAACATTTTTGGGAACCTTTTTGAAAAGTTTTTCATAAAACTCTAGGATTGGGTCACCCCTCTGTTTTTCTTACCTGTCATCCATGACCAAACTCCTTCCTCCTTTTTCCTACCATTCCAAGGTCAAAGCATTTTTGAACCCTTGCTTTTTCAAAATCCTTTTTGAAAACGAAACCATCACCGTTGTATAGCCGCTAGCACAACCGTCCATGACCGAGGACTCGGCTATTAGAATAGATTTACACTCTATAGAGGTTGTACACTGTACCCAAACCATCCGATTACCCGTCCCTGATCCCCACCAATCGTGGGTCCAATAACCGGTCAAGACCTTCCGAATGCCCTTTCCGATACAAGTGTCTACACTATGAGGTTAATCCCCTCAAAACCGGGACACCCTATATAGTCACAAGCCTACCGGAGCTCGTTTTGCACCCCACAGGGTGTGCGCTTTCAATGAGGGGTTCATAGTATCGTCTGGCCGCCGTTTAGACGGTATTTACCTACCCCAGACCGATGTTTCACATGGGCCTTTACAGGGGAAAGCCCAGACTCCAGGGATTTGTTTTCCCACGTAGTAGTTTGAGACACCTATACCGAATTAGACAAACTTCCAGCCAAGCACCGTCCCATACCAGAGTAATGTGGTTGCATGGGTTAATTGTGCTAGTTGTAAAACTGGCCAGCCCGGCTATGTTCGTAAACATTTTTCCTCCATCTTTTTGTAAAACAAAACCTTTTTCATTTTCGAAACCACTTGTTAGGCCAAAACTCCAAGGTTTTCTCATAAAACATTTTTGTAAGTCTTTTCCCGGGGTCTTCCCATCCTACACTTTTATTTAGGCTAAAACGGGGTCTCCAAGGGGTTATGGTGTTAAACACCATCTACCCTACTAAGGGAAGGTAGGTCTTATAACAATGGGTTGTACCGAATGGTACTAAGGGGTAATGTTTGGAGGATCCAAACATTCCCCGATAAAACATAATATAGTGAAATAATGCAATTTTCATAAACGAGTAGATAAAACATGCATAGGTAAAATAATAGGACAAGGCATATGAGAAAGAAGTTGGCTTGCCTTCGTTGGAAACTTTTCCCTGATCTCCTTCTTCCTGATACTCCCAATCACCTTCCTAGTATCCTTCCTCGTTCGTATCTATCGTTGCGAAAGAAAATAAGGAAACAAGGAACACACCACATATCAAACACAGAACAAACAAAGCAATCAGTACTGAATAAGTACTCAACTAGGCAAACCATATCACACATATCTAGCTACTGAAAATAGTAAGCTAAGGCCACTGGAATCAACTAATTAGGACACTCTCAAAAAATAAGGTGAATTTAGTAGTGAACCCTAGTCTAGCAAGCTAACAAGTGCTTCAACTGTTTTTCTGCAAGTGAACAGTGAACAAGAATAATACGGATGGGTAGGTGACTGAAATCTTAATCCAACCCAATTAGATTCATAATTTTTGCTATTTTTATTGTTTTACATCAATTTAAACACTCCAGAAAAGGCTAGAAACACTTAAATAAATCCCAGTACTAAAGTATTACTTCAAAAATTATGACCTACTGGGAGTGAGTAAGTATAAATGGTTCTCATCTCCTGGAGTTGGAATTACTCCGAAAGGGTCTTTACAGAAGCTTCTAGAATTTTTGTAAGAATCTTCTGTCCCAAACTTGTAATATTCACCACAGAGGTTAAACAACTCCTAAAGGTGTGATTCCAATTTTTCTGAAGGGATAGGTTCGTAAGGAAGGCCTGGGAGGTGGTTTCATATTTTTCTGACTTGCAGAAAAATTACAAAAAATAAAACAGTGAAAAATGCCTCATTTTAATCCAGAAATTTTCAGGGAAACTACACACATGATTTTGGCAAGCTACCTATGGTAGGTGGTAGGTATTTATAAAGGCTAACGCTCAGAGTTTGAATCAGGTCAAACGGAGGTTTTCCTGATTCTTGGTGGATTTAAACCTACAACACAACTTTTTGGGATTTAAAAAATGGAAAAAGGAAAAGTGGCTGAGTGGATCTGGGGCCTGGCCAGGGCCCGCGTAGGAGCTGGGACGGCCCACTCGCTCGGCAGTGTGCGCGGGATATGGGGATTTCAAATACTCGGCAAGGGCCCCTCGCGTCAGCGTCTGCGGGCTAGCGAAGGGGTAAGCAGCGCCGTGGGTCGTCAGATCTAAAAAGATCCAACGGCCCAGGGCCTATCTGTAGGGTTCGCAGCATAGAAAACAAAAATTTTCCTACGATGGGAACAACTATGTACCAAGATCTATCTACTAGATACAAACAACGGGCGGATGTATATCCGTAGAGAACATACCCTTGAAGACCGACAAAGCTTAACGAGTCCAAACTCGTGGTTGATGTAGACGATCTCTTGCCGATCTCAAGATCGAGAGGAAGTCCTAGCGCCGCAAAACAGCAGCGCATCCGTGCTCGCACACACGTTCGAGGCACCGAGCAACCTCCGCCTCCTCGCTCCAGCGGTGCAGCGGAAGCACAACTCTTTCTTGCCGAAAAGCCACCGGGAACATGTATCTCGCTAGTCCGAGACCATGGGGAATAAATTCTAGAGGGGGAAAGAGATCCTTCACGAGGAGGTGTGAGTGAGAGAGAGGGAGGGGGGCTCCTTTTATAGGGAGAGGGGGGGGACCCCAAGGGGCCATGCTCCCAGCCATGGGGCTGCCCCCTCCCCTCCTTTCATTCATGTGGGTGGACACTCCACTCACATAAAAAGCCTTTCAATTCCCTCCACTCAAAAGTCCACTCAAATTCCCATTAAATTTCCACCAAATTTAATGGAAACTCTCATTAAATAAAACTCTTTTATTTTATTCAGAATTTTGTCAATTACTTTAATGACAAACATTCACAAATAACCCCTTGCTAGAAATCCATTTCACATGCATAACCACTTTATGTAATTTCACCCGAAAACCTGTTTCGGTATCTAGTGAAATAAATTCCTGCGCTTGTTCATTCTTTCGGCATGAAACATTTGCTCCAATTGGATGTCGGTGTCTCTTAAGTGTGTCACCCTACGGTTCGCGAATAATGCGGACATGATCGAGACCCCTCTCGGATCAATAATCAGAAGCGGGATCTGGAGACCCATACTGACTCCCACACATTCAACGATGAATTTCTTGTGATCGTCGGAACCTTTTACGCTAGTATCTTAATCCCTTTGTTTCGCGATATATTACATGTCCGAGATTCGATCATCGGTATCTCCATACCTAGTTTGATCTCGTTACCGACATGCACTCTTTTCTCGTTCCCCTGATATAACATTCTAGTGATAAAATCACTTGCTTGCAAGCTAATCAATGTGATATCACCGAGAGGGCCCAGAGCATATCTATCCGTCATCGGGATGAACAAATTCCACTCTCGATCCATGGGCCTCAACATAACACTTTAGTAGTTCTGAATCCATCTTTATAATCACCCTGTTACGGTGTGACGTTTGATGTTATCAAGAAACTCTTCCGGTGTTAGTGATTGACATGATCTCATGGTCTAAGGATTAGGATCACTTCGTAAGTTGTTATAGCAATATAAACTCAATGACTTTGATCGTAATGCTATACTTTGGATGAATGTTCATCACACCATTACACTAATGTTGTGACCTCGTTATTAACAACATCCAATGTCTATGATCAGGAAACCTTGATCATCTTGTTAATCAACGAGCTAGTTTATAAGAGAGGCATAACTAGGAACTTCCTTTTTGTTTATTAAACACACATGTATTAACGTTTCCGTATTAATACAATTATAGCATGTAAAATAAACATTTATCATAAACAAGGAATACGATAATAACCACTTTATTATTGCCTCTCGGGCATATTCCCTTCAGTCTCCCACTTGCACTAGAGACAATAATCTAGTTTGAAAACTTTGCGTATTGAACACCTATGGCTTTTTGGTGTTCCATATACGCAACTGCAAGTGGTTAACATAATCTACGGATCTGATGCTTTCAGTTCCGTGTGTATTTGCATGTCTTTGCGTCTCCACGCATCACTCATTCTCTAATGAGATGGCATTGTATAAATTTGGTCTTTTGGTGAGACCTTTAGTTCCTTGGGTTTAAATCACGTCGATACTATTGTCGTACAACATATCGTCAGTGTTAGCCCATTGCGAACCACACCTTAGTTTGATAACAAACTACTTGACACAAATTCCCTCCTTTGCTGCTACTATAGCAGTCATATACTTAGCCTTTTGTTGTAGTATTCGTCACAATGTCTTAACTTTGGAACTCTTCCAAATCCATCATGGAATCTCTTTTCCATTACATTGTGCCACCCATAGTTTAAATTGAGATAAACTTAATTTGTATCTTGTGACAAAACTAGTATCAAGGTAACTCTTTACAATGAACTATTTGTAATTGTTTGTCACCTCTACACAAATATATTCTTAGTTCTTCCAAAAGATCATAAGAATATCCTTACTATCGTCCAATGATCATTTTATGATTCATTCTGGTATATGCTCATAACACTTAGAGCATAGGACATATCTGGATGTGTACATATCATGGTATGATTGATCAAAACATTCTCGTGATTTCACTCATCGAGTGTCAAAGCACTTGAATCTTGTTTCACTTATCAAGTGTCAATACACTTGAATATTGATTCAATTCCTTTCCATGTAACAAGAACCGTTTCTAGTCGTGTCTATATTGAACTCCTTCAATATCTCATATATGTACGTTTGGCACAACCATATTAGCGTCACAGTCTATCCATTATAGACATTCATGCTAAATATTCGGGTTTTGCCTAAGTATTTCATCAAAATGAAATTCTTAACCTTTTGTCAATAAAACATACATCATTTCTAATCAACAATATGTCCTCCACATAATGTATTAGAAATATGTCTTAGCGCTCCCACTTAATTTCTTGCAAATGCAAGTATCTTCATCGTCTCCTGATGAAAACTCCTTTTAATTAAGGTGAAGATTCCAACTCCGCGATGCTTACTTCAACAATTGAAGTTTGCATGCCCTTTTAGCATCCTTTGAATTAACAAAACCCTTTGGATCGTGTCATGTACACGTCCTAGGTAACCATTCTATTAGAAGAACTTTGTTTTGTTTATTCATCTACCATATACCAAATTATATGTAGTGGTTGCTACTATAATCCGTCCAGACTAAATATCGCTATGAAAGATCAAATCTTGTCATAGTCAACTCCTTGAACATTGTCATAAAATACTTTACGACATGTCGACTATTTCATAGATGTCAAACATCCATGCCTGTTTCTTCATAGATCCAAATATGACCGATAGGTTTTTACACCTTTCCGGAGGGTCTTCCAAGTTCAAAACTTGATTTCTCGTGTATGGAACTATCACGGATTTTATGGCTTCAAGCCATTTGATGGAGTCAGGGCCCATCATCGCTTCTTTGCATGTAGTCGGTTCATCATTGTCAAACAATAATGATTTACTCTCAAATCTAAGTATTTGATTGTTTATCCGACCGACTTGGTTCAATAATAACTTAGATCTCCGTGACCACAACCTTTGAGGCACATAATCTATGAGCATTATGGCAGCCTCCGGAACAATTTCCGGCGCTACGCAACTCAGCACATTTAGCTAAGGTTCGTTAACCTTATCAAAGTTCTATTGTCCTCCCACTTGACTTTTACGAAAAATTCCTTCTTCAAGAAACTTCACGTTTCAAGCGACAAACCCTTTTGTCCTTGGTGTTATGGAGGAATAACCAATTGTTATTCGAAATAACCTACAAAGACATGCTCATCCGACTTCGGTTGTAAACATCTTACTTATGTTTAGCATACCAAAATTTAAGAAATGATAACTTGGGTTTTACCCCAAACCATAACTTCCATGGTGTCATTTCAACGGATCAAGATGGAGCTTTTTTTTCAGTGTAAAAGCGGAAGTCTCTAAAGCTTTAATCTTTTTAAAACATAATGGCAGTTTTATAAATAACACCTTTGATCCAACCATGTCAAACAAGGTTTTATTACAAATCTCAAACACTCCATACTCCTATGGTGTTTCGGGAAATGTAAATCTAGGTGTTTTGCTAAACTTGCAACTCAAATAAATCCCTTTATGATAAATCATAATTCATTTATTTTTCTTGTTACACTTGTAACTCAAATAAATCCCTTATGATAAAATCATAAACCATTTATTTTCTTGTCACAATGATTTTTACTTCATCTTGAAAGTCTTTGAACATTTTCAAATATTTCACACTTCTTTCTCATTAAGTGAATATTCACTCAAATTTCCGGAGAAAGCATATGAAGTTGAAACCCATCGCTTACGACTACACATAATGGAATACATACATCGATATGTATAAATTCCAATAATTTAGTCGTTCGTTCTTCTTTGGCCTTTGAACGAAGTTTTAATTATCCCGAGGAAAGTCTCACAAGCGTCACTTGATCAAATCAAAGACTCCAAAAATCCATGAAATATGGAGATTCTTCATGTTTTCTTTCCAATATAATTTAAACAGCGATGTCACTTTGTAAGTGATCTTTCAATCATTTCTCTTGCGACATTTTAGCATTAGGTTTTATGGATGTGATTTCTCCAACTAGATTTTTAAATCATCCATCTTATATGGAATATGGTAATTATTTGAACAACCTTTGTTCTCATAATACCTGATTTAAATAACAATTTTAAAACAAATCTTGAAGTCAAGCTTTGATGTCAACGAGAAATACAAACAACGGTTTGTTTGTTTTCGATGAACATCATCACATATTCTCTTGCTAGTTACTTAGACCATCGTGGTTCATGAATTGCGTCGTTCTGTATGAAATTTCATACCAACCAATTCGGTATCCAATACCCAAGAACCACATTGTTTAACAAGCAAAGAATACAACCATAACTTGTATATCATATATATACCTAAATTGGATATTTCCAATCTTTTCTTTTCTGCCAAATATATTTTATAGATTCTCTTTCAGCATTTCCTTTTCCTTTTTAAAAGAATCTATCAACATCAAAAGTGGCGCCATATACATGACACATAGTCCAAAGCGTGTATATTCAAATAATAATACCTTTGGACTTGCACTTTGAAGTAGATCACCATCATCAAAATGATCGGCGTTCTTTCAAAATCCATTCTTTAGTAATCTTTTAGTGTAGTAAACACTTTACATACATCTTCTATTCATACTTATCATGACGACTTTCATGATCAAGCTACTTTAGCTTATAAAGGCGAATTGTGAGTATATCATTACTTTCCAAAACCCTTTTGGATGATTAGGTTGTCTAGCATCTCCAACCTTCGTAAATTCTCATCCAATATGAGAACATATATTATACTCTATCATATTGCAACCAAAACATTGTTTCAGATATCGTTATATCTGCCACACATGATGGTTTCTGAAACAATTCTTTCAGCTCCTAGATAAACTTGATATTAAAACAATCAAGAATGATGGAGGCAAACATGATACTTAAGATACTAACACTGGAATTGTTACTCTCGATTTAATACTAACTATTAAATTTCACGGAGTAAATAGAGTTTTCTGAAAGTTTGTAATAGGACTTTAAACTTTAGATTGACACTCAATACAATACGATACCAGTTCGTAAAGTATATATCCAGAATTCTATAGTTCTATTATCTCAATTACAACTATGCATAAGGTGGTAAACGAATGCCAATGACTACAACAAATTATGCAAATTCACTTTGATTTAATTTATGATAAATTGAGTTCTACTAATCCAAATTAGAAATGAACTCCCACTCAAAAACGACATCCCTCGTGCCTTTTTGGTGATTACATGAACCAGATCCACTACACCAAGTCCGATCATCACGTGAGTCGGTGTAGCTTCAAAGGCGAGCATCCATATGGTCATCATATCAAAACATATGACTCATGCTTAACCTTTCGGTCCGTGTTCCGAGGCCATGTCTGTACATGCTAGGCTCGCCAAGTAAGAACCTTAGTATTCGCGTGTGTAACTGTCTTACACCCGAGATATGCTCGTGGATTCAAGTACACCCGATCATCACGTGATGTCTTGAAGCGACGAAACATTGTCGGTGCATACTTAAGGAAGAACACATTTTTATCTTGATATCTAAATGAGGGATCATCTTATTATGTTAATAAAACGCCAAACAAGCAATATAAGATGCTATCAAACATCACATGTTTATTAGTGGAATGATATGGTTCCCGCATATGATCTCTATCATGTGCACCATGGTATGATCTCTATCATACCTTTATGTGTAAGGCCAAGGTCTATGGAACTTACACGCTATGTGTTTTGTAAGAGTATCATCTCATACTTCTACTTACAACATCACCATATCATAACACTAGCCCAGCAACAATCTAAACTAGACGCCTCTAATTTATCCATTGCAAATTTTACGTGGTTTAGGGCTTTCGAAGATAGAACCATTCTTACCTACGAACATGAACCACAACGAGGATAACCAAATCGTTGACAACTCGTTGCAAATTAGATATTAACTATAGTAGGAGAGACAGACACCCGCTAGCCACTTATGCAAAACTAGTTGCATGTCAAGCGTGGAACAGGTCTCATGTGCGAGGACATGTAAAGTTTGTCCGGGCCGCTTCATCCCACTATGCCACCAATATCCAAAGTACAACTAAGAAGCAATAAAATGATCATCATCGCCCACATACTCATATGTGTACTGCCCGTGCAAAGTATCTACGCATAGATCCGGCTCTGATACCACTGTAGGGTTCGCAGCATAGAAAACAAAAAATTTCCTACGATGGGAACAACTATGTACCAAGATCTATCTACTAGATACAAACAACGGGCGGATGTATATCCGTAGAGAACATACCCTTGAAGACCGACAAAGCTTAACGAGTCCAAACTCGTGGTTGATGTAGACGATCTCTTGCCGATCTCAAGATCGAGAGGAAGTCCTAGCGCCGCAAAACAGCAGCGCATCCGTGCTCGCACACACGTTCGAGGCACCGAGCAACCTCCGCCTCCTCGCTCCAGCGATGCAGCAGAAGCACAACTCTTTCTTGCCGAAAAGCCACCGGGAACATGTATCTGGCTAGTCCGAGACCATGGGGAATAAATTCTAGAGGGGGAGAGAGATCCTTCACGAGGAGGTGTGAGTGAGAGAGAGGGAGGGGGGCTCCTTTTATAGGGAGAGGGGGGCACCCAAGGGGCCATGCGCCCAGCCATGGGGCTGCCCCCTCCCCTCCTTTCATTCATGTGGGTGGACACTCCACTCACATAAAAAGCCTTTCAATTCCCTCCACTCAAAAGTCCACTCAAATTCCCATTAAATTTCCACCAAATTTAATGCAAACTCTCATTAAATAAAACTCTTTTATTTTATTCAGAATTTTGTCAATTACTTTAATGACAAACATTCACAAATAACCCCTTGCTAGAATTCCATTTCACATGCATAACCACTTTATGCAATTTCACCCGAAAACCTGTTTCGGTATCTAGTGAAATAAATTCCTGCGCTTGTTCATTCTTTCGGCATGAAACATTTGCTCCAATTGGATGTCGGTGTCTCTTAAGTGTGTCACCCTACGGTTCAGGAATAATGCGGACATGATCGAGACCCCTCTCGGATCAATAATTAGAAGCGGGATCTAGAGACCCATACTGACTCCCACACATTCAACGATGACTTTCTTGTGATCGTCGGAACCTTTTACGCTAGTATCTTAATCCCTTTGTTTCGTGATATATTACATGTCCGAGATTCGATCATCGGTATCTCCATACCTAGTTTGATCTCGTTACCGACATGCACTCTTTTCTCGTTCCCGTGATATAACATTCTAGTGATCAAATCACTTGCTTGCAAGCTAATCAATGTGATATCACCGAGAGGGCCCAGAGCATATCTATCCATCATCGGGATGAACAAATTCCACTCTCGATCCATGGGCCTCAACATAACACTTTAGTAGTTCTGAATCCATCTTTATAATCACCCTGTTACGGTGTGACGTTTGATGTTATCAAGAAACTCTTCCGGTGTTAGTGATTGACATGATCTCATGGTCTAAGGATTAGGATCACTTCGTAAGTTGTTATAGCAATATAAACTCAATGACTTTGATCGTAATGCTATACTTCGGATGAATTTTCATCACACCATTACACTAATGTTGTGACCTCGTTATTAACAACATCCAATGTCTATGATCAAGAAACCTTGATCATCTTGTTAATCAACGAGCTAGTTTATAAGAGAGGCATAACTAGGAACTTCCTTTTTGTTTATTAAACACACATGTATTAACGTTTCCGTATTAATACAAATATAGCATGTAAAATAAACATTTATCATAAACAAGGAATACGATAATAACCACTTTATTATTGCCTCTCGGGCATATTCCCTTCACTATCTTCCTCATGAGGGTGGTGTCACCGGCGATGAACCCTAGGGGCTACTAGGGAGGTTCGGGGAGGCTCACCTAGGGGCAGAGCAGTGTCGGGGAGGGCGTGGTTCGACGCGGTCGACGAGGCGGATCCAGACGAGGGGCGGCAACAACGGCTTGGGCTACTGGGGCGGTCGGGGAACGGGTTCACGGCGTCGTCGTTCTCGGCCTCTTTCCAGCGGTGCTCCCGTATTTCCTGGGGAAGGGGGAACAAGGTCAGAAGGCGATGATGGTCCCGCATGCATGCATGGAAGATTTGGGAGAGAAGGGAGGGGAGGTGGCGACGTCAACCTTCACCTTCTCCCGGTCGGCACCACGGTGGTGTGATGAGCGGAGTGGGAGGTAGGAGCCGAGTGAGCTCGGTTCCTCCCTAGGGTGGAGTGGGAGTGTGTGTTGGGGGAAAATGGGGCGGGTGGCGAGAGCGGTAGGTGGTTCGGGGGTCTTATGCCGAAGCGGAGCAGCTCACGGTGCACCAAGTGCAGGGGTCGTCCAAGGCGAGGGGGGATAGAGCGGGTAGACCAGGAGAGGGAGGGTGTGGGTCGCTGTGAGCCAGGGGGAGGCTTAGGAGGCGTGTGGACCGGCGCGCGGCCTAGGGATGGCGCGATCTGTCCCAACGTCTCCATTGCCCATCAGGTGCTCGACGCCGGGTCGCGTCGTGGTCGGCCTAAGAGCAGGCTAGGGAGGGCTAGGTATAGACTTGGGGGTGGTGGAGAGGGCAGTGGGTTGCATCCCCTACGCGCGAGCGGTAGTTTTGCACCGGGGAGCTGAGGGACATGGGCGCGTGCGACGTGGCCACGGTGACGTGGCCGGCGAGGGTTGGGGGTAGGGGAGGCGCCTGATGAGCGAGGGAGAGGGGGTGGGCGGTGCCTGGGGAAGACGCGAGCTGCATGGGCCCAGGGACACGACAACACCGTGGCTAGTGGGGCAAGAGGGTGGCCATGCAAGATCTTGCCGATCTGCCTCTCTCTCTCTCTCTCTCTCTCTCTCTCTCTCTCTCTCTCTCTCGTCTAGGGTGCTTAATCGGGTGTTCAGGGTGGTAGAGAGAGGGGTCTTGCAG
Source organism: Avena atlantica (assembly GCA_910589765.1). Classification (NCBI taxonomy): domain Eukaryota; kingdom Viridiplantae; phylum Streptophyta; class Magnoliopsida; order Poales; family Poaceae; genus Avena; species Avena atlantica. The sequence goes on from OU342733.1 coordinate 349,764,952, forward strand.
TGATGTATGTGTGACATGCACCTGTGTGCGTTGCAGTAAGGTTTAGAGAGTGGGGAGGGGTGTGGGATAATCTAGGGCGGCACACGCTCGGGTGCGACTTTGCCTGATGCTCACGTCGATCACAAACCACAAATGGAATGGGTATGGATATGGGGGTGTAGAGGGAAGTGAGGTGAGTGAGTCTAGGCCCTAGTTATCTCCTGGATCAACTCCAGTAACTTGCAAGGATCATTTTAAAGGAGGTAGGAAATAAGGTGACAAAAATGCTATACTTGCCAGTTGTAATCAAATTACCAACAGACCATGGGATCATGGTTGGGAGTTTAACCAGGTGCCTTGTGCGTTTGATTGTGCTTAGGGCAAGGTAGAGAGACATGGGGTTTTTAGGGCCCAAGGGTTTGGGGGCTTGATCAAACAAGGTGATCCTTCTCTAATTTTTCCCAAAGCACCCGCTAGGGTGGTGCTAGGGTTTAACCAGAACTAATCCTAGGTGCAAGAACCACCAGGACACACTAGAATGACAAGCACAAGGTTTAAACCAGCCAAAACTAAGGATCATACAAACAAAGTAACTAACAGACATTGGCTAAATTAACTTAAGAAGTTTTATTTCCGCCTAAACTTTGGAGTTCCTACTTAGGAAATCAGGGTAGAAAAGTTGGGATGTTACATTATATGTCTTAGTATGGGTTCACTTGCGGAATGAGGTGAGATGAGGCTACCTTGTCAATGTAACTGTCCACCTATGTTGTGCACAAGATGACAGATGGTCATGGTCGGGAGGCTAGACTCATAGGGGAGGTGCCTATACTAGGTTGTGTAATTGAAAGGTTAGGATTGATTATCTGCATACAAAGTATGATGATTCAGGATTGTTCCTGACGGATGTATCGAATGTTGTGGTGAAAGTGTACCACCTCTTTAGAGTGTCAAACTATTCGAATAGCCGCGTCCGCGGTTATGGACAGTTGGATGGCCATACTGTTCCATTGTCAGATGTTTTCCAAATGACCCGTGACTTGAAAGATGACTTTGACTTGACCCCACAAGTTGTGGAGATGAAGCTAGGCTCCCACCTAAGTAACATAGACAACTAAATATATGTTTTATTACTAGATACTGGTTGAAATAAAATTGAGTTGTCGCAAACAAACCTAGAGCTTAGGAATCCTATTAGAATGGCCTTGCTGCTTTAGTGATAGTTGGCGAGTACTTCGAAGTACTCATGTCTTTGTCCTTGGCCATTCCCATGGCAAGACTATGAAGGATACTACACGGAGGATGGACAGCAGGACGCTTACGATAACTAGGATCATCTCCCATCCTCAGCATTGCGTGTGACCCTGAAGATGGAGCCCTGACCATGCTACTATTATTACTATATTCCGGTGCTTTGATTGTAATCAGACTTGATCATGAGATCAACTATTTGTAAGACCTTTATGGTTTGTAATGGATGATGAACTATGATACCAATCTGTTATGTCTTAGAAAAAATGGTAATCCTGGGATTGCGATGTACGGCATAACAGGCATCTAGGATTAAATATCCGGGTGTTGACAAGTTGGTATCAGAGCCATCCTAACCATAGGAGACCCTAGTTAGCATGGATGTCAGAAAAACTTAATTTCCAAAACAAAGAAAGTGAGTATTTTTGAAAACCTATTCTCGCTCTTATCCTTGAAATTCTTTTCAAAAGAGAGTCATGTGTTCCTTAAAATTTTTGCAACCTTACCTAAAATTTGGCACACTTGCTCACTTCTCTAACTTACTCCTCTCAAATTTCTTATAGATGGACTACTCCATAGCAACTTTTACCAGTTGGGTAATGGAGGGAATCTCATCTTTGAGAACGACCTGAGTTAGCTTGTGGAATTGCTGGAGCGCCCGCATCCGGAGTTCTATGGAGCTTAACTCCATGATCACCCCAGAGGGGAGCTGCAGTGGCTGATAGTTGCCGATCTTCGTGGAAAGATGGAGCCACCTACCTCGGAGAAGATCCATTTCACCATCAGAGAGAACAACGGATTGATGGACTGGCCAGAGCAATGCAGGAAGCACTTGCCCGACTATGTGGGCAGAATATCAATAAGATCGCCAGCACCCGCTTTGCTCACTACGCCAGAAGCGACTCCAATGGACAACCCCTGGATCTTCCAAGCCACCCTGAGTTGAAGCAACATGTGTACCATCTTTCCTACATGCTTCATGAGACTCAGAAGGAGCTGTACAATGCTCGTGCTGACGCCAACGAGAAGCAACTTGCTGCTGCCAAGAAGGAACAGACATTCGCCATCCTCGTGAAGGAGCACAAGTCACTTCGCCATCTGTGTGACAAGAAGGATCGCATCATTGCTCGCCTTCATCACAAGGTGTCATCTTTGGAGGAGACTGTCCATGATCGGGACATGAAGCTTGAGGAGATGGAGAACGAAGGGGAAGATATCTGTGGTTATCCCTACTCGTATCTCAGTGATGATGATGATTACTTTGAGGACATTAACCAGGAGTTCCACACTTATGATGAGGACCGCGACTTTGATACGTCCAAAACTTATCTACTTTTCCGAACACTTTTGCTATTTTTCTCTTATAAAATTGTGTGATTTGGATACAACTAACACGGACTGACGCTGTTTTCAGCGAATTACCTTGGTTCTAGTTTTTGTGCAGAAAATCAACTATCAGGAAAAATCCCGGAAAATATGCCAAAAATCCTATTTCACCAGAAGACCCACGGAGCCAGAATACGAGACGAAGTGGGGCCCTGGGGGCCCACACACCCCAGCCGCGCGGACCAGGCCTGGCCATGCCTGGAGGGGGTGTGGCCACCCTAGGCACCCCCTCGGCCTCCCTCTTCGCATATAAGTTTCCTTCTGACCTAAAAACTCAGGGGGGTCGACGTTTTTCCACAAAGAGTTCCGCTGCGCCGCCACCACCAGAAACCACGATTCGGAACCAGAAACTCCGTTCTGGCACCTTGCCGAGATGGGGAATTTCGAGAGGATCATCGCCATCATCATCACCAATGCCTCTCCATCAACCATCCATGTTTCCCTCATCCATGAGTGAGTAATCCCCCGCTGTAGGCTGTGGGGATGGTAGGGATTGGATGAGTTCTATCATGTAATCAAATAAGATTGTTAGGGCATGGTGCCTAGTATCTTTATTAGTGCTATTTGACTTTGTTGCAACTTGTTGTGCTTAATGCTTGTCACTAGGGACTGAGTTCCATGATCTCAGATCTAAACTTAATATTGATTCATGAAGATAATATTGTTTGTAATCTTATCTGCAAGTTGTGTACACATATCATTGTCCGGATCCAAAGGCCCCAAAGTGACAGAAATTGGGACAACTGGAGGGGATGGCTGTGATTTGAGGATCACGTGTGTTCATGGAGTGTTAATGATTTGCTCCGGTGCTCTATTAAAAGGAGCAACTTAATTTCCAGTAGTTCCCTTGAGGCCCCGCTGCAACGGGCTAGCAGGACAAAAGATGTTCTGCAAATTCTCATTGCTAGCACGCATGACTATATATGGAGCACATTCCTATGATTGTTTAGTACTTGGATGCTTTATCTTATTTATCTTCAATTTCCCTAGATCTTGAAGTTACATGTTTAGACTTGTCCATGCAACGCCCGTCCATTTATCCCTATGCCTACCGCACTCATATCCTATTGTTTGCTACTACTGTTACTATTGCTCTTGTTTTACTGTTGCCATTTCTTTGCTGTTGCTACTACAAAACTGTTGCTACTGATAAACTACTGTGAGCAAGAACTATTTCCAGGTGCAGCTGAATTGACAACTCAGTTGTTAAGGCTTGCAAGTATTCTTTGGCTCCCCTTGTGTCGAATCAATAAATTGGGTAATACTACCCTCGAATACTATTGTGATCCCCTATACTTGTGGGTCATTGGACTTTATTGATGATGAAGAAGGCACCAGAACTATCGTAGGTGTGAGTTGTATCCGATCCCACTATATCGTAGCTTGCTAGAATGTTTCTTAAAACCATCTGTTTGTTGTTGTGTTGTGTTGGAGTGTGTTGCTTGTATGGTGTGACTTGGAAATTAATTAGAATGAGTTGTTGGCTTTCAAACCTTAGCCTTACTCAAAAGTTTAAAAGCTTTTAACCAAACCCATAAACCTTAGAAAAATTTCCCTCTTGTCTCATGATCTATCTCAATATTGAGATGCCTCGTGGAGGGAGCAACTCATCTCAAGACCCGATGGTCCAAATCTTGCAAATGTTAGTAGCCGACCGAGAAGACGGTAGGACCAAGTGTCAAGCCAATCTAGCCACTCTTCAACAAATCTCTCAACTAGCACATGACAACCAAGGCCCTGGAAATCCGGATAATCATGGAACCAAACTTAAGAACTTCCAGAATACCAATCCCCCTATCTTTAGTAAGTCAGAAGATCCCTTAGATGCTGATGACTGGCTGCAGACTATGGAGAACAGCTTGTAAGTAGCTGGAGTAGAGGCGGCCGAGAAAGTACTGTTCGCCACCCACTATCTGGATGGTTCTGCAAGAGCATGGTGAAATAGCACCCACACCATGAATGAAGGACAAATGATGACTTGGGATGAATTCAAACTCAAGTTCAGCCGAACCCATGTGCCACCGGGTTTGATTCTGCGGATGAGGGATGAATTCAAGGAGCTGAAGCAGGGAAGGATGACTGTGGTAGAGTACCGTGACAAATTTCTATCTCTGTCTAGGTATGCCCCTGATGAGATTGGTACTAAAGCCAAGAAGGAGAGATTTCTGAATGGTTTGCATGATGAGATGTAGACGGTGTTAGTCAATATCTCATTTGCTGATCTGGAAGATTTAGTTGATTCAGCAATCCAGATGGAAGGAAAGATCAACCAAGCTACTGAAAACCGTAAGCTTTGTATGATGCACCAACCTGGACCCCACCATACCCCAAAGTATCGCCCTAGTTCTTCTGAGGGATTTGCCCCAAGGAACACTATGCCACCTATGTCCTGCCCAAACTTTCCCAATCGTAGTGGAGGAAACCCAAGACCTGGAGGAAACAACCACTACAACCTTGGCAACCCCAATAACTTCAAACGTGAACCGCCAAGGCCCACCAATCCTAATAATAATACTTCCCCATGGACTGGAATTAATGCCCCAAGGACAAGCCAATAATCACCTTCTTTGAGTGTGGAGTGGCAGGTCACTATTCCAATAAGTGCCCCAAGAAGATTGCTGCAGCATCCAAGGTGGTGTGCACCTGCCTAGCAGTAGCGTCGTGTCCAACCTGGAAAGAGATTCACCCCAGGCAACCCGAACAACCATGATTGACGTCTATTCCACATGAATGCTGAAGAAGCCCAGGAAGCGCCATTGTCATGCTGGGTATGTTTTCAGTTAATTTAGTACTTGCAAGAGTGTTGTTTGATTCTAGAGCATCCCACTCATTTGTTACGGAAGAATTTTCATGCACTAGTAAGATTCAACCAACAAATTTGAAGCGTGTTATGATAGTTCAAATACCTGGGTCAACTACCAAAGCTAGAAAAATTTGCAAGGCCATACCTATCAGAATTCATGGAATAGATTTCTATGCCAATCTAACAGTACTCCGAACAAAAGGTATGGAAGTAGTACTAGGAATGGATTGGATGTCAAAACATCAAGGACTTATAGATTTTTCCAAGAAGGCCATAAACATGACCAGTAGCACCGGAGTATCAGTTGAGCATGTTTTTGAGACCTTGCCCCGTCAATTTAAGTGCAACAAGTGTTTAGCCCAACCAACCCTACACCAAGTCAGAGTAGTCTGTGAATAGCCCGATGTGTTCCTAGATGAATTGCCCGGTATGTCCCCAGATCGAGATATCGAGTTTATCATTGAATTAATCCCTAGAACTGGACCCATAGCTCAGAGAACATATACTATGAACCCATCTGAGTTAGTGGAGCTCAAGAAGCAACTGGACGACATGATTAGCAAAGATCTGATTCAACCAAGTGCATCGCCATGGAGATCACCTATTCTGTTTGTGGATAAGAAAGATGGTGCCACCCGTTTATGTACGGATTATCGGAAGTTGAATGATGTCACCATCAAGAACAAGTACCCTTTTCCAAAGATAGAAGATTTTTTTGACCAGTTGACCGGTGCTAGAGTATTCTCTAAGATTGATCTTAGAACTGGTTATCATCAACTAAAAATTCGCGCAACGGATATTCCAAAGACTTTCTTCACGACCCGATATGGATTGTATGAGTATAAGGTCATGACTTTTGGATTAACCAATGCCCCCGCTTATTTCATGAATCTCTTGAATAAAATTTTCATGAACTTCTTAGATAAGTTTGTCGTTGTTTTCATCGATGACATTATAATCTACTCCAAATTGGAGAAGAGCATGAACAGCACCTAAGAACCATCCTTGGAACCTTGAGAGAGCATCAGTTGTATGCCAAGTTTAGAAAGTGTGAGTTTTGGTTAAAGGAAGAACGATGCCTAGGACATATCTTGTCAGCTGGAGGAGTTGCTGTCGACCCCGCCAAGACTAAGGATGTTGAGGAATGGAGAGCACCAACCACTCAAACTGAAGTTCTTGCATTTCTTGGATTAGCAGGATATTACCGCAAGTTTATTGAAGGATTTTCAAGCATCGCTAGGCCAATGACTCAGTTACTCAAGAAAGATCAGAAGTTTGAATGGACCGACAAATGTGAAGAAAGTTTTCAAGAGATAAAGAAGAGATTGATTTCAGCCCCAATTTTGATCATGCCGGATATCAATAAGCCCTTTGATGTGTATTGTGATGCATCCAAGATGTGTCTCGGTTGTGTGTTGATGCAAGAAAGCAAAGCGATATCATATGTGTCCCGACAACTGAAGCAACATAAGCAGAATTACCCCACCCATGACTTAGAGTTAGCCGCCGTTGTTTTATCCTTGCAGATATGGCGTCATTATCTTATGGGTAATCTCTGTGAGATTTACTTAGAATCACAAGATCTTGAAGTATATTTTTACTCAGAAGGAGTTGAATATGAGGCAAATGAGACGGATAGATTTAATCAAGGATTATGACCTTGACATTCACTACCACCCCGGGAAGGCCAATGTGGTAGCGGATTCTCTTAGTTGACTGCTGTGTAGATTAAACACCATGATTTTGAAAGAACAACCAAGTTTGTATAAGGAGTTGGAAGATTTCAGAATGAAGCTAGTTAGCAAAGGATTGCTAGATGGTATCGAACTTCAACCCACATTGATAGATCAGATAAAGGAACCTCAGAAAAGAAATGCCAGTATTGACGGAATTAAACGTCGTATAGGTACACGGAAGGTACCCAGATTTACGGAAGATGAAGGAGTTATGTGATATAAAGGAAGAATCTGTGTGCCCGCATATTAAGAGTTGAAACAAGCTATTTTGAAAGAAGCCCATGATACTCTTTACTCCATCCACTCGGGAGGAACCAAGATGTATCAGGATTTGAAGGAGCAACTTTGGTGGCATAAGATGAAGTGAGAAGTCAGAAGCTACATAGCCAAATGTGATATCTGACAAAGAGTCAAAGCAGAACACCAAAGACCCGCAGGACTTTTTCAACCTTTGCACATCCCATAATGGAAATGGGATTCCGTTGGAATGGATTTCATTACCAGTTTTCCTATATCTAGTAGGGGAAATGACTCTATTTGGGTCATAGTGGATAGACTTTCCAAAGTAGCTCATTTCTTACCCGTCAGGACCACTTATCAGAGCTCTAAGCTAGCAGAGTTGTACATTGCTAGGATAGTAAATTTTCATGGAATCCCCAAGAACATTGTGTCGGATTGAGGAACCCAGTTTATCTCAAGATTTTGGAAGAAAATCCAAAAAGGATTAGGAACAAAGCTGAATTTCAGCACCGCCTATCATCCGCAAACCGATGGACAAACGGAGAGAGTAAACCAAATACTCGAAGATATCTTGAGAGCTTGTGTGTTGGAATATGGATCTAAATGGGAGGACTGTCTGACTTTCGCAGAATACTCATACAACAATAGTTACCAAGCCAGTTTGCAAATGGACCCATTTGAGTTTATGTATGGAAGGAAGTGTCGTACCCCACTGAATTGGTCGAAAGTAGGAGAGAGTCAAATCTTCGGATCTGAAATCCTATGAGAAGCCGAAGAGATGGTTCACAAGATCCGTGAGCATCTCAAGACCGCTCAGTCCAGACAGAAGAATTATGCCGACAAGAGACGTCGAGATCTAGCCTTCAATGTTGGAGATTTTGTGTATCTGAAAGTATCAACCTTGAAAGGAATGCATCGTTTCCAACTCAAAGGAAAGCTTGCTCCCAGATACATTGGAACCTTCAAGTTTCTAAGTCGCCGAGGAGAGGTATCTTATCATATAGAACTACCAGAAGAGATGTCAGTCGTGCATGATGTGTTCATGTCTCGTTATTTCGGAAGTGTTTAGAAGTTCCAGAAACGACGGAAGTTTTAAGAACATCGATCACAAAGATGTGGATATCAACCCAGACTTGAACTATCGTGAAGTACCCATCCGTATTTTGGAAGAAACTTTCTGGAACACCCGGACCAGGAGTATCAACTTTCTCAAGATCCAATGGAGCAACCGTACTGAAGAAGAAGCCACTTGGGAGCGTGAGGATTACATGAGGACGGAGTTTCGCAATATCTTTAGTTCCTAGTTTTTCCTGAATCTCGGGACGATATTCTTTTTAAGGGGGGAATGTCTGTAACACCCCAAATATATTAATGAGGATCATTCCCTAATTAATCAAGATTAGGGTTAACAAAAGCATTTATTAATTAAATTAAAACCTTAATGCTTGTGTGTATGAATGCTTGCAATGCCATGTTTGATTGTTGTAAATGATGATAAATGGTTTAAAGATCAAAACCATATCATATAGGTCACTATCAAACCAGATCAAAACAAAAGAAAATGAAAATATGAAGCCTATGACCTAATGGTCATTTCTGCCCAAGTTAACCACTAGCTCACTTTCAGCATCTCTAGCAACTAATCTCAAAGAGAAACTTCCTCATTTCTTTTCTCCCCTTGCTAGACCTAGTGACACTGAACCCAATGGAGCTTTCCAACATTGCAGAAATATTTTCAAACTCTTTTGAGAGGCAATTCAAATTTGAATATATATTATGTATCAAGATAGCCATTTTTGGAAAATCACTCAAACCTTCACTACTTGGCAAACCATTGCACCCAGAGACTACCAAGATTAGTATCAAAAGACCCACCAAAAATTACTGGAAAAGGTGATGATTTAGTTCATGCGGCCATTTGATCGAACACTTTGTGATCATAGTACAACTCTACCAACTATATACTGTTTTGATCAATCTTTTGCTCACCATTGTGACCTCACCGAGCTCACTTGTTGTGCAATTAACTCACCTAGTACATGCCTGCGCATTTGATCTTGTCTCACTCGCTGTTTGACACATGCAAAGTGGTACCCGAGCTCACCTTGCAACCCCGACATGGACACGATGCCACAGACCGCGCTGCCATCTCCCATGATGTCTAGGAGGTAGCTCTGACCTCACCGCCTCTTCCCGTGCATGCCCCGACCAAAGACAGCCGGAGGAAACACCAGCACATCCTCGCCCATTTAACACCGAACCATGTCGGTCGCCTCGCTAGAGCGCCGAGCAATCCTGCGCATACACGCCACGCCTTGCCCTCACCTTGCGCCACTACGTCCACCATGACTCCAGCAAGCTCCCAAACATGATCGTTTGACCGCGCGAGCACCGTGACCATCGTACACCGTGGAAAATGCTGCCGGTACAGCCACATGACATGGATGATTTAGAATGATTTAGACCGCGCCTTGCCGAGCCACTGTGCGCATGAAGATCGCCCTGAAGCACCATGTCGACCTATGCCCTTGGCCATGCCTATAGCTTGTTGTAACTACATCGTCGGTGAGCCCGACCCATGTTGTCGTGACCCTTTTTCCACTGTATAAATAGAGACCACCCCGACCCCAAAACACACACCATTCGACTCCTCTCTCACCCAGGAACCTCTCTGACCCAACCCTGGAGCAAGGCGAGCACCACCATGTCGGAATTTCACTAGAGTTCGCTGTTGTAGAGGGAGAAAGGAGCTGAAGCTAGGAGCTACCCCAAGAGCTGCCGCGACCACCGTTCGAACCGCTGCCAGCGACTCTTTCGTTCTCTCCCATCGCCGCACCTAGCTAGAGCCCTGGTAAGCCCCTGACGACCCCCGCCGTAGAGCTAGGCTTCCGTCCCATGCGTGCCCTGTGACGGAGACGACTGTTACACCCCCGGGATCAGGGCTAAACAAATCCCAGACCTCCGTCTGAATTAAGCTTAACCTTGAGATCGAGGATATCCAGTGAAGAATTGATAACACAACAGTGACCCTACGACACAAAAATTATTACAGCAAGCTCATAACTGAGCAGAGAGACAAATTATTACAAGCAGAGGTCACTGACCACAAACATCAAACAACGGAAGGCAAATTATGCTATTAAGTATAGCAAACTTAACAAATGGCCTAAGAGGCCTGAAGCATAATGATGACGTCCCAACCCATAGATTCTAGGCTGCCGGCCGGTAACCCCAAGCTACTCGTCGATGTCGATGCAGTACGGAACTCTCTTCAGGGAACACTTACTCTGCCAAAAGTATCAACAAAGCAAGGGTGAGTACAGGGTGTACTCCGCAAGACTTATGGCTGGTGGAGTTGTTTTGCGAAAATCCATCTTTCTTTATAGAACAAGAGTGAGAGAGAGAATAATCTCGTCTAATCAGAATATTTTAAAAGGGGATAAGGGAGCGACATCTCTGAAATATTGATCATCATCTTTGATATCCACTGAATCATCATCTTCTGGACTAGGATCACCCCCTCGTAACCATGAGGAAGCATCCTTAACAAACATTAGTTGCCAAGTTTTACGATTAGGTTCATGTTCTCTATGATCTCCCATCCGTTCCCAAGTCATCCATAATCGTGGACACGGCTTTCCGAAAGATTATTACCCTGCAGGGGTGTACAACTTTACCCACACGTACCAACTGACTCTTATTACCACTTGACACACTTCCTTGGTGTGCTGACAGAGGGTGTGATTGGACACGACCTTTACCTTGCTTTCGCCGAGACCATGAGTCACACAATAAGTATTGTTCCGCCGTAACGGGTCAAATCCCGAAGTCGGTACTTAAAGACGTGAGGCGAGGTTGGTATACCAGGAGCGCCATCAACCCCAAGCAACCCGGTCCATGCTTCCCTACCTGTTATGAATGCACCTCCTTCACCTCCTCTTTTGAAAATGTTTTCAATGCGTATGTCGAATGGAACGCCCGAACTATGTGACTCATGGAATCTACTAGGCAAGTTAGTCAATCATGGGGTCCCCATTTACCCCGTGTGGTTGTACGCTCATCTTGGTTCAAGAGGAAAGAACCTAGGGTCCCAGGGGTGGCGAGCATGGGACTAGAAAAACCACATCACACCGTGGCCTCCCATACAAGACTTAGCATGTTTAATATCATATCACTGATCTCATCTTATCACGTTCTCCTGTCATACTAGATTATCTGCATCTGATACATCATCTGGATTGACCAGACTCAACAGCTATGCATGATTAAGCAGGACACAGATGAAAGCTCTAGCATTGCACACAAGCCAAACCTAGTTATGCGAGGAGCAGTGGATCAGGTAATATAAGCTCAAGGGAGTATGCAATATATAGGATACTCTATCTATCGATAAAATACCACAGTAGAATCATATGCAACATGGTAGAATTGAAATGCTTTCAAAATCATAGGATTATATCATGGTGGGGCTATGCTTGCCTTTGCCAGTTGATAGCAGATAAATAGATCTTCGAGAGCCTTGTACTTGACTTAGTTATAGTTGGTCAATTATTGTTCGTCGATCTTCAATCTTCGACGGTGTTGATCTCTGGCTTCGATATCGATCTCGATCTCATATCGTGTTCTACCAGAGAAGAACCAAATCACCGGAAAGAAAGGGAAAACATTCAACACATCGCATCGATGCAATGCTCAAACAAGAATGATGATATGACAAGTTGAATTGCATTGAATTGAAACCCTAAAACATGCTCGGCAGTTTAATCGGGGTTTCGAGGGGTGAAAACCCTAACTCGGCGAAACTACGGAATCACCTGTGAGGGGTTTCTATGTTCTTCTAATTAAACTTGCCATTTAAGTTGTTGAACAATGTATCACTATAGGTTAGATAGATAGGTTTCATTTTTCTGAACATTTTGATATATTATTTGTATTTTTCTGAATTACAGAATAAAAGTTATTGAATTCAATATTTAATCAAATTCTAGAATTATAAATCAATTTACAAGGTTTATTGCGTCATCACTGAGGTAGGCTGACGTCACCAGAGGGGTGGGGATTTTCTCACTGGGGCTCTATCTAGCCCCAGTCACTGACTGCTGGGCCCTCAGTCGGGTCAACAGGCCACGCTGGCGGGGCTTGGTCAAGGCCCACGTCGACGCCACGCTGGACCACGTCAGCGCCACCTAGGCACGCCGGCAGCCACACTGGACGATGACGGGGACGGTGCTAGAGGGCGCGCGGGAAAGCGGGGTTGGGCGCGTCGGACGCAGGCGAGTGCGAGGAGTCGTTTAGGAGCGGCGCCGCTATGAAACGGTCGCCGGAAAAGTGGCTCCGATGATGTCTGGCGGCAGAGCGCGGAGAGCTGCGGCGGCAGCGCGATACAGAGTGATAGGGAGAGGGGGAGAGGGTCAGGGAGGACCGCATGCTCACCAGGAACACCACAGGCTTGTCGGTGAGGCCGGGGGAGGGTGGAATCATCCATGGCAACGGCGGCCGGAGTTCGGGAACGAGGATCCAATTGAAGCGACTGGGACCTCGCATGCTTGCTCTGGTTAGGGCAAACGGCGAAGACGAGTGAGGCGAATCTCGTGGGCACGTCTACGTGGCTCGGGGCGTCTCAAGACGATGACGCTAGATGGGGTCCGAAGAGCTAGGGTTCGGTTCATCGCAGAGGGCGAGAGAGAGAGGTCTCTGGGGAGGGAAGAAGATAGGGATGAAGCAGAGGCGTGCGCGGACGGGTCTTATCCTCGCCCAGGCGGCGGCGGGGATCGTGGCGCGGCCGACGGCGATCGATGGCGGTTGCAGCGACAGCGAGCAGTGTGCCTGCGAGGAGGAAGACGACGTGGGAAGGGGATGAAGCGGTATGGGCCAGGTGGGCTGCGGCTGGGCCTCTGCGGGAGAGTGTGAGCGACAGTAAGAGAGGGACAGGGTGGGCTCGGCCCAGATAGGTAGGTTTTGCTTTTTTTCCCTGGAAACTGTTTTTTTCTATTTCTCTTTTGCTTTTCTCTTTGTAATTCCAATTTCAAACTGTTTTGATCCATTTAAAAATACCAGGGACTTTTATGAAATGTATAAAATATTGTAGGGGCCCTTCTAGTACATTTGGGCTCCAATGTTTTTGTAATTTTCAAAATTCAAAACATTTGAATTGTTTCAAAGAGAGGGGGAGATTAGGGTTTTAGTGTTTTAGTTGGATTTTCTTTAATGCAAACTTTAAGACATGATGATCATGATGCACAAACAAAGCCTAATTATACATTAGCTAAAACTGGGGTGTTACAACGACGACAGGTAGGACCAACCCCGGAGCATCACGCTGCGCGCGTGTTGCGTAGTTGGGCCATCCCATTAGCGTTCCCATGCATAGCCCGTCAATTCAAACCTAGTTTTATCTTTTATTTGAAAATCCCATTCTGTAGTGAACTTAAAAAATCAATTTAGAGAGATTCACTATACCAAATTGAATGAATCCAATTTTACTTTAAAGTAGAGGAAAATATCTAATTACTCCCGTTGGATTCAAACAGTTTGAAACTATGGATCACCCTTGGTAAAAAGAACAAGCCAGTAGCTTTTGCAACTTCAAACATTTTTTGAAAATCAACCATAAGTGATTTTGAGTTGATTCCAACTCTCAAAATCACATTTGACAAGACCTTTCTGAATATGTAAAAATCTACATACTTACATACAGTAGTCCTGGACCAAAACTTAAAGAATGACTTTCTAGTCATTTTTAGCCACTTAAATATTATTAAATAATAGTGTTAAACTTTATAAATTAGGCCATCCAATTTAAATCACATTCCCAATTATTAGAGTATGTGGTGATGACATGTGTCAATATGATCCCATATTTTTAATTTGGAGAATATTAAACCTTAAGTAACTTTTCAATGAGTAGAAATTACTTTTCTAAAAATAAGATAAATCCCTTTCTTGTAATGATAGAGATGATGCAGATCATCTAGTGTGATCCTTGTTTGATAAATACAAGTAGTTAAGAATTGTTTGGTGATTGTGTACCTCATATTTATTTATAGAGGCTATTATCAATCTGGGCTACGACGAGAAAGAATTCTACGAAGACGAGGACGAGAACTTCGACCACCTTACCAATCAAGGTAAGATATACCAAGCATGCTAGACCATGCAAGCCTTTTTGTGCATACTTAGGATACTATGTTGAGTATACCATTTTCCAAGTTTTACTTGCAAGCTTTGCCTTTCTTTCTTTTATTAAAGTCATTCGAGTAGTAATTAATTGGTGACCCGTTGAAGATTAGGAAGGATGCCATCAAGATATTGGAACTTGATGTAGGTAGAAATACTAGTTGATACCCCTCAAATAGTGACATTCCCCTTTGATAGATGCTAGTACTAAATTTAAAATTGATCACCGGATGGGAACAAATGATCATGAAAACCTTGGAATGATGAGTCATTCTATTGAAATGTTTTAACATGTGTTATGGGTACACTGACTTGAAGATGATGGTGAAGAAAGTTTGTGACTTGACTTTGATAAAAACTAATGGTTGGGTTCAGATGCGATACCATTCCAACGTTTACCGTACAACCACAATATCCGAATTTGGGTAGGGCTTGACTGGAAGTTTATATGTCTTAGTATGGGTTCCCTTGTGGAACGAGGTGAGCTGAGGCTACCTTGTGAATGTGACTATCCACCTATGCATTGCACAAGATGACAGATGGTCATGGTTGGTAGGCCAAACTCATAGGGGAGGTGCCTATACTAGGTTGTGTAATTGAAAGTTTAGGATTGATTATCCACATACCAAGTATGATGATTCAGAATTGTTCCTGACGGATGTATCGAATGTTGTGGTGAAAGTGTACCACCTCTGCAGAGTGGGAAACTATTCGAATAGCCATGTCCGCTGTTATGGACAGTTGGATGGCCATACTGTTCTGTTGTCAGATGTTTTCTAAAATGACCCGTGACTTGAAAGATGACTTTGACTTGACCCCACAAGTTGTGGAGATGAAGCTAGGTTCCCACCTAAGTAACCTAGACAACTAAAGTTAGGTTTTATTACTAGATACTAGTTGAAATAAAATTGGCTTGTGGCAAACAAATCTAAAGCTTAGGATTCCTATTAGAATGGCCTTACTTCTTTAGTGAAAGTTTGCGAGTACTTCAAAGTACTCATTGCTTTGTCCCTGGCTATTCCCATGGACAAACTATGAAGGAGATTATGAGGAGGATGGACAGCAGGACGCTTACGATAACAAGGACCATCTCCCATCGTCAGCATTGCCTATGACCCTGAAGATGGACCCCCGACCATGCTACTATTATTATTATATTTCGCTGCTTTGATTGTAATCCGACTTGATCATGAGATCAACTATTTGTAAGACCTTTATGGTTTGTAATGTATGATGAACTATGGTACCAATCTGTTATGTCTCGCAAATCCAGGAATTGCGATGTACGGCATAACAGGCATCCGGAATTAAAAATCCGGATGTTGACAGCTGCTTTCTGTTCGGAAGGCCTGATATTTCTTAAAGTTCGAAATTCAAGTTGATCATATACTCTGGAACTATGGAACGTTTCAGTTCTCATCAAAATGACATAATCTTCAGTTCTTTTGAGCTATTTAGATTCTCATAGAGCTATGCAGACTACTCCATTTGATTCATTAGGTTCAATGTGTGCAAAGATGGCTTACCCGAAAATTTTGGAAATATATGACCAACTTGTGTGCAAGAAGTGGCATGTACTGCTATTCCACCCAATCATACGGCCTCAATATCGACAGAGAAGGTTCAGAAATTAACTCAATAACGAAGGAGAAAATAAGGAGTAGGGACTGCAACCTAACAATCATAGGTGAAGTAGGAAGAGACGTACATCATGACCTTGCAGACAATGTGACATCCGATTTTCTATTAGCGTCCATGCTTCACAGAAAACTGCAAAGCAAACGAATATTTGAGTACAACCTCACAAGAAAACATTCTACTGCATTTTTAGGATAGGTATAGTTTCATAGTAAAATTTCACATGAGTTCATGCTTCATAGAAAAACCAAGTCAAACCCATTTGACCCCCATTCGGCTGATTAATGCACCAATGAGCACCGCCTGCAATGGTGGAATTAGCAGAGTTTTGATCTCAACAGCACAAATCTGCAATGGTGGAATTAGCAGAGTTTTGATCTCAACAGAACAGAGAAAACAATATACAATGGGATCAAGAGCTACCAATACTGTTGTAAAGCATAAATAGCGACCCCACTTAATATTACCAAATAGATATGAGAACTATTAGTTGACGGATGGAAGCAATAAAAAAATAGCAGGGTCTGTACATTAAAAACAACTTGAACCCAACTGTCACCGTGCTAGCTCCTTATCAGCTGCCATTCCGTCGTAACTGAAGTCTTCTTGCACCACAGTTCCTCTATAAGGACAACATGAACCAGTTCCTCTATAAGGACAACATGAACCAGTTCCTCTAAGGACAACATGAACCAGCAGACACGCAAGACTTCTTTTTGATTTCAGCCAGTTCCAGAGCAGGATAATTGATCTCCATGCGGCACTTTATGGAGAGGTAGTCAATATACACGGGGTATCTTTTTATAAGGCATTGATCTGCAGGATATAAAAAGTTGAGTGTAATATCTTTGCATCTTGAAGCCACACACGGAAAGCATTTAAAAACTTACTAAATGCAGCAAACAGACATGCTGCCATTTTCTTAAAGATCAGTTACATCAAACATGTATGCCACCTCAATGGCACCATTCTAATTATGTAAAATCTCTTAAAATTTTCGCTTCTTTAATTTATTAAGTTTCTTAAGCCTAATACATAAAGTGCACTCGGATAAGCTAGAACGGTGTACAAACAGAGAATTTTTTTCATGACAAACTTTGTGAGGGACAAATATCTGTAATAGCCTTCACAAGCCAGTTGAAGTTGAGGCAGATGGCATCACAAGAGTCTGAAAGTTAAACCCACGAATCCATGATTATGTCCCATTCACTACTACTTGGGTAAGATAAATTCTGAATTAAGATGCATATGGAGCAAGTAACATATCTTTGTTCTAAGTGCTACATATTACTACTTGCCAATGTAAAGTACTAGGAGAAAATACCCCACAACAGACTGTAAGCCAGAATAGTCCCAATACAACAGGACACTATTAGTGCCACCTGTATGGCCTACATGCTCGTGAACAATTTCTTCTCACATAACGGTTTCAAGATTCTGATTATACCAATGATTATTTAGAAAATAGTTGAATTGGTAGATACAAAGTAAATCTAATATATTTTCTCACTTCATGGTCATGTAGGCAAACAATTTCTTCTCACATAACCAGGTTTGCAAACAAAAATTCTGCAAACTTGCATACATCACTACCGAGTAGATAGATCCATGATAAAATATTTTTGATAGTAGTAGAGCTGTCTAGATGCACCGAGCTAGAAGATGTCCTATATATGTGCCTCAGATGACCAAAACGTGGGAACCCCATGAGCACCATCGCATGCTATATTTACCTTAAGAATACGATTTCCGCCTCACAATTTAGTTCTTTTTGGCCAGAGAATTAGACGAGGCCTTCAGTGGTCGTGATGTGCACCTGGAGTGGAGAGGCAAAAGAAGGAACGTGGTTAAATCAAGTTAGGAATAACAAAGGAACTCAAAACATCAATAAGGCCGTGTGGTGGCAATGGAAAAAACCTCTTGTCAGTAGAACAAAGGCACTGGTTTTGCAGATACAAACATAGAAACAATAGACAATGGCAATCATGTTGGAGGTGGCCATTGCGTTTCATCAACATGTGGGGTTGGCAGGATTGTTGAAGCTATTGCGCAATCCTTGATGAACTGGGAGCCTGAATCCACGTGTGTTGGATGTGTTGCTTTTGTCATTTCATCAATTGGTGGGGTCTGGCAGAGTAGCACATACAGAACCTCCTGTGAAGTCGCGCCCTTGACATGGAGGGCATCCTGACATGGCTGAGAGCACATTCTTTAGTTAATACTTGTGATTCCTTAGTATATTCAGAATTATACTGAATCTTGAATGATCATAGCGACAGAACGACCTCTAAGTATAACTCGCAGGAAAGAATAATTATTATTTTCTTGACTGGATAATTTTCACTTTCATTATATGCTCAGTTTGGTTTTCAGCATTCTTCGTTGTGAGAGGTGCAAACAATTGGACAAAGCGAGCTCAAGATACAAACAATTATAACCATACTAGCGTAATGTCCGTGCGTTGCTACGGACTATAAACGGATGATTCTGTTTTATTGTAAAATGCAAACAAATCTGACTCAACCAAAAGACGTCAATGCCAAATCGGTCATCCGATTTCACAACACACAAATCCGCTAGGCATATCAATAATTAGCGCACCACAATAATCTTAATAACAAAATATATGTATATACTTGTCATGTGTTGCTCGCTAGCAAAAACATCACCCTTATCCACCAACTCAGCACACCATGCAGCGCAATAACAGCATTAATCCACTACCTCTGAATATGATATCATATCTCCTCCCTCCTTCTCCTTCGAGCAACGTGTGACTGACGGGAGACATGAGATCCGCCGACGCGAATCCCCAAGGAAACACTCTGCTACAAATCGGCGTCGAGTACCAGTTGCCTCGGCTGCGACCCATTCCCCATCGCCACAAGCATCAGCCGACCTCCTTCCTTCCTCCATGGCCTCCCACCGCTACACCTCCTAGCGAATGATGAGCTAGGTCATCTTGTTTGTGTGTGCTCCAACTCTACAATTATCCGCCGCCAGAAAGTTTCAAATCTCGCCAACTAGAACTCAGTTGTAAAATGATTTCTGGTGTTAAGTCGTCACCAATGCATATTTCTTAAGGAGACATAAGAGGGGACCCACGTCATAATCTATAGCAAACTTAAATGGTCACATCTCACAAAAGAAACTCCCTAATGTTTCTGCATTGAACGGGTCACCTGCTTGTTCTTTTTTCTCTAGGTTCATCCTTCGTGTATCCAATTGTTAGAGACTG
Organism: Avena atlantica; assembly: GCA_910589765.1. Taxonomy (NCBI): domain Eukaryota; kingdom Viridiplantae; phylum Streptophyta; class Magnoliopsida; order Poales; family Poaceae; genus Avena; species Avena atlantica. The sequence continues at coordinate 349,784,399 of OU342733.1, forward strand.
TTTGGTGCATCGATTAGATTGATTGATCGTGCACGGGGCACATATATAGGTACAGGGTATGACCGGGTCTAGTCTCCCAGGAAATACATGGGGAGAGAGACACTACAGGTACAATATACAAACCCCTAACCTATACACGTACAAATATATTCAACACCCCCCCCCCCCCCGCAGTCGAAGCGTCACCAGTGACGCACAGACTGGACCAAAAAGCTTCGAATGTCTATGTAGGAAGGCCCTTCGTCATCACATCGGCGAACTGCTGATCGGTAGGTACAGAACTCGGACACGACCAAGGGCAACGTGCTCCCGTACGAAGTGAATGTCGAGCTCGATATGCTTCGTCCGGCGATGATGAACAGGATTAGCTGAAAGGTATACCGCGCAGACATTGTCACAGTAGACAATCGTAGCCTTGGGAACCTCGCATAGTAACTCCTGTAGGAGCTGTCGGAGCCAGGAGCACTCAGCCACGGCGTTAGCCACAGCCCTGTACTCCGTCTCGACGCTGGAACGTGAAACCGTGGGCTATCGCTTAGACGACCACGAGATCAGGGAGGGGCCGAGGTAGACGCAGTATCCGGAGGTGGAGCGTCTGGTGTCGGGACACCCAGCCCAGTCGGCGTCAGAGTAGGCAACGAGGCTGGTGTCAGGAGAGGCCGTCAGGGTGAGCCCCATGGACATGGTGCCACGGATGTACCGGAGAATCAGTTTCACCAGAGTCCAGTGGGTGTCACGCGGAGCATGCATATGAAGACACACCTCCTGGACAACATACTGTAGGTCCGGCCGCGTCAGCGTAAGGTACCGTAGGGCCCCGATGATGGAGCGATAGAAAGCAGCATCAGACGCCGGAGAGCCCTCAACGGCGGATACCTTGGCCTTCGTGTCGACAAGCGTAGTGGCAGGGGAGCAATTAAGCATGCCTGCGCGCTCCAGAACCTCATGCGCGTACTTCTGCTGATGCAGGAAGAAGCCAGTGTCGTGGCGGACGACCTCGATGCCGAGGAAGTAGTGAAGGGCGCCCAAGTCCTTGAGGGCGAACTCAGCGCTGAGTTGAGCCGTAATCTGGTGCAGGAGAGCCGTGGAGGAAGCAGTCAGGACGATGTCGTCAACGTACAGAAGGAGGTACGCTGTGGCAGCACCCTGGGGGTACACGAACAGGGAGGCATCGGACCGAGTGGACCGGAACCCCTGCTGCTGAAGGAAGCCTGCCATCCGCTGGTACCAAGCGCGAGGCGCCTGCTTTAACCCATAGAGCGAACGGGAGAGCAGGCACACATGGTCGGGGAAGGCGCTGTCGACGAAGCCGGTGGGCTGCTGGCAGAACACCTGCTAAGATGTCCATGCAAGAAAGCATTGGAGACATCGAGCTGGTGAACCGGCCAGGCGCAAGAGGCGGCGAGCTAGAGAACGGTGCGAATCGTGCCCGGTTTGACAACCGGGGCAAAGGTGTCGGTGAAGTCCACGCCTACTCGCTGACGAAAGCCGCGTACCACCCAACGCGCCTTATGGCGCTCGAGAGAACCGTCCGGGCGAGTCTTGTGCCGAAAGACCCACTTGCTAGTGATAACATTGGCGTTGGGGGGTTGCGGTACGAGCTGCCATGTACGGTTGCGCTGGAGGGCGTCGAACTCCTCGCGCATGGTGGCAAGCTAGTTCGGATACCGAAGGGCGGCGCGAGCGGAGGACGGTAGTGGAGACGGAATCGAGGTAGCCGCAGCGTAGGTGTACGCGGGGTCGGTGTAGCGCGGGTTGGGACGCCGAGTCCCGGTCCGAGCGCGTGTAACTGCACCGGTGAGGGGTGCGGCCACGGCCGGCGTAGCCGGGCATGCCGACGAGGCAGGAGGTGCCGAGGGCACCGAAGGCGCGGGGAGTGCAGCCGGAACCACGGTGGGCGCGGGCGCAGCCGGGGCCGCAGGTGTTGGGGTTGCAGCTGGGGCCGCATCGCTGCTCGAAGGCGCTGATGTAGTAGGTGCCTGCTGAAATGGAAAATACAGCTCATCAAAGTAAACATGTCGTGAAGTATACACACGGTGGGACACGGGATCATAGCACCGGTAACCTTTGGAGTTAAGGGGTAACCGAGGAAGACACAAGGAACCGAACGTGGAGCGAGTTTATGAGGGGTGGTGGACGCGGTGCTAGGATAATAGACACCCGAAAATCCGGAGACCGTCGTAGGAGGGAGGGACACCAAAGAGGAGCTAATAAGGAGTATAATTCCAGCGATGACGAAAAGGGCGAATGTTAAGGAGAAGGGTGGCGGTGGCGAGTGTGTCCGGCCAGAACCTAGGAGGAACGTGGGAGTGGAAAAGCAACGTGCGGACACAGTCATTAAGAGTGCGAATGACACGGTCAGCACGACCATTTTGTTGGGACGTGTAAGGGCAAGTGAGGCGAAAGACGGTGCCGTGCGACGCGAGGAGGTGGCGGACAGCAGCATTATCAAACTCTTTTCCATTGTCAGTTTGAAGGGCGAGAATGGGACGACCAAATTGAGTTTGGACATAGGAATAAAAATCGGTGAGAGTGGCGAGAGCGTCGGACTTGCGACGAAGGGGAAATGTCCACACATAGTGAGTGAAATCATCCAAAATCACCAAATAATATATGTAACCCGTGTTGCTAGCAACCGGGGACGTCCAAACATCACTATGCAACAATTGAAAAGGAAAAATAGAAATAGTGGTAGACTCGCTAAAAGGAAGACGCACGTGCTTGCCGAGACGGCAGGCCTCACAAGTATGGTGTTCAGCTTTATTACAAGTGAAGGAAAAACGCTGGAGAATCTGATGCAAAACGGTGGAGTTGGGATGGCCGAGACGAGCATGCCAAAGGTCGACGCTAGCGGCAAAGGCGGCTGGACGAGTGGTGGTGGTGGTGGCAGGAGGGTGCACCGGGTAGAGCTCGTCGGGGCTATCACATCGGTGGAGAACCGTTCGTGTACGAGCGTCCTTCACAGAAAAACCAACAGCGTCAAATTCAACAGTAACGGGATTTTCACGAGTAAGACGGCGAACAGAAACAAGGTTTTTGACTAAATTAGGAGAGACAAGAACATTAGACATGGTAATGGGAGTGGCTGTGGAAGGAAAAGACCTATGACCGACATGAGTAATGGGTAAGGAGGAACCATCACCGACGGTGATGCGAGTAGAAGTTTGAACATGAGTGGAAGACGCAAGGTTACCAGGATGATATGTCATGTGGGCGGTGGCGCCCGTGTCCATGTGCCAGTCACCGCCTCCTCCATAGTTGTTGGGGGATGGCACCGAGTGTAGCGCGGCGAGGAGTGCTGGATCCCATGGGGGCGACACCTGGGGTGGGTACCCACCAGCTGGTGGCGCGGCGGTAGGGCCAGCAGCTGTTGGCGGCATGAAGTAGGCCAGGTAGGGGGCACCATGGGGCGCAGTGCCGAAGGACGGGTAGGAGGCGCCCGGGGTGAAGGGAATATGCCCTGAGAGGCAATAATAAAGTGTTTATTATGTGTATTCCAAGTATATGATAGATGTTTATTTTGCATGTTATAATTGTATTAATACGGAAACGTTAATACATGTGTGTTTAATAAACAAACAGAAAGTTCCTAGTTATGCCTCTCTCATAAACTAGCTCGTTGATTAACAAGATGATCAAGGTTTCCTGATCATGGACATTGGATGTTGTTAATAACGGGATCACAACATTAGTGTAATGGTGTGATGAACATTCATCCGAAGTATAGCATTACGATCAAAGTCATTGAGTTTATATTGCTATAACAACTTACGAAGTGATCCTAATCCTTAGACCATGAGATCATGTCAATCACTAACACCGGAAGAGTTTCTTGATAACATCAAACGTCACACCGTAACAGGGTGATTATAAAGATGGATTCAGAACTAATAAAGTGTTATGTTGAGGCCCATGGATCGAGAGTGGAATTTGTTCATCCCGATGACGGATAGATATACTCTGGGCCCTCTCGGTGATATCACATTGATTAGCTTGCAAGCAAGTGATTTGATCACTAGAATGTTATATCACAGGAACGAGAAAAGAGTGCATGTCGGTAACGAGATCAAACTAGGTATGGAGATACCGATGATCGAATCTCGGACATGTAATATGTCGTGAAACAAAGGTATTAAGATACTAGCGTAAAAGGTTCCGACGATCACAAGAAAGTCATCGTTGAATGTGTGGGAGTCAGTATGGGTCTCCAGATCCTGCTTCTGATTATTGATCCGAGAGGGGTCTCGATCATGTCCGCATTATTCACGAATCGTAGGGTGACACACTTAAGAGACGCCGACATCCAATTGGAGCAAATGTTTCATACCGAAAGAATGAACAAGCGCAGGAATTTATTTTACTTGATACCGAAACAGGTTTTCGGGTGAAATTGCATAAAGTGGTTATGCATGTGAAATGGAATTCTAGCAAGGGGTTATTTGTGAATGTTTGTCATTAAAGTAATTGACAAAATTCTGAATAAAATAAAAGAGTTTTATTTAATGAGAGTTTGCATTAAATTTGGTGGAAATTTAATGGGAATTTGAGTGGACTTTTGAGTGGAGGGAATTTAAAGGGCATTTTGTGAGTGGAGTGTCCACCCACATGAATGAAGGAGGGGAGGGGGCAGCCCCCATGGCCGGCGGCCAACCCCTTGGGTTCCCCTCTCCTCCTATAAAAGGAGCCCCCCTCCTCACTTGTCTCACACACCTCCTCGTGAAGGATCTCTCTCCCCCTCTAGAATTTATCCCCCATGGTCTCGGACTAGCGTGATACATGTTCCCGGTGGCTATTCGGCAAGAAAGAGTTGTGCTTCCGCTGCATCACTGGAGCGAGGAGGCGGAGGTTGCTCAGTGCCTCGAACGTGTGTGCGAGCACGGATGTGCTGCTGATTTGCGGCGCTAGGACTTCCTCTCGATCTTGAGATTGGCAAGAGATCGTCTACATCAACCACGAGTCGAACTCGTTAAGCTTTGTCGGTCTTCAAGGGTATGTTCTCTACGGATATACATCCGCCCGTTGTTTGTATCTAGTAGATAGATCTTGGTACATAGTTTCCATCGTAGGAAATTTTTTGTTTTCTATGCTGCGAACCCTACACGGGGATGCCGCGGTAGGCGCGGCAAAGTAGGCCTGGTGGCTTGACGGATGCGCTCCGAAGAGGCTCGGCGCGGGTGCCCGAGGCACCGGCATGGAGTAAGCATGGACAACGCCGGTCCATGGATTGGTGTCGTACGTCCAGGGAGGGGTGGGCTAGTGCGGGCGCGGACCCCCCCCCTCCCGGTGCCTGGCCTTCCTCGGTGGCCTGCTGCTGGGGATGCTTGCGGCCTCCGCGGCGGTTGCCGCGGCGTCCGCCCTTCTGCTGCTGCTGTGGGGGAGCGGCGGGAGGTGCAGCGTAGAACCCTGGTGTGGTGGGCTGCGATGGTGGCCGGGGGGCGGGCGGGGCAGTGGATGGTGGTGCGCCACGTGATGTCTCGGCGGCGAGGGCTTGATGCTGCGCACCCTGCTTGACCCCGCGCATCCGGCGTTCCTCCAGCTTCAAGTATGCCATGAACTTGGGGAAGGAGGGATCCGACATCAAGGAGAGGTTGCTGGCGGCATGCCCGAAATCCTCGTCGAGATTGGCGGTGAGCGTGCTAAGGAGGAAATCATCACCGATGGGTTGGCCAATGTCGCGGAGGTCGTCCGCCAACTGCTTGAGACGACGAGTATACTCGTCAATGGTCTTGCCGTCCTGATGGCAGGCGAAGAACTCTTGCTGCAAGTAGACGGACCGCTGAAGTTTGTTGTCGGTGAAGAAGGCGTTCATCCTTCGTGTATCCAATTGTTAGAGACTGTTTGGTGCATCGATTAGATTGATTGATCGTGCACGGGGCACATATATAGGTACAGGGTATGACCGGGTCTAGTCTCCCAGGAAATACATGGGGAGAGAGACACTACAGGTACAATATACAAACCCCTAACCTATACACGTACAAATATATTCAACACCCCCCCCCCCCCCGCAGTCGAAGCGTCACCAGTGACGCACAGACTGGACCAAAAAGCTTCGAATGTCTATGTAGGAAGGCCCTTCGTCATCACATCGGCGAACTGCTGATCGGTAGGTACAGAACTCGGACACGACCAAGGGCAACGTGCTCCCGTACGAAGTGAATGTCGAGCTCGATATGCTTCGTCCGGCGATGATGAACAGGATTAGCTGAAAGGTATACCGCGCAGACATTGTCACAGTAGACAATCGTAGCCTTGGGAACCTCGCATAGTAACTCCTGTAGGAGCTGTCGGAGCCAGGAGCACTCAGCCACGGCGTTAGCCACAGCCCTGTACTCCGTCTCGACGCTGGAACGTGAAACCGTGGGCTATCGCTTAGACGACCACGAGATCAGGGAGGGGCCGAGGTAGACGCAGTATCCGGAGGTGGAGCGTCTGGTGTCGGGACACCCAGCCCAGTCGGCGTCAGAGTAGGCAACGAGGCTGGTGTCAGGAGAGGCCGTCAGGGTGAGCCCCATGGACATGGTGCCACGGATGTACCGGAGAATCAGTTTCACCAGAGTCCAGTGGGTGTCACGCGGAGCATGCATATGAAGACACACCTCCTGGACAACATACTGTAGGTCCGGCCGCGTCAGCGTAAGGTACCGTAGGGCCCCGATGATGGAGCGATAGAAAGCAGCATCAGACGCCGGAGAGCCCTCAACGGCGGATACCTTGGCCTTCGTGTCGACAAGCGTAGTGGCAGGGGAGCAATTAAGCATGCCTGCGCGCTCCAGAACCTCATGCGCGTACTTCTGCTGATGCAGGAAGAAGCCAGTGTCGTGGCGGACGACCTCGATGCCGAGGAAGTAGTGAAGGGCCCCCAAGTCCTTGAGGGCGAACTCAGCGCTGAGTTGAGCCGTAATCTGGTGCAGGAGAGCCGTGGAGGAAGCAGTCAGGACGATGTCGTCAACGTACAGAAGGAGGTACGCTGTGGCAGCACCCTGGGGGTACACGAACAGGGAGGCATCGGACCGAGTGGACCGGAACCCCTGCTGCTGAAGGAAGCCTGCCATCCGCTGGTACCAAGCGCGAGGCGCCTGCTTTAACCCATAGAGCGAACGGGAGAGCAGGCACACATGGTCGGGGAAGGCGCTGTCGACGAAGCCGGTGGGCTGCTGGCAGAACACCTGCTAAGATGTCCATGCAAGAAAGCATTGGAGACATCGAGCTGGTGAACCGGCCAGGCGCAAGAGGCGGCGAGCTAGAGAACGGTGCGAATCGTGCCCGGTTTGACAACCGGGGCAAAGGTGTCGGTGAAGTCCACGCCTACTCGCTGACGAAAGCCGCGTACCACCCAACGCGCCTTATGGCGCTCGAGAGAACCGTCCGGGCGAGTCTTGTGCCGAAAGACCCACTTGCTAGTGATAACATTGGCGTTGGGGGGTTGCGGTACGAGCTGCCATGTACGGTTGCGCTGGAGGGCGTCGAACTCCTCGCGCATGGTGGCAAGCTAGTTCGGATACCGAAGGGCGGCGCGAGCGGAGGACGGTAGTGGAGACGGAATCGAGGTAGCCGCAGCGTAGGTGTACGCGGGGTCGGTGTAGCGCGGGTTGGGACGCCGAGTCCCGGTACGAGCGCGTGTAACTGCACCGGTGAGGGGTGCGGCCACGGCCGGCGTAGCCGGGCATGCCGACGAGGCAGGAGGTGCCGAGGGCGCCGAAGGCGCGGGGAGTGCAGCCGGAACCACGGTGGGCGCGGGCGCAGCCGGGGCCGCAGGTGTTGGGGTTGCAGCTGGGGCCGCATCGCTGCTCGAAGGCGCTGATGTAGTAGGTGCCTGCTGAAATGGAAAATACAGCTCATCAAAGTAAACATGTCGTGAAGTATACACACGGTGGGACACGGGATCATAGCACCGGTAACCTTTGGAGTTAGGGGGTAACCGAGGAAGACACAAGGAACCGAACATGGAGCGAGTTTATGAGGGGTGGTGGACGCGGTGCTAGGATAATAGACACCCGAAAATCCGGAGACCGTCGTAGGAGGGAGGGACACCAAAGAGGAGCTGATAAGGAGTATAATTCCAGCGATGACGAAAAGGGCGAATGTTAAGGAGAAGGGTGGCGGTGGCGAGTGTGTCCGGCCAGAACCTAGGAGGAACGTGGGAGTGGAAAAGCAACGTGCGGACACAGTCATTAAGAGTGCGAATGACACGGTCAGCACGACCATTTTGTTGGGACGTGTAAGGGCAAGTGAGGCGAAAGACGGTGCCGTGCGACGCGAGGAGGTGGCGGACAGCAGCATTATCAAACTCTTTTCCATTGTCAGTTTGAAGGGCGAGAATGGGACGACCAAATTGAGTTTGGACATAGGAATAAAAATCGGTGAGAGTGGCGAGAGCGTCGGACTTGCGACGAAGGGGAAATGTCCACACATAGTGAGTGAAATCATCCAAAATCACCAAATAATATATGTAACCCGTGTTGCTAGCAACCGGGGACGTCCAAACATCACTATGCAACAATTGAAAAGGAAAAATAGAAATAGTGGTAGACTCGCTAAAAGGAAGACGCACGTGCTTGCCGAGACGGCAGGCCTCACAAGTATGGTGTTCAGCTTTATTACAAGTGAAGGAAAAACGCTGGAGAATCTGATGCAAAACGGTGGAGTTGGGATGGCCGAGACGAGCATGCCAAAGGTCGACGCTAGCGGCAAAGGCGGCTGGACGAGTGGTGGTGGTGGTGGCAGGAGGGTGCACCGGGTAGAGCTCGTCGGGGCTATCACATCGGTGGAGAACCGTTCGTGTACGAGCGTCCTTCACAGAAAAACCAACAGCGTCAAATTCAACAGTAACGGGATTTTCACGAGTAAGACGGCGAACAGAAACAAGGTTTTTGACTAAATTAGGAGAGACAAGAACATTAGACATGGTAATGGGAGTGGCTGTGGAAGGAAAAGACCTATGACCGACATGAGTAATGGGTAAGGAGGAACCATCACCGACGGTGATGCGAGTAGAAGTTTGAACATGAGTGGAAGACGCAAGGTTACCAGGATGATATGTCATGTGGGCGGTGGCGCCCGTGTCCATGTGCCAGTCACCGCCTCCTCCATAGTTGTTGGGGGATGGCACCGAGTGTAGCGCGGCGAGGAGTGCTGGATCCCATGGGGGCGACACCTGGGGTGGGTACCCACCAGCTGGTGGCGCGGCGGTAGGGCCAGCAGCTGTTGGCGGCATGAAGTAGGCCAGGTAGGGGGCACCATGGGGCGCAGTGCCGAAGGACGAGTAGGAGGCGCCCGGGGTGAAGGGAATATGCCCTGAGAGGCAATAATAAAGTGTTTATTATGTGTATTCCAAGTATATGATAGATGTTTATTTTGCATGTTATAATTGTATTAATACGGAAACGTTAATACATGTGTGTTTAATAAACAAACAGAAAGTTCCTAGTTATGCCTCTCTCATAAACTAGCTCGTTGATTAACAAGATGATCAAGGTTTCCTGATCATGGACATTGGATGTTGTTAATAACGGGATCACAACATTAGTGTAATGGTGTGATGAACATTCATCCGAAGTATAGCATTACGATCAAAGTCATTGAGTTTATATTGCTATAACAACTTACGAAGTGATCCTAATCCTTAGACCATGAGATCATGTCAATCACTAACACCGGAAGAGTTTCTTGATAACATCAAACGTCACACCGTAACAGGGTGATTATAAAGATGGATTCAGAACTAATAAAGTGTTATGTTGAGGCCCATGGATCGAGAGTGGAATTTGTTCATCCCGATGACGGATAGATATACTCTGGGCCCTCTCGGTGATATCACATTGATTAGCTTGCAAGCAAGTGATTTGATCACTAGAATGTTATATCACAGGAACGAGAAAAGAGTGCATGTCGGTAACGAGATCAAACTAGGTATGGAGATACCGATGATCGAATCTCGGACATGTAATATGTCGTGAAACAAAGGTATTAAGATACTAGCGTAAAAGGTTCCGACGATCACAAGAAAGTCATCGTTGAATGTGTGGGAGTCAGTATGGGTCTCCAGATCCTGCTTCTGATTATTGATCCGAGAGGGGTCTCGATCATGTCCGCATTATTCACGAATCGTAGGGTGACACACTTAAGAGACGCCGACATCCAATTGGAGCAAATGTTTCATACCGAAAGAATGAACAAGCGCAGGAATTTATTTTACTTGATACCGAAACAGGTTTTCGGGTGAAATTGCATAAAGTGGTTATGCATGTGAAATGGAATTCTAGCAAGGGGTTATTTGTGAATGTTTGTCATTAAAGTAATTGACAAAATTCTGAATAAAATAAAAGAGTTTTATTTAATGAGAGTTTGCATTAAATTTGGTGGAAATTTAATGGGAATTTGAGTGGACTTTTGAGTGGAGGGAATTTAAAGGGCATTTTGTGAGTGGAGTGTCCACCCACATGAATGAAGGAGGGGAGGGGGCAGCCCCCATGGCCGGCGGCCAACCCCTTGGGTTCCCCTCTCCTCCTATAAAAGGAGCCCCCCTCCTCACTTGTCTCACACACCTCCTCGTGAAGGATCTCTCTCCCCCTCTAGAATTTATCCCCCATGGTCTCGGACTAGCGTGATACATGTTCCCGGTGGCTATTCGGCAAGAAAGAGTTGTGCTTCCGCTGCATCACTGGAGCGAGGAGGCGGAGGTTGCTCAGTGCCTCGAACGTGTGTGCGAGCACGGATGTGCTGCTGATTTGCGGCGCTAGGACTTCCTCTCGATCTTGAGATTGGCAAGAGATCGTCTACATCAACCACGAGTCGAACTCGTTAAGCTTTGTCGGTCTTCAAGGGTATGTTCTCTACGGATATACATCCGCCCGTTGTTTGTATCTAGTAGATAGATCTTGGTACATAGTTTCCATCGTAGGAAATTTTTTGTTTTCTATGCTGCGAACCCTACACGGGGATGCCGCGGTAGGCGCGGCAAAGTAGGCCTGGTGGCTTGACGGATGCGCTCCGAAGAGGCTCGGCGCGGGTGCCCGAGGCACCGGCATGGAGTAAGCATGGACAACGCCGGTCCATGGATTGGTGTCGTACGTCCAGGGAGGGGTGGGCTAGTGCGGGCGCGGACCCCCCCCCCCTCCCGGTGCCTGGCCTTCCTCGGTGGCCTGCTGCTGGGGATGCTTGCGGCCTCCGCGGCGGTTGCCGCGGCGTCCGCCCTTCTGCTGCTGCTGTGGGGGAGCGGCGGGAGGTGCAGCGTAGAACCCTGGTGTGGTGGGCTGCGATGGTGGCCGGGGGCGGGCGGGGCAGTGGATGGTGGTGCGCCACGTGATGTCTCGGCGGCGAGGGCTTGATGCTGCGCACCCTGCTTGACCCCGCGCATCCGGCGTTCCTCCAGCTTCAAGTATGCCATGAACTTGGGGAAGGAGGGATCCGACATCAAGGAGAGGTTGCTGGCGGCATGCCCGAAATCCTCGTCGAGATTGGCGGTGAGCGTGCTAAGGAGGAAATCATCACCGATGGGTTGGCCAATGTCGCGGAGGTCGTCCGCCAACTGCTTGAGACGACGAGTATACTCGTCAATGGTCTTGCCGTCCTGATGGCAGGCGAAGAACTCTTGCTGCAAGTAGACGGACCGCTGAAGTTTGTTGTCGGTGAAGAAGGCGTTCAGCTTGGCCCACACAGCGGCGGCATCATCGTCGTCAGTGACGACGGTGTGGAACAGATCTCGCGAGATGGTGGTGAAGAACCACCTGATGAGCGTGGCATCGATTGCGGTCCACTCAGGATCGGCCGCCATGACGCGCGAGTCGGTGGAGCCGTCGACGTGATCCAGGAGATTCTCCTTGCGGAAAAGGAGAGCGAAGTAGGTCTTCCAAGGGTGGTAGGAGGCATTGGAGGCGTCGAGGGTCACAGGGACTCGCTCCCGGACCTTGATCTCGTGAATAACGGCGGGATCAGGGCCGACGAAGGGATTGGTGCGGGAGGAGGCAGGTGTCGACGACATGGTGGAGAGGAAGGAGGGTAGGGCACGGTGGCTGCGTAGAAGGGCATCGGCGGCGGGGGATGCTGCGGTGACGGCGGCCAAGAGGCGGCGGTGGCGGCAGATGGTAGGAGCGGCGGCGGCGGCAGGGTGGGGCGGAAGCTAGGGTTTAGAGATCGATTTGGTGCCTGATACCATGTTAGAGACTGTTTGGTGCATCGATTAGATTGATTGATCGTGCATGGGACACATATATAGGTACAGGGTATGACCGGGTCTAGTCTCCCAGGGAATACATGGGGAGAGAGACACTACAGGTACAATATACAAACCCCTAACCTATACACGTACAAATATATTCAACACCAACCATGAAAAAATATCTAAATTCCATTACCGAGAGCATCAAAGAGTGGCTGAAACATAGCGATTCGGCAGATCCACCATGGGCGGCGCCGGCGCGGCTACTTCCGTGCATAGCTAGATTGTGAGCACTCGATGATGCTCCTGGAGGCGCCATGGCGTCGGTATCGATTGGCGGTTGCTGCTGGCCTGCTGCTCGAGTCGGCACATCTCCTCTGATAGGCGATGTATCCTCCGCGCGGAGCAACTAGGCGAGCACGTCCTCGTCACCTTCCCGGCGGCGGAGGTCCACACCTCAGGCTGCTTTCTTTCGCACACCTTGTATTCTCCTGCCTGTGAGTATTGGGTGGGCGAGCGTGTTCGAGGATCATGGCAGCGCTCGGGTGACGCGGGGCAGGTGGCGGCGTGGTGTACTGAGACATCGGCGAGTGGGGGAGGGGGCCAACATCTATGGGCGGTAGAGCAAGCAGAGCAAGAGACGAAGGAACTAGTCAGTTTTGAGTTTTGACTTAACGGTGGCAGGGCTAGTAATAGCATCGAAGGTTCAGGGGCAAAACCGTCATTTAAGTGGTAGAAGGAAACTTTATTGTACGACAAACGACCTGAATCTTTTTAATAGCATAGCGTGTTACCTTGTGTCTTCACACTGATATGTGGGACAAATGAAAGATTCACTTTAATGAAAAATAAAAAAAACTACATCCACATCTATTCCTTTTACATCTATAACCTTAAACAAAAAATTTAAAAGCAATCTGGTCCTTGTATCGTCCGCGTCTAAGGTTGATCGATTCTGGCCGGAAACAAATGACGATGATGTACACGATGTACACATTATTGCTCCATCTCCTACTTACCACACATGGAAACCTGCAAGCACGCGTACGCAAGTAGCAAGTAGCAGGTAGCTCGCGAGCACGCCAGCAAACAGCTCGCCGTCAGAGGGAGCTCGGTGGTGGCTCGGGATGTCATAGGTGGGGAGGGCGCAGCAGGACAGTAGGGGCCGTGGAGGTCGCTGGTGGGTGGCGGGTGGCGCAGCTCACAGGTGGGTTGGAGCAATGGAAACTTCCTCGCCGGCGACGGAGTCCACCTCGTGTCGTTGTTATGGAAACGGCAATTCCTGAGCAGGCTAGTTCGTGGTGTGGGAGTGAGTAGGGAAGCGAGCGACGGCGTCCGTAGTCGGGATTGTACACAAGCAAGCATCGGAGACACAAAAAGTATCACAGTTCAGGGCCCTCGTGGCGAGGTAACACCCCTACTCCTGTCGACCCGACTAACTGGATCAATACACAAAGGGCTACAAGTTCTCCTTGAGCTATATTTATCCTAACTAGTAGAGAATGAGGGTCCAACCCTTGATGCGATGCCCCTTCCGCCCCTTATATAGGCCGCGGCGGCATGGGCAAAGACGCTGCCGACTGGCGGGTCCCACAGGTGGGTCCAGCCGACTATTCCAGTACAGTGTTCTGCCTCCCTGTCGTCTAGTATAGTGCCGCGCCCCCCGGCCGACATGAAAACAGTGGCGGCCGCCCCCGGCGGACACGGAAACAATGGAGGTCGCTCCGGCCAACACGGGCGGCGACCCCTGTTCCCACCAGGCACGGGTACGGGCCGGCTCCTCCGGCGTCGATGTCGCGACATCTGTCCTCCTGCCTGCCAGGGCTGCGGGGTACTGTGCCCTATGTCATCCGTCTGCCTTGAAGGTCTGACTAGGTTGCCCTAGCCTACTACTCTGTCCTGACCGGATGGTCGGACCCATCCGTCTAAGTATCTGCTCCATGTTGTCTTATCTGGCTCGTAGTTCTTCCGGCTCGTTCTTGACTTGTCTTGCCTTATCCGGCTGACATGACCCAGCCGGCTAGATGCCTTTGGGAACGTTTATTATTCGGCCGACTGGTTGGCCAGCTTTCTCTTCGTCTAGCCTTCTTTTGACCTATCTTTAGGTTTTTACATCCGGCTGTATCAGCCGGCTGGCAGTTACAAATCTCCTGCATCCTGTTTGGTTAGTCTACTCGGGGGTGGTCCCCCTGATACCTCGCCTCCGAGCGCATCCACCCGATATCGCTCTGGCCGGCTCGCCTCCATCCTTGCGGGGCCCTCCCGTTGCCGGCCTCCTGCTCCGCCTCTCCGTCGTCATCCGCTCGCCGGACCCCACAGCACCTGGCTGGCCCTTGCCGGCCATAGCCGTCTGCCTCCATGGATGCCGCGTGCGCGTGTCCTCAGCCGCCCCTTGATAGGTTGAAAAACAAAGGAATAGTTATGTTTGACTTTGGCGGTGGCAGACCATGTAAAGCATCTGAATTTGTAGGGGCAAAAGCATCAAATCCGGGTAGGCGGAAATTTTAAGGGGAGACGAACGGTCCTAATCTTTTTAATAATATAGATAGATAGATGTGATAGGTATTTTATGATAACCCAAAAAATATCCTAAAAACAATGGAGAAAGCTATAAAAAATCTAATTAGAAGGAGCCACATCATGCATCTCAAAAGGTAGCATGGGAAACATGTGAACTTTGATGACACATATCCAATCCATGTCAAAAAAGAAATATAGCAATGGAAGGGAAGAGCAAGCAGGCAACAACTTCTGTAAGATAAATAGTATAACAATCCTTGGTAGTAATTGCCTACAATTTCCTCACTTTGTCACCTCAAAATTAGCAATTGGTATAGTACTAAGAAGAAAAGGGAGGCCTTGCTTTCTTTGCTTAGAAAAAGGGAAGCCGGATAGATGCCTTTAGGAACGTTTCTTATCCGACCGACTGGTTGGCCAGCTTACTCTATGTTTGGCCTTCTTTCTGACCTATCTTTGGGTTTTTACATCCGACTGTGTTAGCTGGATGCCATTTATATTGCTCCTACATCCTGTCCGGTTAGCCTATCCGGGGGTGGTCCCCCCGACACTAGCCCCCGAGCATGCGTAGATTCCACCCTTGGGCAAAATGTGCGCGGGCTCCGAAAAAAGCTAGTTTGAATTTTCCCGGCTGAAATGTGGCGGTTGGGCTGCTCGGCTGTGTCATCCCTGACGCCAGCCATAGCGTAATGATGGCCGCGGAGACGTGCGTTGAAGGGTCGCGTCAGACGTCGCCTCGGGAACCGCTGCCAGCGCCTCGCCTCCCGCGCCCAGGATCCTCTGAGCATTGCGTGCCGGCGCAAACGTTCTGACCGCGGTTGGGGCTGTGAGGGGCTGCCACGTGGCGAGCCGGCGGTTTGAGTCCCCGGCCCCTTTAAGTATCGCCCGCGGCGCCCCGTCGGCCCCCACTCGCCATTTGCCCCCCTTTTCTCACCGTTGACGCCGCGCCTCCCAGCCTCCTGCCGCTGCTCTGCCCTTGCGCTGCCGACGAGCTCGTGCTGCCTCCTCTCCGCCGGCGCCGCCGGCCTCTTTCTTGCCGGACCAACGGGTCACCGCCACTCCTCCTTCTCTCCCCTTTCGCCTTATCCACTTCTTCCTCCTTCTCCGCCACGCTCTTCTGCCGTCGACATGGCTGAGAGTCGCGGCGCGTGGTGCGGCTCCTCCGTCTTGGAGGCGCAAGTCGAGAAATACCAGCGGTCGCGCCTCCTGCATACCGCCGACGAGGTCGGGGTGCGCCTTTCCCCGGGCGATGAAATCTCGCCGGCTCTGCAAGCCGGGGAGCGGGT
The DNA here is from genome assembly GCA_910589765.1 of Avena atlantica. Taxonomy (NCBI): domain Eukaryota; kingdom Viridiplantae; phylum Streptophyta; class Magnoliopsida; order Poales; family Poaceae; genus Avena; species Avena atlantica. The sequence goes on from OU342733.1 coordinate 349,800,362, forward strand.
TATCTTTCTCGCGCACCTAGCGCGCAGCCTGGCCTTTCTGGCTAGTGCCTTTTTCCTCTCCTTCCTGGTACACTTCGATCTCCGCCTCCACCATCTCGGCCCGAATGCGATCGGCATTCTGGCCCACTTCGTAGAATTCTGTGAATGCTACCTCGGGATCCAGCCAGATCTCGGGCTTTTTTTCGTATTTTCCTTAACCGGCCGCAGGTGCAGTATTCCAAGGGGCCGCTCGTGTCCTGCGGTGGCGCCTCCATCTACTCGCGCGCCCAAACCGGCTACCACAAGTTCAAAATGCATGACACAGTCAAACTATGGAAGCAAACGTACTTTTACATACGGAACTTGGGGTCTGACGATCACCTCAACCTCCCAGCCTTCCAGGATACAGAGTCCACCCGGGCGCACTGGGAAGAAAAGATATTCGGTTCCAAGACGGAGTAGGATGCGCTGCTGCACCGGATGAGGGGGCTGGTCACGGCCGTCTTGACTGGCGTCGACGTGACGCTTAGTTGGGCCAGTCGGCTGATGATGCCCCTCCAACAGCGAGCACACAATATGTGCTACTACTCCGGGCGCCTCGAGCCGACCTGGCTCTCCCGCTGCGATCCCCCTTCGCCAACATAGGGTATGGATGATCACCAAGGAGAAGATCCAGGCCGACCGGAGCTTTGTTCTGGCTCCCTACACGCGTGAGAACCGCGCCCCCGGGTGAGTGTGACTTGCCTCCTTTCTTGTTTCTCTTTTGTTCTTGCTCTGTCCGGCATCGTCGCTTTATCTGGTTATGACTTGCTTCTTTCCTTGCAGATATTCCCCTGCATCATCCTGGAGGAGGGCGATGCGCCCCTCCAGGTCTTCACTACCGACCTTCCCGAGTCGCGCCTGCGTCGGACCAGCAGCGAGGGTTCAGACGGCGAGGAGGGCTTCTTCCCCAGCCGGACTGACAAGGCGGTGGAGGACCCGCATGGCCCCGTACCCAAGAAGAGTGACGTCACCGCGCCTCCTGAGCCTACGCGGAAGCGTGCCGGCGAGGGATCCTCGAGCAGCGCGGCGGCCCCCAAAGATCTGCTGCGAAGCGTAGTCGGGTGGGGGGTTCCTCCATGCCTCGGTCGGGCCATGGGTGGCCGGAAGAGATCTGCGCCCGTGGTGCAGGGGTGAGTTTTCTTGCACTTGCCTTTTTCTTGCACTTGCTCTTGTCATTTTTCCTTCGGCCTTGCCTTGACCTTGCTCTTCTCGCAGGTCTCTTCTCTCCTTTGCTAAGAGCCTGGATCGCAATGCGCCTTCTGCCTCTCTGCCCCACGACCCTCCGCCTCAGTCGGATGCCCCCTCGACAGCCGCGCCGCCTCCCAGGACTGAGACTCCTCCCCCGCCGGAACTGACGGCCATGCCCCAGCCGACTCCCGCCACGCCGGTGCGCACGGTAATTCAGCCAGACGCGAGTTCCAGCCCGGGTGGGGGCTCATCAGCCGGTGCGGGAGGCTCGCACGCCGGCTAGGAGACGGTGGTGGTGGAGGACGTTGACTCCGATGAGAAGGCGATGGTGCAGTGGAAGGCAGCCGCCTGTGATGCCCCGACTTCCCTAGCCGGACCCCTGGCGCCACTCCCCGAGGAGGCGGGGTACTCTATGCAAGCCCTCCAGGTGTACCTCGGGGCCAGGCTCAAGGAGTGCCGGCAGCTCCAGGCGACGCTGGGTAGGGCCAACGAGGCCGCCGCGGCACAGCTGGCGACGGCGCGGGGGACCGCACGGAGTAGGTCTTCGGTCTTTCCCTTTCTCTCTTTTTTTGTGTTTCCAACTACATTCTTACTTGCTTTCCCTCTCTTCTTCCTTGCCGCAGCAATTCTTGTTTGTGCCCAGCGCGAGATTGACCGACTGAAGTGCTCTAACGGGTTCCTTAGCCGGGATAACTCCGCCTCCGGCTACAAACAAGGAATGACACTCTCGAGTGAACACGCTAGAGGCCACCCTAAAGGAGCACGATGAGGCCCTCACCATCCGGGCCACCACATTTGATCTCTTAGATCAGGAGGTCGCACGGCTGAAGGAGCACAACGCTTTCCTCGACAACGATCTGATGAGCATCGGCCACGTTTCCATGGGTAAGTTCAACTACCTTTTCTATTTGTTCATCCGACTAGTATTTCCGGATGCCTCTTTGACTTCCCCCTTCTGATCACAAGGCTTCTACCCACAAGTATATGCCCTTGCCTACGACCGGGTGTAGCAGGTTGTGCTGGGTGAGAAGTCTGTTGTCCGGGACCTGGTGGCGCAACACAGGGAGGATGCCGCCAATCTCCGCAGGGACGGAGCCGGCATCCATGACCTTGTCTTCCCAGGGGAGCTCATGACGGAGACCATGGGAGCCCTGGCTATCAAGCTGGGTGACGTGCCGCGCGCCATCGACCGGCTCTGCGACCTCGCCACACGCGCCAGATCCGAGATGGCCCTGGCATTGATGCTCTCTTGTTACAAGGACACGCGGCTCGACAAGTTGGTGGACAGCTTCCCGGCTGGCGCGGATCTCCCCATCGTGCGCCAGGCTAACCCAAGGCTCCGTGTTGACGGAGAGCGAGGCGAGCGCGGGATCGGAGGGTGGTGCGGAGGCGTCCTGCCAGCTGGGCGGGACTGGTTCGGCTCCTCATGGCAAGGGTCTGGCTGCCTGAAGAAGAAGACCCCAGGATGCCAAGCGTAATTGTAGGTAGTTTATGCTTTTGGTATTTGTGTTTGAACACTCTAGATCCACAGGGGCTTCGTCCCCCGCCGTTTAATTAATCGTCTAGCTAGGCTTGCCTTTGTGTAGCCAATTATGTTTGTGCTTTGTTGACTAGCTTATCCGACTAGTCCATTCCAGCTGGTATTATCTTGCTTTTCGACTTGCGTTTTCACGAGCCTTTTCACTTGCGTTCTCCTTCTGCTACTTCTTTTGACCTGGTGACGATCTGTCGACTTGCTCTAGCCGGTTAGCACATCTGCTATCCGGGCACTACATTCTTCCAGTGGGGGCTCGCCAGCGCACCCACTGGGTGTAGCCCCCGAGATTCGGAATAGCTGGAGTAGCCAGGTGTTTCGAATCTTCAAAAAACTCTTTTCTTTCACCTCGCCTTTCTGAGTGCGACTTGCTTAGCCGGATTAGGGAATCTGCACCGCAGTCCGGCTAACATAGCCGGCCGTGCCGTGGGCCTTTTTATCTATTACTTTCCTTATCTTATCTCTTTCTTTCTTTTCTGTTTATTTCCTCTTTCCATCTTTCTCTCTTTCTTTCTTTCCTCTTTCCATCTTTCTCTCTTTCTTTTTTTCCTCTTTCCATCTTTCCAACCTTCTCTTCTTTCTTTCTTTCTTTCTTTCATCTTCTCTTGACTTGCTAGATCTGCCTGATGTGCCCGACTAGCGGTGTTAGTCAGACAGGAAAGGTTGTGCCTCTCCCAAAAAGGGTCTTGCCGCCTTGCTTTCTATCTGTCTTCGTCTTTCTCCGTTCGGCTAGTGCACCCTTAAGCTTGACGCTGCATGCTTCTAGTGGGGGCGGCCATCGCACCCACTGGTGTAGCCCCCGAGATTCGGAGTGGCTACCGCAGATATGTACTTCGAATATTCTCCGCCTTTGCTTTCCAGCTTGGTGCGGTTTGTGCAAAAAAGAAACACACGAAAATGATTTCTTATCAATACATTGTCATGTTGTACGTCTTTCTATTATCTGATCGGAATTTCTCTTTTTTGAAAACTGGCTCGTTCTTTTCTGAACACTTAGTCACTTTTTTGTGCGCAATGTTGTTTACGCTGCACCTTCCCGGACGGCCAGGTTGCGGTCTAGAGCCGGAACCGAAGGGATATGACAATACATTTCTGCATGGTACTAGAGGATTAGTAGCGGGATAATACCAACTAGGCACATGGTCGGACTGTCCGATCTGTCGCATCTTTCACCGTTTTTCATGTGGGATGCCTCGGGCTTTTGCTCTTGCTAGCCGGATAACTGGGTTACGGTCTGTAGCTGAGACGAAGAGTGGGCCTCTGGCATCGTCGCATACTACTCAGTCGGCTTATAGAATTGGCAGGGCGGTCCAACTGGCGAGCCCCCGTGCTTGGGGGTCGATGGAAGCCGGAAAAAACACTACATGGTTTTAATCAGAAAGAACGACAAAATTTCTGGCAAGGAGCCCCCGAGCATCATCCGGGGTTCCACATCTTTCATTCATTCAGGGTTCCGGATACATACACTGATTTGTGACTAAGTGTAAAATGGTCGGAGCAGGTCTGCATTCCACGGCCGCTCTGTCTCTTCATCTGACTTGTCCATCTTGTTTTTGTGTGGCTGTTGCGTGTCGATGAGGTAGTAGGAGTTATTGTGCAGTGCCTTGCTGATGATGAAGGGGCCCTCCCACGGAGGGGACAACTTGTGCTTGCCCTTCGTGTCTTGTATCAGCCGGAGCACCAGGTCGCCTTCATGGAACGTGATGGGCCGGATGTGGTTGGAGTGATACAGGCGCATCCCTTGCTGGTAGATGGCCGACCTAGACAGAGCCAGTTCGCAGGCCTCCTCAAGGAGGTCCACGCTATCCTCCATTGCCTCATGGTTCTCCTTCTCCGTGTAAAGGAGCTTGCGGGGTGAGTCGAACTCGATGTCCGCCGCGAGGACCGCTTCCGAGCCATAGGTGAGGAAGAACGGGGTGAAGCTGGTTGATCTGTTCGGAGTGGTGCAGAGACTCCTGATACGTCGGAAAGATATCTATAATTTTTGAAGCTCCATGCTTGTTTAGTATCTACTTTGCTTTGCTTTTTCTACATTAAAATGGATCGTATGGGCACCTAGAGGGGGGTGAATAGGTTCTACTCAATTTTTAGTTGTTTTTCAATTTTAGGCTTGACACAAAGTAAATTCTCTAGATATGCAACTACGAGAATTTCCCTGCATCCAAACCTAGCTGATAAGCACGTAAAGAGAGGAGCGAGGAAACCGTAGTGGAGCACGCGGAGACATAGGGATTTGTTTTACCATAGTTCCTTCCTTGTTAAGGGAAGTACATCTACGTTGGAGGGGTGGGCGGTTCTAAGACCACCACTTCTTGAACAGAGAATTCTTCTTTACAAATTGTTTCTTGCGAAGAGCCTTTGACTTTTCCTTGAGAATAAGTCTTCCTCCATTATCTTACCTACTTTGATACGGACACTCGGCTACAAAGTGCAACCGGTCTCCACAATTGAAACAAGTTCTCAGCTTGGGACTGTTCTCCTTTATTCCATATGCTCCACTCTTGCGTTCTAGTTCAGATTTGGCCTTGGCCGGATCCTTCCAAAAGTTTCTAGTATAGAAGGCCATGTATTGTCCATAAATTCTTTTTACATCCTTGGGACAGTCCATACCTTCCATGTCATCTTCATCATGATCCACCACAATTGTCTTCAAGGCCATGTTGACCCCCTTTTGCATCCCCATAGCTCGTGCACGAGCATCTTCGGTATTCTTGGCAACCACTTTGAAAGCTGCCATTTCTTACATTAGCTCATTAGATGTCATAAGGTGGTAATTATTCCTTCATTGGAGACTCTTAAAATTTGTGGGATCAAACGTCATAAGAGCACTGACATACTTGCGCTTGATCCATGCATCATCAACATGAGAGGCACCATGATTCCTGAAAGTGGTGGCTATTGACTTGAGCCTCCTATACATGTCCTCGTGGTCTTCTCCATCCAACATATAAAATCCTTTAGCTTCATTGCTCAAAGCATCATATCTATTCCTTCTCATACTTTCATTTCCAATGAAGAGCTCAGTGAGGGCATCCCAAGCTTCCTTAGTTGTACTAAGATGCTGAATGTGTGGCATGTCTTTGTCACCCACACCAAGATGAATCATGTGTAGAGCCGTAGAGTTGAGTTGACTATCAACAACCTCTCTTCTTGGTAGGTTGTGAGGGTCTCCAACACGAAGACCATTCTCTATGATTTTCCACAACTCAATGGAGGAGCTGCACATATGAGACTTCATCAAAAAATTCCATTGATTAAAAGTAGATGGTGAAAGTTTGGGTGGATCACCCCTATTATGTATATGTGGGTGTGGGATAGGTGGATCAGGAGAATACATGGAAACCTCATTGTATCCTTCCTTACCACTATCATTTTTCGAGGAGGAGCTCTTGCTAGTGCCATCACCAACCACTTTGTTATCTTTAGAATCGGTTTTACCCGTTTCCTTGGATTGCAGAGTGGTAGCCTCAGAGGAAGATGGAGGTGATGCTGCGGGTGTGGAGAGACGCATTATAAATTGACGCATCTCTTCAATCTTAGCCTCCATTGAACTAACCAAGGTTGTTTCCAACATCTTGAGAACGTTCATGGTAACTACCTCCGGAGCATCACTCCCATTTCCCTTGGAACCCATACTTCTCTTAGCCTGTTAAGGCCGAATTAAGAGTCAGGGCTCTGATACCAATTGAAATGGATCGTATGGGCACCTAGAGGGGGGTGAATAGGTGCTACTCAATTTTTAGTTCTTTTTCAATTTTAGGCTTGACACAAAGTAAATTCTCTAGATATGCAACTACGATAATTTCCCTATATGCAAACCTAGCCACTAAGCACATAAAGAGAGGAGCGAGGAAACCATAGTGGAGCACGCAGAGACACAGGGATTTGTTTTACCGCAATTTCTTCCTTGTTAAGGGAAGTACATCTGCGTTGGATGGGTGGGCGGTTCTAAGACCACCACACCACAATAGGCCTCAACCTATTCTCCAATGGATGTCGCCACAATAGGCCTGATATACCTTCTCCACTATTGGTACCCTTCGAGGCGGGAACCGGTGCCTTTACAACTCTACCGGGGCACACACCCACAACTGAATTGGGGGCTCCTGTAATGACAACGAGCTGTCACAAGAACAAGGTTTATCAATATAAACAAAAGCATGGATCTAGATATTTGCAAGAAATACTAGATCGGTGATTCTCCAAATGAATGGAGAGGAGATGAAGTGCTTGATTGCAGTAGTTGAAGATCGAGTTCTCCACCTTCGATTCCCCAAGGGACGGGGCCTTTGGGTGGATGAAGGTGGAGCTCTCTTGGATGAAGGTTGAAGAATAGATCCTGACTTTTTCGAGTGAATCAAGACTTCTGGCAGGAGGGGAATGGATGGCTTAAATACCCCCTGCCCAGATCTTGCCGTTGGAGAAATTTGGGGGCAGATTATCTGCCCCCCTAGGGGCGGACTATCCGCCCTGGAGGAAAAATCCGCCCAGGACGGAAACTCTGGGAAAAACTCTGCCCCCCCATACGGAGAGCGACGCAGGTGTTGACTTGGTGAAATTCCTCGAGGGTGCGGATTATCCGCCCCTCTCAAGGGGCGGACTATCCGGCCTGGGGAGAAAATCCGCCCCAGAGCCAGAAAGTCCAAGGGGAACTCCGCCCCCTCTATGGGGGTTGCGCCTTGGTAAACATGAAGCTGATCGTGGGGGCGGATTATCCGGCCAGGCCGGAAAATCCGGCCAATACTCCGCCCCCTCTATGGGGGTTGCGCCCTTCTGGAAATGGGGTGGGGTGGATTATCCGCCCCCCAAAATAGTTTCTTTTCCCTTTTCAAGATAGATATCTGCAGCACTTCAACACACATTAAATAATCCTTTATATTTTTATCTAACACACAAAACACTAGGGATTATGAAATGTTCTTTCATACACTTTGAGGTGTTTTAATATCTTTTCTGGAACTAACCTATTAACAAGTTGACACAGTGCCAATTGCCTGTTTTCTTCTGTTTTTGGTTCTAGAAAGGCAGAAAATCAATATTCTCGATATTGGACGAGACAAAATACAAAGTCAATATTTTACCATGAGGGACACGAATCCAGAAGACGAGACGGAGACGCAAACCAGGGCGGCCAAACCCCCATAGGCGCGGGTGGGCCCTGCCCCGCGCCTGGGAAGGGTGTGACCCCCCTGGTCGCCTCCCGGCCTCGCCTCTTTCCCTATAAGAATCCTCCGATGTAGAAACCCTAAGTACTCGATCAAAATTCCACGAAACCTTCTGTAGCCGCTGCCACTGTCGTCCCTAGATCAGGGGGGCCTGAAGTTCTTCCCGGTACCCTGCCGGAGGGGAGATCATCCCAGAGGCCTTCTCTCCGGTTTGATGCATGAGTAGTTCTACCTTGGACTATGGATCCATGTAGTAGATAGATGGTTGTATCTCCTCCTTATGCTTTCATGTATAGATCTTGTGAGATCTGTTCATGATCAAGATCTAATCTATTTGTATTCATGCATGTTGTGTTTGTGGGGATCCGATGGATATTGAGATTATTATGTTAGTGTGGTTAATGGTTTTTTCTTGATGATTCTATCATGTCTGTGTTGTTTGTGATCTTGCATGCTCTCCGTTGTTAGTAGCTATCTTGGGCGAGTAGTTTCTAGTGACTCCAAGAGGGGATATTTATGCTCGATATTGGGTTCATGCCTCTAGTTTCCAAGGGAAGTGACAGAAATCTCTTCGGTTGCAGATGTGCTATTGGTACTAGGGATAAAAAAATGGTCTCTTGTTCATGGAACAAGTGGATTGTTTACCTTACACACTTTTCTTAAAGCAATTGTCTGTTGCTTGCAACTTAATACTGGAGGGGGTTCGGATGATAACCTGAAGGTGGACTTTTAGTCCTAGATGCAGTTGGATGGCGGTCTATGTATCTTGTCGTATTGCCCAATCGAATCTCATAGGATCTTTCTAACTAGTATTGCATTGTTATGCCTTGCTCAGTTCCTGTCAATTGCCCTATTGTAATTTGTTTACCCTTCATGCCATGTTGTTTATCTAAGGAGAGCACCTCTAGTGAACTATGGACCCCGGTCCAATCTTTACCATTGATAGATCTTCCATTGTTACTTGTTTACTTGCTGCAAACCATTACCTTCCACACCATATGTTTAATCCTTTGTTACAGCAAACCAGTGAGCTTGACAACCTCACTGATTCGTTGGGACAAAGTCTTGAGTCTGTGTTGTGCAGGTCTCCGCGTTGCTTGCAACACCTGTGTGATGTTTTCTTCCTCCTACTGGTTCGATAACCTCGGTTTCTTACTGAGGTAAAACTTGCTGCTGTGCTCATCACGCCTTCCTCTTGGGGTCTCCAACGAAGCGTCCCACGACAAGTGTTGGGCGTCATCAAGGATTTTCTAGCACCATTGCTGGGGAGGCTAAGGACGTCTTCACAAGGGGAGTCCTTCACCCCCTTTCTCTTTACTTTGTTTTTAGTTTTCTTTGTTTCTTTTGCTTGGTTTTGTTTGCCTCTTTAAAAAAAAACCCAAAAAAATTAGTCTAGTTTGGTTTGCTTGCTTTATTCAAAAACACAAAAAAATTAGTTCCTACTCTAGTTGACACCTTGCTCTATCTCACCATGTTGTTCCCCAAGTTCGCCTTGAAAGATCTTGCAATAGGTAGTGGCTCCATAATTTGGAAAGATAATATTGAAGAATTCTTTAATCATGTTAGCAGGCATGAGGATATTGAGGATAGATCTATAGCAGAACTTGCTCCTAATTATGAGATTGGGTGCAGCTTCTTTATTTCATATGTTGGAAGCTAGGTTTTCTAGCCTTAACCCCTTCATACAATTCTTGTTCCTAAAACTAAAAGAAGAAGAGAATGCTGAAAATTGAGAATTCATGCTTGAAACTTTACTGAAAGAATTCCATGATGTTGCTAGGTAAGCCAAAAAGTTCTTTGATCGTTTTAATATGCTAGGTTCAAGTGTAAATGTTGTGGGTATTTCTGATAAAACTAAGCCTAGAGAAGAATTTAAGATACCCATACCCTTTAAGCTTGTTGGAATGCATGAAGCCAAAGAATTTTGATTGGATTGCTCTTGAAAATCTTTTTGATGAAAGTAGAAAACCAAAGAGAGATGAGAAGGGATCCTCCAAAACCCATTTTTATGAGATACCTTTCATAGTTGAAGACTTTGCAAGTATTGATGTTAATGCTTCCTCATTTGAACATACTTGATTCTTCTTGATTCTTGTGCCTAACTTAAAGGCGTTAAAGAAAAGTACTTATTGGGAGATAACCCAAGAGTTTCCTTGAGTCTTGGAAGTTATTACTTCAATAATGGCCTCTCCTTATCCTTTTTGTTTGCTTTTTGTGCCAAGAATGACCTCTAATGAGAGGGAAGTAAGATTTGGGGAGTTGCTGTCCCGAAACAGATTTCTGTCCACCATAAAAATTCGCGAGGAGTCTCTGTAACTCGGATTGAGATGAAATTTACTAATAAATCCCCCAGTATGTTATATAACTTTCTTTAGTTCAACACTTTTTGATTTGAGCAACAGAAGATGTTCGAAAAAATCGGTTTCTACCTGCTGGTCTGTTTTGACGGATTTCTTCCATTATTTGCATTTTCTTCTTATTGATTCCTTTTTGAGTTTTCTTTACGTGAATTGAGATTTTTGAAGGAGTTGCTACAGTAGCTTGTGTTTTTAGTGAAAAGTTTTGTTGTTCCAAAGATTTGCCAGAGGTCTAATATCTTTTGAATAAACTAATGTTGCTAATAAAGATTGTGTGAAGTTTATATGAAGGAAAAATTTCAGGTGTAGAGAGAGAATGATGCAATGATATGAAGAATGGACAAAAGCTCAATCTTGGGGATGCCACCATGGTGTCACCCCAAGAAATATCTAATAGGTACAAGCGTCAAAGCTTGGGGATGCCCAAGGAATCCCCTTCTTCATCAATAAAAAGCTCAGGTCTGTCTAGACACTTCGTTTTTATTGTTTCATGCAGTGTTGTGTTGTTCTTGGAGCGTCCTAGTTTTCGTTTGGTTTTCTTAGTTGTTTAGTTTGCTTGAATAAAGTAGTTTGGGCCCCCGTTCTCGCTGCGTTGTTTTGCAAATAAGTTGCCTGGTGTTGGAAAGGTAGTAAGTTCTTGCTTGTAAGTGCAAGAGGAGCTTGCATTGACTGTGACTTAGACTTTAGCATGACATGCTAGGTGTTGTTTTGACCTTATGCTTAGTGATTATTGCTGTAGCATGTCTTGTTCCAAAAAATTGGGATTTCTTAGTGTGCCTTGAAGAAATTATGTGTTGTTTTATCATGCAAAAGCATATTATTGTGGTATTCTCCTTTGATGCTTTGTTTGGGTTGACTTGGCACATGTTCACACCATGTTATGACTTTGACAAGTCACCATAGCCTCTATGATCATTTAGTCCTTGACTTGTAGAACCACTGTATGCTTTAATTAGTAATGTTTTGTTGCTCTACATGATTATGTCCATTATTGCTCTCTTAGTTGGTTGCTCCCAGTCTTTTTCTAGACTCCACTTGTATGAGTAAGCTCTACTCATGCTTCCAACTCCCAAGAAACCAAGTTTTTCCAAAGTGTCCACTATAAACTCCTATGCATGGTGTGTTACACCATTCCAAGTATAATCTTGTTTTCAGCTATATTCCAATTAAAAGATATTTTGTTATGTGAAAACTTAGTGATTAAAGCCCTCACAAACTTGATGGCACACTTTATATTCTTTGCCCCTAATAAACTTGAACCATTGTGTCATCTTTGTTGTATATGCTGGCACTTATACGTTGGAATTAGCAGAACCGTGTTGTCACGGGGAACATTTTCAACATTGTTCTTGTACTTTGTACTCAGTTGATATCATGCTCTTTTGTCTATGGATGTCACCAGTGTGAAATAAAGAGGGAACTTGTAAGTCCATGGACTTTGTATTTTGTGTTAGAGAAACGCCTAGGCCTCTAGCCTAAGCATGCCTAATCATGGTGGAAACTTGCAGGATCACCATAGTGAGCTATCTATGAAGCATCCTCAATAAAAAGCTATGCATATAGTAAATAAAAAGATCGCTAAGATGCTCATTGTCTACTTGCCTTGTCATTTTGGTTATGGCATAGCTCCTGTACCATGTGCAAGGGGTACCCCGTTGGCGGTTCTCTATGATACGCATGTACTTACAATGACAAGAACTTGCAGGTGACTAAAGTTGAGAAGCATGAGGTGTGGCCCTCGTATTCAAGGGACTTGAGATTGCCAACTTATACTTTATCAAGCATATACTCCATCTTTTTTCACATTAACCTTAATCACTTCAAGATGCTTATGATAGGGGCAATGAGGGCTGAAAGCTAACAAGTACCATATTTTTTGGAAGCTCTTTTTGTAACTTGAAATCCCTGCTTCCTTTATAAAAGGCCTTTCTTCCACTATTATTTGAGTCTCCACCTTCTACCTTTAGGCACTATTAAGAGAGCTTAGTTGTCATTCTGTGTGTAGTGTTCCAAAACTTATTGATTGATGAATATTATGATATTACTTGTTCTTGTGCTACTTGTTTCTAGTCACCCTTGTGAACTTTGAAGGTGTCCTATGCATCTATTTGCTACTCTATGTGGGACAAGCTGAATGCCACTATGCCATGTTTTCTGTATGTGAACAAACAAATGTTTTTCAATGCATGTTATTCATGATCTTTGTTTGTAGCCTGACATGTTGCATGCTTAGTTACTATGTCTTATTATTAGAACTTCATCTTTCATGCACATGTTTAGAGTTATTTGATCCCAGCTTTCAATACTTGCAAATGGTTTGATCTTGGTTTTGACGGTGCATGTCACCTCAAAAATTATTCTTTTTATCACTTACCTACTTGGTGACGAGCGGGAGTTAACCTTGGGGATGCTTGATACGTCGGAAACGTATCTATAACTTTTGATGCTCCATGCTTGTTTAGTATCTACTTTGCTTTGCTTTGTCAACACTTTGAGGTGTTTTTATATCTTTTGTAGAACTAACCTATTAACAAGTTGCCACAGTGCTAGTTGCCTGTTTTCTTCTATTTTTGGTTCCAGAAAGGAAGAAAATCAATATTCTCAGAATTGGACGGGACAAAAGCCAAAGTCAATATTTTACCATGAGGGACACGAATCCAGAAGATGAGACGGAGATGCAAACTAGGGTGGCCAAACCCCTCAAGGAGCGGGTGGGCCCTGCCCCGCGCTTGGACAGGCTGTGGCCCCCCTGGTCGCCTCCCGGCCTCGCCTCTTCGCCTATAAGAAGCCCCCTGATGCAGAAATCCTATGTACCCGATCAAAATTCCACGAAACCTTCTGTAGCCACCGTTGTTGTTGTGGATATACCAAATGGGTATACCTATGACATAGTCTCATACCGGCGAGCCCGGGTGGCCCACAGTTGGTGGTTAGGCCTATGGCATAACCGGGCGGCCCAGTTACTGATAGATAAGACGGATGTCCAGCAGGGATAAAGGAAGGCAACGTGCCACTGCCTAAGATGGAAGTCGGTGCCTTTGAGGACACGAAGACTAGTAGTGTTAGTCTAGGACTCTGTAACCGTATCCGGCTGGGACTCTCCATGTAACTCTAGGTCCTGGCGCTCTTATAAGCCGGCCTGCGGGATCCTTTAGGGTACAAGATTAGACAATAACAAGTGCATAGCACTACTCGCACACAGCGAATCCCCCAATCCTGTAACTCGGCGTATTGCCATTATAGTGATTTATAGCAGGAGTAGGATCTCGCCACCGTCGTGAGATCTGAACCTGGGTAAACTGTGTCAAGCCGACCCGGACGCTGTCCGTCTCTCCTCCACGTCTCTAAACTCGTCGTTGGGATACCCCTTTGGCGTACGTGTCGACGAAACCACGATAGTTGGCGCCCACCTTGGGGCAAGAGACACTTACAGCACGGATCCGGGCGGGATCCATCACCATCATTCTAATAGGTGATATCCATATCTTCATCGACGTAACCGGCGCGGGATCTGGATCCCAGGAGGCCGACATAGCGTCAAGACCCGTGTGGACCGCCTTCGGGCTGGATACGATCACGGAAATTTGATTTGGTCTTGATCTCCTAGTTAAGGTTTCCGGCTTAAATCTTAAAACAAAAGGTGCTTAGGCGCGATCCCTTGACGCCTTGAAAGGCGGCGGATCACACTTAGTAATTCATTTGTCTAATTGAGTTGTGCGTATGGAGACTCGGCTACGCTTCTCTGGATCCAGCCACGTCCGACATCGCATTGCTTATGGATTGAATGAGGTTTTGTCTCGAGACATCCGCGTTCAGAGGTAGCCAATAGGTGGCCACGCCGTGTTAGATCGATCCAAGACATTGGTTCCATCTATATGCACAGTTAAGTGCTCGATCCTTCTTTGCATTGAAGGTGTCGCAACATGCAAGGCAATCCCCCAAGGAGGGAGCGTACCTGTCAGGCGTAGCCTTCGAAACAAAGGGATCGGACGACGCGACCTTATCTCGGACAATGCATTGGAAAGATACCAAGAAGAAATAGCTAGCTTGATTGGCTTCACGTACTACAAATCCTGCATGAATTTAGCAGCAAGAGCGCTAATTGCATGCATAACTACAGAGGCTAATTACTAGTAAGTACTAGCCGACATGATTTTTGGTCAACACGTGCAAGATAGCTTCGAGCACCTTGGCCTCTGTCGCGGCTGAGTTGGCTTCCGTCCCGGTAGCAGTCCGACTTCGTTTTTTGTTCCTAAAGTGTTCTGGTTTCGTCTTTGCTATGGACAATTGGCCGGCTTGTCTTCACCATGATCGGATTCGTCTACATCGCGAACAACATCGACTTTGTTTAAAACAACTAAGTATTTTATATTTATTATTTTAATTATTTATGATTATGAGATTAAGATTGGTTCACTCATATTCTGAGTCTTTTACCGCTTTCATTTTGATCATGTCTTTTCCACGATTTGCCTTGCGCTCGTGAGTATAAACTTTCACTAGACCGTTTAAGGCCCTAGTATCATATAAAAACCCGTCTTCGGGCGTTAGCTTAAGTTTTCTGGATACACTTTTCTGTTGTTTTTATGTGGATTCCGGAGTAGTGACTTTTCGGCACTCAAAGCCGGCGTTTTGGTCTTAGATTCTGGACGGTTCCATTAGGCATCATCACCTAAGGACATGGTTCTGTGCTGCAAGTCTTCCGTCTCACGAAAGGTCAAGCATAAAAACCAGAATAATGGATAAGCCAGCACTTGCTTAAACAAAATTTTACATAAACTGTTCAAATTAGTCCAGTTTTTCCCTCTTAAACAGTTTTATGTTGTCTAGCTGCTGTATTGTTTTAGCTTTAAATCATTTGTTCAAAGGCAATGTTTGTTCCGTCTTACATTTGTTTGTTGTACATGATTAAAGGAACAATTTAATACATTTGTCTTTTCATGTTTATGTTTCAGGTACATGACGCTTGGACATTGCCGCGTTCCTCGAAATTAAGGTGTTTTAAGCCGGATTTTCACTATGCTTGATGCCTCAGGGGCTGCGTTCGCATTTGTTGACCAAGATTTGAGCCGCCTTTGAGGATGTCGGATCGACGCTCGGGGGCTTGACATCTCTAACTTAAGAGCTTTGTCCCGCCTTGCGTCCAAGCCGGAACAAACCTCGGGGGCTACAGTACATTGATTTCTAAGATACGGTGAAGTTCTCTTTGAGCATCAAGCCAGAAAATTCAAGTGAATTCCACCTTGACACTCGGGAGCTACATCGATGTCGAATTTTTGTGAAGTTCTCTTTGGAGCACCAAGCCAAAATAATTCCGACTTGACGCTCGGGGGCTACACTTTTTGCATTTTTACTGAAGCTACTTTCAGAGCACCAAGACGATTTTCCTTTGAAACTCCGACTTGGCGCTCGGGGGCTACAATCGTTTGATGTACAATTATGCATGTTCTTTTGAGCATCAAGCTGCCTTCGACGAAGCCGACTCAATGCTCGGGGGCTACATATGGTTATGTCACGAAACTTTCAAGACGGTGAAGAATCCGGCTAGCGAAACCCGGGGGCTTGACATCAAATTTGCCTTCACGGAAGTTTCACTGGGTTACATGGCTCGATGGCCTAAACGTCCGTGATATGAGAGGCTCTAAGACCTTAATTCGGCAAGCTCTTATGTCTATGACTTTGCTGGCTCTAAGTCAGCAGTTTAGCAGCCTTTACGATCGTGGTCTGGTAGCCTTTACTATTGTCCTGCATGGATGATTATATTGAAGACGTTCCTAGAGCTTGGAAGAATCACTAACGATTCGTTAGAGAATTCTCCGCCTTGGATTCGTTCGCAGAAGCATACAAGCAACTCTCTGGCTAGGCTTAGTCGGATGAGAATATGATATGGGAGCTCTCCAAGATTCTTCGTGAAGCACGCCTACAAATTGAAGGAGACGTGATACTTACGCTCAAAGCTAGAAGGAGGAACATGATGATCTTGAAGAACTCCGGGGGCTACTATTATGGATATACCAAATGGGTATACCTATGACATAGTCTCATACCGACGAGCCCGGGTGGACCACAGTTGGTGGTTAGGCCTATGGCATAACCGGGCAGCCCAGTTGCTGATAGATAAGACGGAGGTCCAACAGGGATAAAGGAAGGCAACGTGCCACCGCCTAAGATGAAAGTTGGTGCCTTGGAGGACACGAAGACTAGTTAGTGTTAGTCTAGGACTCTGTAACCGTATCTGGCTGGGACTCTCCATGTAACCCTAGGTCCTGGCGCTCTTATAAGCCGGCCTGCGGGAGCCTTTAGGGCACAAGATTAGACAATAACAAGTGCATAGCACTACTCGCACACAGCGAGTCCCCCAATCCTGCAACACGGCGTATTGCCATTATAGTGATTTATAGCAGGAGTAGGATCTCGCCACTGTTGTGAGATCTGAACCTAGGTAAACTGTGTCAAGCCGACCCGGATGCTCTCCTTCTTCCCCCCACGTCTCTAGACTCACTGTTGGGATACCCCTTTGGCGTACGTGTCGACAAAACCACGATAGTCATCCCTAGATCGGGGGGGGGGGGGGGGGGGGGTCTGAAGTTCTTCCCCGTACCCTGTCGGAGGGGAGATCATCCCGGAGACCTTCTCTCCGGCATGATGCGTGAATAGTTCCACCTTGGACTATGGGTCCATGTAGTAGCTAGATGGTTGTATCTCCTCGTTGTGGTTTCATGTATAGATCTTGTGAGCTCCGTTCATGATCAAGATCTAATCTATTTGTAATCATGAATGTTGTGTTTGCGGGGATCCGATGGATATTGAGATTATTATGTCAGTTTGGTTAATGGTTTTGTCTTTAAGATTCTATCATGTCTGTGTTGTTTGTGATATTGCATGCTCTCCGTTGTTAGTAGCTATCTTGGCCGAGTAGTTGCTAGTGACTCCAAGAGTGGGTATTTATGCTCGATAGTGGGTTCATGCCTCTAGTTTCCAAGGGAAGTGACATAAATATCTTCGGTTTTATATGTGTTGTTGCTACTAGGGAGAAAACAACGGTCTCTTGTTCATGGAACAACTGGATTGTTTACCTTACACACTTTGCTTAAAGAAGTTGTCTGTTGCTTGCAACTTAATACTGGAGGGGGTTCGGATGATAACCTGAAGGTGGAATTCTAGTCATAGATGCAGTTGGATGGCGGTCTATGTATCTTGTTGTATTGCCCAATCGAATCTCGTAGGATCTTTCTGACTAGTATTTCATTGTTATGCCTTGCTCAGTTCCTGTCAATTGCCCTGCTGTAATTTTCTTACCAGTCATGCCATGTTGTTTATCTAAGGAGAGCACCACTAGTGAAGTATGGACCCTGGTCCAATCTGTACCATTGATACATCTTCCACTATTACTTGTTTACTTGCTGCAAACCATTACCTTCCACACCATACGTTTAATCCTTTCTTACAGCAAACCGGTGAGCTTGACAACCTCACTGATTCGTTGGGACAAAGTCTTGAGTTTGTGTTGTGTAGGTATCCGCGTTGCTTGCAACGCCTGTGTGACGTTTCCTTCCTCCTACTGGTTCGATAACCTCAGTTTCTTACTGAGGGAAAACTTGCTACTATGCTCATTACACCTTCCTCTTGGGATTTCCAACGAAGCGTCCCACGACAAGTGTTGGGCGTCATCAACTCCATAGCACAGCCAGGAGTTCCTTGATCCAGCAGCCAGGGGACCGCTTGAGCGGCTTGATCAGTCGGGGCTTGATTCCGGCTAGCACCAGGCCGTTGGCTCTTTCCACCTGCCCTTTGGACTATGGGTGCGCGATGGATGCGAGTTCCAATCGGATCCCCTTGTTGTGGCAGAACCAGGCGAAGGCCCCCTTGGCGAAGTTCGTGCTGTTGTCGGTGATGATGCTATGGGGTACCCGAACCAGATAGGCTTTGGGTGTAATGCTTATGATTTTTGTACTTTGTTCTCCTCATAATGTTTTATTTAAATCTAATTAATAGTGGTATTACTTCTATTTGAGTAGTAATTTCTTATCATTATACTAGAGTGGAATCATTTATCTCCTTATACAGACATGGTTATGATTTGGGGATAAGTAAACAACATTAGTGAGTACTTGTGAAGTCACTATAGTGTTTTGGCATGTTTATAATCTTGTGGTTGAAGTAAAGGAATAAATTTTATTTAGCCACAATTATTGTTTGAAGGTTTGATATTAGAATAAGGTTTATTTAGAGATATTCTACACTTACAGTTGAATGATAATTCAATAAGGTGATATTAAAAATATGTTGAACCATTTTGACTTTATAATATCAATATTTAAGACTAATATTATTTATTAGACCTCAATTTACTAATTTTAGAAATATTAGGAAATTTTATTTACCCTTATATGAATTATTAAGTAAGGAAATTAAATATAAATCTAAGTTATTAGGGTATTAAGTTTTTATTTACTTCAAAAGTGGAATGTTATATTTTTAACATGTAACAATTATTTTGTGATCATTTTGGTATATTACATTTATTTTTGTGATTTATAAATAATAAGATATGATTTTTATAAGATTTAATACTTTATAAACACTTAATAAATAATAAATATTTAAATAAGTGAAATAATAACACATGATTATAATATTAAATTTAGTTCTTATTTTTCTAAGAATTTTGGTATATTATTTTCATTTTTACCAATTATCATTATTAAAATATGAATTATCAAAGTTTTATTAATCAAAACTCTTTATTAAATAACATTTATTTAAATAATTAACATTTTGATGTTGGAGGATATAATTAAATTATATATTTTATTTTTCCAAACATTTTCATATATTACACATATTTTTCTGAATTATAAAACAAAAATTATTGATTTAACAAGATTTAATGATTTTATTTAATTTCTGGAATATTTAAATTTGGACTTCTAAGATTTTATCTATTTCCTTAAAAGGGAATATGTTTTTACACCACATCCGGAGCTACCCTAGGTCATTGACCAGTGGGGTTAGGGACTCGTCAGTATGCCACCTAGGCGTGGACTGGTCAATTGGTGGACTAGGTCAAGGTTGACGCGAGCATGGCGTCAAGATGACGTCAGTGCGTCCCCACTTGGCCGGACACCCCTAGATGGTTGTCGGAGTTGGTGTTCGCGAGCGTGAGCGGCCAAGCGAGACTACACGTTCGAATAAGTGGGATACGGGGATTCTACTAGTGGTGGCGCTGCCCTATTTTGGTCATCGGAACTACTGTAACGATGACGACTAATGGTGGTGTACGGCGGAGCTACGGTGCAAGCAGGCTAGAGAGTGCGATAGGGGTAGAGAAAAGATGCTTGAGCATCAATGGCTCACCCTTCTTGCAGCGGTGGTGTCGGTGAGGACGGACGCGGTCGGAGGCGAGCTCTCCGACGAGGATTCCGACAAACTTCAGTGGAAGGGAACGGCAAAATTCGCCCTCCCTAGTTCTCCCCTTGATTCTTAACTCCACCCAGAGGACCTACGGATTACGGTGCTTCTCCAGGGCTACTTGGGAAGGAGAGGGCAGGTGCTCAACGGTGGCGATTTGTCGGCGAAGTCATTTACGGTTTCGGGGCAGAGGAGGATTCGAGAGAGAGAGCTTTAGAGGGAGAAGGAGTGGATGAGGATGAGGCAGAGCTGCGTCATCGTGGCCTCCTTATCCCCTCTGGCGGTCGGTGGAACGAATCTCCTCACCAGCGAGCGGCGGCGCGGGGCGCCAGCGAGCTGCTTCGGCGGCTGCGCGAGGTGGATGACGACGATAGAATGGACAAAGGGATATGTGGGCATGGGACGTTGTTGGGCTTCAGCGAACTGAACGTAGGAAACTAGCTGTGGCTTGCGAGCTACGGATAACTGCGAGAAGGAATGGGCCATGGGCCAGTCTTGGCTGCTGCTTCTTCCTTTATTCTTTTATATTTGTTTTCTTTTTCTTTCCTTCTTGTTTTCATATTTGAATTTGCACAATTGTGGATGGTTGCAGCAATAATTAAGTGTATTTAGGGACTTTTTTGAGTTTTTAATATAATGTTATTATTTATTTATTTTCTTTACATAGGTACTTTTGTTATGAATCTTTATTTTCATTACATACCTTGAATATATTATTTAATCTGTTTTTAAAATTTCTGTTTAGGGTTTGAATTTATTTTGGAATCTTGCATATAAGAATGGTCATTTTAGTAATGGAACACAATTAACCATTATTCTGGAGAAAACAATCAAGGCACTTATATGGATGCTTTATGGTTATCATATATTCCAATTTTTGTCAAGACATACTATTGGTGGAAATGGTTCATTTCAGGGTTGACACTAAAGCTCTATATGATATCCTCATAGAGATGATTCTCCTCTCTAGGATACTTATTATGAATCCAAGTCCACTTGAGTTTACTCTCTTACTTCACTTGATTATATCAAACTACTCTACTAATTATGCTCTCCAATCTAACAGAGGGTTATAGTTAACTCCATTCAGATTCTTCCTTAATCATTCATCACCATCATTACTCTAATAGATGTATATATCAAATCCTACCTCACCTTAGGTGTTTATTATTTCTTAAGAGGATTATACTACTTCTATAACTCAATGTTGCTATAGCATCATCTTACTCATACTATCTTATCTCCAGTAACTCATACTCCTACCTCACATTATATTAATGTGACTAGTCATGACTGATCTAGGATGATTTATCTATAGCAGGGTTTAATCATGTTATATCCACCAATGTCACTTATATATCATATAATCATTCACGCTTGGTGACTTAAGAATGATCATTTATGGCTTAGGTTTCCAGTTGACTAATCAAGGCCTTCATCAATACAACATTATAGTTGTATTATAATTATCTTCTTAGTAACTCTTACTAAGTAGAAGATATTATTCATTGACTATACCTTCTTAGTCCAATAGGATTACCCTTATAACTATCTTCAACATTTATCCTTGTAATCCTTTTTGTTACCACATAAATATATAATCAAGATACTCTTCTATCCATTCAGGAGTGAGTTAACTCCACCAATTATCATATTGATTTTATTCTCTTCAAACTCTCCCATCCTATAGATGATATCTAAGACTAGCATTACCACTTACCTCTTCTTACTTATTTCTTTGAAGGATTTAAGTGGATGCTATGATAGGGACAGGGGTTAATAGATCAAGGATTGATAAATCAACAGTTGATCCTTCAACATTAATTAATATCAAATACAAGTTTGTGGTTCAATAGATATGATAAAGATTGTTATTGAAAGAGATATATATATATATGGTGAATGATCTTATCTTGGTTTCTTTCCTATTCAACCTTACTTAAGAGTTAAGGTTAGGAATTACCATGATACTCAAGGTCTAAGTTGAATAGATTAAGATAGGTCAAGATTATAATTATTAAATTCTTGTTACTTGAGTTATATTCATAACTTGTTATTTATAGGTTGTTGTGGTGTATACTAAGGTATGATCTCTTAAAGATCTGATATTAAACATTAAACAATATATTGTGGTTTAATTTTATTATATTTGATCTACCTTTAGATTAAATCATGTTTACCCAAAATAAGGTTTTAGCAAAGGTCATATTGAAACTTATCGCAATCAACTTGATGATCTACTTCAATTCCATCAAGTTAAGATAAGCTTCAATCACTTTGACAAGTTTTGTTCAAAAGCGCGAAAATTATTCGGATTTTCTATGTATGGATGTAATGCACACATCTGTGTTCAACTTAATTCTAATCTCTAATGCTGAGATGTTACAGACTCTCCCCCTTAAAATAAACTTCGTCCACGAAGTTCGTAAACTCTCACGTTTCGGAGTAAGGAATTGACTTGTGTTGGTTACGACATTTCTCAACTCCAAGATAGCTGATACGTCCAAAATGTATCTACTTTCCCGAACACTTTTGTTATTGTTTCTCCTCTAAACTTGTGTGATTTGGATACAACTAACATGGAATGACGCTGTTTTCAGCAGAATTACCTTGGTGTCTAGTTTTTGTGCAGAAATCAACTATTAGGAAAAATCCCGAAAAATATGCCAAAAAATTATATTTCACCAGAAGACCCACGGAGCCAGATGACCAAATGGAGTGGAGGCCTAGGGGGCCCACACCCCTGCCAGGCGCGGGTGGGTCCTGCCCCGTTCCTAGGAGGGTACGGCCACCCTAGGCACCCCCTCGCGCTCCCTCTGCGCCTATAAGTTTTCCCTTGACCTAAAACCGAGGGGGGTTCAACGTTTTTCCATAAAGAGTTCCGCTCCGCCGCCAACATCAGAAACAAAGGTTCAGATCCAGAAACTCCGTCTATAGAGATAGATCAAGGAGGCTCATTGGATTGAGTCAGAGTACTTATTTGGACAAAGTGTTGAAGAAGTTCAACATGGAATCGTCTAAGAAGGGGTTCTTACCGATGTCCCATAGTGTAAAACTTAGCAAGACTCAGTGTCCTTCGACAACTTATAAGCAAAGTCGGATGAGTGTGATTCCGTATGCTTCTGCAGTCGGATCCATCATGTATGACATGATTTGTACTAGGCCTAATGTTTCATATGCTCTAAGTGTTGTGAGCAGATACCAGGCTGATCCTGCAGAAATCCACTGGACAGCGGCTAAAAATATCCTAAAGTACTTGAGAAGGACTAAGGATATGTTCTTGGTTTATGGCGGTGAAGATGAACTCAGTGTAAAGGGTTACACGGATGCGAGTTATCTTACCGACTCTGATCATTCTCATTCGCAATCCGGATGCTGTGAGCTGGAAGAGTTCCAAGCAAGAGACTGTGTCTGCATCTACAACAGAGGCTGAGTATATTGCCGCCTCAGAGGAAGCAAAGGAAGATGTTTGGATGAGGAATTTCCTCATGGATCTTGGTGTGGTTCAGGGCTCGTCCAATCCGTTAGACGTGTATTGTGACAACAATTGTGCTATTGCACAAGCCAAGGAACCTAGACAACACCAGAAGAACAAGCACATACTCATGCGGTACCACCTGATTCGCCAGTTCGTGGATCAGGGTGATATCAAGTTATGCAAGGTACACACTTATGCAAATATTGCGGATCCGCTGACAAAGCCTTTACCACAGCCGAAGCATGAGGCGCACCTGAGAACCATGGGCATTAGATGCTTAGACATGTGATGTCGAAAGATTGACTCTAGTGCAAGTGGGAGACTGTTGGGAGTATTCCCTAGAGGCAATCATGTATGATGATATTTCCCATTGTATTCATAAAGATATTAAGTAGTCCTTGTGTAAACATCTGATGTGTATCATTGAATATGTGATTCGGTTGTGGAACTATGCATTCATGTTGTTTGTACTAAATATCCTTGGTCTTTGAGGTTATGCTGGACACACAAATTGGACCAATGTGAAAAGTTGGCTTGATGACTCGGTTCCACTTGTCATGGGCATGGAGATGCTATTCCAACTTACACAGACTCGGCTAAAGAGTTTAGCGAGTCAGATTGACCCATATTGAGGTACAACGAACAAGTTGTCATTTGTATATCTCAATCAATGTAATCCTTAGACCTGAGGTTGTTGCATAGTCCGAGTTGAGGATCACCGACTTAGGTTCTGTCAAACTCTGATCCGTAACTGGTCAATTATAAAGGCAGAGTTCGGTTTGACTGAGAATCAAGCTGCGTGATATGAATAACCAAGATGGGATTTTGCCCCTCCACTTGGAGAGATATTCTCTGGGCCCTCTCGAATGATATGATTCGGAAAGCATGGCCATGCACGACTCGGTTAAATGTTAACCGAGGCGATCGACTAAGAGTTAGTCGGGTGAATCACTTATCTCGGATCGAGAAGAGAGTCGGACTATGTATGGGATGACAATTATTCGCCTATAGTCTGACAAGGTATATCGTGAGGCAAAAGGGACTCGGACGTAAGTCGCATTGGAAAGGCAAGTCGTCATGACTCTTTGGTACTTGGGAGTCAGCACGTTCTGCTAGGAGCTGCTACCGACTGATCGATTGAGAGTCGGACTTCAATCGTGTCCAAGTAGCCATGAGCCTGCGGGGTCACACACTTAAGAGAGGAAGAAAGTTCGGATTGGATCTGAACCGGTAATCTGGTTGGGTTGGACCTAAGCCAGATTAGGACTGAGTTAGTGAGTTGGACTCACGGTGACTAGTGTTATATGGCTTTAGTGAATGGGCCGCGCGAGCAGAGCCCACGTTCACTCCCTATATATAGTGGAGCACCGTAACCCAGAAGGATTAATCGTTGTTCGGTTAGGTCATTCCATGTGTTGGAAACCCTAGCTCCACAGTAGTCCTTCCGCCGTAACGAATCTAGCAGTTCGCCGTCGGCGCTCCTCCTTGTACGTGTGGATACCAGCAGAGGTGTTGTACGATCAGCACTAGGACGATCGGATCGTGAGGACTGCACTGCATCAACTGACGCGCTTCATCAGTAATCCGCAACTGCGCGTCTAGTGGTAAACCTCGTGGCCTTCTACCTCAGCTGGATCTTGGGATCACCACGTTAGAGGGGAAATTTTTGTTTTATCTCCGCGTGGCCCAACACATTATGATAGTATTGTTTGTGATCTTATCTGCAAGTTGTGTACACATATCATTGAACGGATCCAAAAGCCCCGAAGTGACAGAAATTGGGACAACCGGAGGGGATGGCTGTGGTGTGAGGATCACATGTGTTCACCGAGTGTTAATGCTTTTCTCCGGTGCTCTATTAAAAGGAGCACCTTAATTGCCAGTAGTTCCCTAGAGGCCCCACTGCCACGGGCTGGCTGGACAGAAGATGTTGTGCAAGTTCTCATTGCGAGCACATATGACTATATATGGAGCACATGCATAGGATTGTTTAGTACTTGGATGCTTATTCTTATTTATCTGCAATGTCCTAGATCTTGACGTTACATGTTTAGACTCGTCCATGCAACGCCCGTCCATCCAACCTTATGCATACCGCAATCGAATCCCACTATTTACCCTTACTATTAGCTCCTGTTTTACTATTGTTGTTGATTTGCTGTTGCTACTACCAAACTGTTGCTACTGATAAACTTCTGTGAGCAAGAACTATTTCCAGGTGCATCTGAATTGACAACTCGGTTGTTAAGGCTTGCAAGTATTCTTTGGCTCCCCTTGTGTCGAATCAATAAATTGGGTAATACTACCCGCGAAGACTATTGCGACCCCCTACACTTGTGGGTCATCAAGACTATTTTCTGGCCCCGTTGGCGGGGAGCATAGCTTTATTTGTAAGTTCACTTGGATCTATTATTGTTCACTGCTACTCCGTTCATCATAGGGAAGTCTCGTGATGTAAAGTTCCCTATTTTACTATCCACTACAAGAAGAGGTATAGTCCTAAACACCTCTGTTGCTCTTGATTCACCGTCTGTTATAAGTAAGCTTGTTGCACCACCCCCACATATTCATGCTACACACACTGCTACTACTACTGAATCTGAAACTGCTTTTGATGCTCATGATGTTACTTCTGCTGTGCTTGATGCGAGTGGTTCATTAGGTCTTTTCCTAGATGCTACTATGGCTAGTCTAGGAAATACTGATATTCCTAGTGAAGACACTGTTACACCTGTTAGCTCACCTGAGTCTAGAGAGAGTTATGATATTAATTATGGTTACATTGAGTTCACTGATGAATTTGTTGAAGAGTGGCGAAACACACATGGTACTAGTGCTATTAAGAGTCTCCTTGCTAGACGTACTATTATGCCTAAGTTGTCCTCTGATCCTAAGTTTGCCACCTCTCCCATAGATATTAGAGATAAGGATTATGATTTCTCTCTTGATTTATCCTGCTTGGACATTGTTGAGAAAGAACCTTTTTGTGGGACTGAAAATGAGAGTGATCTGGCTCATATGAATGAGCTTTCTACTACGAGTTCTTTATTCTCTGATGATTTTAAGATGCGCAAGTACTTTGTTACTAAGATCATCCCTTTTCACTAAAAGGAGAAACTAGGGCATGGTTTAATAGATTACCTCCTGGTTCCATTGATAGCCCTGATTGCTTGATTGGTCCTTTTTTCCAGAAATATTTTCCTCCCAGTGCAAGACATGCTGCTTTGCGGAGAGTTTTTGATTTTAAACAGGGAGAAGAAGGGAAATTGCCTTTGTCATGGACAAGGTTCTATGCCTTGATTCATGCACATCCTTGATGTCCATTGCCTAAGAATGAGCTTCTTGATATTTATTATAATGGACTAACTGATGATTCTAGGACATACGTAGATAGCTTGCTGATTGTGTTTTCAGGAAAAGAACTCCTACAGATGCTGAAGAATTAATGGCTAAGATAAGCAAGAATTATGATTATTGGACTTCAATTGAGCTAAATACACCTGAGCCTATTACTCCTGAACCAGTTGTGCCTGAACCAGATCCAATACCAACACAAAATAAGAGGGGAGTTATTGCATTAAACAATGAAGTGATGAAGGAAGCTAAGAAGTGTCTAAAGGAGAAAGGTATTAGAGCTGAAGATGTGAATAATCTACCTCCTATAGAAGAATTATGTAAGCCAATTCCCCACTCATTTACTATTGAGGTACACTCTCTCCACTTTAACGAAGGTGATATTCCCTATGGTAAGCCTCCTGATCAATGCTTAGAGGAACTTGACACATTTATTGTTAAACAAGGTAATTTTAATAAATAAGTTCAGAATCATTTATTGGAAAACTCTAGAGCTATCAATGAGTTGAAAGATATTGTGGAAAGAACTTCTAATGATATTAAAATGCTTTGTAAACACTTTCAAATGGTTCAAACCCAACATGATTAACTTGCTAAGGTACAAAAAGATATGCTAGTTAATGCCCCAGGAAATAAACATGCTTATGGAATTAGAACTAGGAGTGGTATAGCTACTCAAGATCCTTTATATCCTTAAGGACACCCTAAAAGAATTGAGCAAGATTCTCAACATGGTGAAAGTAGTGGTAGTCCTCGTAAGAGAAAGAAAAAGAAACATGAGGTAGTTGAGGAACCAGTTGAACCTGCTGTAGATCCTAATAGTATATATGTCTTTCATGCTGAAACTGAGAGTGGTAATGATAAAAATGATGCTCCTAATAAGGAGGAAGTTGAGGAAGAACCTGAGAAGCACACTAAGAACACTACGTACACAAAGGAATATTTTATTGCTAAGAAACATGGTAGTGAGAGAGAACCTTGGGTGTAGAAACCTATGCCTTTTCCAGGTAAGAAACACAAGTCAAAGGAGGAAGAACACTACAACAAGTTTTGTGAGTGGATGAAACCTTTATTTTTGCAAATTACTTTGACTGATGCTATTAAATTGCCTCCTTATTCAAAGTATATGAAGGATATTGTTTCTAATAAAAAGAAGATTCATAATGAGGAGATTTCTACTTTACTTGCTAATTACTCCTTCAATGGTAAGGTTCCAAAGAAACTTGGTGATCCGGGTATACCAACTATTCCTTGATCTATTAAGGATAATTATGTTAGAACTACTTTATGTGATTTGGGAGCTAGAGTTAGTGTTATGCCTTTTTCTCTATACAAGAGACTCCATCTAGAAAAGTTGATACCAACTGATATATCTTTGCAAATGGCTGATAAGTCAACTACTATTCCTGTTTGTGTATGTGAGGATGTTCCTGTTCAATTGGCTCATAATTTCTTGGTTTTGACTGCTTTTGTTGTGCTTGAAATGCTTAAAGATGATAATATGTATATTATTCTTGGGAGACCTTTTCTTAATACTACAGGTGCTATCATTAATTATAATCAAGGAAAAGTAACATTCAATATTAATGACAACGAGCATACTTTCTATTTCCCCAAGAAGGTTGCTAAGAGCTATTGCCTGAATTCCATTGAAAATATTAAGAGCATCAAGGTTGGAGAAATATATTTTCCCATTCCACAAGAAAATTTTGAAACTATTATGATTGGGACCATTGCTATCAAGTACGAGGTAACATAATCACCTTGTGGAATGCAAAGTTTTGTTTCATATAAGATTGTTTTGGTAACAAGACTTGATCAACCTTGTTAACAAAAGGATTTTTATGAACAAACTAATGTTTTCACTATGGTTATACTTGTTTTCTTTTACTTTTCTCCTTCCTAGTCTTTGCATTTCTTTTGCTAGCTTTGGTTTTGTTAGTTGTTTCCTTGTTAGAGTGTCTTAGAACTTATGTAGTTTGGATTTTGTTTGCTTTTGCTTCTTCTGAAAAATCTGTTTCTGCGAGAAAATCAATTTTCATACCCTGAAAATTGGCCAAAAATAAAGTTTCCCAAAAAATCCCAAAAAATTCAAAATAATTTTTTCCTCGAAAAAAGGGGCAGAGGGACACCTAGAGTGACCTAGGGGGCCACCCCAGGCGCCCACACCCTAGGTAGGCGCATCCTGCCCATGGGTGGTGCCTAGGGGGGTCTGGCCCACCTGGGGCCATCCAAAGTGCCACCTCACAGCCATCTTCTTTCTCTCACACGAAAAACACCGGAAAACTTTCTCAAGCTCGAGTTCTTGCTGTTCTTGCTCACGATTTTCGATGTCCTTGCTCAGCCCATCTTTTTTGCTGATTTTTGGAGGGATTGCTCCTTGGTATGTGCCTCCTCCACTTGTGCAATTAGATTTGTGATTGATAGATTGTATCTTGAGTATTTTGCTGCTATAGGTCTCAAGTTGTGTAAGCTTGCATGCTTGTTCTATGCTTGAAAATTTCATTTTTATGCATGTGTAACCCTCTAGCAAGTTCCTATAGTAGTTTCTCATCATTTATCAACTTGGAAATCACTTGGTTTGATGTTTGTCTAAAAATTCAGCAAGGAAGATGAGTGCTTATCCACTGAATCAATATGACTTGATGGTGCTTGAGCCAATGAAGGTTCATCTTGAGGAGGAAGTCTTTCCTTCCATATATACATGCCATGAATTTATGAGAACTGCGGGAATCTCCCAGGATTTCCAAACTTTGATTGCCAATGCAGGGTTGGAACACTTTGTTGAAGATGAATCATTTCAATTTGTTAATCTAACCATGGTTTTTGTGCAGGACTTCCGGTTTACTTGGTCTACATATAATCCCATGGTCCATTACAAAATATACAATATACCTGTCGACCTGCGTTTTGCTGATTTCTGTGCAGCAATTAGAGTACCTCAGTGGGGATCTTGTGAGAAGATCAAGGAGAGACCCAAGTCACTTATGGATTTATATGCTGAGATTTGCCAAGGGTTCGACTTCTCCAAGGAAATTGGTAAAATTCATAACATTCAGTTCCCAGCCATTAGATATTTTCCCTACTTCATTACCAAGTGTGTTCTTGCTAGAAAGTTATCTTCTTTTAATCTAGCTTTTATCGCAGCTGCTTTGAATAGGAATAGATCTTATAACTTGGGTGCTTTGATAGCTTACCGTCTCACCACCAACCGTGAGAAGGGTGGAATTTTTGGAGGTATCATTGCTTCTAGGTTGCTAGCTTTCCATGGTTTAGATCCTCACCATTCAGATTATCGGTTCCCTATAGAGAGGCTTGATCTTGAATCTAAACCCTAAAACCTAAATTCGGCATGGTTTTGTTTCCTTGGGGGCTAATGTGAGAAGTTTACCATATGAATTATCTTTTGCCCAGCAAGGTTGGAGAAAAGTGTAGGACTAAGAAAATAGTTTATTTGCCTGCACCTACTTTGTTTAATTTTGATAACAGGCAAGGATGGTTGCTCACAGAGGAGGAGTTTGACACATATGTGGCAGAACTCTCCCAACAAGAGGAGAATGTTGGACATGATGCCGAAGATGATTCGGTTCATCCCTACAACTTGGGAGAGTCTTCATACCATCAACCATCATTTGATTGGGGAGCGTCTTCTTCTTCATCGCAAGCGCCTGACTATGATCATTCCTATGATGACACACCAGCTTGGGGTTACTACCCACGCTATTGAGCCCCACTTAGACCAAAATCCTAATCTTGAGGGAGGTATACCGACATCACACTCATATATATATATATATCATGTTCAGTCGGTTCTTTGTATATTCGTTTTTTCGCTTTCTTTTTGGTTTTTGTTGCTTCTTTCTCAAAAACCCAAAAATACCAAAAATATTTTCGTTGTTTCTCTTGCTTTGTTTGCTTCTTGTTTGGTTTGCCTTTTCTTTTTTTGTTTTTTCTTTCTTTGCTTTCTTTTAAAAAAATCGAAAACACCAAAAATATTTGTTGTTTCTCTTTGGTTTTGTGAGTTCTTTGCAGGGTTCAGCCGTCCTCAGTGGATTTTGGGTTTATGTTATTATTCAAGTCACACAAGTGAATGGAAATAATGAAGAGTAAGAAAAACTTGAGGTGTGGTAAGAGGCTGGTAACGAACTCTTTTTGTTTTCATTTTTGTACATATAATCATCATTGTGAGCATGCTTAGTGTGTTCATTGTAAGGAGTGTGTTACTGATGGATTCTTAGTAGTTCTTGCTTGTTTATGATTAGCTCTAGCTTGCGAAAAGTTTATAGCATTTCATATGAATGTTTGCTTGCATTTTTTATTCATATTTTGGTATGGTATCCTCCTTTGGAAGGTTCATGTGAATCGACTTGGCACATGATCACGCATGCATATGACTAAACAATAGTCAGTAAGCCTCGATGATTTATTTTTCCTCAGAGTTCCTGTATAACTTTCATGCCATAATTAGTCCTATTTTGTTGCAAGCATGATTATGAAAATTATTGCTCTCTCGTTTGTCGCTCCCTCTCTATTGTCAGCCTTCACTTGCACTGAGTATGAGCTCTACCTATGCTTCCAACTCCCCAAAACCAATATTGCCAACTGTGTCCACTATACCTACCTATTAGCATCGTTTGCTCTTTCAGTGCATATTCTATATGCCTTGTTTTCTTCCAAATAAAATGTTTTTCTGTTTTGAGAAAGTTAGTTAGTAAATATCTCACGAACTTGATTGCCCACTTTATTCCTTGCACTCAGTAATCTTGGACCATTGTGACCTGTCCATGAAAGTTATATGCTGGGATTTAGCAGAACCGTGCTGTCACGGGGAACGCTTTCAACACTTTTTGGACATCCTATCCAGTTGATACCTTGCTCTTTTGTTTGCGGATGTCGATGGTGTGAAATAAAAGGGGAGATTGTGAGTTCATGGAGTATATATATGTGTTAGAGAAATTCCTGGGCCGCTAGCCTAAGCCATGCCTAATCATGGTGGAAACTTTCAGCATCACCATAATGAGCATTTATGAAGCATCCTTAGTAAAAAAGCTATGCACATAGTAAATAAAAAGATCGCTGAGATGCTCATTGTCTGATTGCCTTGTCATTTTGATCACGGGATAGCTCCTGTATCATGTGCAAGGGGTACCCCATTGGAGGTTCTCTATGATATGCATGTATGTACAATGACAAGAACTTCCAGGTAACCAAAGTTGAGTAGCATGCAGAGCGGCCCTCGTACTCAAGGGACATGGGATTTCCAGTTTATGTTCTGTCAAGCATATAACTCAGATTGGACCTCACTTTCACCTTAACCACATGAATATGCCTATGATAGGGGCAACGAGAGCTCAAAGCTAATGACTACCTTCCTTTCAGCATTTGGAAGCCTTTCAAACTTTTGAAAACTTTTTCACTCCCTTGTTGAGTCACCACTTATTCTATGAGCACCTTCTTGAGAGCATAGTTGTCATTCTTGAGTTTGTTCCAAAACTTGGTTAATTATGTCATGACTTTTATGCTTGTATCTCTGATATTTTTACCTCTAGTATTCACTTGAACTTCATAGGTGCATTGGCCTTTATATTGTGCTCTACAAACAAAGGCAAGCGAGATACCACTCTATCATACCTTACTATGAGCATTGCAATGTTGCTTATGTTTATGTTCCATGCTACTTATTATTATTGAGTTGGTTTCTCTTCATAGCTTGCAATGACTATTGAGTAGACTTGGTTGCATTATTCTCATTATGAATGGTGTAAGTATCTGCTCCTGTGCTGAGAATATATACATCATATGAAGCAAATGTGTTTGCGAAAGTTCTTTTATTGCACTCACTTTTCAACTGAATTGCTTGAGGACAAGAAATAAGCTAAGCTTGGGGGGAGTTGATACGTCCAAAACATATCTACTATCCCGAACACTTTTTCTATTGTTTCTCCTCTAAACTTGTGTGATTTGCATACAACTAACACAGACTGACGCTGTTTTTAGCAGAATTGCCTTGCTGTCTAGTTTTGTGCAGAAAATCAACTAACAGGAAAAATCCCGGAAAATATGCCAAAAATTCTATTTCACCAGAAGACCCACAGAGCCAGAAGACGAAACGGAGTGGAGGCCTGGGGCCCCATACCCCTGTTAGGCGCGGGTTGGCCCTGCCCCACACATAGGGGGTGCGGCCACCCCAGGCACCCCCTCGGGCTCCCTCTACGCCTATAAGTTTCCCCTTGACCTAAAAACCGAGGGGGGTTCGATGTTTTTCTAGAAAGAGTTCCTCTCCGCCGCCACCATCAGAAACCAAGATTCGGATCCAAAAACTCTGTTCTGGCACCTTGCCAGGAGGGGGAATTTGGAGAGGATCATCGCCATCATCATCACCAACGCCTCTCCATCAACCATTGATGTTTCCCTCATCCATGAGTGAGTAATCCCCCGTTGTAGGCTTGGGGATGGTAGGGATTGGATGAGTTCTATCATGTAATCGAATAATATTGTTAGGGCATAGTGCCTAGTATCTCTATTAGTGCTATTTGACTTTGTTGCGACTTGTTGTGCTTAATGCTTATCACTAGGGCCCGAGTGCCATGATGTCAGATCTAAACTTATTATTGAATCATTATGATAGTATTTTTTGTGATCTTATCTGCAAGTTGTGTACACATATCATTGTCCGAATCCAAAGGCCCCGAAGTGATAGAAATTGGGACAACCAGAGGGTATGGCTGTGGTGTGAGGATCACATGTGTTCATGGAGTGTTAATGCTTTGCTCCGATGCTCTATTAAAAGGAGCACCTTAATTGCCAGTAGTTCCCTAGAGGCCCCGCTGCCACGGGCAGCTGGACAAAAGATGTTGTGCAAGTTCTCATTGCGAGCACGTATGACTATATATGGAGCACATGCCTACGATTGTTTAGTACTTGGATGCTTAATCTTATTTATCTGCAATGCCCTAGATCTTGACGTTACATGTTTAGACTCGTCCATGCAACGCCCGTCCATCCATCCCTATGCCTACCGCACTCGAATCCCACTGTTTACCGTTACTGTTACTATTGCTCCTGTTTTACTGTTGCTATTGCTTTGTTGTTGCTACTACCAAACTATTGCTACTAATAAAATTCTGTGAGCAAGAACTATTTCCAGGTACAGCTGAATTGACAACTCAGTTGTTAAGGCTTGCAAGTTTTCTTTGGCTCCCCTTGTGTCGAATCAATAAATTGGGTAATTGTAAGACCCCACCTTTATAAAGCTAAAGGTCCCTGTGATTGCAATGCTAGTCCCTGGATCAAATGCTAGCATCCACAGTTTATGATGAAGTGCACAGATACAAAGGTCGTTATTACATCGTCATTCTAGAGATAACATAGTCTTTTACAACTACATAGCCATAGGCTAGTACAAGAGTTCAACTTAACAAAATAAAATAAAGTCTTCATCTTCATGTGCCACAGGCAAACATGTTGAGTGTAGACTCATAACCCTAATACTCATCAGAGTAACCTAAAACATCACAAGTTACAACCATAGTGGGTCAATACATTGGAATAGTATTGGCAAGTGATACCTTAGTAGAATAACAGTTTGTAGCTTCTATATGAATTTGGCTAAGTGTAGCTTAGGCTTGCTTTGCTCAAAATAGGTTTTGCTTATCAGTTGAAAACACTAAGTTTTTGTTTGATAAAAACTCCCAAGGAACCACCAATAGACATTGGTGAACCTTTACCCTTATTCAACCACAAGTTTTTAACTTATAAATTGGTATGAGGAGATCCTTGATAGCTTCAATGTCTTGATGCTCAAATTGTCTGTTGCCGGGGATACAATTAAGTACTTAGATTTTTCCATCTTGAGAGGTGGTGCGCTTTCCCCACAAGAATCGACATGCATCGAACAAGACCTTTCAGAAGCCTTCCCTTGGACCAAATGGATGCGCTCCAACTTATCACCCTACCACCAACTATCCATCTAGCTAAGTTATTGCAACCTATGTGATCAAGGCAGAGCCCATATGCCATGTGGTTGCACTAGAAGCTTCTTAACACAAAGTATCTCAAATACATTTTTTCCTGGGTGGCTTTCCACAAGTGTGATACACAAGGTAGACCATAGATATGGGCCTTGTGTAACCACTCAACATAACCCAAACATACCATACCACCCAGGTGATTCATTCACTTAGTTGTTTTATTAAGCAAAAACATAAGTCAAAGACTTAACAATATTTTCCATAGCATATATATATCCACCCTTGTTTGCTACTAGCTAGGCTAAGAATGGCAATATAACAAGTATCTTAACTTAGAGAAAACTACCAAGACTACAACTACTAGGATTTCCCATTGCATAACATATAGATACTTAGCAAAATATCATGCAAGCCCTATACAAAATATCACTAGTGCATCGTCAAAATAGTGGGATAAAAACATGAAGCACCACTTGCCTTGGTAGTTGGGAGAGTAGCAACAATCCTCACAATCACAATCACCACTAGCACCAAAATCTACACATAAAATGATAACACCAAATTTACATTCAAAATAATCAAGCAAAAATATATGAATGCATGCAAATGCCATGTGATGTTTTTATTAAACCAAATAAGACAATTAAACAGTACTAAACACTAAACTAAACATTTATAGACTAAATAAACTCAATTTAGTCTTAAAAACATTTTCTAAATAATTTATATACTCAAAATAAGCCTACAGATGTCTCTCAATTAAATTCCATTTTTACAGAAACAAAGTACAAAAATAAGCCCATAGATGTGTAGGATTTATTTTTGTGAATCCATTGATACATTATTTGCATTTTTTGGATAAACAGAACAAAAGTTATGAATTTTACAAGTTAATTCATCTAATAAACTCAAATCTGGATTTTAAGAGAAAAATCCTGACACGCGGCGCCATCTGATTGGCCCGTTGTAACATCCCAAATATATTAAACTCGGATCATCAAACTCTAATCATCAAAATTAGGGTTAACAAAAACTTTCCAAATTAAAAATATGAAAGCATGCATATGTGTAAGCATTTCAAGTTGGATTCTTTTGAATTGCCATGCTTGTGTGTTTCTTTGCTTTTAAAAGGATTCTTAGGTGAAATAAACATCATCTAAACAAACCCCACACTTTTCCCAAAGACAAACAAATCAAAACAACCAAAATGAGTGAATGGTCACTTTGGCCAATTTAACTCCCATGCCTACTTTGGCTATCTCTAACTTTCAAAACCTAACAGAAACTTGTTCGGATCTTTGCACCCCTTGATAGTACTCATAACAAAGTACCAAGGCCCACTTTGTGATCATCCAAAATCTTTTGAATGCATAGTTAAAGGACAATTTAAATTTGAATCTATATCATATGGGAAGATCCCACTTTTTCAAAAACCACTCAAACAAGCTCAATTTTCAAAACCCAAGCATCCACAGACTCACCAGCACATGCCTAGCACACCCACCAAAAATCTTTTCAAAATTCAAAACTTGAGTTCATGCGGCCATTTCATCAAACACCTTGCAGATACAAATCAAACAAAATCAAAACACTATAGTGAGCAGTGATTCTGGCCTAACTTGTTCCCTCTCCAGCTCACAGCACCCTTAGTAGATCATCTAGCGACCTTAACTAAGCCCTAGACCCATTGTAAGCTTGCCAACATCATCAATGGTGAACAGGCCGAGAGCACTCATGTCACCCCAGTGTGGACAGCAAGCTAGGAGAAGAACTAACCGTGCCAACCTTGTCTGGGAAGTAGCCCATGCCTCACCGCCCCCTCTCGACCAGCCCTGCCTCGCGGACAGCAACCACAACCACCAGGAACGCCGCGCCCGCGCTGCTGTCGACCATGCCGACGCTCACCGCAGAGCACACACCGTTCCCACTCAACCTGACCATCTCGAGCCCTCGCTGCCCGCCAGCGTGCTCCCCACCATCCTAGGAGACCGCCAGACATGCCCATTTCACCGCCCGTACCCCGTAGCCACCGCTCGTCGCAGAGTTCGCCACCTCTGCCTCGTAGAGCACCGTGTGTTCCCGAACATTTGCCACCGCCCTACAAGCGCATTTAAACCTTAGAGCATCGCCAGGAGACCACCGATCGATCGCCACCCTCGGCCATGCCTCTAGCAGCCCGTAGCCGTGTCGCCACCATCGCCTGCCCATCCCGTTCGGTCTCGCCGTCGGGCCTATAAAAGGAGGACACCCCCAGCCGATTGCAGCACACCATCTCACTCCCCTCACCTCACTGCTCGTTCCACCTCGTAGCCGAAGCAAGGCGAGCAGCGCATCGCCGGAATTGCACCGGAGCAGGACGCCTCTGGAGAAGAAGGGCGCCGTCGATTTCGTCCACCCTAGGAGCTGCCACGACCACCCCTGAGTTTGCCGTCCTCGAATTCGTCGTTTGCCCGCCTCGCCGTTGTCGCTGGAGCCCCGGTATGCCCCCTATGCACCCCCACCGAGCCGCTAGGGTTCGAGCTCGGGGGTGACTAGTTCATCGTCGATGACGACCCTCAGCCGTTGATCTTACTTCTAATCCAACGCACCACATCACCCCGTACCGCTTCACGTTTAATGAGTCGCTGACCAGTAGACCCGCCCTGTCAGTTGCACCCAGCGCCGCAGAGTGACATTGGGCCGGCCCATTATCGTCTCCCGCGCGACCCAGCCGTTTGAATTTTGATTTTTCTATTTTCATCCAAACACAGTTCTGTACCTAGTTTCAAAAATCAACCCAGCTTGATTCAGTGAACCAAATTGATTGAAACCAATTTTGTTAGAAAGGTCTTGAAATTTTTAATCCAATCCCGTTGAATTCAAATCATTTGGATCTGTAGATCACCCTTGGTAAAAATAATAATGCAGAAGATTTTCTGCATTCAAACATTTTTCAAATTTAAACCATAATAGCTTTTGAGTTGATTCCAACTCTCAAAAATCACATATGACCATACCTGTCAGAATATATAAAAATATATTGGTTTACTTACAGAAACAATGTCCATGTAACAAAAGAATGCCACATAGGCATTCCAGTCACTTTATTTATTTAAAATAAAAAGGTTAAACCTTATTAAATTGTGACACCACTTTAAATCATATTCCCATGTACTGAAAAATGTGGTGATGACATGTGTCAACATGATCCCATGTTTGGTCTGGAGAATATTAAATCTTAAGTAGTTTTTCGATGAGTAGAAATTAATTTTCTAAAAAAATAAAATCATTAAGACAAATGCTTTAGCATTGTAATATTAGTGATGATGCTAGATCATCTATAGAACCCCTTTGTGTGATGATTGAAAGTAGTTAAGTATTATTTGGTGATTGTGTACCTCGTATTTATTTATAGACGCTAGTACCGACCAAGGATACGAGGAGGAAGGAGGATACTACGAACAAGAAGCCGAGGAGAACTTCAACCACTGCTCTGCACAAGGCAAGCCTAATACTACTAGTTGATTGAGCAAGCTAACACTTGCAAGCTGTTCCCCTTTAGCAAGCCTTACTATGCCAACTATATGCCTTAAGCATATGCGGTTATACCCACTCGTTAACCCAATCCTAGTTTTACTTGCAAGGTTTATACTTTATTCCTTTATCAAAGCTACTTCCTTAGAGTTTACTTAAGTGACTTGTAGATTCTAGAAGGATAACTGAAGGTTGCATAAAGAGCATAAAATTTAGCCTAAGCTAGATAATCTTGATGTCATCCTAAGGCATGAGGTTGAACTTAGTTAAAACTCCACTAGTTTATCACCCCTCATTAGTACTCACCCCCACTTGTAGATGCTAGTGCTAAGCATAAAACTTGATCAAATTTAGATGGGAATACTTGGTGGAAAATGGTTATGAAAACCTTGGAATGATGGATCATTCTACTGAGATGTTTTGACATGTGTTTCCGAACACCAGATGATTTTGGTGATGAAAATGTTGAGGCATGAGCCTTAGCCCTTTATAAAACTGATGGTTGTCTGGATGCGATACCATTCTAATTTTACCGTACAACCACAATACCCGAGAATTGGGTAGGGCTTGACTAGAAACTTATATACCTTAGTATTGGTTTCCTCACGGCCAAGGTCTGAGCTGACGCTACCTTGTGAAGATTGTCCACCTGTGCAGTACCTAAGATGACAGTTGGTCATGGTTGGGAGGCTAAACTCACAGGAGAGGTGCCTATACTAGGGCGTGTAATTGAAAGGTTAGGATTGATTATCCGCATACTGACAGATGTATCGAATGTTGTGGTGAAAGTGTACAATCTCTGCAGAGTGTCAAACTATTCGAATAGCCGCATCCGCGGTTATGGACAGTTGGAGTGGCCATACTGTTCCCCCGTCAGATGTTTTCAAAACGACTTGTGAAATGAATTGAGAACTTGACTTGACCACAACAGAGTTGTGACATGAGATACAAGTTCCCACTTAGGTGTTATAAAACTTTCAACTAGCTTTGTTGCTTCTGAACTTAGTAGAGGTAAATCTGGCTTTTTTCAAAACAACCCTAGAGCTTAGTGTCCTACTACAAAAACCCCCTTCACTTGTTAGTATTAGTTTGCGAGTACTTAAAGAGTACTCATGGCTTTGTCTCTGGCTATTCCCGTGTCCAGACTATGAAGAGGAGTACCAGGATGATGGACCCTAGGAAGGTTACGACAACTAGGATCATCTCCCATCGTCAGCATTGCCTGTGACCCCGAAGATGGAGCTTCGCCTATTCTACCTTTATTATTACGTATTTCCGCTGCCTGGGTTGTATTAAGAACTGGATCATGAGATCCTTATTTGTGTAAGACCTTATGTATGGTTTGTAATGGATGATGTACTGTCGTATCCAATTCTGTTATGTCTCGCAAAAATGGTAATCCTGGGATTGCAATGTATGGCATAACATGCATCTGGGATTAAAAATCCGGGTGTTGACACCCGTACCGCTTCGCGCGGATCATGCACGTGTGCTGTCAGATCTTAGTTAGATCGCACGGTCCAGATCACACGGTACCCCTTCACTCCCTCTTCTAATCCTAGCCGCTGGATCTAGATCCAGTGGATCTGGTCACTCTGGCCACGAATGGGTGGCGCGAATGGCGTGCTGCGTCGGCGACGGCTCTGCCAGCGGTGCTAGTGGGTAAGGGGGATGGCGCAACGCATTACCGAGGTCGCGGTGACGGCGCGGTTGCAGTGGAGGTCATGGGCGAGGGCGGGAAGCTCGGGTTCGGCGGCTATTCCTCACCGGGGTCGCTCCTGGCGTCGGTGGTTCACGGGCGTAGACGAACGCGACCTACAAACCACAAGAAAGAAAACCACATGTAGAATTAGGTGCGCACGAGGGTGGAGAACAAGATAGTAAGAATCAGAGAGCAAGGGGAGTCGAGGCTCACCGGGATTGGTCGCCAGAGACGTGCGGTGCCGCGGCGGTGTGAGCTCTGGTGTGGGCAGCCTGGTGGCGCTTAGGCAGTGGCGAGTGAGGGGAAATATGCAGGAGAGGAAGGGGATTAAGTAGCGGGCGTCGGCATGGGCAATCACGTCGGGAATCAAGCACTATTAAGAGGATTCAATCGGGGAATAAACGGCAGGGGCGAGCGGTTCTGCGGCGCGTGATTGAAGATGACGAAGCTGACCTGGCGATGGGGCTGTGCTGTCAGCGAGTGGGTGCGGGCGCGCGTGGTGAGAAACAGAGGGGGAGAGGGGGTTTTCCCGGGTGGGCTGCTAGTTGGGCCGTGGGGTGGGTTGGGCTAGATAGGGTGCTGCTGCTATTTTTTTCCTTTTCTCTTTTTCTTTTTTTGTTTTGATTTTTTAAATGTGATTTTGTAGAGGTCCCAACCTGATAAGGTAGAGATCCCTGTGTTTAAAATGCTAGTCCCTGGATCAATAGCTAGCATCCATAGTTTAAGATTTAATATCAAGAAACAAAGGTCATAATACAACTTTATAACCAGGAATAAAATAGTTCATTACATCTTACATAGCTCATTTGGCTATCTCATTACAATGCAGCAGAAATAACTATAGCATGGAGTCATTAATCTTCAAAGTGCCACAGGCAATCATGTTGGTTGTAGACTTGTAATCCTAATCAACACACTTCACTAACATCAAACAAACCTGCAACATAATAAGTTACATCCACAAGGGTCAATACATTTGAATTGTATTGGCAAGTGATACTATGGTAGAATAGTGGAATCTATCATCTATATGCATTTGGCTAAGTGGAGTTTAGGCTTGCTTTGCTCAAAATAGATTTTCCTTATCATTTGAAAACACTAAGTTTTTGTTTGTCAAAATCACCCAAGGCATCTACCAATAGAAATTAGTGACCCTTTAACCCTTGTTCCACCACAAGTTTTTAACTTAGAAATTTGGATGAGGAGATCCTTGATAGCTTCCATGTCTTGATGCTCAAATTGTCCATTGCCGGGGACACGGTTAAGTACTTAGATTTTACTCTCTCGAGAGGTGGTGCACTTTCCCCACAAGACTCAACATGCATTGAGACAAGATCTTTCAGAAGCCTTCCCTTAGACCAAAATGGACGCGTTCCCAAACCTATCACCCCCTACCACCAACTGTCTATCTGGCTAAGTTATTGCAACCTATATGATCCAGGCAGAGCCCATAAACCCATGTGGCTGCACTTGAAGCATCTCAACATTTGACATCTCAAATCTCTTTGTTCCTTGGTGGCATTCCACAAGTGAGATATACTAGGGTAAGCCATAAATATGGGCCCTGTGTAACCACTAAACACAAACCATTCTTTCCATTCCACCCAGGTTATTCATTCACCTAGTTGTTTTAAAACACAAGTCCTTGACTTAGAAATATTTCATAGCATGAATATAATCCAACCTTGTTTTCTACTAGCTAAGCTAAGCATGCAGTAGTAGGGAGCTTAACTTAGGAAAATTCTACTAAGGCATCATCTACTAGGATTTCCGATGGCATATCATACTTAGAAAATTCCATGCAAGTCCTACTCAAAACATCACTAATGCATACTGAAAATAATGGGACAAAAGTATGAAGCAGCACTTGCCTTTTTGGTAGAGAATATAAGTTCACTCTTTGATCTTGAAATGGTCACACTCTTCAAAGTTAACTACAATTCAATCAAGCAAGGCACAAATTCAATCTAGCATTCAAAATAATTCATCACATAAAATAAAGATAAAAAAATAATGCATGCAAGCATGCAAAAGATTTTTTTATTCAACAAGTAGTTTTTAATAAGGCTATAAAAATTTTAAAACACCTATTGGTCATTTATAAAAGTGGTAAAACCATTTAAAATCAAGTTCATGAAGATGGCCGTGTGATCATTTTTGTTTTGCTAGAAATGATCTAAATTCAAGTAATATTTATAGTGTTTGCCAAATATATTTTTTAAACACAAATGTTAGTGTTTAAACACAAAATCATTTACAAAAGGTTTCACTCAAAAACCATTTTTAAATCAAGCACCATTTTTATTTTACTCGAAATGCCTTTAAACAAAGTAATAATTTTGCTAGGGTTCATCAAATAGGGTCAGCGAGTTTAAATCAAATCATTTTCCAAAGGTTTTACTCAAAAAGCATTTTTAAACCATAATCAACATTTTTATTTAACCAGAAATGCTTTTATTCAATGATTAATTCCTTAGTGTCACAAAATATACTTTTAAATCCAAATGTTGGTTTTTATGGTCAGTAGGTTCAAAACAATCCATTTGCAAAAGATTTTAGCCTAAAATCATTTCTAGAATAATTTTTATATTCAAAATATGCCTAAACAAGTTTCTGCAAAAACAACTAATTTTATAGAAGAAAAACTCTAAACAAAGGGCATGGTTGGAAATTATTATTTTTCCTGATTCCAATGATATAAAATTTGCAAAATTTGGACGTGTGGATTTGAAATTATGAATTTTTAAAATCTAAACATCTAATAGATCAAATCTGTTTTTTAAAACAAACACTAGCCACGTGGAGCATTTCTATAGGGTGATACCGGTTCGTGTGGATCGAGTAGTGTGGTGTGTTGGATTAAAAGAGGATCCTGCAGCACAAATCAGACGTACCCTTTCTTTTCAGTGGATCTTACGTGTCCTTACGATTTGAATCTAACGGCTGACAGAGCTATGACCTAAGATGGGCGGCGCTGGCGGCGGCTGTGCGGCGGCGGCGCTCTGGCAGTGGCGTTGCCGACGATTTAGGAAGCACGGGAGAGGGAGGGGTTGCTTAATGGGTTCATTGCGACGTGCTGAAGCTCGAGGTGGTAGTAGTAGCTGAAGGGGCGCACGGTGCTGACTTGAATCCTTCAATGGAGAAGCTCCTAGCGACGGGTGATCTCTGTGGAAGACGGAGGCGACGCTACGGTGCAGGCTAGGACACGGAAATGACGGAATTAGATGCGTACGAGGTCACTGATCACACGTGTATCATCGGGAGGAATAGGGGTGGTCAGAACTTTAGGGGCATCGCTAGAGTTGGAGAAGTTCACGGTGGCGTTCTGCGAGGTTTTTGCCGATGATGTGGAGCGCGCGCGGGCGAGCTGAGGATACTGGAGGGTGCGCCTGGTGATGTGGAGAAAGCCAGTAGGTTCCAGGGAGCAAGGGCAGGTGAGGAGTGGTCGGAATCGTCGCCGGAGTGTCGTCGGGCAGTGGTGCGTTTGGCGAGAAATTGAGGCAGCCTAGAGGTGATCTGGTGCAAGCGTGAGAGGGGAAAGAGAGAGGAGGGTGAGGCATCTAAGGGTGCAAGGTTGTGGGCAAGAATCACTCAGTCGTTGATGCGAATTAACGCGGCGAATTCAATGCAGAAACAACATCGATGAATGGGGGATGAACTGGTCGTGGGGTAGACGACGATGACGCGGCAGTGGGATCTGGTTGTCAGCGAGTGAGTGGGGGGGTTATGGTGGGGTACGGTGGTCAGC
The DNA here is from genome assembly GCA_910589765.1 of Avena atlantica. NCBI lineage: Eukaryota > Viridiplantae > Streptophyta > Magnoliopsida > Poales > Poaceae > Avena > Avena atlantica. The sequence continues at coordinate 349,843,803 of OU342733.1, forward strand.
GTCTGTGGGGGTAAGTGTTCTGGTGCGAATCGTTTTCTACGGGGATAAGGAGAGAGATGGGCTAGCTGGGCCTAGTTGGGCCAGGTTTTGTGCTGGGTTGTTTTCTCTATTTTTTTCCTTCCTGTTTCTTTTTCTTTTTCTGTTTCTTTTATTCTGTTTTGACTTTATTCAAATGATTTCAACCCTCTTTTTAATTCAAAACTTTTCCAAACTTTCAATATATTTTAGTACTGTTTATACATGTATTTTTTAAAGACCATTCTGGAATAATTCCTTTATTCAATTATGGTTTATTCTTTATTTAAATTAGGCACTTGTTTTTATTCAAATAAGATGTTAATTATATTTTCAAACTATTATTTAAATTCTAATTTTAACCAAACCTTTTTCAGTAGGTTCTATTTATTCGTTAGTGCAAATAATTCACTTTGAATTATTTAAAATATATTTTAATATGATTTATTAATCATTTAAATTGGGCAATTGTCTTTATTCAAATCAAATATGGTTTTAATCCCATTTAAATTTTATTCAAATAATTCTTTTATTCCATTTAAGTTAATTAAATAACTTTTATATCCACCTTGGGAAATTTATATTTATTATTTTCTCATGATTTAATTATTCATTTACTTTAGGGATTATGTCCCTATTTAAATATAATTTAGAATATGGTGTATTCCCATATACTTTTATTTAATAATTCTTATCCCTTATTTTATTTGGATTATTTTGATTCCATTTGCTTATGGATTTAACTCAAGGTTTAATTTGTCTTCTAAATAATTTTCTTGGGATATATTATTTAGTTTAGGCAATTTCTATTTATTTAAATAAAGTTGGATATTGTTTAATCCTTATGATTTTTATTTAAATAATATTTTATTACTTTCTATTATTCAATAAACTTTCATTTTATTTGTTTATGGATTTGGCCAATATTTTATTTGGCTTTTAAATATTCCTTATTCCTTTCTTTCTTTGCCTTATAAAATCCATATCTTTTTATTTATAGATCCAAAATTGGTGATTCCAATTTGTATGATTTTATTTAATATTTGGTTATAGTTTTGAATCCTTTTAGATTAATTTGCTCATAATTTGGTATGTATTTTAGATAGCAGCTTTATTAGCATTGAAAATTAATTCCTTTTATCTTATTAAATTCATAAGTTTTTATCAATGGCTCCAAATTAAGTGAAACCAATTTCTATGGTTTTATAATATTTTTGTTTATCGTTTTTGATCATCTATAAATGTTTGTTGCTAAATTTTATATGGATCAAATCCATAGTATTAGGGAGATCTTAGGAATGGTTTTCTTCCATTAGGGTTTTAGGGTTTTGGTTTACTTTGCCAAATGTTTAAATTTCAAGATACATTCATTGATGAATGTATTTCACTTGATTGAAATTTTGTTTGATTCCCTTTTTATTAAAAGTTTGTTCAAGATGGGTTTTGATGTTTCCATTTGGAGTCAAAAAGTTTCTTTTCACCCTAAATTTCAACAATTATTTCTTTTGTTTATTTATTTTTCACATTTCAAAATTTGGGAAATTTTGGGATGTGATAGGCTACCACCCTTAAAATAAATCTCTTCCCGAGATTTGGGAAGGCTAGAGGTTACTAGTTGGCTTCAAGACAACTAGGGTACTACCACCCTTAAAAAGGTTTTTAACTAGATTGCATCTTGGCTTACTTGGGATCTTGATGTAGCTTCTCTAGGCAGTTGCTTGCATAATGGCCTAGCTCTTTGCATTTGAAACAAATCACTTGGCTAATATCCTTCTTTTACTTTGGTATCATTGCCTCTTGTTTGTTTCCTTGGTTCTTCTTCTTTTCTAGGCAATCACTGGCATAGTGTCCCATCTCTTTGCAATTGTAACATTGCACTTGGCTTTTGTCCTTCTTGTTGGAATTAGGTTATTTCTTCTTCTTCTTGGGTCTCTCCAAAGCTAGGACTTCTTGTAGTTCATGTTCTTCATATTTCACCACAAAGGTGGGAAATCTTTCTCTCTTCTTGGGGCAGTTACTAGAGATATGACCTTCTTCTCCAAAAGAGTAGCAACACTTTGTGGTCACTTTGGTTGTGGCTTTATGAGGCATAATTCTGACTTTGCCTTCATCCTTATTGGTAGAAGTTGTTCCTTTATGGAGGTTTCCAAACATTTGATGCATTCCATCTTGTTTCATTTGTTGAACTATAGGATAGATGGGGCATTGGATAGGGAAATGATCATTTCCTTCACATAGGAAACAAGTCACCTGAGGTGTGGGGCATTGTTTAGTTGGATGTTTCTCTTCAGAATTAGGGCATTGATCCACATGCTCTTTGTAAGTGTGTTCTATGTTTCCACAAATATTGCAAGCTTGAGTTCCTTCTATAATATCATCCTTGATATCATTGTTGTCACAGTCTCCTTGGGAAGAGTTGCTTATCATGTTGATCATTTGATTGGTCCTTTGCAACAATTGAGATTGGGTTTCCAAAAACTTTTGCATGGTTGGGTCTAACTCGTTGTTGTTGGCTAAAAATTGAGTTCTCACTTTATTCAACTGGGCTTGAGTTGCTAGAAGTTGTCCTCTCATGTGCATCTCTTGGTTGTTGTTGTCACCATTCTTGATGTTGGAGTCTCTTGGAGAAGTCATCTGTTTGTGTTGGATTGGGATTAGAATAGGCAAAATATTTCTAAGGAAGAAGTCTAATCACACACAACAAATCACACAAGCTATCTGCAAGCAATCACAATCAAACATTCCACTCAAACAACAAGATTCAAGAACATTTTTAGGCAACAAAATATTTTTGCTACACCACATAAGTTGGTCTGTTTGATCGAAACTAAGCACTAATATGGTGGTCCAACTATATGGTTCACTTGAGATCATTTGCTTCTTCTTAGTTGTTTCTTCATGAATAAGATCATTGTATCATTGGAAAAATTCTTGCATCTTGGTCACATAACCTCAAAGGTAATGATGGTTCCTTCTAAGTTGTGTTTCTTTAGTCTTCAAGTCTTGAGTAGTCTTTTCTTGTCTCACTTGTAGTCCTTAGTGATGTCCAAGTTGAAGTCCTTGGTGATACTAAAGTTAAAGTCATTGGTGATGTTGAAGTTGAAGTAATTTGAGTTGGTGAAGTCCTTTGCTCATGTTGAAGTCTTTGTCCAACAAGTTGAAATAGAAGAGATGTGATTCAAAACAAAAAGATTGAGGAGAGAGTTTACAAGATTGTTTGTAAATAAGTTTTGGAACAAATACAACTCCTATTTTTCTAAGGGGTTTTGTCTAATCCTAGGGTTATAATCCTACAGGCAACACATTGCTCTGATACCATCTGTAGAGGTTCCAACCTGATAAGGTAGAGATACCTATGTTTACAATGCTAGTCCTTGGATCAATAGCTAGCATCCACAGTTTAAGATGTAATATCAAGAAACAAAGGTCATAATACAACTTTATAACCAGGAATAAAATAGTTCATTACATCTTACATAGCTCATTTGGCTATCTCATTACAATGCAGCAGAAATAACTATAGCATGGAGTCCTTCATCTTCAAAGTGCCACGGGCAATCATGTTGGTTGTAGACTTGTAATCCTAATCAATACACTTCACTAACATCAAACAAACCTGCAACACAATAAGTTATAGCCACAAGGGTCAATACATTTGAATTGTATTGGCAAGTGATACTATGGTAGAATAGTGGAATCTATCATCTATATGCATTTGGCTAAGTGGAGTTTAGGCTTGCTTTGCTCAAAATAGGTTTTCCTTATCATTTGAAAACACTAAGTTTTTGTTTGTCAAAATCACCCAAGGCATCTACCAATAGAAATTGGTGATCCTTTAACCCTTGTTCAACCACAAGTTTTTAACTTAGAAATTTGGATGATGAGATCCTTGATAGCTTCCATGTCTTGATGCTCAAATTGTCCGTTGCCGGGGACACGGCTAAGTACTTAGATTTTACTCTCTTGAGAGGTGGTGCACTTTCCCCACAAGACTTGACATGCATCGAGACAAGATCTTTTAGACGCCTTCCCTTAGACAAAAATGGACACGTTCCCAAACCTATCACGCCTACCACCTAATGTCCATGTGGCTAAGTTATTGCAACCTATATGATCCAGGCAGAGCCCATAATGCCATGTGGCTGCACTTGAAGCTTCTCAACATTTGACATCTCAAATCTGTTTGTTCTTGGGTGCCATTCCACAAGTGAGATACACTAGGGTAAGCCATAAATATGGGCCCTGTGTAACCACTCAACACAAACCATTCTTTCCATTCCACCCAGGTGATTCATTCACATAGTTGTTTTATTAAACAAAACACAAGTCCTTGACTTGGAAATATTTCATAGCATGAATATAATCCACCCTTGTTTTCTACTAGCTAATCTAAGCATGATAGTAGTAGGGATCTTACCTTAGGAAAATTCTACTAAGGCATCATCTACTAGGATTTCCCATGGCATATGATACTTAGAAAATTCCATGCAACTCCTACTCAAAACATCACTAATGCATAGTGAAAATAATTGGACAAAAGTATGAAGCACCACTTGCCTTTTTGGTAGAGAATATAAAGTTCACTCCTTGATCTTGAAATGGTCACACTCTTCAAAGTTCACTACAATTCAATCAAGCAAGGCACAAATTCAATCTAGCATTCAAAATAATTCATCACATAAAATAAAGAAACAAAATAATGCATGCAAGCATGAAAAAGATTGTTTTATTCAAAAAGTAGTTTTTACTAAGGCTATAAACATTTTAAAACACCTATTGGTCATTTATAAAAGTGGTAAAACCATTTAAAATCAAGTTAGTGAAGATGGCCATTTGAATCATTTTTGTTTTGATAGAAATGATCTAAATTCAAGTAATATTTCTAGTGTTTGCCAAATATATTTTTTAAACACAAATGTTAGTGTTTAAAATCAAAATCATTTACAAAAGGTTTCACTCAAAACCCATTTTTAAATCAAGCACCATTTTTATTTTACAAGAAATGCCTTTGAACAAAGTAATAATTTTACTAGGGTTTATCGAATATATTTTTAAATCCAAAACTTAGTGGTTTAGGGTCAGAGAGTTTAAATCAAATCATTTTCCAAAGCTTTTACTCAAAAAGCATTTTTACACCATAATCAACATTTTTGTTTAACCAGAAATGCTTTTATTATGGATTAATTCCTTAGTGTCACAAAATATACTTTTAAATCCAAATGCTGGTTTTTATGGTCAGTAGGTTCAAAACAATTCATTTACAAAAGATCTAACCCTTAAATCATTTCTAGAATAATGTTTATATTCAAAATATGTCTAAACAGGTTTCTGCAAAAAACAACTAATTTTACAGCAGAAAAACACTAAACAAAGGGCATGGTTGGAAAGTATTCTTTTTCCTGATTCCAATGATATAAAATTTACAAAATTTGGATGTGTAGATTAAAAGTTATGAATTTTTCAAATCTAAACATCTAATAGATCAAATCTGTTTTTATAAACAAAACACTGGCCACGTGGAGCATTTCTATAGGCTGATACCGGTTCGTGTGGATCAAGCAGTGTGGTGCGTTGGATTAAAAGAGGATCGTGCGGGACAGATCAAACATACTCTTTTGTTTAAGTGGATCTAACGTGTCCTTAAGATTTGAATCTAACGGCTGACAGAGCTATGACCTAAGATGGGCGTCGCTGGCGGCGGCTGTGCGGCGGCGGAGCTCTGGCAGTGGCGTTGCCGACGATTTAGGAAGCGCGGGAGAGGGAGGGGTTGCTTATTGGGTTTGTCGTGACGTGTTGAAGCTCGACGTGGTAATCGTAGCTGAAGGGGCGCACGATGCAGACTTGAATCGCTCGCCGGAGAAGCTCCTGGCGATGGGTGCTCTCTGTTGAAGACGGAGGTGACGCTACGGTGCGGGCTAGGACACGGAAACGGCGACATTAGATGCGTACGAGGTCACTGATCACACGTGTATCATGGAGAGGAAGAGGGGTGGTCGGAATTTTACCAGGGGCGTCGCCGGAGTTGGAGAAGTTCATGGTGGCGTTCTGTCAAGGTTGTTGCCGACGATGTGGAGCGTATGCGGGCGAGCTGAGGATACTAGAGGGTGCGCCTGGTGATGGGGAGAAAGCCAGTAGGTGTCAGGGAGCAAGGGGAGGTGAGGAGTGGTCAGAATCATCGCCGGAGTGTCGTCGGGCAGTGGCGCGTTTGGCGAGAAATTGAGGCAGCCTGGAGGCGATCTGGTGCGAGCGTGAGAGGGGAAAGAGAGAGGAGGGCGAGGCGTTTAAGAGTGCAAGGTTGTGGGCAAGAATCACTCAGCCATTGATGCGAATTAACGCGGTGAAGTCAAATTAGAAACAGCAACGATGAATGGGGGATGAACTGGTCGTGGGGTAGACGACGATGACACGGCAGTGGGGTCTGGTTGTCAGCGAGTGAGTGGGGGGTTATGGTGGGGTCCGGTGGTCAGCATCTGCGGGGGTAAGTGTTCTGGTGCGAATTATTTTCTGCGGGGAGAAAGAGAGAGATGGGCTAGCTGGGCTTATGTAACATCCCTAAAATATTAAACCTGGATCATCAAACTCTAATCATCAAAATCAGGGTTAACAAAAACTTTTCCAAATTAAAAACATGAAAGCATGCATGTGTGTATACATTCCATTTTCAATTCTTTTGAATTGCCTTGTTTATGTGTTTCTTTGCTTGTAAAGGGATTCTTAGGTGAAATAAACATCATCTAAACAATCCCCACACTTTTCCCAAAGACAAAGAAATCAAAACAAACAAAATAAGGGAATGGTCACTTTGGCCAATTTAATTCCCTACTTTGGTTGTCTCTAACTTTCAAAACTTAACAGAAACTTGTTTGGATCTTTACACCCCTTGATAGTACTCATAACGGAGTACCAAGGCCCACCTTGTGATCATCCAAAAACATTTGAATGCATAGTTTAAATGACAGTTCAAAATTGAATCTATATCATATGGGAAGATCCCCATTTTCAAAAACCACTCAAACAAGCTCAACTTTCAAAACCCAAGCATCCACAGACTCACCAGCACATGCCTGGCACACCCACCAAAAATCTTTTCAAAATTCAAAAATTGAGTTCTTGCGGCCATTTCATCAAACATTTCGAGGCAACAAATCAATCTGGCCAAACTTCACTGTTTTGAGCAGTAATTTGGCTAAGCAATGTTCACCATTGATCACCCTTGTCTCCCTCAGTTCCAACCAGTGCTTGGACCAACCCTAGCCCCTACCCTTTGCCCCATGCCATGTCAACCGGAGCACCCCCTTGCTAGCCGACCATGGCTAGCTAGCCAGAGCAAGAACCAAGCCAAAACAGCATGTCTAGGACACATCCCACCGTCCACCGTCCACCGCCACCCCCTATCCAGCGCTCGAACCCTGCCAGCCACTGGACCACACGCACAGACCATGCCAAGCTTCTCTGAGCGCATGCCGAGAGCGCGCCAGAGTGCCACCCTTGACACACGCCCACAAACCGCGTGCCGCCCTTGTCGCGTGCATACACGACCACCACCATCACAGGAGACCGCCAGACATCCCCGTTTGCCGCCCCATACCTCACAGCCACCGCTCGTCGTCGAAGACGCCGCATCTGCCGCGCAGAGCATCGCACGTTCCAGACCGTTTGCCATCGCCCCTACACGCGCATTAAAGCCATAGACCATCGCCAGGAGACCACCGATCGATCGCCACCGTCGGCCATGCCTCTAGCAGCCCGTAGCCATGTCGCCACCGTCGCCTGCCCATCCCGTTCGGTCTCGTCGTCGAGACTATAAATAGAGGCCTCCCCCGCTCAAAATCTTCACACCATCTCACTCCCCTATCCTCACTGATCGTTCCACCCCGTTCCCGGAGCAAGGCGAGTAGCGCATCGCCGGAATTTCACCGGAGCCCGTCGCTGCTGGAGAAGAAGGGGGCCAGCGATTGGAGCCGCCCTAGGAGAAGCTGCCGGTATCAGGAGGTTTGCCATCGTCGACTTCGTTGTTCGCCCGCCTCTCCGACCCTCGCCTGAGCCCCGGTGATCCTCCCACGACCCCCACTGAGCCGCTAGGATTCGAGCTCGCCGGTGACTAGTTCATCATCGACGACGACCCTCGGCAGTTGATCTTACTTCTAATCCAACGCACCACGTTGCCCCGTACCGCTTCGCACCCCCTGTCTCACTGACGCGTGGGGACAGCAACTTAACCAGCCCGCGTAAGCATTGTGCGTAGCAGGCTGGCCCATTAACCTTTCCCGCGCAGCCCATTCGTTTGAATTTTGATTTTTCCATTTTCATTCAAACACAGTTCTGTACCTAGTTTCAGAAATCAACCCAGATCGATTCAGTGAACCAAATTGAATGAAACCAATTTTGTTAGAAAGGTCTGGAAATGCTGAATCCAATCCCGCTGGATTCAAATCAATTGGATCTGTAGATCACCCTTGGTAAAAATAACAAGGCAGAAGCTTTTCTGCATTCAAACATTTTTGAAATTTAAACCATAATAGATTTTGAGTTGATTCCAACTCTCAAAAATCACATTTGACCATACCTTTCAGAATATATAAAAATATATAGGTTTACTTATAGAAATATTGTTCAAGTAATAAAAGAATGCCACATAGGCATTTCTAGTCACTTATTTAATTAAAATAAAAGGGTAAAACCTTATTAAATTGTGACACCACTTTAAATCACATTCCCATGGACTAAAATATGTGGTGATGACATGTGTCAACATGATCCCATGTTTGTTTTGGAGAATATTAAATCTTAAAGTAGTTTTTCAATGAGTAGAAATTACTTTTCTAAAAATAAAATCATTAAGCCAAATGCTTAGTCTTGTAATGTTAGTGATGATGCTAGATCATCTATAGAACCCCTTTGTGTGATGATTGCAAGTAGTTAAGTATTGTTTGGTGATTGTGTACCTCGTATTTATTCATAGACGCTAGTATCGACCAAGGATACGAGGAGGAAGGAGGATACTACGAAGAAGAAGCCGAGGAGAACTTCAACCACTGCTCTACACAAGGCAAGCTAACACTTGCAAGATACTTTACCTATGCAAGACAATACTTGCAAGCTTATACTGATACTATGCAAGCCAATACTTGCAAGCCTAATACTACTAGTTGAATGTGCAAGCTAACACTTACAAGATACTCTGCTGATGCAAACCAATACTTACTTGTTACCATATCAAATATATGCCTTAAGCATATGTGGTTATACCCACTTGTTAAACCAATCCTAGTTTTACTTGCAAGCTTTCTACTTTATTTCTTTAATAAAGCTTTCTTTCAGAGTTTACTTAAGTGACTGGTAGATTCTAGGAAGTTAATTGAAGGTTGCATAAAGAGCATAAAATTTGGCCTAAGCTAGATGATCTTGATGTCATCCTAAGGCATGATATTGAACTTAGTTAGAACTCCACTAGTTTATCACCCCTCATTAGTACTCACCCCCACCTGTAGATGCTAGTGCTAAGCAATAAAACTTGATCAACTTTAGATGGGAATACTTGGTGAAAATGGTTATGAAAACCTTAGAATGATGGATCATTCTACTTAGATGTTTTGACATGTGTTTTCGAACACTAGATGATTTTGGTGATGAAAATGTTAAGGCATGAGCCTTAGCCCTTTTTAAAAACTGATGGTTGTCTCGATGCGATACCATTCCAATTTTACCGTACAACCACAATACCCGAAAATTGGGTAGGGCTTGACTGGAAACTTATATACCTTAGTATTGGTTCCCTCACGGCCAAGGTCTAAGCTGAGGCTACCTTGTGAAGATTGTCCACCTGTGCAGTACCCAAGATGACAGTTGGTCATGGTTGGGAGGCCAAACTCACAGGAGAGGTGCTTATACTAGGGCGTGTAATTGAAAGATTAGGATTGATTATCCGCATACTGAGTATGGTGAATTCAGGATTTGTTCCTGACTGATGTATCGAATGTTGTGGTGAAAGTGTACAATCTATGCAGAGTGTCAAACTATTCGAATAGCCGCGTCCGCAGTTATGGACAGTTGGAGTGGCCATTCTGTTCCCCCTTCAGATGTTTTCAAAATTGACTTATGAAATGAATCAGAGAATTTGACTTGACCACAACGGAGTTGTAGCATGAGATACAAGTTCCCACTTAGGTGTTATAAACTGTGACTAGTTTTCTCTTACTTCAAAACTTTAGTAGAGGTAAATCTGGCTTCTTGCAAAACAACCCTAGAGCTTAGTGTCCTATTACAAAAAAACCCTTCACTTGTTAGTATTAGTTTGCGAGTACTTAAAGAGTACTCATGGCTTTGTCCCTGGCTATTCCCGTGGCCAGACTATGAAGAGGAGTACCGGGATGATGGACCCCAGGAAGGTTACGAGAACTAGGATCATCTCCCATCGTCAGCATTGCCTGTGACCCCGAAGATGGAGCTTTGCGTACGCTACCTTTATTATTACGTATTTCCGCCGCTTGAATTGTATTAAGAACTGGATCATGAGATCCTTATTTGTGTAAGACCTTATGTATGGTTTGTAATGGATGATGTACTATGGTATCCAATTCTGTTATGTCTCGCAAAAATGGTAATTTTGGGATTGCGATGTCTGCCATAACAGGCATCTGGGACTAAAAATCCGAGTGTTGATAGCTTAGTTGGGCCAGGTTCTGGGATGGGTTGTTTTCTCTATTTTTTTCCTTCCTATTTCTTTTTCTTTTTCTGTTTCTTTTATTCTGTTTTGACTTTATTCAAATTATTTCAACCCTCTTTTTAATTCAAAACTTTTCCAAACTTTTAATATATTTTAGTATTGTTTATACATGTATTTTTTAAAGACCATTTTGGAATAATTCCTTTATTCAATTATGGTTTATTCTTTATTTAAATTAGGCACTTGTTTTTATTCAAATAAGATTTTAATTATATTTTCAAACTATTATTTAAATTCTAATTTTCACCAAAACATTTTCAGTAGGTTCTATTTATTCATTAGTGCAAATAATTCACTTTGAATTATTTAAAATATTTTAATATGATTTATTAATCATTTAAATTGGGAAATTGTCTTTATTCAAATCAATATGGTTTTAATCCCATTTAAATTTTATTCAAATAATTCTTTTATTACATTTAAGTTAATTAAATAACTTTTATATCCACCTTGGGAAATTTCTATTTATTATTTTCTCATGATTTAATTATTCATTTACTTTAGGTATTATGTCCCTATTTAAATATAATTTATAATATGGTTTAATCCCATATACTTTTATTTAATAATCCTTATCCCTTATTTTATTTGAATTTTTTTGATTCCATTTGCTTATGGATTTAACTCAAGGTTTAATTTGTCTTCTAAATAATTTTCTTGGGATTTATTATTTAGTTTAGGCAATTTCTCTTTATTTAAATAAAGTTGGATATTGTTTAATCCTTATGATTTTTATTTAAATAATATTTTATTACTTTCTATTATTCAATAAACTTTCATTTTATTTGTTTATGGATTTGGCCAATATTTTATTTGGCTTTTAAATATTCCTTATTCCTTTCTTTCTTTGCCTTATAAAATCCATATCTTTTTATTTATAGATCCAAAATTGGTGATTCCAATTTGTATGATTTTATTTAATATTTGGTTATAGTTTTGAATCCTTTTAGGATTAATTTTCTCACAATTTGGTATGGATTTCAGATAGGAGCTATATTAGCTTTGAAAACTAATTCCTTTTATCTTATTAAATTCATAAGTTTTTATCCATGGCTCCAAATTAAGTGAAACCAATTTCTATGGTTTTATAATATTTTTGTTTATCGTTTTTGATCATCTATAAATGTTTGTTTCTAAATTTTATATGGATCAAATCCATTGTCTTAGGGAGATCTTAGGAATGGTTTTCTTCCATTAGGGTTTTAGGGTTTTGGTTTACTTTTCCAAATGTTTAAATTTCAAGATACATTCATTGATGAATGTATTTCACTTGATTGAAATTTTGTTTGATTCCCTTTTTATTCAAAGTTTGTTCAAGATGGGTTTTGATGTTTCCATTTGGAGTCAAAAAGTTTCTTTTCACCCTAAATTTCAACAATTATTTCTTTTGTTTATTTATTTTTCACATTTCAAAATTTGGGAAATTTTGGGATGTGACAGGATACCACCCTTAAAATAAATCTCGTCCCGAGATTTGGGAAGGCTAGAGGTTACAAGTTGGCTTCAAGACAACTAGGGTACTACCACCCTTAAAAAGGTTAACTAGATTTTATCTTGGCTTACTCGGGATCTTGATGTAGCTTCTCTGGGCAGTTGCTTGCATAATGGCCTAGCTCTTTGCATTTGAAACACAACACTTGGCTAATATCCTTCTTTTCCTTTGGTATCATTGCCTCTTGTGTTGTTTCCTTGGTTCTTCTTATTTTTTGGGCAATCACTGGCATAGTGTCCCATCTCTTTTTAATTGTAACATTGCACTTGGCTTTTGTCCTTCTTGTTGGAATTAGGTTATTTCTTCTTCTTCTTCTTCTTCTTATTGGGTCTCTCAAAAGCTAGGAGTTCTTGTAGTTCATGTTCTTCATATTTCACCACAAAGGTGGGAAATCTTTCTCTCTTCTTGGGGCAGTTACTAGAGATCTGACCTTCTTCTCCACAAGAGTAGCAACACTTTGTGGTCACTTTGGTTGTGGCTTTATGAGGCATGGTTCTGACTTTTCCTTCATACTTCTTGGTAGAAGTTGTTCCTTTATGGAGGTTTCGAAACATTTGATGCATTCCATCTTGTTTCATTTGTTGAACTATGGGATAGATGGGGAATTGGATAGGGACATGATCATTTCCTTCACATAGGAAACAAGTCACCTGAGGTGTGGGGCATTGTTTAGTTGGATGTTTCTCTTCACAATTAGGGCATTGATCCACATGCTCTTTGTAAGTGTGTTCTATGTTTCCACAAATATTGCAAGCTTGAGTTCCTTCTATAATATCATCCTTGATATCATTGTTGTCACAATCTCCTTGGGAAGAGTTGTTTATCATTTTGATCATTTGATTGGTCATCCTTTGCAACAATTGAGATTGGGTTTCCAAATTTTTTTGCATGTTGGGTCTAACTCTTTGTTGTTGGCTAAAAATTGAGTTGTCACTTGATTCAACTGGGCTTGAGTTGCTAGAAGTTGTCCTCTCATGTGCATCTCTTAGTTGTTGTTTGTCACCATTCTTGATGTTGGAGTCCCTTGGATAAGTCATCTGTTTGGGTTGGATTGGGGTTAGAATAGGCAAAAGATTTCTAAGGAAGAAGTCTAATCACACACAACAAACCACACAAGCTATGTGAAAGCAATCACAATCAAACATTCCACTCAAACAACAAGATCCAAGCACATTTTTAGGCAACAAAATATTTTTTCTACAACACATAAGTTGGTGTGTTTGATCTAAACTAAGCACTAATATGGTGGTCCAACTATATGGTTCACTTGAGATCATTTCCTTCTTCTTAGTTGTTTCTTCATGAATAAGATCATTATATCATTGGAAAAATTCTTGCATCTTGGTCACATAACCTCAAAGGTGATGATGATTCCTTCTAAGTTGTGTTTCTTTAGTCTTCAAGTATTGAGTAGTCTTTTCTTGTCTCACTTGTAGTCCTTATTGATGTCCAAGTTGAAGTCCTTGGTGATACTAAAGTTGAAGTCATTGGTGATGTTGAAGTTGAAGTCATTTGAGTTGGTGAAGTCCTTTGCTCATGTTGAAGTCTTTGTCCAACAAGTTGAAATATAAGAGATGTAGATTCAAAACAAAAAGATTGAGGAAAGAGTTTAGAACATTGTTTGTAAATAAGTTTTGGAACAAATACAACTCCTATTTTTCTAAGGGGTTTTGTCCAATCCTAGGGTTATAATCCTACAGGAAACACAGTGCTCCGATACCATCTGTAGAGGTCCCAACCTAATAAGGTAGAGATCCTTGTGTTTACAATGCTAGTCCCTGGATCAATATCTAGCATCCACAGTTTAAGATGTAATATCAAGAAACAAAGGTCAGAATACAACTTTATAACCAGGAATAAAATAGTTCATTACATCTTACATAACTCATTTGTCTATCTCATTACAATGCAGCAGAAATAACTATAGCATGGAGTCCTTCATCTTCAAAGTGCCACGGGCAATCATGTTGGTTGTAGACTTGTAATCCTAATCAACAGACTGCACTAACATCAAACAAACCTGCAACATAATAAGTTACAGCCACAAGGGTTAATACATTTGAATTGTATTGGCAAGTGATACTATGGTAGAATAGTGGAATATATCATCTATATGCATTTGGCTAAGTGGAGTTTAGGTTTTCTTTGCTCAAAATAGATTTTCCTTATCATTTGAAAACACTAAGTTTTTGTTTGTCAAAATCACCCAAGGCATCTACCAATAGAAACTGGTGATCCTTTAACCCTTGTTCAACCACAAGTTTTTAATTTAGAAATTTGGATGAGGAGATCCTTGATAGCTTCCATGTCTTGATGCTCAAATTGTTCATTGCCGGGGACACGGCTAACTACTTAGATTTTACTCTCGAGAGAGGTGGTGCACTTTCCCCACGAGACTCGACATGCATCAAGACAAGATCTTTCAGAAGCCTTCCCTTAGACCAAAATGGACGCGTTAGCAAACCTATCACCCCCTACCACCTACTGTCGGTCTGGCTAAGTTATTGCAACCTATATGATCCAGGCAGAGCCCATAATGCCATGTGGCTGCACTTGAAGCTTCTCAACATTTGACATCTCAAATCTCTTTGTTCCTGGGTGGCATTCCACAAGTGAGATACACTAGGGTAAGCCATAAATATGGGCCTTGTGTAACCACTCAACACAAACCATTCTTTCCATTCCACCCAGGTGATTCATTCACATAGTTGTTTTATTAAACAAATCACAAGTCCTTGACTTAGAAATATTTCATACCATGAATATAATCCACCCTTGTTTTCTACTAGCTAACCTAAGCATGATAGTAGTAGGGATCTTAACTTAGGAAAATTCTACTAAGGCATCATCTACTATGATTTCCCATGGCATAGCATACTTAGAAAATTCCATGCAAGTCCTACTCAAAACATCACTAATGCATAGTGAAAATAATGGGACAAAAGTATGAAGCACCACTTGCCTTTTTGGTAGAGAATATAAGTTCACTACTTGATCTTGAAATGGTCACACTCTTCAAAGTTCACTACAATTCAGTCAAGCAAGGCACAAATTCAATCTAACATTCAAAATAATTCATCACATAAAATAAAGAAAACAAAATAATGCATGCAAGCATGCAAAAGATTGTTTTATTCAAAAAGTAATTTTTACTAAGGCTATAAACATTTTAAAACACCTGTTGGTCATTTATAAAACTGGCAAAACCATTTAAAATCAAGTTAGTGAACATGGCCGTTTGAATCATTTTTATTTTGCTATAAATGATCTAAATTCAAGTAATATTTCTAGTGTTTGCCAAATATATTTTTTAAACACAAATTTTAGTGTTTAAAATCAAAATCATTTACAAAAGGTTTCACTCAAAAACCATTTTTAAATCAAGCACCATTTTTATTTTACTAGAAATGCCTTTAAACAAAGTAATATATTTACTAGGGTTCATCAAATATATTTTTAAATCCATAACTTAGTGGTTTAGGGTCAGAGAGTTTAAATCAAATCTTTTTCCAAAGGTTTTACTCAAAAAGCATTTTTAAACCATAATCAACATTTTTATTTAACCAGAAATGCTTTTATTCAAGGATTAATTCCTTAGTGTCACAAAATATACTTTTAAATCCAAATGTTGGTTTTTATGGTCAGTAGGTTCAAAACAATCCATTTGCAAAAGATTTTACCCTAAAATCGTTTCTAGAATAATTTTTATATTGAAAATATGCCTAAACAAGTTTCTGCAAAAACAACTAATTTTACAGAAGAAAAACACTACACAAAGGGCATGGTTGGAAAGTATTCTTTTTCCTGATTCCAATGATATAAAATTTAGAAAATTTGGACGTGTAGATTTAAAGTTATGAATTTTTCAAATCTAAACATCTAATAGATCAAATCTATTTTTTAAAACAAAACACTGGCCACGTGGAGCATTTCTATAGGCTGATACCGGTTCGTGTGGATCGAGCAGTGTGGTCGTTGGATTAAAAAAGGATTATGCGGCACAGATCAAACATACCCTTTCATTTAAGTGGATCTAACGTGTCCTTACGATTTGAATCTAATGGATGACTGAGCTGTGACCTAAGATGGGCGGCGCTGGCGGCGGCTGTGCGGCGGCGGAGCTCTGGCAGTGGCATTGCCGACGATTTAGGAAGTGCGTGAGAGGGCGGGGTTGCTTAATGGGTTCGTCGCGACGTGCTGAAGCTCGACGTGGTAGTCGTAGCTGAAGGGGCGCACGATGCTGACTTGAATCGCTCGCCGGAGAAGCTCCTGGTGATGGGTGCTCTCTGTTGAAGATGGAGGCGACACTATGGTGCGGGCTAGGTCACTGATCACATGTGTATCATCGGGAGGAAGAGGGGTGGTCGGAATTTTACCAGGGGCGTCGCTAGAGTTGGAGAAGTTCACGGTGGCGTTCTGTCAAGGTTGTTGCCAATGATGTGGAGCACGTGCGAGCGAGCGAGGATATTGGAGGGTGCGCCTGGTGTTGGGGAGAAAGCCAGTAGGTGCCATGGAGCAAGGGGAGGTGAGGATTGGCCGGAATCGTCGGCGGAGTGTCGTCGTGCAATGGCGCGTTTGGCGAGAAATTGAGGCAGCCTAGAGGCGATCTGGTGCTAGCGTGAGAGGGGAAAGAGAGAGGAGGGCGAGGCGTTTAAGAGTGCAAGGTTGTGGGCGAGAATCACTCAGCCGTTGATGCGAATTAACACGGCGAATTCAAAGCAGAAACAGCAGCGATGAATGGGGGATGAACTAGTCGTGGGGTAGACGACGATGACGCGACAGTGGGGTCTGGTTGTCAGCGAGTGAGTGGGGGGTTATGGTGGGGTTTGGTGGTCAGCATCTGCGGGGGTAAGTGTTCTGGTGCAAATCGTTTTCTGCGGGGAGAAAGAGAGAGATGGGCTAGATGGGCTTAGTTGGGCCAAGTTCTAGGCTGGGTTGTTTTCTCTATTTTTTTCCTTGATGTTTCTTTTTCTTTTTCTGTTTCTTTTATTCTGTTTTTAATTTATTCAAATGATTTCAACCCTCTTTTTAATTCAAAACTTTTCCAAACTTTCAATATATTTCAGTACTGTTTATACATGTATTTTTTAAAGACCATTTTGGAATAATTCCTTTATTCAATTATGGTTTATTCTTTATTTAAATTAGGCACTTGTTTTTATTCAAATAAGATTTTAATTATAGTTTCAAACTGTTATTTTAATTTTAATTTTCAACAAACCTTTTTCAGTAGGTTGTATTTATTCATTAGTGCAAATAATTCACTTTGAATTATTTAAAATATGTTAATATGATTTATTAATCATTTAAATTGGGCAATTGTCTTTATTCAAATCAAATATGGTTTTAATCCCATTTAAATTTTATTCAAATAATTATTTTATTCCATTTAAGTTAATTAAATAACTTTTATATCCACCTTGGGAAATTTCTATTTATTATTTTCTCATGATTTAATTATTCATTTACTTTAGAGATTTTGTCCCTATTTAAATATAATTTAGAATATGGTTTAATCACATATAATTTTATTTAATAATCCTTATCCCTTATTTTATTTGGATTATTTTGATTCCATTTGCTTATTTATTTAACTCAAGGTTTAATTTGTCCTCTAAATAATTTTCTTGTATTTATTATTTAGTTTAGGCAATTTCTCTTTATTTAAATAAAGTTGGATATTGTTTAATCGTTATGATTTTTATTTAAATAATATTTAATTCCTTTCTATTATTCCATAAACTTTCATTTTATTTGTTTATGGATTTGGCAAAGATTTTATTTGGCTTTTAAATATTCCTTATTCCTTTCTTTCTTTCTTTGCCTTATAAAATCCATATCTTTTTATTTATAGATCCAAAATTGGTGATTCCAATTTATATGATTTTATTTAATAGTTGTTTATCCTTTTAAATCCTTTTAGGATTAATTTGCTCACAATTTGGTATGGATTTTAGATAGGAGCTTTATTAGCTTTGAAAATAATTCCTTTTATCTTATTAAATTTATTAGTTTTTATCCATGGCTCCAAATTAAGTGAAACCAATTTCTATGGTTTTATAATATTTTTGTTTATCATTTTTTATAATATATAATTGTTTGTTGCTAAATTTTATATGGATCAAATCCATAGTCTTAGGGAGATCTTAGGAATGGTTTTCTTCCATTAGGGTTTTAGGGTTTTGGTTTACTTTTCCAAATGTTTAAATTTCAAGATACATTCCTTGATGAATCTATTTCACTTGATTGAAATTTTGTTTGATTCCCTTTTTATTCAAAGTTTGTTCAAGATGGGTTTTGATGTTTCCATTTGGAGTCAAAAAGTTTCGTTTCACCCTAAATTTCAACAATTATTTCTTTTGTTTATTTATTTTTCACATTTCAAAATTTGGAAAATTTTGGGATGTGATAGATTTGAGTCACCAAATGAACTCCAAATCTTTTCAAACTTTCACCAAATATTTTTTGAGGTGAACCTAGTGTTTAAAAGTGTGTCAAACACCACTAGTCACTCCAAAACACTTTTGTATTTTGAAATTGAAAATAAAACCATGCCTCTTATATCATATAAAAAGAGGGGTTTAAATATGGTTTTACTTAGGGTTTAGCTTTGAAAAAATTTGTGCAAGGTCAAAATTCCATTATGCTATGGATGCAATAACATGCTTTTGTATTTGATGAAATTTGGGATGTTACAAATCTAACCCCCTGAAGATGAATCTCGCCCTCGAGATTCGGATTGGCTAGCAAATAGGTGAGGGTGATCTTTCCGAAGGTCATCTTCTCTTTCCCAAGTTGCTTCCTCATAGGAATGATGATTCCACTGAACTTTGCAAAACTTGATAGTCTTAGTATGAGTGACTCTCTCTGCAGTCTCAAGAATCCTGATAGGTTTATCTTCATAAGTGAGATCACTTTCCAACTAAACCTCTTCCAAAGGTATAGTATCCTTCAAAGAAGTCTCTTCTATCTCCGGATGGCATTTCTTCAACTGACTTACGTGAAACACATTGTGAACCGCAGACAATGATTTAGGCAAATCAGTCTCATAGTCCACTTATCCTTTCGACTCAGAATCTTGAATGGTCCAACATAACTTGGTGCCAATTTTCCTTTGACTCCAAATCTCTTCACTCCATGAAGTGATGAGACTCTAAGATAAGCTCTATCACCTACTTCATAGGTAACTTCTCTATGCTTTGGATCTGCGTAGCTCTTCTGTCGGGACTGTGCTATCTTCAATCTGTCCTTTACCAACTTGACTTTCTCTTCAGCTTCCTTGATTAGTTCTGGCCCGAACAAATTTCTTTCTCCGACACCACTCCATTTCAATGGTGTAGTACACTTTCTTCCATAGAGAAATTCAAACGGTGCCATCTCAATACTGGCTTGATAGCTCTTGTTGTAAGAGAATTCGGCATAAGGCAGACTTTCATCCCAACTAGCACCATAGTCTAGGGCACATGCCCTCCACATATCTTCCAAAATATTATTGGTCCTTTCTGTCTGTCCATCAGTTTGAGGGTGAAATGTAGTGTTGAATTCTAATCTCGTTCCCAATGACTCATGCAGTTGTCGCCAAAAATGCGAAGTGAATTGAGTTCCCCTATCAGACACAATACTCTTGGGTACTCCATGTAGACACACAATCATAATCATATAAATCTTGGCTAACTTAGCACTTGTATAGGTTGTCTTTACGGGTATGAAATGTGCCACTTTAGTTAGGCGATCTACCACGACCCAAATAGAATCATATCATGATCTAGTCCTTGGCATACCGGTGATGAAATCCATGCCAATCTTGTCCCACTTCCAATCAGGTAGTGGTTGTAACAATCCTGCTGGTTTCTGATGTTCCGCTTTCACTCTACTACACACATCACACAAAGCAATATGTTTTGTGATGTCCTTCTTGAGATTATTCCACCAAAATATTTCCTTCACATGCATGTACATTTTGGTATTACCCGGGTGAATGGAATATGGTGAGTTGTGTGCTTCTTGTAGAATCAGTTTCCTAAGTTTCGGATCTTGCGGAATGCAGATACGTTTTCCATACCATAAAGTACCATGTTTGTCTTCATGGAATCCTTTAGCTTTCCCTTGGCTAATTTTTTCCTTAATATCTTCAATTTCCTTGTCCATATTTTGGGCTTCCCTAATTTTGTCCAACAAGGTGGGTTGAACATCCAATGACATGAGATGTCCCTCAGGCACTATATCCAATCTGAGATCCTTGAATTGGGAACATAGATCATCTGGCAATTCTCCCTTAGTGAGGCCATTCACATAAACTTTACGCCTTAATGCATCCGCTACAACATTTGCTTTACCGGGGTGGTATTGCAAACTCAAGTCATAGTCCTTGATGAGTTCTAGCCATCTTCTTTGTCTCATATTGATTTCCTTCTGAGTGAAGATATATTTTAGACTCTTGTGATCTGTGAACACTTCACAACGCTTTCCCAAAAGATAATGTCTCCATGTTTTGAGTGCATGGAAAACAGAGGCTAACTCTAAATCATGAGTAGGATAATTCACTTCATGAGTTTTGAGTTGTCTCGAGGCATAACCTACAACTATCCCTTCTTGCATCAGAACTCCACCTAATCCTTGGTGAGATGCATCACAATATACATGGAAATCTTTTTCCAAGTCTGGTAGACATAAGACTGGTGCTGTCACTAGTCTCTTCTTCAACTCTTGGAAACTGAGTTCACATCCTTCATTCCAATCAAATTTCTTGTCTTTCTTAAGTAATTCCATCATTGGCTTAGATACTTTTGAGAAATTCTCAATGAATCTTCTATAGTATCCTGCCAAGCCGAGGAAACTACGTACTTCTTTCACTAACTTAGGAGATTCCTACTCGATTACAACTGACACTTTTGCGGGATCAACAGCTACACCATTTCCTGACACAATATGCCCGAGAAATCCCACTTCATTCAACCAGAATTCACACTTGCTGAATTTGGCATACAACTTATGCTCCCTAAGCTTCTCAAGTATCAAA
Source organism: Avena atlantica (assembly GCA_910589765.1). Classification (NCBI taxonomy): domain Eukaryota; kingdom Viridiplantae; phylum Streptophyta; class Magnoliopsida; order Poales; family Poaceae; genus Avena; species Avena atlantica. Next base: position 349,865,055 of record OU342733.1, read on the forward strand.
CGCAAATGTTCTTCATGCTCTTCCTTGCTCTTGGAGTAGATCAAAATGTCGTCAATGAACACGACAACAAACTTGTCAAGAAATTCAATGAACACTTTGTTCATCATATTCATGAAGTAGGCTGGTGCATTTTTCAAACCAAATGGCATCACGGTGTACTCATACAAACCATACCTAGTGGTGAAAGAAGTTTTAGGTATGTCTTGCTCTCTAATCTTTAGCTGAAAGTAGCCTGATGGAGATCAATCTTTGAGAACACTCGGGCACCTTCTAGCTGATCAAACAGATCATTGATTCTGGGCAAAGGGTACTTGTTCTTGATAGTTACCTCATTGAGTGAACGGTAATCTATGGATAACCTTTGACTTCTACCTTTTTTTTCAACAAACAAAACTGGTGCAACCCAAGATGAAGAACTTGGTTGAATAAATCCTTTATGTAACTATTCTCCAAGCTGTTTCTTGAGTTCCTTCAACTCATCAACTGACATCTTGTAAGTCTCTTTGCTATTGGTCTAGATCCTGGCAGTAAGTCAATCAGAAACTCAACATCTCTATCTGGTGGCATTCCAGGCAATTCTTCTAGAAACACATCTGGATACTCTCTCACAATTAGCACACTGTCTATGCTAACCCCCTTAAGACGATTTAGCTTACTCCCTTTTGATTCCAAGTTAGACTTGAATCTAATCCTTTTATTATCCGGGGTTGTGAGTGTGGCAGTATGATTGGCACAATCTAGTACTCCTTCATACTTGGTCATCCAATCCATGCCCAGAATAACATCCAATCCTTGAAAATCTAGGATTATCAAACTAATTGGAAAATTATACTTCACATATTCTATCACTAGACCACGACATCCAAGCCTCACTATCATCTCTCCACCGGGAGAGCTTACTTTTATAGGCACCCAATATTTTCAGTTCGTAATCCATTTTTATCAACAAATGTTGTTGATATCAATGAATACGATGCGTCAATATCAAAAAGAACAAGTGTTGGAAAAGAATTGAGCTTGAACTTACCAGCCACAGCATCCGACTCTTCATATATTTCTTCCACATTGATGTGGTTCACTTGTCCCTTTTGGAAAGGATTGGGCTTGTTGGCACCTTCAAATTTATTTTCTGGGCACTCATTAGCATAGTGCCCCATCTTCTTACACTTGAAACATTCAACCTGACTGAGATATTTCTTTACAGGCTGACTTCCATTTCCACTTCCACTGTGGTGGCTCTTGTGTCCACTCTTGTGATTCTTATACTTGTCATTGTCATGACTGTGATGATGCTTGTTGTCATGATGACGGTTGTGGTTGTGGTTGTGGTGGTAGTTATACTTCGCATGTTTGTGGAATCCAGAACTTCCACTATCATCATGATGGTAACGCTTGTGAGACGATCCCGAGCTATGCTTATCAAAGCTATGCTTCCTCTTCCTGCCCTCAACCTGTTTCATCTTGTTTTCCAAGATGGTAGCCTTGTCACAAAGTGATTGATAGGTTGGGACATAGGCAACAGACAACTGTAGGTTCAACTCATCATTAAGTCCTTCAAGGAATTTCTCCTTCCTCTTAGCATCAGTATCAACGTCATCCGGTGCATAGCGCACTAGATTGTTGAACTCCTCAATGTACTCAGCCACACTGCGGTGACGCTGTTTCAGGTTGTGGAACTCCTTTTTCTTCAAGTTCATCACCCTGGATGAGATGTGAGATGTGCAGAATCCATCCTCAAAAATAGCCCAAGTCACATCCTCAAGGGGAGTGGTGATCTGAAAGTTGTCCCACCAGGTTGCTGCTGGTCCTTCGAGCAGATGTGCTGCAAACCTGACTTTTTTCTCGTCTGTGCAGCCGACAGTGAATAAGTCCTTGTTCACTAAACATAACCAGTCATTGGCTACCATTGGATCAGTGTTTCCCGAGAACTTCGCATGCCTTAGTCTCAAAAATCTGGTGAGCATGTCAAATGCTAGAGGATTATTCTGATTGTTGTTGTTGTTGTTGTTATTGTTGTTTTTGTTGTTATTATTGTTCTAATTCTGATTTTGCATGAATTGTGTCATCATTTGCACCAGCTGAGCTTGAGTTGTCATCAATTGCTGCATCTCGGGAGTGACGTTATTGTTGTTGTTTGGGTTGAGGTTGGCACGACGGGGAGCCATCTGTGGTTTCAATAAGGATAAGAAATGAGATACCCATAGATGTTTAACATGCACAATACATCACATAATAATAATCATCACAACCAAGCTCAAAAATAATGTAGAGTTTCAACAAGGTAAACAACAAGTTTTTGGAAAGGTAAACACACCATAGCAAGCCATCCACATGTTGGATGATCATTGTGACTCAATAATCAAAGTATGATAGAATAAAGATAGTCGAGTAGTCTATACTACTCCTCCATGTCGACCTCCTCATCAACAAGAGCAAGACCTGCACTCTCCATGGTGGCCTTGTACTCCTCTACACTAGTGGTCAAGGCCTCGATATTTTCCCTCAGGGCCCTCTTCTGTGAGCAAAGCCTCTCAATCACTCCCTGCTGGTGCTCAAGCTCGAAATCCTTGGCCTCTAACTCAGCCTTCATCTCCCTAATCTTCTTGTTTCTGTCCTGGACTCTCTTCTCCTGATTCTTGAACTTCTTGTCCTGCCTCTCGAATCTAGCCTCCATCTCCTTGATGATCTCGTCTGGCTCTGCAAAGAGCTTATCCTTCTCCCTCAACTGAACCTCGAGCTCGTCATTGCTAAGCATGACATTTGTCCTATTGGTGTCGAGGTGTCTAATAAGGCCCACTAAGTCCTGAAGGTATAGACGAACTGGCTCAATTGTCTCTCTAGTAGCGTCATCGTACTCTACCGCCTCACCCTGATCGTCACGTCTCTCGAACGGGTGAAAGTAGAGGCCTCTAAGATGGGTGGAGTGCCTCCCAACCCGGCGTCCAAGTAACTCCTGCATGACTACATCTAAGCCCTTCTCCCTGTCATCATGCATCAGCTTGAAAGTGCTATCCTCCGTGGGTGGCTCTGTCTAGCGTCCCGATTGTGTGACTATGAAGCCCCAAAGGTCCTTCCTCTCAAACTTGGTGATCTGGAGTGTCGTGATACTAGGAAGTGGAAGGTTGAGCACACTATTGAGCTCCATGAGACGAGAACCGAAACGAGTTCCCTTGAACTCCTCGGCAGTGCTGATAACAATGTTAGGCATTTATTGTATAAGATAAAGAAAGGTTAGAATCAATACAAGTAGGAAAAAATCACAAGACAATAAAAACACAAACACACTTTCAATAGTAAAATATACAACTCATGGCATACACAAATCCAATACAAACACCAAGGTTCAACATAACTTAGACAATTTTTTGCGAGTAAAACAACAAGTGTGGTGGTCCAACTAATGGAGTACGTTACAATTCTCACTCACTTGACAAGATAGCTATCAGGGCATCCCTAGAGCCAATCTGTCGATCTTGTTCACAAGATTCTAATGCTAAGTCTATGATGTCTTCTCTTAAACATTGGTTGGCAGCCTCTAAGTCTTGAGTATGCTTCTTTTCTTCTCTAAGGTCATTTTGAGTGTTGAGCATTCTACACTTGAGCCTATCACCAAGCTCCTTGATGGCATTCCAAGCTGCATTTTTTGTAGAGTCAAAGAATGTTGTGTGCATTTCGGAGTTGGTGACCATGCAGAATCCTGACTCTTTGTGGTTGTCTTCCTTGTTTTTGTACAAGTGAAGTTGCACCCACCAATACTCTTCTCCTTCATTCATCACAGGGAATCCCGTGTACATAGCTGCACCATGTATCCCCATGGTAACCATAAGGTTCTTGAGTGCTTTGGGAAACTCTGTCTCACACTCCAAAGTCATGGTCATGAGTGGTCCCTTCCTGACGGCTTGGTTGATGGAGTTCATCTACAAATAGAGATGAGAAAGAAGATTAGAAAAGTTCACGAGAAGAAAAGACAAGTGTGGAATTTTGCAAAGTGTTGTATTTTTCCTTAGTGCTTTCTTAGTCTAATCCAACCTAGGGTCATAATCCTACAGGCAACACAGTGCTCTGATACCATCTGTAAGACCCCACCTTTATAAAGGTAAAGGTCCCTATGATTGCAATGCTAGTCCCTGGGTCAAATGCTAGCATCCATAGTTTAAGATGAAGTACACATATACAAAGGTCTTTATTACATCGTCATTCAAGAGATAACATAGTCTTTTCATAGCCATAGGCTAGTACAAGAGTTCAACTTAACAAAATAAAATAAAGTCTTCATCTTCATGTGCCACACGCAAACATGTTGAGTGTAGACTCATAACCCTAATCCTCATCAGAGTAACCTACAACATCACACGTTACAACCATAGTGGGTCAATACATTGGAATAGTATTGGCAAGTGATACCTCAGTAGAATAATAGTTTATAGCTTCTATATGAATTTGGCTAAGTGTGGATTAGGCTTGCTTTGCTCAAAATAGGTTTTGCCTATCAGTTGAAAACACTATTTTTCTGTTTGACAAAAACTCCCAAGGAACCACCAATAGACATTGGTGAACCTTTACCCTTGTTCAACCACGAGTTTTTAACTTAGAAATTGGGATGAGGAGATCCTTGATAGCTTCAATGTCTTGATGCTCAAATTGTCCGTTGCCGGGGACACGACTAAGTACTTAGATTTTTCCTTCTCGAGAGGTGGTGCACTTTCCCCACAAGACTCGACATACATCGATACGAGACCTTTCAGAAGCCTTCCCTTAGACCAAATGGATGCTCTCCAATGTTGGAGATATGCCCTAGAGGCAATAATAAAAGTGGTTATTATTATATATTTGTGTTTGTGATAAATGTTTACATTCATGCTATAACAATATTAACCGGAAACATTAATACTTGTGTGATTTATAAACTAAATTAGAGTCCCTAGTCAAGCCTCTTTATTATACTAGCTTGTTGGTTAATAGATGATCGTGGTTTATCTATCATGAACATTGAGATGTTATTAACATCGAGATCATATCATTAGGAGAATGGTATGATGGACATAATCCTATAGATAAGCGTAGCATAAAGATCAAGTCATTTCAATAGTTCGTTCGCTATAAGTTTTCTGATACATAGTAAACTAATTCCTTCGACCATGAGATCATGCTAATCACCATCACCGGAAGTATGCTTTGATGACATCAAACACCACACCATAACTAGGTGGCTATAAAGGTGGCATTGAGTGTTCGGAAAGTATGGGTTGAGGCACATGGATCAAGAGTGGGATTTGTCCATCCATATGACAGATAGATATACTCTGGGCCCTCTCGGTGGAATGTCATCCATTTGACTTGCAAGCATGTGACTGGCTCACAAGGGATCACATATCACGGGAATGAGAAAAGAGTACTTATCAGTAACGAGGTTGAACTAGGTATGTAGAGATACCGACGATCAAAACCTCGGATAAGTAAACTATCGTGAGATAAAGGGAAATTGATATCATATGTAAGTGGTTCATTCGATCGCAAAGTAATCGTATAAATATGTGGGAGCCATATGAATTTCCAGATTCCTCTATTGGTTATTGATCGGAGAAGTGTCTCGGTCATGTCCGCATAATTCACGAACCGTAGGGAGACACACTTAAGGATTCGATGTTGTTTAGTAGATATGGAATGTTAGTAGGGATACCGAATGTTGTTCGGACTCTCGGATGGGATCCGGGATATCACAGGAGATCTGGAATGGTCCGAAGAATATGATTCATATAAGGAAAGTCCGATTCTAGAGTTTGGGAAACATTTCGATGTTTTCATCAGAGAGGTTCTAGAAGGTTCACCGGTCCGGAAGAGGAATGGTCCATGAATGTGTCATGGGTAAGTGGAATAATTGGATCATGTCATAGGTCACTTGGTGTGGTCATTTGTGAGAGATAATTAAAGCTCTAAATTGAAAGTCAAACTGGAATAATGGTTTCCTAGTGGAAGAAGGAAAGAGTCCTTCCAACTTGGGTTTGGAAGTGGATTCAAACTCCCCTCTCTCTAGGCTGCCCCCCTCTCATAAATAGAAGGGGAGGGCTTCCCCAAACACACAAGCCCTAGCCCTCCCACACCCAAGCCGCCTTCGCCGTGCCTTGCCGCCGTCGCCGCGCTGCCGCCGGTCCGTCGTCGCCGCACTAGCCGTCGCCGACACATCCTCCTCCTCCCGGTCTTCTAAACCCTAGATCACCGGGAAACCCTAGATCCACCATAACTCGCACCGGCTTAGGCGAAGCCCTGCGGGATCTTCCCTCTACTTCCAACACCATGTCGCGTGCTGCCGGAATCGCGAGGGGAGAACTACAACCTCCGTTGCCTGCTGGAACAAGGGAAAGGAAGGTCTTCATCAAGTACCGAATGTGTGACCGACTGCGGAAGTGCTGCCGGAACGCAGCGCCGGAAGGATCGTCTATATGATCTTGAGATCGGCAAGTGTACGACTACATCACCCACGAGAATCTGCTCTCGTTAACCGCTTTGGAATCTTCGGGGGTGAGTGCTTCTATCGACTCGTTGCTACAATCTAGTAGATATATCTTGGCTTGTTTGTGTGCATGCGTTAGAATTTTTTTGTTTTCCATGCTACGAACCCCTACATCCAACCTATCACCCTACCACTAACTGTCCATCTGGCTATGTTATTGCAACCTGTATGATCAAGGAAGAGCCCATATGCCATGTGGTTGCACTAGAAGCTTCTAAACACTAAGTATATCAAATCCCTTTGTTCCTGGGTGGCTTTCCACAAGTGTGATACATAAGGTAGACCATAGATATGGGCCTTGTGTACCCAAACATACCATTTTGCCCAGGTGATTCATTCACTTCATTGTTTTATTAAGCAAAATCATAAGTCAAAGACTTAACAATATTTTCCATAGCATATATATAATCCACCCTTGTTTGCTACTATCCAGGCTAATCATGGCAATATAACAAGTATCTTAACTTAGAGAAAATTCTACCAAGACTACAACTACTAGGATTTCCCATAGCATAGCATATAGATACTTAGCAAAATATCATGCAAGCCCTATACAAAATATCACTAGTGCATAGTCAAAATAGTGGGATAAAAACATGAAGAACCACTTGCCTTGGTAGTTGGGATAGTAGCAACAATACTCACAATCACAATCACCACTAGCACAAAAATCTACACATAAAATTATAGCACACCAAATTTACATTCAAAATAATCAAGAAAAAATATATGAATGCACGAAAATGCCATGTGATGATTTTTCTTAAACCAAACAAGACAATTAAACATTACTAAACACTAAACTAAACATTTATAGACTAAATAAACTCAATTTAGTCTTAAAAACATTTTCTAAATAATTTATATACTCAAAATAAGCCTACAGATGTCTCTCAATTAAATTCCATTTTACAGAAACAAAGTACAAAACTAAGCCCATATATGTGTAGTATTTATTTTTGTGAATCCATTGATATATTATTTGCATTTTTTGGATAAACATAACAAAAGTTATGAATTTTACAAGTTAATTCATCTAATAAACTCAAATCTGGATTTTAAGAGAAAAATCCTGACACGCGGCGCCATCTGATTGGCCCGTACCGCTTCGTGTGGATCATGCGCGTGTGATGTAAGATATTAGTTAGATCACACGGTACCCCTTCACTCTCTCTTCTAATCCTAGCCGCTGGATCTAGATCCAGCGGATCTGGTCACTCTTGCACGAACGGGCGGCGTGAATGGCAAGCTGCGGCGGCGACGGCTCTGCCGGCGATGCCCCGGCGATTCTAGGGGGTAAGAGGGAGGGCACAAGGTATTACCGAAGTCGCGGTGATGGCGCGGTTGCAGTGGAGGTCACGGGCGAGGGCGGGGCGCTCGGGTTCGACGACTATTCCTCACCGGAGTCGCTCCTGGCGTCGGTGGTTCACGGGCATAGACGAAGGCGACGCTACAAACCACAAGAAAACCGCATGTAGCATTAGGTGCGCACGAGGGTGGTGAACAAGATAGTAAGAACCAGAGAACAAGGGGGGTCGAGGCTCATCGGGATTGGTCACCGGAGACGTGCGGTGCCACAGCGGTGTGAGCTCTGGTGTGGGCAGCCTGGTGGGGCTTAGGCAGTGGCGAGTGAGGGGAAAGATGCGGGATAGGGAGGGTATTAAGTAGAGGGCGTCGGCATGGTAAATCACGCCGCGAATCAAGCGCTATTAAGAGGATTCAATCGGGGAAGAAATGGCGGGCAAGCGGGTCTGCAGCGCGTGATTGAAGACGACAGAGCTGACCTGGCGGTGGGGCCGTGCTGTCAGTGAGTGGGTGCGCGCGCGTGCGGTTAGAAACAGATGGGGAGAGGGGGTTTTCCCGGGTGGGCTAGGTGGGCTGGTAGTTGGGCTGCGGGATGGGTTGGGCTAGATAGGTTGCTGCTGTTATTTTTTCCCTTTTCTCTTTTTCTTTTTCTATTTTGATTTTTCAAATGTGATTTGAATCACCAAATGAACTCAAAATCTTTTCAAACTTTCACCAAATCTTTTTGAGGTGAACCTAGTGTTTAAAAGTGTGTCAAACACCACTAGTCACTCCAAAACACTTTTGTCTTTTGAAATTAAAAATAAAACCATGCCTCTTATATAATATAAAAAGAGGGGTTTAAATATGGTTTTACTTAGGGTTTAGCTTTGAATTTTTTTTTGCAAGGTCAAAATGCCATGATTCTATGGATGCAATAACATGCTTTGGTATTTGATGAAATTTGGGATGTTACAGTAATACTACCCGCGAATACTGTTGCGATCCCCTACACTTGTTGGTCATCAATAACCTCAAATGGAAATTCCATATCAGATCTTTTTCTTAAATTCTCATCCTACTTCAACAATCTTCAACTTATTGTTTCCAAGTCTCCAAAGTTCCTTTTTCTTCAGTCCCCTAAGAATATGTCCTTATTACAAAATTCTCTGATGAGTGTCTATTATATCGTTCATTTCCTTGATTAAATATTCTAATCCTATCCATTTATTTAATCATTGAACTTCTTTGTTACACACTGTAAGGTCTAGGAAGTCTCACTAAAAACAGGGTTTTAAATTTTTTATTAGTCCATAATTAAGACCAAAAGGCTAATCTTTTTATTTATCCTAATATGGGTTGTACTTGTAGTCCTTCCAAAAATTGGTGTTGAACACCCTTGGTTCATATCCTTTCGAATTTCATGTTTTATTATACATAAATTAATTAGATGGTGTTGTATCAACTCTTAAGGTCCACTTATGAGTTGTCTCCTTCAGAACTAATACATTAAAACTAATCTAATTTATCATACTCAAGTTCTTACCCTGTCAAGCTTTTAAACAACCTTTTGTTATTAACTTAAATCCCTTTTCAAGTACCATTACTTGAAGATTTAAATAACAATTCCCACATTTAATGTTTACTCTCCCCCTTAGGGTTCACTAAGGTCTCCATACTACCTATATAGTAACCATTAACTTTATAACTCGCGTATTGGTCCCTGTTCAAGTTATACTCTACTTATTTATGATTTAACGAAAGGTTTATGGTATACCCACACAATTGTGGATCTCCGAAGTGAATCTTCCAGCACTACTTGACTTACTTCCTGTTTGGGCATTCCATCTTTGGTAGGGTTGATTTCGCGAGACATTTCGAAATACAGTTGCCTTAATTTTTATACTACTTTATGTACATTTTAACTTAGGCCAAGTTTTATGCTCTTTATGCAACCATTAATATGATTTGGTTAACTATGTCAACCAAGCATCTGCTGCGGACAAGATACTAGTTGTGGATCAAATACCGACTGCGGATCAAATGCCAGATGTGGATCATCCTAGGGTGTAGATATTACCTTACGGTTTATGACCTAATACTGGTATTCTCTTTGAATTATCAGATCTTGAATACCACTTTGTTCCAAAACTTCTTCTCTATACTTGTTTATAATACTTCCATGAATATGGTATACTATTTTATTAACTTCTTAACAACCTCACCTATTTTGTGTGAACTTAATTTCACCACTTCTTGTTGCTTCATTCTTCATACAAATCTCCTTCTTGGTCTTCAGAACTCGTCACTCCCTTACACGAATTCCCAATCCTATCTAGGTCTATAACATCAAGTAATAACTGGGTGTTACATCATGCATTTGCACACCAAGTCAAACTTCATGTACAGATCTAGCCAATCAAGAAGACTCAAGAAAATCCAAAAGTCGATAAACAACAAAACATATACCATGTATTATACATAGGTTTTTGATAATTCACAGATGAACTGAACGTTCCCGCTGTTCGCCTCTCATATACATTACATAACTAAAAGGGCATGTATGCCCCCCATGTGTGGTTTTGGTAATTAATGACAATCTCTATGCACTAATGTGTAAATTGAATTTCACTTATAGGTTTGTCCATTGGCATAGCTTGGGCCATGTGTTGGTCTCAAGGTTGGAAGATGAAGAAATGTCCAAGGGATTTGTGCCCATTGGAATCATGAAGAAAGAAGGAGCTTGAAGGTCGATCAAGGCATGTGCAAAGAGTTGCATCAAGATGGATCAACCTCAAGTAGGGATGAAGAAGGGCGAGCTCAAGATGCGCCATCTCTAGAAGATCTCATGCTTGAAGCTTGCCATTCTCATGCTCATGGAATGATGAAGAAAAGTTCAAAGAAGAGGTTTCCCCATGGAGTATGTGGGAGCAATTTGCAAGTCTTCATCTTCATCAAGCAAGATCATCCAAGAAAGGTGTTCCCACTATAGAAGAACAAGACGGTCTACATCAAGTTCAAGTGGGATGCTCAAGGCAAAGTTATGATCTTGATAGAGCTTTTCTTTTGCCGGTCTCGTATTGTTAGTTGGGAGATCGGGTTTAGGATAGATAGTCGTGCTATCAAGAGGGGCTCTCAAGCGGGTGTCTCGTCTGCATCGTTCGGAGAGAGCTCAAACCTTTGCATTCATAGCATCATCTTTCTTGGTTGTTATTTGGTTCTTGTCCATGAGAGGATCTAGAGCTTGTGGTCACCATCATAACAAGCTCTAGTTCATCATCTAAGGATTTCACTTGCATATCTTATTGCGGTTTTTGATCTTGCGAGTTTTCTGGATCCACACCTTGGGGGATACTTCACATATATATTCATGATATTTTCTCCCAAGGTGATACCCAATATTTCGTCATTATATTTCCAACAAAATTGGTTTCATCCTGTTTGGAGTTCGAATGCAGAAGTTATTGTGTTTCTGGTTTTCTGGTTTCTGGAATTTCCCTGACCGGAAGTTCCGGCTTCCCACCGGAAGTTCCGCTAGGGCATCTTTGCTGCCGAAAGTTCTGGTGGAAGTTCCGGGTCTTCTTCCGCTCACGTTCAGTAACCTTCTATTTTGGATGTGCTATTTGACAGAACTTCAGTCGGAATTTCAACCGGAAGTTTCACTCCCACGGGAAGTTCCGGCCAGGGACCGGAAGTTCCGCTAAGGCCTAGTTGCCGCCAAAAGTTCTGGTTGAACTTCTGGATCTTGTTCCGCTCACACCGGAAGTTCCGCTCAGGCCTAGTTGCCGCGAAAAGATCCGGTTGAACTTCCGGATCTACTTCCGCTCAGTAACCTTCTGTTTTGAATATGTCTATTTGATGGAACTTCTGTCGGAACTTCCACCGGAAGTTCCAGTGAACCGGCGAAAGTTTAGGCCAGGAGTCGCGAATGCCCATAACGGGCAGATCTGGGAGCCCTTTAAAAGGGGCTCCTCTTTCCCTTCGTGGGCACTAGCTTTTTTCTTGGTTCTTGGCTTTCTCTCTCTCCTCCATTGGTAACCTTGAAGAAGCTTTCCCTCCCCCTTTTCCCTTCCTATGATTCTTGCATCTTTTTGAGGGATTTGAGAGAGGAGATCTAGATCTACAATCCCCCCAAGCTAAATCCCTTCTTTGTGAAGGAATCATTGGGATCTAGATCTTGGTGAGTTTTGTGTTCTCCTCTTGTGTTCTTCCTCCCTTATTCCCCCAATAGCTTTTGTAGCTCTGTTGGAATTTGCGAGAGAAGGACTTTCCCTTGCATTTGGTGCATAGGTTTGAGTTCTCCTCGGGGATTCGGCGAGTTCAAGCTTGTGGGATTATTTCTCTTGGGTTCCTTGGAACCCTAGACAGTTGTCTAGTTGGATTGTTGACCTTTTGTGGTCTTGTTGGCCTTTTGTGGTCTTGTATCCTTTTTTAGCATTGTTGGCCTTTTGTGGCATTGTAGCCTGTTGTGGCTTTGTTGTTGGGAGCCTCCTATTGAGTTGTGGAGTTAGCCCCAATCTTGTACAGGTTCGGTGACCGCCCTCAAGCGTCCCATGGTGGAGCGAGTGCCCCCCTTTTGTGGTGCGCACTCGGGAGAATAGGGTGAGCCTTTTGTGGCGTCGGTGAGTTGCGTGCTTCCGCATTCGGGGCAAGGCCTTGTGTGGCGTTGGGTGAGCATCGAGCCACCACACCTCTAGGTGAGACATTTGTGGCATTCAGAGAGCATTGCGCCATCGCACCTCTCCAACATAGACGTAGCTTCTTCAAAAGTGAACTTCGGGAAACAAATCTTTGTCTCCGCGTCCATCGGTTATCTCTCAACCGAGCCCTTTACTTATGCACTTTACATTGTGATAGCCATCGTGCTTGAAGTATTTATATCTTGCTATTACCTTGTTGCTTGTATTACTTAGCATAGGTTGTTGGTGCACTTAGGTGAACTTAGTGGCTAGGTTTTGTGCTTAATAAATTAAACGTTAGTTTTATTCCGCATTTACTTGAGCCCAAACCGTAATATTTTAAAACTAGGGTGTCATGTGGGATCCCGCCTAAATCCCATTTCTAGTTCATTTCTCAAAATCTAGTGTAATTTTTTGCTAAAAATTTACACAAATTTGGTAAATGAACTAAAAGTGGGATCTAGGTTGGATCCCACTTGACACCCTATTTAAAACGCCTATTCACCCCCCTCTAGGCGACTTCCTTTGCACTTTCAATAACTATCTTACAATAACTTCTTGTTCCTGTGAGTATATCCTCACTTATTTCAGCAAACTTCTCAAACTACAATACGCATTACCCTCTATGTACATTATTCAAGCACTCATCCCTTCGGACTTCCTTCCATTCTTACTTTCATATTCTTCTAGTGCTTCCTGGAGTTCCGTCCATGATGACGTGAAGTCCTACGACTGCCTTCTGGAGCGTAAGAGCATCCAGGAGGTGGTATTCTGGATTAGAAGTACCTAGACTGAGATTAGTCATTGAAAAATGACTAGAATTGGCGTAATCTTCTGCATGATATACCTGTGTTTCCGGCAATGCTTCCTCAAAGTAAGATGGTTCCTTCGACTTTTCTTGGCTCCATTCGTACATATTGGTATAGTAACTACCGGAATATTCCTCTAGGTCGATTGTATTAGTATGACCCCCATATGGTCCATAAGTCTCTCTAAGGTTATAATTGGTTTCTTCTCCGATACCTGTATAACAAGGTACATGGTTTCCTATAGTTCTGTAGAGGTCCCAACCTTTAATAAGGTAGAGATCCCTGTGTTTACAATGCTATGAAGGGAATACCCTGAGAGGCAATAATAAAGTGTTTATTATGTGTATTCCAAGTATATGATAGATGTTTATTTGCATGCTATAATTGTATTAATACGGAAACATTAATACATGTGTGTTTAATAAACAAACATAAAGTTCCTAGTTATGCCTCTCTCATAAACTAGCTCATTGATTAACAAGATGATCAAGGTTTCCTGATCATGGACATTGGATGTTGTTAATAACGGGATCACAACATTAGTGTAATGGTGTGATGAACATTCATCCGATGTATAGCATTACGATCAAAGTCATTGAGTTTATATTGCTATAACAACTTATGAAGTGATCCTAATCCTTAGACCATGAGATCATGTCAATCACTAACACCGGAAGAGTTTCTTGATAACATCAAACGTCACACCATAATAGGGTGATTATAAAGATGGATTCAGAACTAATAAAGTGTTACGTTGAGGCTCATGGATCGAGAGTGGAATTTTTTCATCCCGATGACGGATAGATATACTCTGGGACCTCTCGGTGATATCACATTGATTAGCTTGCAAGCAAGTGATTTGATCACTAGAATGTTATATCACGGGAACAAGAAAAGAGTGCATGTCAGTAAGGAGATCAAACTAGGTATGGAGATACCGATGATCGAATCTCGGACATGTAATATATCGTGAAACAAAGGGATTAAGATACTAGCGTAAAAAGGTTCCGACGATCACAAGAAAGTCATCGTTGAATGTGTGGGAGTCGGTATGGGTCTCCAGATCCCGCTTCTGATTATTGATCCGAGAGGGGTATCGATCATGTCCACATTATTCACGAACCGTAGGGTGACACACTTAAGAGACACCAACATCCAATTGGAGCAAATGTTTCATGCCGAAAGAATGAACAAGCGCAGGAATTTATTTCACTAGATACCGAAACAGGTTTTCGGGTGAAATTGCATAAAGTGGTTATGCATGTGAAATGGAATTCTAGCAAGGGGTTATTTGTGAATGTTTGTCATTAAAGTAATTGACTGAATAAAATAAAAGAGTTTTATTTAATGAGAGTTTGCATTAAATTTGGTGGAAATTTAATGGCAAGTTTGAGTGGGTTTTGAGTGGAGGGATATGAATGGATTTTTGTGAGTGGAGTGTCCACCCACATGAAGATGGGAGGGCAAGGGGCAGCCCCCATGCGCCGGCCACCCCCTTGGGGTTCCCCCTCCTCCTATAAAAGGCACCCCCCTCCTCACTTCTCACTCACACCTCCTCGTGAAGGATCTCTCTCCCCCTCTAGAATTTATCCCCCATGGTCTCGGACTAGCGAGATACATGTTCCCGGTGGCTATTCGGAAAGAAAGAGTTGTGCTTCCGCTGCATCGCTGGAGTGAGGAGGCGGAGGTTGCTCGGTGCCTCGAATGTGTGTGCGAGCACGGATGCGCTGCTGATTTGCGGCGCTAGGACTTCCTCTCGATCTTGAGATCGGCAAGAGATCATCTACATCAACCATGAGTTGAACTCGTTAAGCTTTGTCGGTCTTCAAGGGTATGTTCTCTACGGATATACATCCGCCCGTTGTTTGTATCTAATAGATAAATCTTGGTACATAGTTCACATCGTAGGAATTTTTTTGTTTTCTATGCTGCGAACCCTACAGTGGTATCAGAGCCGGATCTATGCGTAGATGCTTTACACGGGTAGTACACATATGAGTATGTGGGCGATGATGATCATGTTGTTGCTCCTTAGTTGTAATTTTGGATATTGGTGGAATAGTGGGATGAAGCGGCCCGGACAAACTTTACATGTCCTCGCACATGAGACCTGTTCCACGCTTGACATGCAACTAGTTTGCATAAGTGGCTAGCGGGTGTCTGTCTCTCCTACTATAGTCAATATCTATTTTGCAACGAGTTGTCAACAATTTGGTTATCCCCGTTGTGGTTCACATTCGTAGGTAAGAACGGTTCTATCTCGAAAGCCCTAAGCCACGTAAAACTTGCAATGGATAAATTAGAGGCGTCTAGTTCAGATTGTTGCTGGGCTAGTGTTATGATATGGTGATGTTGTAAGTAGAAGTATGAGATGATACTCTTACAACATACGTAACGTGTAATCTCCATATACCTTGGACTTACACATATAGGTATGATAGTGATCATACCACGATGCACATGATAGAGATCATATGCAGGAACCATATCATTTCACTAATAAACATGTGATGTTTGATAGCATCTTATATTGCTTGTTTAGCGCTTTGTTAGCATAATAAGATGATCCCTCATTTAAATATCAAGATAAGAATGTTCTCTTCCTTTAGTATGTACCGATTATGTTTTCGTCGCTCCAAGACATCACGTGATGATCGGGTGTTCTTGGATCCACGACCATATTTCGGGTGTAAAACAGTTACACACGCGAATACTAAGGTTCTAACTTGGCGAGCCTAGCATGTACAGACATGGCCTCGGAACACGGACCGAAAGGTTAAGCATGAGTCATATAGTAGATATGATGCCCATTTGATGCTCGCCTTTGAAGCTATACCGACTCACGTGATGATCGGACTTGGTATAGTGGATTTGGTTCATGTAATCACCAAAAAGGAACGAGGGATGTCGTTTTTGAGTCGGAGTTCATTCGTAATATGGATAAGTTGAACTCAATCTATCATACACTTAGTCTAAACTTCACAAATTCTATTGTAGATGGCACCAATTGCTTTTAATTTCAATGTGTTCATGGAGAAAGAGAAACTTGCAACGAACGGTAGCAACTTTACCGAATGGGCCATGAATTTGAGGATTCTCCTCTTTGCTGCACAAAAGAAATACGTGCTAGAAGCGCCACTAGGCCCCCCACCTTTTGAGAATGCCCCTGACGAGGAGAAGAATGTCTATCAGACTCGTCAGGAGGACCACAACTTAGTTCATTGCGGCATATTGTATGGGCTAGAGCCGGAACTTCGAAAGCGTTTTGAAAACGGCAATGCTTTTGATACAATGGGTGAGTTGAAAATGATTTTCGACACACATGCTGCTTTAGAGAGCTACAACGCTTCAGAAAAGTTCTTTAGCTGCATGATGAAAGAGCACAGCTCCGTTAGTGAGCATGTACTCAAGATGTCGGGTTACGCCGATAAGCTTGTGTCCTTGGGAATAACGATTCCCAATTATTTAGGCATCCATCGTGTTCTGCAGTCTCTGCCACCTAGCTATAAGAGCTTTGTGATGAACTATAATATGCAAGGCATGAAGAAGTCTCTCCCCGAGCTTCTGTCAATGCTGAAAACTGCAGAAGTGGAGATCAAAAAGGAACATCAAGTGTGGATGATCAATAGGAACACTGGTTTCAAGAAAGACAAGAAGGGAAAACGGAAGGGAAGTAAGGGCGGAAAGCCGGTTGCCGTGCCTGAAAAGAAACCCCGAGTTGGACCTACGTTTGATACCGAGTGCCTCTATTGTAAGGGGAATGGCCACGGGAAGCGCAACTGCCCCAAGTATTTGGCAGACAAGCAGGCCGGCAAGGCAAACAAAGGTATATATGATATACATGTTATTGATGTTTACTTGACTAGTGCTCGCAGTAGCACCTGGGTATTTGATACCGGTTCAGTTGCTAATATTTGTAACTCGAATCAAGGGCTGCAGAACAAGCGACCGCTAGCAAGGGGTGAGGTCAAGATGTGTGTCGGCAATGGATCAAGAGTTGATGTGATCGACGTCGGAACGCTGCCTCTCCATTTTCCGCCGGGATTAGTTATAAACTTGAATAACTGTTATCTGGTGCCTGCACTGAGCATGAACATTGTATCTGGATCGTGTTTGATGCGAAGTGGTTATTCATTTAAATCCGAGAACAACGGTTGTTCTATTTATATGAATGAAATCTTTTATGGTCATGCACCGATGATGAATGGTTTATTTCTATTAGATCTCGATGATAATGTTACACATATTCATAATGTTGATGCTAAAAGGATTAAACTTAATGATGATATATCCGCATATATGTGGCACTGCCGTCTAGGTCATATTGGCGTTAAACGCATGAAGAAGCTCCATTCCGATGGACTTTTGGAATCACTTGATTTTGAATCATTTGATACATGTGAGCCATGCCTTATGGGAAAGATGACTAGAACAACGTTTTCCGGTTCAATTGAACGGGCGACAGATTTATTGGAAATCATACATTCTGATGTATTTGGTCCAATGAGTGTGTCGGCGCGAGGTGGATATCGTTATTTTGTTACTTTCACGGATGATTTGAGTAGATACGGTTATATCTACTTGATGAAACACAAGTCTGAAACCTTTGAAAAGTTCAAGGAATTTCAGAATGAAGTGGAAAATCATCGTAATAGAAAGATCAAATTTCTACGGTCCGACCGTGGAGGTGAGTATCTAAGTTACGAGTTTAGCACTCACATGAAAGAGTGTGGAATTGTTTCACAACTCACACCTGCCGGAACACCACAGCGAAATGGTGTGTTGGAACGTCGTAATCGTACTTTATTAGATATGGTTCGATCTATGATGTATCTGACGGACTTGCCATTGTCATTTTGGGGTTATGCACTAGAAACTGCTGCATTCACTTTAAATCGGGCACCATCTAAATCCGTTGAAAAGACACCGTATGAATTGTGGTTTGGAAACAAACCTAAGCTGTCATTTCTTAAAGTTTGGGGATGCGATGTTTATGTGATGAAACTTCAACCAGATAAACTTGAACCCAAAGCGGAAAATGCGTCTTCATATGATACCCTAAGGAAACTATTGGTATTCCTTCTATCACAGATCTGAGGGCAAGGTTTTTGTTGCCAAGAATGGATCCTTTCTAGAGAAAGAGTTTCTCACGAAAGGTGTGAGTAGTCGGAAGGTAGAACTCGAAGATGTTATTGAACCTTCTCTTCAAAGTATGGCGAGTAGCGCAGCGCCGGAAGTTTTTCCGGAGTTGGCTTCACCTGTTGAAGAAGGAACTAATGATAATGATCATGAAACTCCGAAAGAGAGTACTACCGAACCTCGCAGGTCTAGCAGGACGCGTGCAGCTCCCGAGCTGTACGGAAATCCTGTCATGAATTTCATGGTTGATGAAAATGATGACCCTGCGACATATGAAGAAGCGACGATGAGCCCGGATTCCAACAAATGGTTAGAAGCCATGAAATCCGAGATGGAATCCATGTATGAAAATCAAGTTTGGAACTTGGTGGAATTACCTCACGACCGAAAGGCTGTGGAAAACAAATAGATTTTCAAAAGGAAAACTGATGCTGATGGTAATGTGACCGTCTATAAAGCTCGACTTGTCACAAAGGGGTTTCGACAAATTCAAGGAGTTGACTACGATGAGACATTCTCTCCCGTAGCGATGCTAAAGTCAGTTAGGATTATGTTAGCAATTGATGCATATTTCGATTATGAGATATGGCAGATGGTTGTCAAAACTGCGTTTCTCAATGGTAATATTGAAGAAGAGTTGTATATGATACAACCAAAGGGTTTTGTCGATCCTAAGGATGCTAACAAGGTGTGCAAGCTTCAGCGATCCATCTATGGATTGAAGCAAGCATCACGAAGTTGGAATCTCCGCTTTGATGAGATGATCAAAGAGTTTGGATTTGTCCAAACTTATGGAGAAGCTTGTATTTACAAGAAAGTGAGTGGGAGCAATGTGGCATTTCTGATATTATATGTGGATGACATATTATTGATCGAAAATGATATAGATCTTTTAAACAGTGTTAAAAGTTATCTAAACAGCAAATTTTCAATGAAGGACCTAGGTGAAGGGTCATACATATTAGGCATAAAGATCTATAGAGATAGATCTAGACGCCTAATAGGGCTATCGCAATGTACATACCTTGATAAGATTTTCAAGAAGTTTAAAATGGACGGAAGTAAGAAGGGGTTCTTACCTATGTTGCAAGACAAGACATTGAGTAAGACTCAAAGTCCGGCTTCGGCGGAAGAAGGAGAAATAGTGGACAAAGTCCCCTATGCTTCAGCCATAGGCTCTATAATGTATGTCATGATATGTACAAGACCGGATGTGGCACATGCTATTAGTTTGACTAGTAGGTACCAATCGGATCCAGGTTCGGAACACTGGATAGCGGTCAAGAATATCCTTAAGTACTTACGAAGAACAAAGGATATGTTTCTTGTATACGGAGGTGAAGAAGAGCTCGTCGCTAAGTGTTATGTTGACGCTAGCTTTGACACTGATCTGGATGACTCTAAGTCTCAGTCCGGATACGTATTTATCATGAATGGTGGAGCGGTTAGTTGGAGGAGCTCCAAACAACCTGTGGTGGCGGGATCAACAACGGAGGCCGAATATGTTGCTGCTTCAGAAGCGGCTCAGGAAGAAGTTTGGATGAAGGAGTTCATATTCGAACTAGAAGTGGCTGCAAACGCGTTGGACCCAATGGTGACCTATTGTGACAACAATGGTGCCATTGCCAATGCCAAAGAGCCAAGGTCTCACAAGCATTCCAAGCATATTAAGCGCCGGTTTCACTCCATCCGCGAGCATGTCAAGGATGGAGATATAAAGATTTTTAAGTACATACGGATCTCAATGTAGCAGATCCGTTGACTAAAACTCTCCCTAGAGCAAAACATGATCAACACCAGAACTCGATGGGTGTTAGATTTATCACTATGTAACTAGATTAATGTCTCTAGTGCAAGTGAGAGACTGAAGGGAATATGCCCTGAGAGGCAATAATAAAGTGTTTATTATGTGTATTCCAAGTATATGATAGATGTTTATTTTTCATGCTATAATTGTATTAATACGGAAACATTAATACATGTGTGTTTAATAAACAAACAGAAAGTTCCTAGTTATGCCTCTCTCATAAACTAGCCCGTTGATTAACAAGATGATCAAGGTTTCCTGATCATGGACATTGGATGTTGTTAATAACGGGATCACAACATTAGTGTAATGGTGTGATGAACATTCATCCGAAGTATAGCATTACGATCAAAGTCATATTACGAAGTGATCCTAATCCTTAGACCATGAGATCATGTCAATCACTAACACTGGAAGAGTTTCTTCATAACATCAAACGTCACACCATAACAGGGTGATTATAAAGATGGATTCAGAACTAATAAAGTGTTATGTTGAGGCTCATGGATCGAGAGTGTAATTTGTTCATCCTGATGACGGATAGATATACTCTGGGCCCTCTCGGTGATATCACATTGATTAGCTTGCAATTTGATCACTAGAATGTTATATCACGGGAACGAGAAAAGAGTGCATGTTAGTAACGAGATCAAACTAGGTATGGAGATACCGATGATCGAATCTCGGACATGTAATATATCGTGAAACAAAGGGATTAAGATACTAGCGTAAAAAGGTTCCGACGATCACAAGAAAGTCATCGTTGAATGTGTGGGAGTCAGTATGGGTCTCCATATCCGCTTCTGATTATTGATCCGAGAGGGGTCTCGATCATGACCGCATTATTCACGAACCGTAGGGTGACACACTTAAAAGACACCGACATCCAATTGGAGCAAAAGTTTCATGCCGAAAGAATGAACAAGCGCAGGAATTTATTTCACTAGATACCGAAACAGGTTTTCGGGTGAAATTGCATAAAGTGGTTATGCATGTAAAATGGAATTCTAGCAAGGGGTTATTTGTGAATGTTTGTCATTAAAGTAATTGACAAAATTCTGAATAAAATAAAAGAGTTTTATTTAATGAGAGTTTTCATTAAATTTGGTGGAAATTTAATGGAAAGTTTGAGTGGGATTTTGAGTGGAGGGATATGAATGGATTTTTGCGAGTGGAGTGTCCACCCACATGAAGAAGGGAGGGCAAGGGGCAACCCCCATGTACCGCCACCCCCTTGGGGTCCCCCCTCCTCCTATAAAAGGCACCCCTCTCCTCACTTCTCACTCACACCTTAACGTGAAGGATCTCTCTCCCCCTCTAGAATTTATCCCCCATGGTCTCGGACTAGCGAGATACATGTTCCCGGTGGATATTCGGCAAGAAAGAGTTGTGCTTCCGCTGCATCGCTGGAGCGAGGAGGCGGAGGTTGCTCGGTGCCTCGAACGTGTGTACGAGCACGGATGCGCTGCTGATTTGCGGCGCTAGGACTTCCTCTCGATCTTGAGATCGGCAAGAGATCATCTACATCAACCACGAGTTGAACTCGTTAAGCTTTGTGGGTCTTCAAGGGTATGTTCTCTACGGATATACATCCGCCCGTTGTTTGTATCTAATAGATAGATCTTGGTACATAGTTCACATCGTAGGAATTTTTTTTTCTATGCTACGAACCCTACATCCTAGTCCCTGGATCAATAGCTAGCATCCACAGTTAAGATGTAATATCAAGAAACAAAGGTCATAATACAACTTTATAACCAGGAATAAAATATTTCATTACATCTTACATAGCTCATTTGGCTATCTTATTACAATGCAGCAGAAATAACTATAACATGGAGTCCTTCATCTTCAAAGTGCCACAAGCCAACATGTTGGTTGTAGACTTGTAATCCTAATCAAAACACTTCACTAACATCAAACAAACCTGCAACATAATAAGTTAAAGCCACAAGGGTCAATACATTTGAATTGTATTGGCAAGTGATACTATGGTAGTATAGTGGTAACTATCATCTATATGAATTTGGCTAAGTGGAGCTTAGGCTTGCTTTGTTCAAAATAGATTTTCCTTATCATTTGAAAACACTAAGTTTTTGTTTGGCAAAAACTCCCAAGGCATCTCCCAATAGAAATTGGTGATCCATAAACCCTTGTTCAACCACAAGTTTTTAACTTAGAAATTGGGATGAGGAGATTCTTGATAGATTCCATGTCTTGATGCTCAAATTCTCCAATACCAGGGACATGGCTAAGTACTTAGATTTTACACTCTACAGAGGTGGTGCACTTTCCTCACAAGACTTGGTTTCACCAAGACAAGATCTTTCAGAAGCCTTCCCTTAGACCAGAATGGACGCGTTCCAACCTATCATCCCCTACCACCAACTGTCCATTTGGCTAAGTTATTGCAACCTATATGATCCAGGCAGAGCCCATAATGCCAAGTGGCTGCACTTGAAGCTTCTCAACATTTGACGTCACAAATCTCTATGTTCCTGGGTGGCATTCCACAAGTGAGATACACAAGGTAAACCATAGAAATGGGCCTTGTGTAACCACTCAACACAAACCATTCCTTCCATTCCACCCAGGTGATTCATTCACTTAGTTGTCTTGTTAAACAAACACAAGTCCTTGACTTAGAAATATTCCATAGCGTGAATATAATCCACCCTTGTTTTCTACTAGCTAAGCTAAGCATGATAGTAGTAGGAATCTTAACTTAGGAAAATTCTACTAAGGTTTCATCTACTAGGATTTCCCATGGCATAGTTTATACTTAGCAAAAAAATTACATGCCAATCCTACTTAGAAATATCACTAATGCATAGTGAAAATAATAGGACAAAAGTATGAAGCATCACTTGCCTTTTTGGTAGAGAATATAAGTTCACTCCTTTATCTTGCAATAGTCACACTCTTCAAATTCCACTACAATTCAATCAAGCAAGCAAATATTCAATCTACCATTCAAGCAATTCATCACATAAAATAATAAAAACAAAGCAATGCATGCAAGCATGCCAAAGTTTTTTTTATTTGTAAAAGTGGTTTCTGATAGGTTATAAACATTTTAAAACACCTATTGGTCATTTATAAAAGTGGCAAAACCATTGGATATCAAGTTAGTGAAAAAGGCCATTTAAATCATTTTTGTTTTTGCTAGAAATGATTTAAATCAAAGGAAGATTTTCTAATGTTTTCCAAATATAATTTTAACACAAATGTTTAGTGTTTAAAGGTCAAGTGTTTAATATTAAAAAGTATTTGCAAAAGGTTTTTATCCAAAAACCATTTTTATACCAAAACAATATTTTATGTTGTTGGAAATGCCTTTTAGCAAAGTAAATAAGTTTATAGGGTTCATCAAATATATTTTTCAATCTCAAAACTTGGTGTTTAGGGTCAGAAAGTTTAATTCAAATCATTTCCTAAAGGTTTTTCTCCAAAAAGCATTTTTAACATATAAACAATATTTTTATTTGACTAGAAATGTTCTAGATCAAAGATTTATTGTTTAACTTCACAAAATACACTTTTAACTCCATAAGTTGGTTTCTATGGTCAGTAGGTTCAAAACAATCCATTTTCCAAAGATTTTATCCTAAAAACTTTTCTAGAATAATTTTTATGTTCAAATTATGCCTACACAAGTTTCTGTCAAAACAACCAATTTAACAGAATCAATTTACTAAACAAAGCGCATGGTTGGAAAGTACTTGTTCTTCTGATTCCATTGATATAAAATTTGCAAAATTTGGACGTGTAGATTTAAAGTTATGCAATTTACAAATTTGAACATCTAATAGAACAAATTCTTGTTTTAAAACAAACTCTAATCCACGCGTCGTGTTTTCATTGGTCCATATCGATTCGCACGGATCAAGCGATACTGGCCATACGATCTAAAGGGAATCGCATGGATCTGATTGAACAATACCTCTTTGATTAAGTTTCTATCATGACCACTGGATCTAAGTCGAACGGTGCATAGACGAGTGACCAGAGTTGGGCGGCGCACGACGGTGTCTGGCAGCGCCGCGGCTCTAGCTGTGAGGTTGCCGGTGATACAGGAGGCGAGAGGAGGAGGGAAGAATCTCACCAGAATCGCTGAAGATTGTTGATGCTCAACGTGCTCGTGGGGATACAGGGGCGCACTGGTTCGTCCTGAATCGCTCGCCGGAGTTCGAGACAGCGTCGGGCATGCACTGTCGTGGTCGAAGACGAGGTTGTAGGTCACGCACGAGTAGTTGGCGAGCACCTGGAGATTCATAAGACACATGCGCATAAGTTGGCATGAGTCTCTGGTCGAGACGCGCACTGGTTCATGCGATAAAGCTCACTAGAGATGTTGTAGACGGCGGTGGCGAGGAGGCGTCATCGTTGCCGAACGTTTGAGGCGTGCGCGGGCAAGCCAAGGCTACTGGGAGGTTTAGGGGGTGATGGGGAACAGGCTCGCGTGGTCGAGGGGCCAAGGCGCGGCGAGGAGTGGCCGAAATCGCTTGCGAAGCTCGTCGGAGACCGCGGCGGTGCAAAAGGAAATTGGAGCAGCCCGGTGGCTCTCTGGTGGCGTTGGTTGGGGGAAAATGGAGGGGAGAGGGTGTTGGTTAAATGGGAGTAAACAAGGGGAAGAATTACTGGCGTGACTACGAATTGAACCACAGATTAACGGGAAGAAACGGCCGGCGAGGTCAGCGGGAGGGGTGAAGACGATTGTCTAACTGGTGGGGTCATTTCGTCAGCGTGACAGAGAAAGAAGGAGTAGGATCTAGCGTTTAGTGTCTGCGCTGGTAAGTTCGCAGGTGTGAATCGTTTTCTCGTGGGGAGAGAGGGAGTGGGCTGGTGCTGGGCTGGACTGGGCTTGCTGGGCTGGTTTGGCTGCTTTCATTTTTTTTGTTCTGTTTATTTTTTCTTTTTCCCTGTTTCATTTATTCAGTTTTGAATTTGTTCAAAAAAATTAAGCAACCATTTGAATTTCAAATCTTTCCAAACCTTGAGTATATTTCAATACTATTTATTAACATATTCTAATGTCAAATTTAGAATATTTCTTTTATTCTTTGAGGGTCTTTTATATATTTATAAATAGACATTTGTCTTTATTTCAAAATAAGATTTAAATATGTTTTAAAACTCTATTTGAATTCTAAATTTTACCAAACCTTTTTCAGTAGGTTTTGTTTATACAAAATAATTTCACTTTGAATTATTATTTAAATTATTTTACTGTGATCTATTAATCATTTAAATTGAGCAAATGTTTTTATTTCCCATGAAATCTATTATGGATTTTAATTCCATAAATTTTATTTAGATGATTTCTCTGATTCTATTTAATTTAATTTAATATCTTTTATTTCACTTGGGTAAATTCCAATTATTATTTTCCCATGATTTAATTGATCATTTCTATTAGGGATTTTGTCTTTATTCAAATAGAAATAGAATTTGGTTAATTCCATATTATTTTATTTCAATATTCTTTATCCTTCCATTTTATTTGGATTTGGATTATATTTATTCCATTTGCTTATGTACTTGGCCAAAATTTAATTTGGATTTTAAATACTCCTCATTTATTTATTTCTTCCTTTATCTTATAAAATCCATATCTTTTTATTTAAAGATCCAAACTTGGTGATTCCAATTTGAAAAATCCTATTCAATATTTTTTTATATTTTTAAATCACTTTAGGATTAATTGCTCACCATTTGGTATGGATTTTTAGATAGGTGCTTTATTATCTTTGGAAATTCAATTTCCTTATCTTACTAAATTCATAAGATTTTATCTATGGTTCCAAATTGAATGAAATCAATTTCTATGGTTTATAATATTTCCATTTGTCATTCTTGATCATTTATAAATGTTTGTTGATAAATTTTATATGGATGAAATTCATGGTCTTAGAGATATCTTAGAATTCTCCCATTAGGGTTTTAGGGTTTTGGTTTATTTTCCAAGTGTTAAAATTTCCAGATGCATTTATGAAGAATGCATTTCACTTGATTTGAATTTAGGTGGATTCAAACTTTGTTCAAAGTTTGTTCAAGATGGGTTTTAATGTTTCCATTTTAAACCAAAAAGTTTATTTTCACCCTAAATTTCAACAATTATTTATTTTATTTATTTACTTTTCACATTTCAAAATTTGGATAATTTTGGGATGTGACAGGCTACCACCCTTAAAAGAAATCTCGTCCCAAGATTTGTGAAGGCTAGGGGTTACAAGTTGGCTTCAAGGCAACTAGGATACTACCACCCTTAAAAAGTTTTCCGCTAGATTACTTCTTGGCTTCCTTGGGATCTTCATGAAACTTCTCTGGGAAAACATCTGGATAGTGTCCTTTGTTTCCACACTTGAAACATGTGACAAGGCTGAGATCCTTCATAGGCTTGTTTGTCTTGTACTTCATCTTTTTTGGACAATTGCTTGCATAATGTCCTTGGTAACCACGATTGTAACATGTGACAAGATTGACCTCTTCACGTATCTTCTGTGGATGAGTTGATACATAATAACCTAGCTCTTTGGAGTTGTTGCACCACACTTGGCTAATTTCCTTATACTTCTTTTTCTTCTCTGGACATTCATTGGCATAGTGTCCCATCTCTTTGCAATGGCAACATTGCACTTGGCTTTTGTACTTCTTCTTCTTGGGTTTCTCCAAAGCTAGGAGTTCTTCTAGTTCATTGTAACATCCCAAAAATACTAAGCTTGGATCATCAAACTCTAATCATCAAAATTAGGGTTAACAAAACTTTTCTAAATAAAATTATGAATGCATGCATATGTGTATGCATTGATTTTGAATTCTTTTAAAACCACCTTGTTGTTTTGTTTCATTGCTTGTAAAATCTTTCTTAGGTGAAATAAACATCATCTAAAACATTTCCCACACTTTTCCTAAAGACAAGTAAATCAAAACACATATATTAAATGAATGGTCACTTTGACCAATTTAACTCTCATGCCTACTTTGGCTGTCTCAAACTTTCAGAACCTAACAGAAACTTTTCTGGATCTTTGCACCCCTTGAATGTACTCATAACAAAGTATCAAGGCCCACTTTGTGATCATCTAGAAACTTTCAAATGCATAGTTTAAATGACAATTCAAAATTGAATCTTTATCATATGGGAATATCACACTTTTTCAAAAACCACTCAAACAAGCTCAACTTTCAAAACCAAGCATCTGCAGACTCACCAGCACCAATCTAGCAAACCCACCAAAATTCATTTCAAAATTCAAAACTTGATTTCATGCGGCCATTTCATCAAACAGGTTGCAGACACAAATCAAACAAACATTAAACACTATTGTGAGCAGTGATTCTTGTCTAACTGGTTCCCCATTTAGCTCACAACCAGCTCAGTAGATCATCTAGATGGATTAACCAAGCACTAGCACCACTTTGAGCTAGCTTATATCGATATCTATGCAAGCTATATTGATATCTATGCAAGCTAACACTTGCAAGATACCCTACTGATGCAACAAACCCCTACTTGTTACTATACCTACTATATGCCTTAAGCATATGTGATCACACCCACTTGAGAAACCAATCCTAGTTTTATGTGCAAGCTTCTTACTTTATTTCTTTATCAAAGTTTACTTAGAGTTTACTTAAGTGAATTATAGATACTAGAAAGCTTCTGAAGGTTGCATAAAGAGCATTAAATTTTGGCCTAAGCTAGATAATCTTGATGTCATCCCAAGGCATGAGATTGAACTTATTTGAAACTCCACTAGTTACCAACCCTCATCAGTACTACCCCCCCACCTTAGATGCTAGTGCTAAGCATAAAACTTGATCAACTTTAGATGGGAATACTTGGTGGAAAAATGGTTATGAAAACCTTGGAATGATGGATCATTCTGCTGAAATGTTTTGGACATGTGTTTCCGAACACTTGATGATTTTGGTGATAAAAATGTTGAGGCATGAGCCTTAGCCCTTTATAAAACTGATGGTTGTCTGGATGCGATACCATTCCAATTTTATCGTATAACCACAATACCCGAATATTGGGTAGGGCTTGACTGGAAACTTATATCCCTTAGTATTAGTTACCTCATGGCCAAGGTATGAGCTGAGGCTACCTTGTGAAGATTGTCCACCTGTGCAGTACCCAAGATGACAGTTGGTCATGGTTGGGAGGCCAAACTCACAGGAGGGGTGCTTATACTAGGGCGTGTAATTGAAAGGTTAGGATTGATTATCCGCATACTGAGTATGGTGAATTCAGGATTTGTTCCTGACGGATGTATCGAATGTTGTGGTGAAAGTGTACAATCTCTGGAGAGTGTCAAACTATTCGAATAGCTTCGTCCGCGGTTATGGACAGTTGGAGTGGCCATACTGTTCCCCCATCAGACTTTTCAAAATGACTAGTGAAATGAATTGAGACCTTGACTTGACCACAACAGAGTTGTGATATGAAATACAAGTTCCCACTTAGGAGTTATAAAATTGTGACTAGTTTTAGAACCTAGTAGAGATAAATCTGGCTTTTGCAAAACAACCCTAGAGCCTAGTGTCCTATTATCCAAAACACCTTTTTTCTTGTTAGTATTAGTTTGCGAGTACTTAAAGAGTACTCATGGCTTTGTCCCTGGCTATTCCCATGGACATACTATGAAGAGGAGTACCTGGAAGATGGACCCCAGGAAGGTTACGACAACTAGGATCATCTCCCATCGTCAGCATTGCCTGTGACCCCGAAGATGGAGCTTCGCCTACGCTACCGTTACTATTACGTATTCCGCTGCTTGAAGTTGTATTAAGAACTGGATCATGAGATCCCTATTCGTGTAAGAACTTATGTATCGTTTGTAATGGATGATGTACTATGGTATCCAATTCTGTTATGTCTCGCAAAAATGGTAATCCTGAGATTGAGATGTATGGCATGGCAGGCATCTAGGATTGAAAAATCCGGGTGTTGACAAGTTGGTATCAGAGCCATCCTGACCATAGGAGACCCTAGTTAGACTGGACGTTTGAACCCAAAAAACTTAGTTTCAAAACCAAAGAAAATAAATATTTACAAAAACTTATTCTCATTCTTATCTCTTTAATTCTTTCCTAAACATTCATGTTCCTTAAAAACTCTTGCAAAATACATAAAATTTTGACACACTTGATCACCCTGCTAATCTACTCATCCTCTATTTTTATAGATGGACGTGAAGTACAACAAGTTTTACCAACTTGGGAATGGAGGAGACCTTATCTTTGAGAGGGATCTGGACCAGCTTTCGGAACTTCTGGAGCGTCCGCACCTCGAGTTCTTCGGAGCTTAGCTCAATGATCAAGGAGGAGAAGATCTGCAGTGGCTAATTGTTGCAAGTCTCCGAGGAAAGATTGAACCTCCCACTGCGGAGGGAATTCAGTTTACCTTGAGGGAAAACAACTGGCTCGATGGACTTGCCAGAGCAATGCATGAAGCTCTTTCCCGTCTGTGTGGGCAGAGCATCAATCAGATCAAGGGTACTCGCTTTGAGTTTTTCCCAAGGCGTGATGCAAATGGACAACCACTGGAAGCCCCATACCACCCCGAGCTGAAGACTCAATTGGACCACCTTAGCTTCATGATGTATGATCGTCAGCAGGAGTTGGAAAACTACCGTGACTACTGCAACCACAAGTCTGCCATCATCAAGACAAAGGACCAGACCATCGCCATGCTAGCAAGGGATCGCAAGTCTCGCCGCCGACAGCTCGACAAGAAGGAGCGCATTATTGCCCGTCTTCTCCACCGCATCTCATCTTTGGAGGAGACCATCCACGAGAGAGACATGCAGTTGGAGGAAAGGGAGAATGCCAGAGAGGATCTTCGTGGAGACCCTTACTCCTATCTCAGCGATGACGATGATTTTCTGGAGGATCAGGCCATGGACTTCTTCACCGATGAGGATGATTTCGCCTTCATCGATGATGATGAAGATGATGAAGCCACGGACTCTGAGGAGTAGTAGAACTTGAGCACTAGCGTAGTGAGAAGTATTCGGTCCCACTGTATCGTAGTTCTCAGAATGGTTCTTAAAACCATCTGTTTTTCTGTGTTGTGGTGTGTGTTGTACTGTGTGCTATGAAGGAATGAAAAAAGCAAGTTGCTAGAAAAATCTGAGTCAAACCTTTAAACATTTTCAAAGTCCCCGAAAACCTTAGAAATTTCCCTCTTTTCTCATGATCTATCTAAATCTTAAGATGCCACGTGGAGGAAGTGGTTCAGCCCCGGACCCGATGTTGCAGATCCTGCAAATGTTGACTTCTGACCGCGAAGCTGAAAGAGCGGAACGTCAAGCCAACCTAGCCACTCTGCAACAGATAGCCCAGCTATCCCACAACAACCAAGGCCACGGAAATCAGGACAACCATGGATCTAAGCTCAAGAATTTCTACAATACCAACCCACCTAATTTCACTAAGTCAGAAGAACCCCTAGACGCCGATGATTGGATGCAAACCATGGAAAATAACTTAGAAGTCGCTAGAGTAGAAGCCAATGAGAAAGTTCTGTTTGCCACCCATTATCTAGCCGGAGATGCCAGGGCATGGTGGAACAGTGTTCGCGCAATGACCGGAGGCCAGATGATGACCTGGGAGGAATTCAAGGTCAAGTTCAGCAGAACTCATGTTCCACCGGGTTTGATCAAGAGAATGAGAGACGAGTTCAGAGAGCTGAAGCAAGGAAGGATGACTGTAGTGGAATACCGTGACAAATTTTTGTCATTAGCTAGGTATGCCCCGGATGAGATAGACACTAAAGCCAAGAAGAAAGAAAGGTTCCTGAATGGTCTGTATGATGAGATGCAGACGGTGTTAGTCAATATCCCCTTTGCGGATATTGAAGTCCTTGTGGACTCAGCTATCCAGATGGAAGGAAAGATCAACCAAGCCAATGAGAACCGCAAGCGTCGTATGATGCATCAGCCAGGAACCCATCAGACCCCAAAGTATCGCCCCAACCCATCTCCAGGATTTGCCCCAAGAACCAACAGACCCCCGATGAACCATCCCACCTATCCCAACCGTGGAAACCCTAGACCCGGAGGAAGTCACAACAACCCCGGCAACTCTAGCAATTTCAATCGTGCCCACCCAAGTTCAACAACAACAATGTTACCGCCAACACCAGCATTGCCCCGAGGTATGGAAGCAATGCTGTGCCTGTCGCAGCCAAGGAAAAGTCGCAAGTGACTTGTTATGACTGTGGAAATAAAGGCCACTATTCCAACGAGTGCCCCAACAAGAAGAATGCTACAGCACCCAATGCCAATGCCCCAGCTCAGCAACAGCGTCGTGTTCAGCCAGGGAGAAGATTTTCCCCAGGGAATTCACTCAACCGCAATGGCCGTCTTTTTCTCATGCATGCTGAAGAAGCTCAGGAAGCGCCAGACGTCGTGCTGGGTATGTTTTCTGTTAATTCAGTACTTGCAAGAGTTTTGTTTGATTCTGGTGCATCGCATGCATTTATCACCGAAGAATTTGCATGCACTAGTAAAATTCAACCAACCAAACTGAAGCATGTTATGATTGTTCAAATTCCCGGATCAACCACCAAGGCTAGGCAAATTTGCAAAGCCGTCCCTATCCGAATCCATGGCATATATTTTTATGCTAATCTGATAGTACTCGGAACTAAAGGTTTGGAAGTAGTACTAGGAATGGATTGGATGTCCAAACATAAAGGATTGATTGACTGTGCCAAGAAAGCCATCACCATGACCAGTACAACCGGAATATCTGTCGAGCATATATCTGAAACCTTACCTCGTCAATTTAAATGCAACAAGAGTATAGCCCAACCTACCATTGACCAAGTCCGGATAGTCTGTGAATACCCCGATGTATTTCCAGATGTTTTGCCCGGTATGCCCCCATATCGGGATATTGAGTTTATCATTGAACTAATCCCCGGAACAGGACCCATAGCCCAGAGACCATATAGTATGAACCCGGCGGAGCTAGCAGAATTGAAGAAGCAACTGGATTCCATGTTGGAAATCGGATTGATTCAACCAAGTGCGTCACCATGGAGATCACCTGTCTTGTTTGTGGACAAGAAGGACGGAGGTAACCATTTGTGTACGGATTACCGGAAGTTGAATGATGTCACCATCAAGAACAAGTACCCCTTGCCCGAAATAGAAGATTTGTTTGATCAGTTGACCGGTGCCAAAGTGTTTTCTAAGATTGATCTTAGGACTGGCTATCATCAACTCAAAATTCGTGCAGAGGATATTCCAAAGACTGCCTTTACCACCAGATATGGATTGTATGAGTATACAGTCATGTCTTTCGGATTAACCAATGCCCCCGCTTATTTCATGAACCTCATGAATAAGATTTTTATGGACTTCCTGGATAAGTTTGTCGTTGTTTTCATCGATGACATTCTGATTTATTCCAAATCAGAAGAAGAACATGAGCTACAGCTAAGGACCATTCTTGGAACCCTTAGAGAGCATCAGTTGTATGCCAAGTTTAGCAAATGTGAATTCTGGTTACAGGAGGTTGTAGCGGGAGTGTCCCAACCTTTAAACAAGATAAGGTGGTGTCCCCTGTGTTTTACAATGCTAGTCCCTGGATCAATAGCTAGCATCCACAGTAAGATGTAATATCAAGAAACAAGGTCAAGATATAACTTTTTAACCAGGAATAATGTAATTTTATTACATCATACATAGCTCATATGGCTACTACAATACATTGCAGCGGAATAAATATAGTCATGGGTCCTTCATCTTCAAAGTGCCACAGGCAGATGTTGGTTGTAGACTTTGTAGTCCTAGTCAATCAAACAATCTTCATATAATAAAACAATCAACCTGCAACATTACAAGTTACAGCCACAAGGGTCAATACATTTTGAATTGTATTGGCAAGTTTCACTTTTATGTAAATATGAGTGGATCCTATCAATACATGCATATTTGGCTAAGTAGAGTTTAAGGCTTTTTGCATAAAGCAACATTTATCCTATCTTTTCAAAATGGTTTTGGTCCTTTGTCAAATCTCTTTTCCAAGTACCTTGAACTCCTTGGTAGAAACTCAAGTGTTCAAGTCTTTGTCAAAATTCCCTTGAGCTACTTGGTACCCCCAAGTGCATCAAGTTTTTATCAAAATCTCATGAGTCCCTTGGTAACCCCAAGTACATCATGCTCTTGAGCACCTTGGTAACCCCAAGTGCAACAAGTTTTATCAAAACTCTTTGAATTCCTTGGTACCCCCAAGTGCATCAAGTTTTTATATTAGAAGTTGGAATGTCAAGATCTCCCATGGTTCAAACTTTAGTTGCTCAGTATTGTCCATAACCGGGGACACGGCTAAGTACTTAGATTTTTATTAACTTCTGCAGAAGGAGTACACTTTACCCACATGACACAATCCCATCTTGTTGCCACCAGTGGCCTACTGGATTAGTGCTCACCAAGATGGAGTACTGGCAGACGGAGAGTGTGACGAAGTCTTTCCAAAAGGTCCTCCCATACATCATTGCTAGCTTGTCTTCAGCCCCCATGAAGCATTCCAGATCCCCATGTCCAGTAACTAAAGACAATGTATAGGTCTTCCTAATGTAGCTGACTAAGCCAGAGCCATAATAGCATGTGGTTGTACACGAAAGCCACAATTGGAGAAACATGTTCGATCTCTAAGTTTCCTAGGTGGTTTTCATTTGGAGCACAACACAAAGTGATTGCCATAGACATGGTTCCTTTTGTTGCCACCTTCTCCAAAAACATAAAGTGTCCACCACCTAGGTGGTTCATTGAGTCCTTGTTTTATTATGTAAAACACAAGTCCTTTTCTCAACCTTTGTAAAATCTCAACATGTATCTCTTTTCAAAACATAGCATGGCTAAGCATGTACAACCTCAATATTTTTACTAAGGAGTGTATAGGGAATCCTATTAGGATTAGCATAGAATAAGTATAAACATTTTCATGCATGTTTACAAAATCCACTAAGTATAATGAAAATAGTAGGTCTTTTGTATGATAGTGTAACTTGCCTTTTTGGTAGGTAATGAGGATTTTACTCCTTGATCTTGCTAGTCTCACACTTGCCAAATCCACTACAATCATTCAAACAAGCATAGTATCAAGTAACATTCCAACCCAATATTCAAACAATATTTCACACACACAAAGCAATGGATTCTAAGTCTTGCATAAGTATGCAAAGGTTGGTTCTATTGCAAGGATGGTCTCTACTAGGCTTATAAACTTTGTAAGGTCCTTATTGGTCTTTTACCAAAATGGCAAGGTCATTTGTTAGAGGGTTTTGCTCAAAGTCTATTTTAAAATCCCTTCAACACTTTATGTGGTGATAATTATTCCTTTCAAAACAAAACTTTATGTTTTTCACCAAGTGAGTTGCCCTTGGCAAGGCTTGGTGTTTTGGGTCAGTAAGCTTGATCCATAACATTTTCCTAAAGTTTTGCTTTGCAAAAATATTTCCATAATAAAATTAATGAGTTTATTTGGCTAGAAAATGGTTAAGTTGAATAATTCAACTTAAATTTCACAAAAATCATTTTTAACTCTATGGGTTGGTTTCTAGGGTCAGTAGGGTCACAAAATTCCATTTTGCAAAAGATTTAATCCTAAAATGAATTTTAAACCATTTTTATATTCTAAACAAGTATATAAATGTTCTTGTAATTTCAAACAAGCAATCAGATACTATTTTCAAAACTAAGGCCATGGTTGTTTAGGGCTTGTTCTCCTGATTTTATTGATATAAAATTTGTCAAATTTGGACGTGTGGATCCAAAGTTATAAGGATTTGAAGTTTGCAATTTAAATCAGGTTCTATTTCTGTTTTAAACAGCACAAGGGACACGCGGCGGTTTCCTACTGGGCGGTACCGGTTCGGCCGGATCGGGCGATGATGGCCGTTAGATCTAATTATCACCGCACGGCTCAGATCCTTTGATACCCCTTCGCTCACTTTCGTTCCTAGCCGCTGGATCAGGATCGGACGGTCCTCAGGAGGTTGACCAAAAGTTGGCGGCGCCGACGGCGACGACTGGCGGCGCACGCTCTGTCCGCGGTGGTCTGGCCGTTCTAGGAAGCGAGAGAAGAGGAGGAGAGCCTCACCGTGATCGCAGGGTCGTGGTGATGCTCGACGTGCTGTTGGCTTGACAAGGTGTGCTCGGGGTCGGGCAGAATTCCTCGCCGGAGTTGGTTCTGGCGACGGATGTGCTCGGTCGAGGTCGAAGACGGCTCTGTGGTTCGCGAGAAGGCAAACGGAGGGTTGGGTTAGCTGCGTAGGATCATGGAAAAAAGGTGTGCGTGATCCAGAGGGTACGGGGCGGTCGGAATTAACCTGTGAGCGTCGTCGGAGTTGAAGCGGACGACGGTGGCGGTAGGAGTCGTCGCTGCAGATCGCCCTAAGGAAAAACAGGAGCATATTTAGATGCGCAAGAGCAAGGCGATGCTGGGTGTGTGAACGAGAAGCAAAGGGGCGACCGGATTTTACCTGGGAAGCTCGCCGGAGAAGAAGACAGACGCGGCGGCGCTCATAGCTAGTCCAAGCCAAGGTTCCGGGGCATCCGTGGTCGAGTGAAGGATACGGGGAGGAGCGTCTGGGAGTGGGGAATGTGTGTGCTTGGTCAATGAGGCAAGGGGAGGTCTAGTTTTGTCGGAATCGTCACCGGAACATCGTCGGAGTAGAAGCGTTCCAGGTCGAAATTTGCTCGGCCTGGGGGCAGAGAGAGGGAGTGGTCTGGGGAAAATGGAGGAGAAGTCGCTGGCGTTTTAAGTAGGCGTCGTCGCAGGGGGAGTAAAGGCTGTGGTTAACGCGAATTCAAGCCGCAGCTTCAACGGCAGAAACGGCCGCGCGGTGAGGGGAGAAGGAGTCGCGGGGAGAACGATGAACAGGGCAGAGTGGGGTCCAGCGTCAGTGAGAAAAGAAGAGGGAGAAGAGGGGCCACTGGTCAGTCTCTGTCTGAGTAGGTTTTTGAGTAAGAAAAGAAACGCTTCGGGGGAGGGGAGAAGTCTGGGCTGGATTGGCTTAGTGGGCTGGGCCTTTGCACTATATTTTTTTTAATTCTGTGTTCTTTTCTTTTTCTGTTACTATTTACTGATTTGAATTTTCAAACAATTCCCAAGCATTCAAAACAATTCAAATTTTCACCAAACATTGTGACCAAGGATTTGGTTCTGTTTATCAACATAAACCAATTATCAATTAAATAATATTTTTATACCCTTTTATTAATTAAATAAAATGGATTATGGTTTATTACTAAATTAGGATCTGGTTTAATTAATAAAATCTTTATTTAAACATTTTTAAAACCAAATCAGTAGGTTTTATTTGAGAATATAAGATACTTGAAATACTTGTTAATATAAAATAACATTTAATTATAGGATCCATTAATAATTAAATATAATAGACTTTCCTTATTAATTCAAGTAGGATTTATTTTATTTGAGATATTTATTTTGAATCTAAAATAAAGTCAAAACACTTTAGTAGGGTTTAATTAAGAGAATAAAATACTTAGAAACTTATTTAAAATAATTTAATAAGTTTTGATGTTTTAATTAAAAATGGTTAAAACCTTTTATTTGAATAAAATTTGATATTAATTCCTTATCATTTTATTTTAACTAAACCTTTGTTAGTTTTATTCAAAACTAAATGTTTTAATTCATAAGCTTGGCCAAGGTTTTGATTTAGCTTTATAAAACATTCTTTATTTATAACCTTCTATTTCATTTGAAAACAAATCTTTTCATTTGATTGTTTTAAAATAACATTTCCAATTGTTTCCTTTTATGGAATGCTTATCCCTTTAAATCCTTTTAGGATTTTGATTAATTCAAATGGGTTTGAGTTTCCATTTGAATTCAATAAGTTTCTTCTGGCTCTGAAATTTACACAAAGTTTTATTTTATTCATTTATTTTTCACATTACAAGATTTGGAAAATCTTGGGATGTGACAGAGGTAGGATTCCTCGGTCACATTGTATCAGCCGGAGGAATTTTCGTTGACCCTGCCAAAGTGAAAGATGTAGAAGATTGGCAAGCCTCAGCCACTCAAACCCAAGTTCGTGCTTTTCTCGGATTGTCGGGATATTACCGCAAATTCGTAGAAGGATTCTCGAGTATCGCCAGACCCATGACCCAATTGCTTAAGAAGGACAAGAAGTTTGAATGGACAGACAAGTGTGAAGCGAGTTTTCAAGAACTCAAAAGGAGATTGATTTCAGTCCCAATCTTGATCATGCCGGATATCACGAAGCCCTTCGATGTGTATTGTGACGCATCCAAGATTGGTCTCGGATGTGTGCTAATGCAAGAAGGCAGAGTTATATCTTATTTATCTCGACAATTGAAGCAACATGAGCAAAACTACCCAACCCATGACCTCGAACTAGCAGCAGTACTTCTAGCCTTGAAGACATGGAGACATTACCTGATGGGAAACCGTTGTGAGATTTACTCGGATCACAAGAGCCTAAAGTATATATTCACTCAGAAGGAGCTGAATATGAGGCAGAGAAGATGGATTGAGCTAATCAAGGATTATGACCTGGACATTCACTATCACCCTGGTAAAGCCAACGTGGTAGCCGATGCCCTTAGCAGATTGGAGTGCCGCTTGAACTCCATGATTTTGAAGGAGCAACCAAGTTTGCACAAGGAGATGGAAGATTTTCGAATGGAATTAGTAAGTGAAGGATTTTTGGCTAGCATAGAACTCCAGCCCACTTTGATCAGTCAGATTAAGGAGGCGCAGAAGGAAAATGCTAGTATCAATGGAATCAAGCGTTGTATCGGTACAGGCAAAGTACCCGAATTCACCGAGGACGAAGAAGGAGTGTTGTGGTACAAAGGACGCCTTTGTGTACCAGCAGATTTTGAGTTGAAAGAAGTTATCTTGAAGGAGGCTCATGATACTCTTTATTCTATCCATCCCGGATGAACTATGATGTATCAAAATTTAAAGGAGCAATTTTGGTGGCATAAGATGAAGAGAGAAATTGGAAGCTATATCTCCAAGTGTGATATATGTCAGCGATTCAAGGCACGACATCAAAGACCCGCTGGATTGTTGTGTAACTACCTCGGTGAATTACGCTCCTAGTTCAAGCCTGGATGAGCGTGAATGGTTGAAATAGTACGGTGGGGCCCCAAAAGCCACTCACAGGTAGACCTTTCGGCCGTCCCAACCATTTCCAAACATCGGGACAAGAACGGGCGGCGTAATCGGCAGGCGAAGGGATCAACTACATACACAAATGGGTATGTATGCAAGCCACCATACAACAGTACATCAGAGCCATTCCATCTAAAAAGAAAGGAAATATAGCAACGCCATACGGCAAGATTCAAATGTCCTAGATAGATATAATAGTTTAGGATATCTCCTCATACATCAAACATCAGAGTATCAGGCGGAAGCGGCAAACAAGATCCAAGTACGGATAAGAAGCAAATCGGCATAAGATGCCCCATAAAATAAGCACATCCCGCCACAGATCTCACGGATCCCCGTTCCCGGAATCTCTACACCGAATGATCGTTGCCCACATCGTCCGTCTCCTCCACCCAGTATCCATCTTGTGAGTGTACCTGTTCATCTGAATCAAATAATTTATCGTGTGAGACCCTAAGGGTACTCAGCAAGTCTTTATGCCTCTAAAGGGGACACAACCTGGGGTGACGCAATTGCAGCAAAAGATAAACCCTAACAGTTCTATAGATACTCGCTAACCATCCGCCTAACCAAAGATAGACGGATGTCCGTGAGTTAATGACAATAGTTATAACAGTAATATCAACAGATCCATCCTCCTCCCCGCTTACCAACGAGGAAGCGGACGAACAACCCCCATCCGTTGGCAGTTTTATTATCCATTCCATGAGTGTTGCTCTATTTACTAGTCAATTACTTAGGTCAAGTTAAAAGCGGTCCTTTAGTTATGCTTGTCTATGATCCAGAAACTGTGCTCCAAGTCGTCCATAACCGCGGACACGGCTTTCAGAAAGTTTTACCCTGCAGGGGTGCATAAATAGCAACACACACTCGATCAACCTCGGAAAAACCAAATCAAAACCCAACGAGGCCTTCACGACAAAGCAATCACCAGATTCAGAAATATTTCAGGGGGCCACCCCATTAAGCTACCCGCAACGAAGTTAGCTGACTCCGAGATGGACTCAAGGTTTGGGTGGACGGCTGTAAACGACTGGGAACCCGAAAATGTGACCGGGCTTGTCGATATCGCGAAATCGTGTCCCGATCCTAAACAGTACAGGTGCTCCTCGCACAATTGTAAATAAAGCAGTAAAGCATGGCATAAGTATAGGATAGTAAATAAAACCTCAAACTAGTTTGTGGCCCCAAGAAATAAGAATGAATCAAGCTCTGGCTCAGGAGGGTCCCATAATCCTCCCGGATGTGGATAGCGCGAATATTCTTGGAACAGGAATCAAGTACTCGGGGTCTTACGAGACACAAGTGAGCATGAAAAACCAAATAGCAGATATTGCTCACCGGTGCCACTTTCATTAGTTATCCCATACTACTCAGGTTAAGTTGTTTAGGTACCTCGTTATCCATCAGACACTCACATACCCTACACATGCTGTTCTACGACTCGCATGGCTCAAACAACTCCTGTAGTAATGGCTCATGGGATGGAGGAACAAGCTTCGGTGGGGATTAAAAGTAAAGGCTATGTAGTACTTGGGATTCAATTTAATGCAATCGCGACTCAATGATGCAAGAATAAGAAAGAGGCAATAGGTACTATATGTATGCAAGCATGTGGTAGTGCTTTCCTGGCAGCTCAGTTGAAGAGAGAGAAGGATCTGGGTAGTGCTCCTGGGTCTCTTGATATATCCCCTGCTCAGTGTCTATTCGAAGAAGAACCAAACAAATAAGGGCCAACATAAATAAAGTGCACAATCATATGAATAAAATGCGTCAAGCAAACAATCATGCCATGATGAATGATGCACAATTTGCATGGCATTAAAGTAGCATGGCATGGGTGAGGTGTAGAATATAAGAAATAAACATTTTATTGAGTTTTGATCACCTTTTATACTCCAATAAGTTGCTGTTCACATTATATTTATATGATGCATGCTGCAATTCAGAACATGGAATGCATAAATGGAAAGGTCTCATCGAGCTAATCATTTTAGACATATTATTTGTTAAATTTGGAGTTATAAATCAAAAGTTATTAATTAATTAAGAAAAGGGCATTTTATTGTAATTTTAATCAACTTGAAATTTTAAGTGAATATATTTTGGATGGCATATTTGAAATCCTCACATTTTTCTGATTTGAAAACATATATTATTTGTATTATTTGGAATTATGGATTTAAATTTATTTAAAAGTCAAAATTATTAAATAGGGTCAAAGTCAAAGGTTGACTATTTAAATTAATTCTGAAAATATTTGATTAAAGATTTGAATTAACATTCAAAAACAAAACATTTTTCATATTAAGTTTGAATTCAAATTCCTAACCATTTGAAAGTTATGAATTAATTCATATTTAAACAGATTTGAATTTGAATTCTAAAACAAATTTGAAAAGGTTTTAAATTAAACAGCAAGCAGAAAGACTTTTCTTACTCAGCTCGCCCTAGACCTAGACACTGATGGGTGGGCCAGTGTGTGGGGTTGCACTACACGCGCGAGTGAACGAGGTGGTGACAACTGGCAGAAGGAGGGACCGCGGGTTGAGAAGCAGAAAACCCCAGGGGCTAAGCTGCAAAAGCACAGGGGCTGTTATCTGACGAAACTGAATCTGCACGCGAATTCCGCTAGCTGGCTTGATCTTTGGAAGACGATGGCGAGCAATACACTATGAATTTTTCCATGATGCAAAAACGAAAGATGAAGAGGGGTGATAGGGCTACAACTTTCGTTTAGCGAGCTCGCACGGATACGGCCTACAGCGCGCGGGGCACGACGAAGAACAGAGGGGGCGAACGCTGTTGCAGACGCGACTGACGCGCACACTGGCGGTGACTGCGGCGGCGCGCGCGCACGTAGGGTGCTCGACGGAGGCCGGCGGAGCTACGGTGCACGAGAGGGGAGAGGACCTTGTCTGGGGGGTAGAGGGGCTCACCAAGAGCTCGCCGGCGTGGTCGTCGACGCTGAGGTGGAAGGGATTTGGCGGCGGGCTCGCGACGGGGAGCTTCAGTTCCTTCCGGCCATGGCGACGGCGACGGCGCTCTGGGGCTTCCCAGTCGCTCCCTCTGGTGCTGGTCGACGAAGGAGATGCAGGGGAGCCTCCTGGACGTCTGGCTCTTCCTTTTCACAGCCTCGACGCCTCCCCTTGCTGTCTGGCCGAAGCTAGGGTTTAGGAGGAGGAGATGGCCATGGTGGCTTGGGAGGAAGAAGGGAGGAAGATAGGGTGCCTGGCGTCCAGATCTGTCTCTGAGGTTCCTGGGGTGGTTGAGGTGATAAGGGGGGAGAGGGGAGAGGCACATGGGGTGGTGGTGGCTTTGCATAAAGTGAGGAGGAGGGATCGGGCTAGGGCTCTTTCTTGCCTCCTTTCTTGTCCTGTAGCTTAGAGAGGGAAGAGAGGGACCAGGGAGGAGGGGAGCTCGTGGGTTGGAGGGCAGGCTCGGGCTGGCGGGGCCTGCTGGCAGGGAGAGGAAGGGTGAGAGAGGGAAGGCATGGTATAGCTCGGTTAGGAGCTAGGGTTAGCTAGGGAGGGACTCGGGTTAGGGTTAAAGAGGGGAGGGTAGATGGGGGTTAGGTTTAGGGTTTTGGTTGAGCTAGATTAGAGAGAGGAGAGGTGGTCTTGGTTAGGGGGTGGCTCGGGTTGGTGAGAGGAGAGGTGAGGTGAGAGGGGGAGATGGTGTAACTAGGGTTAGGTTAGAGGAAGACTAGGTTTAGGGTTAACTAGGTTAGAGAAGGAGGGGGATTAGAGAGAGAGACGTGGTGGTAGCTAAGGTTTGAAACATGACCAAAACAAGAGGTGTCAAAGAGAGGAGAGAGATGAGAAGATGATCCACTCAAAAACAAATAAACCAAAAGAGGACAAAAGATGGTGATGGTTGCATGTCCCATGCAAAAATGATAATTGCCAAGATTAAAATATTGTGAAAACAATAATATTAACATGGCATTATTCTCATGCATCCCCAAAATGTGGAGTAAAGCCAAGCAAAAGAATTTGAAAGGATGCCCCATGTGAAGTAGATGGAGATGGCCATATTTGAATAGAAATGGGACTTGCTAGTGTGTATGTGCCACTAGGTATTTAGTAAGCCCAAAAATATTCCAACATGATAATAACCCCAAAACAACCCATATGGAGGCTAGGTAAAAGGTTCCACTCACAAGGCATGCAAAGGTGGCCATGTGGCTCCCATATACCAATAATGTGAAAACAATATGGTGCATATATGAGAGCATGTGGAGCTAGAATTGGATCCATCCCAACCCACATGAGCTAGAGGTAGAACCCAATAAGTTGCAATGCTCATATATGGTGGAATGGTGGAATGATGGGGTGGTGACAAGAAAG
Organism: Avena atlantica; assembly: GCA_910589765.1. Classification (NCBI taxonomy): domain Eukaryota; kingdom Viridiplantae; phylum Streptophyta; class Magnoliopsida; order Poales; family Poaceae; genus Avena; species Avena atlantica. Next base: position 349,907,831 of record OU342733.1, read on the forward strand.
GTGGTAGAGTCAATAAAAGATATGCCCCCAACTCAACTTGGGATTTAAACAATATATCAAGAACCAAATACAATATCAAGAGGCAAATACAATTTACAATGCATATGAGAGAAGAACCAACACACAAAAGGGTTTTATATGATGCTCAAATGCAAGGTGGCATGATGACATGAGCATGAAATAATGATGATGCAACAATTATATATATGAAGTAGCCATTATATAGACTAGGCTAGTAGCATTGCAATTGTTAGACAATTGGGATGCTACAACTCTCCCCCACTAAACAAGAATCTCGCCCCGAGATTCCTAGGAAAAAAAACAACACAAGGAGAGGCGGGTGTTCGAACGAAGGTAACCCTCACGTTCCCAAGTTGATGAACAACGGAATGGTGCGACCACTACACCTTGCAAAACTTGCTAGACTTGTTGCGAGTCTTGCATTTTGCTTGAGAAACAACGGGTTAGACGAGTTGAAGGATTGTCGTGAGACAAGAAGGATAGGATGGGCATAGCTCCGGTTTTCCAAAGAACATGATAAAAGAATAGAACCACTTGTGAAAGAAAAGACAAGATGATGCATCATGGATAAAGAGAGACACCGTTAAGATTAAAGATTTACCGATACTAGAGGGGATGAACCTTTGTCTCACCGGAGGAAAAGAGCTAGATTGGAGAGGTTTTGAACCACTATGACAATAGCAAGTTCGGAAACAATATTTCCTTCAAACAATAGAGTCCCTAGATAACAACACAAAGATTTAGATAGACATCGTCGGATTAGATTCTTGTTGCGCCGGTAAGAACCAAGGATCACGCAATTGGGTGCGCAGACATAACTTCCAGAGATGGATGTGAAGCCAGATAATTGAGGATTTTGCTCCGTGTAGAAAGGGTGAGATCACCAACAAGAGATTATTGATTACTTTCTTCGAAAGAGCACTCCGGAAAAACAAGGACGGAAGTAAAAGTATCAAGGGATAAAGTCCACTTCTAACTTCCGTGGAATGAGTGAAATCACATTAATTCTCCAATTCAATGTACAAGAGCGAATGATAAGAGTAGTGGTATGGTAGCTACTCCATCCCGCACTCAAAGCATTACTCCGCACATGAATAAGAAAATCATGCAACCCAACTACCGAAACAGACTGAAAGTGTTGGCAAAATCTCATAGAACTCCGCTAGAAAACAAGGATAGATGCAAACGATTCGCCGGATTCATAGATAGATAAAGATGATGATGTTGTCGTCATGTCGGAAGTACCAAGCCACCAGAAAGATATGAAGGAAGATTACGGAGAAGAACTGTAGGATTTCACAGATATAGAAAAGATAGCACCACTTGAACAGAAGGAAAACAAGATCTGGGAGGTCTTCATGGCCTCCGGTGGATTGAGCATAGACGATAGAGCGAGAGGGTTTCAAGATATTACTTAACGAGATTGAGGTGAAAGAACTCCATGTTCTTCTTGAAATGATTGAGAGAGATTTAGCAGCCTTGAGGAAATCTTCAGCGGAACGACGATGATAACTTGCCAACAAGGAACAACTCCGGATTGGTTGGGGATGGAGGATGGAATTAACAACGGACTTGCTGATTCCAGAGTTGAAGAAGATGCGCTGACCGAATAGGTTATCTGGTCCTTCGGAAGGAAAAGAGATGTCACCTGGTTCACATTGTCGATCGGAGCACCGGTTACAAAGATAAAGAGATCCTGGATAAGAACCGATGATAGCTCATACCTTAAGCAAAGCTATCAGAGATGAAAAGATGCAATTCCCTCGTATCCAGGAGAATTGTGCAGATATGGGGTTCAAAAAGATGTGCAGCATGATGGACAGATGATAGACCGCCGTAGTGCTTTGAGAAACTCCGGATTGCCAAAGATGCTTGAATATGCATAGATATGATCACGATGTACTCAAAATCACAGGAGATAACCGTCACCATCTGGAGGATAGGGTTGATAGCATTTTCCATATTCCACTCCTGATAAGTGTCATATAGCTATGCCGAGAACCAAATTACAATCACCAGCATCGGATCGACACATGTTATGTAATTAGCCCAAGAGATTTGGAGATGAAATGAAACTCTAGGATTAAGCGCCGGTGACAAAAGAATGAGTTAGCATGGACATGCTGATAAAAGGGAGATAGATAATGTTTCACACACGACTGAAAAGACGTGTGGAAGCACAGATGTAGGAAAGAAAAAAATTTCTGCATTTTCCGGCATTAAAATACCAATAGATGCGCAAAAACACTTATCAGATAGAGATTAGCAACAGATGCTTACACAGAAAGGAGTTGCTAGAAGGAAGGACACCCTTAAGAAGATGGCACCGGTTAACAAGGAGTCAGATATATCCCGCCGGTATTCAAAAGCCTGTCAGTATGGAATGTACCAACAGTTGATAACCAAAGGCAGATAAAGATAACAACTTGGATGCAACAGATAGACAAGGAAGTACACACACACGCACACATACTCAACCTATGGTACTACAGAAACCCAGAACACATGAATCCTAGTTTGAATTTAAGAAGAGGATAGAAAACGTTACACTTCCTTACCAGAAAAGGGTGGTGGGTGGGTAAGAAGAAAAGTGGAAGCAGTCCTACTCTCACGTTTTGTTTTTCCCTAGTATACATAACTACCAAAAATATTTGCTAGACAGACAACGACCATTTGGCTAAGACCCTGAAGGTCGGGATGGCTCTGATACCAATTGTAACTACCTCGGTGAATTACGCTCCTAGTTCAAGCCTGGATGAGCGGGAATGGTTGAAATAGTACGGTGCGGCCCCAAAAGCCACTCACAGGTAGACCTTTCGGCCGTCCCAACCATTTCCAAACATCGGGACAAGAACGGGCGGCGTAATCGGCAGGCGAAGGGATCAACTACATACACAAATGAGTATGTATGCAAGCCACCCTACAACAGTACATCAGAGCCATTCCATCTAAAAAGAAAGGAAATATAGCAACGCCATACGACAAGATTCAAATGTCCTAGATAGATATAATAGTTTAGGATATCTCCTCATACATCAAACATCAGAGTATCAGGCGGAAGCGGCAAACAAGATCCGAGTACGGATAAGAAGCAAATCGGCATAAGATGCCCCATAAAATAAGCACATCCCGCCCACAGATCTCACGGATCCCCGTTCCCGGAATCTCTACACCGAATGATCGTTTCCCACATCGTCCGTCTCCTCCACCCAGTATCCATCTTGTGAGTGTACCTGTTCATCTGAATCAAATAATTTATCGTGTGAGACCCTAAGGGTACTCAGCAAGTCTTTATGCCTCTAAAGGGGACACAACCTGGGGTGACGCAATTGCAGCAAAAGATAAACCCTAACAGTTCTATAGATACTCGCTAACCATCCGCCTAACCAAAGATAGACGGATGTCCGTGAGTTAATGACAATAGTTATAACAGTAATATCAACAGATCCATCCTCCTCCCCGCTTACCAACGAGGAAGCGGACGAACAACCCCCCATCCGTTGGCAGTTTTATTATCCATTCCATGAGTGTTGCTCTATTTACTAGTCAATTACTTAGGTCAAGTTAAAAGCGGTCCTTTAGTTATGCTTGTCTATGATCCAGAAACTGTGCTCCAAGTCGTCCATAACCGCGGACACGGCTTTCAGAAAGTTTTACCCTGCAGGGGTGCATAAATAGCAACACACACTCGATCAACCTCGGAAAAACCAAATCAAAACCCAACGAGGCCTTCACGACAAAGCAATCACCAGATTCAGAAATATTTCAGGGGGCCACCCCATTAAGCTACCCGCAACGAAGTTAGCTGACTCCGAGACGGACTCAAGGTTTGGGTGGACGGCTGTAAACGACTGGGAACCCGAAAATGTGACCGGGCTTGTCGATACCGCGAAATCGTGTCCCGGTCCTAAACAGTACAGGTGCTCCTCGCACAATTGTAAATAAAGCAGTAAAGCATGGCATAAGTATAGGATAGTAAATAAAACCTCAAACTAGTTTGTGGCCCCAAGAAATAAGAATTAATCAAGCTCTGGCTCAGGAGGGTCCCATAATCCTCCCGGATGTGGATAGCGCGAATATTCTTGGAACAGGAATCAAGTACTCGGGGTCTTACGAGACACAAGTGAGCATGAAAAACCAAATAGCAGATATTGCTCACCGGTGCCACTTTCATTAGTTATCCCATACTACTCAGGTTAAGTTGTTTAGGTACCTCGTTATCCATCAGACACTCACATACCCTACACATGCTGTTCTACGACTCGCATGGCTCAAACAACTCCTGTAGTAATGGCTCATGGGATGGAGGAACAAGCTTCGGTGGGGATTAAAAGTAAAGGCTATGTAGTACTTGGGATTCAATTTAATGCAATCGCGACTCAATGATGCAAGAATAAGAAAGAGGCAATAGGTACTATATGTATGCAAGCATGTGGTAGTGCTTGCCTGGCAGCTCAGTTGAAGAGAGAGAAGGATCTGGGTAGTGCTCCTGGGTCTCTTGATATATCCCCTGCTCAGTGTCTATTCGAAGAAGAACCAAACAAACAAGGGCCAACATAAATAAAGTGCACAAGCATATGAATAAAATGCGTCAAGCAAACAATCATGCCATGATGAATGATGCACAATTTTCATGGCATTAAAGTAGCATGGCATGGGTGAGGTGTAGAATATAAGAAATAAACATTTTATTGAGTTTTGATCACCTTTTATACTCCAATAAGTTGCTGTTCACATTATATTTATATGATGCATGCTACAATTCAGAACATGGAATGCATAAACGGAAAGGTCTCGTCGAGCTAATCATTTTAGACATATTATTTGTTAAATTTGGAGTTATAAATCAAAAGTTATTAATTAATTAAGAAAAGGGCATTTTATTGTAATTTTAATCAACTTGAAATTTTAAGTGAATATATTTTGGATGGCATATTTGAAATCCTCACATTTTTCTGATTTGAAAACATATATTATTTGGATTATTTGGAATTATGGATTTAAATTTATTTAAAAGTCAAAATTATTAAATAGGGTGAAAGTCAAAGGTTGACTATTTAAATTAATTCTGAAAATATTTGAATTAAAGATTTGAATTAACATTCAAGAACAAAACATTTTTCATATTAAGTTTGAATTAAAATTCCTAACCATTTGAAAGTTATGAATTAATTCATATTTAAACAGATTTGAATTTGAATTCTAAAACAAATTTGAAAAGGTTTTAAATTAAACAGCAAGCAGAAAGACTTTTCTTACTCAGCTCGCCCTAGCCCTAGACACTGATGGGTGGGCCAGCGTGTGGGGTTGCACTACACGCGCGAGCGAACGAGGTGGTGACAACTAGCAGAAGGAGGGACCGCGGGTTGAGAAGCAGAAAACCCCAGGGGCTAAGCTGCAAAAGCACAGGGGCTGTTATCTGACGAAACTGAATCTGCACGCGAATTCCGCTAGCTGGCTTGATCTTTAGAAGACGATGGCGAGCAATACACTACGAATTTCGCCATGATGCAAAAACGAAAGATGAAGAGGGATCATAGGGCTACAACTTTCGTTTAGCGAGCTCGCACGGATAAGGCCTACAGCGCGCGGGGCATGATGAATAACAGAGGGGGCGAACGCTGCTGCAGACGCGACTGACGCGCACGCTGGCGGTGACTGCGGCGGCGCGCGCGCACGCAGGGTGCTCGACGGAGGCCGGCGGAGCTACGGTGCACGAGAGGGGAGAGGACCTTGTCTGGGGGGTAGAGGGGCTCACCAAGAGCTCGCCGGCGTGGTCGTCGACGCTGAGGTGGAAGGGATCTGGCGGCGGGCTCGCGACGGGGAGCTTCAGTTCCTTCCGGCCATGGCGACGGCGATGGCGCTCTGGGGCTTCCCAGTCGCTCCCTCTGGTGCTGGTCGACGAAGGAGATGCAGGGGAGCCTCCTGGACGTCTGGCTCTTCCTTTTCACAGCCCCGACGCCTCCCCTTGCTGTCTGGCCGAAGCTAGGGTTTAGGAGGAGGAGATGGCCATGGTGGCTTGGGAGGAAGAAGGGAGGAAGATGGGGTGCCTGGCGTCCAGATCTGGCTCTGAGGTTCCTGGGGTGGTTGAGGTGATAAGGGGGGAGAGGGGAGAGGCACATGGGGTGTTGGTGGCTTTGCATAAAGTGAGGAGGAGGGATCGGGCTAGGGCTCTTTCTTGCCTCCTTTCTTGTCCTGTAGCTTAGAGAGGGAAGAGAGGGACCAGGGAGGAGGGGAGCTCGTGGGTTGGAGGGCAGGCTCGGGCTGGCAGGGAGAGGAAGGGTGAGAGAGGGAAGGCATGGTATAGCTCGGTTAGGAGCTAGGGTTAGCTAGGGAGGGACTCGGGTTAGGGTTAAAGAGGGGAGGGTAGATGGGGGTTAGGTTTAGGGTTTTGGTTGAGCTAGATTAGAGAGAGGAGAGGTGGTCTTGGTTAGGGGGTGGCTCGGGTTGGTGAGAGGAGAGGTGAGGTGAGAGGGGGGGATGGTGTAACTAGGGTTAGGTTAGAGGAAGACTAGGTTTAGGGTTAACTAGGTTAGAGAAGGAGGGGGATTAGAGAGAGAGACGTGGTGGTAGCTAAGGTTTGAAACATGACCAAAACAAGAGGTGTCGAAGAGAGGAGAGAGATGAGAAGATGATCCACTCAAAAACAAATAAACCAAAAGAGGACAAAAGATGGTGATGGTTGCATGGCCCATGCAAAAATGATAATTGCCAAGATTAAAATATTGTGAAAACAATAATATTAACATGGCATTATTCTCATGCATCCCCAAAATGTGGAGTAAAGCCAAGCAAAAGAATTTGAAAGGATGCCCCATGTGAAGTAGATGGAGATGGCCATATTTTAATAGAAATGGGACTTGCTAGTGTGTATGTGCCACTAGGTATTTAGTAAGCCCAAAAATATTCCAACATGATAATAACCCCAAAACAACCCATATGGAGGCTAGGTAAAAGGTTCCACTCACAAGGCATGCAAAGGTGGCCATGTGGCTCCCATATACCAATAATGTGAAAACAATATGGTGCATATATGAGAGCATGTGGAGCTAGAATTGGATCCATCCCAACCCACATGAGCTAGAGGTAGAACCCAATAAGTTGCAATGCTCATATATGGTGGAATGGTGGAATGATGGGGTGGTGACAAGAAAGGTGGTAGAGTCAATAAAAGATATGCCCCCAACTCAACTTGGGTATTTAAACAATATATCAAGAACCAAATACAATATCAAGAGGCAAATACAATTTACAATGCATATGAGAGAAGAACCAACACACAAAAGGGTTTTATATGATGCTCAAATGCAAGGTGGCATGATGACATGAGCATGAAATAATGATGATGCAACAATTATATATATGAAGTAGCCATCATATAGACTAGGCTAGTAGCATTGCAATTGTTAGACAATTGGGATGCTACATGTTGCAACCTTTGCAGATTCTGGAATGGAAATGGGATTCTGTAGGAATGGACTTTATCACTGGACTGCCTGCTTCTAGTAGGGGAAATGACTCTATCTGGGTCATAGTGGACAGATTGTCCAAATTCGCCCATTTCTTGCCCGTCAAAACCACATATCAGAGTTCGAAACTAGCGGAGTTGTACATCGCTAGAATCGTCAGTTTGCACGGAGTCCCTAAGAACATAGTATCGGATCGAGGAACTCAGTTTACCTCGAGATTCTGGAAGAAAGTTCAAGAAGGTTTAGGAACCCGCCTAGATTTCAGTACCGCGTATCACCCTCAGACCGATGGACAAACGGAGCGAGTAAATCAAATACTCGAAGATATGCTGAGAGCATGCATGTTAGAATATGGATCCAAGTGGGAAGACTGTCTGCCGTTCGCATAATTTTCTTACAACAATAGTTATCAAGCCAGTCTGCAAATGGCCCCATTTGAATTCATGTATGGAAGAAAATGTCGCACCCCTTTTAACTGGTCGGAAGTAGGAGAGAGTCAGATTTTCGGACCCGACATCCTACGAGAAGCAGAAGAGAAGGTTCACAAGATTCATGAGCACCTCAAGACCGCCCAATCCCGACAGAAGAGTTACGCCGACAAGAGACGTAGAGACCTCGCCTTCAATATAGGAGATTTTGTTTATCTGAAAGTGTCGCCATTGAAGGGAATGTAGCATTTCCAACTCAAAGGAAAGTTAGCCCCCAGATATATTGGACCTTTCAAAATTCTGAACCGTCGAGGAGAAGTATCGTATCAATTGGAGCTACCTGAAGAGATGTCAGCCATGCACGATGTGTTCCATATCTCGTTACTTCGGAAGTGTCTCGAAGTCCCCGAGAAGACCGAAGTGTTCAAGAATATCGACCATCAGACCATAGAGATCAACGATGACCTAACCTATCCCGAAGTACCCATCCGCATTTTGGAAGAAGCTTTTTCAAACTACCCGAACCCGAAGCATCAAGTTTCTCAAGATTCAGTGGAGCAACCACATAGAAGAGGAAGCTACCTGGGAAAGCAAAGATCACATCAGGACGGAGTTTCCCGATCTCTTCGAATCCTAGGTAATCTTTTCGTCCTTTTTCAAATCTCGGGACGAGATTTTATTTAAGGGGGGAAGGTTTGTAACATCCCAAAAATACTAAGCTTGGATCATTAAACTCTAATCATCAAAATTAGGGTTAACAATAAAATTATGAATGCATGCATATGTGTATGCATTGATTTTGAATTCTTTTAAAACCACCTTGTTTGTTTGTTTCATTGCTTGTAAAATGTTTCTTAGGTGAAATAAACATCATCTAAAACATTTCCCACACTTTTCCTTAAGACAAGTAAATCAAAACACATATATTAAATGAATGGTCACTTTGACCAATTTAACTCTCATGCCTACTTTGGCCGTCTCAAACTTTCAGAACCTAACAGAAACTTTTCTGGATCTTTGCACCCCTTGAATGTACTCATAACAAAGTATCAAGGCCCACTTTGTGATCATCCAGAAACTTTCAAATGAATAGTTTAAATGACAATTCAAAATTGAATCTTTATCACATGGGAAGATCACACTTTTTCAAAAACCACTCAAACAAGCTCAACTTTCAAAACCCAAGCATCTGCAGACTCACCAGCACCAATCTAGCAAACCCACCAAAATTCATTTCAAAATTCAAAACTTGATTTCATGCGGCCATTTCATCAAACAGGTTGCAGACACAAATCAAACAAACATCAAACACTATTGTGAGCAGTGATTCTTGCCTAACTGGTTCCCCATTTAGCTCACAACCAGCTCAGTAGATCATCTAGCAAGATTAACCAAGCACTAGCACCACTGTGAGCTTGCCATTGCCATCAATGGTGAACAGCCGAGCACACCCTTGCCACCCCATAGTCGACAGCAAGCTAGGAGCAGCAGCAAGCCTAGACAGCATGTCTGGGAGGCAGCCCACCGTCCACCGCCACTCCCTGTCCCAGCCGCGAGCATTGCCAAGCCCTGGACCACACGCACAAACCATGCCAACCTCACCAGCGACCATGCCGAGTGTGCGCCAGAGCACCACCCTCGACCGAAGCCCACAGACCGCGCGCCGCCCTCACCGCGTGCACACACGATCGCCACCGACCCAGGAGACCGCCAGACATCCCCGTTTGGCGCCCCGTGCCGCACAGCCACCACCCACCGTCGAAGACGCCGCCTCTGCCGCGCAGAGCATCACCCGTTCCAGACCAAGCCGCACCGCCCCATGCCTCGAAACCATGTCGTTGAGCATCGCCAGGAGACACCGCACCGTCCCCTACCCTTGCCCATGCCATTAGCCGCATGTAACATCGCCCCCGACGAGCTCACCGTGCGCCCCGACGGTCCCCTCGCTCGACTATAAATAGAGGCCACCCCCGCTCAATTTTTTCACACCATCTCACTCCCCTCTCCTCATTGATCGTGCCACACCGTTCTCAGAACAAGGCGAGCACCACCCCGCCGGAATTTCACCGGAGCCCGCCGCCTCTGGAGAAGAAGGGAGCCATCGATTTCGTCCACCCCAGGAGTTGCCGCGACCACCCCTGAGTTCGCCGTCGTCGACTTCGTCGTTCGCCCGCCTCACCGACCCTCGCCCGTACCCCGGTGAGCCCCCATCACCCTTCACTGGCCGCGCTAGGTTTCGTTCTCGCTGGCGTTGTCTCGCGTCGACGATGACTCTCAGCCGTTGGATTAGAACTAGATCGAACGATCCATGTTGCCCCATACCGCTTCGCCCAGTCCCGTGTCACTGACAAGTGGGGACACCCACTTAAGCAGCCCGCGGGAGCACTGCGCTTAGCAGGCCGGCCCAGTAACTTTTCCCGCGCAGCCCAGTTATTTGAATTAAACTTTTTCCATTTCAATTCAAACTCACTTCTGTACCCAACTTCAAAAATCAACGCAGATCGATTCAGTGCACCAAATTGAATGAAACCAATTTTGTTGGAAAGGTCTGTGAATGCTGAATCCAAGCCCGTTGGATTCAAGTCATTTGGATCTACAGATCATCCTTAGTAAAAATAATAAGGCAGAACCTTTTCTGCATTCAAACATTTTTCAAATTTAAACCATAATAGCTTTTGAGTTGATTCAAACTCTCAAAAATCACATTTAACCATACCTTTCAGAATATATAAAAATATATAGGTTTACTTGCAGAAATAATGTTCAAGTAATAAAAGAATGCTACATAGGCATTTCTAGCCACTTTCATTAATTAGAATAAAGGGGTAAAACCTTATTAAATTGTGACACCGCTTTAAATCACATTCCCATGGACTACAATATGTGGTGATGACATGTGTCAACATGATCCCATGTTTGGTTTAGAGAATATTAAATCTTAATTAGTTTTCCAATGAGTAGAAATTACTTTTCTAAAAAAAATAAAAAGAATTAAATCAAGCCTTAACCTTGTAATGTTAGAGATGATGCTAGATCATCTATAGGACCCTTGTGTGTGATGATTGCAAGTAGTTAAGTATTGTTTGGTGATTGTGTACCTCGTATTTATTCATAGACGCTAGTACCGACCAAGGATACGAGGAGGAAGGAGGATACTACGAAGAAGAAGCTGAGGAGAACTTCAACCACTGATCTGCACAAGGCAAGCCTTACTAATCAAGTTGACATATGCAATCTAACACTTGCAATTTAGCAAGCTTATATTGACATCTATGCAAGCTAACACTTGAAAGATACCCTACTGATGCAACAAACCCCTACTTGTTACTATGCCTACTATATGCCTTAAGCATATGTGATCACACCCACTTGAGAAACCAATCCTAGTTTTATGTGCAAGCTTCTTACTTTATTTCTTTATCAAAGTTTACTTAGAGTTTACTTAAGTGAATTATAGATACTAGAAAGCTTCTGAAGGTTGCATAAAGAGCATTAAATTTTGGCCTAAGCTAGATAATCTTGATGTCATCCCAAGGCATGAGATTGAACTTAGTTGAAACTCCACTAGTTACCAACCCTCATCAGTACTACCCCCAACCTTAGATGCTAGTGTAAGCATAAAACTTGATCAACTTTAGATGGGAATACTTGGTGGAAAAATGGTTATGAAAACCTTGGAATGATGGATCATTCTGCTGAAATGTTTTGGACATGTGTTTCCGAACACTTGATGATTTTGGTGATAAAAATGTTGAGGCATGAGCCTTAGCCCTTTATAAAACTGATGGTTGTCTGGATGCGATACCATTCCAATTTTATCGTATAACCATAATACCCGAATATTGGGTAGGGCTTGACTGGAAACTTATATCCCTTAGTAATAGTTACCTCACGGCCAAGTTCTGAGCTGAGGCTACCTTGTGAAGATTGTCCACCTGTGCAGTACCCAAGATGACAGTTGGTCATGGTTGGGAGGCCAAACTCACAGGAGGGGTGCTTATACTAGGGCGTGTAATTGAAAGGTTAGGATTGATTATCCGCATACTGAGTATGGTGAATTCAGGATTTGTTCCTGACGGATGTATCGAATGTTGTGGTGAAAGTGTACAATCTCTACAGAGTGTCAAACTATTCGAATAGCCGCGTCCGCGGTTATGGACAGTTGGAGTGGCCATACTGTTCCCCCATCAGACTTTTCAAAATGACTTGTGAAATGAATTGAGACCTTGACTTGACCACAACAGAGTTGTGATATGAAATACAAGTTCCCACTTAGGAGTTATAAAATTGTGACTAGTTTTAGAACCTAGTAGAGATAAATCTGGCTTTTGCAAAACAACCCTAGATCCTAGTGTCCTATTATCCAAAACCCCCTTTTTCTTGTTAGTATTAGTTTGCGAGTACTTAAAGAGTACTCATGGCTTTGTCCCTGGCTATTCCCATGGCCAGACTATGAAGAGGAGTACCTGGAAGATGGACCCTAGGAAGGTTACGATAACTAGGATCATCTCCCATCGTCAGCATTGCCTGTGACCCCAAAGATGGAGCTTCGCCTACGCTACCGTTACTATTACGTATTCCGCTGCTTGAAGTTGTATTGAGAACTGGATCATGAGATCCCTATTCGTGTAAGAACTTATGTATCGTTTGTAATGGATGATGTACTATGGTATCCAATTCTGTTATGTCTCGCAAAAATGGTAATCCTGGGATTGCGATGTATGGCATGACAGGCATCTAGGATTGAAAAATCCAGGTGTTGACATTCATGCTCTTCCTATCTCACCTCAAAGGTGGGAAAGTATCCTTGTCTCCATAATCGTTTCCTTGGATAATACATATGTTTCCTCTTTTGTCCATCAAGTTGAGTCATATTGCATGGAGGTGCAAGTTGAGATTTTCCTTTGTCTTCATCGTTCTTGGTATAAGTTGTTCCCTCCTGGGGGTTTCCAAACTATTGATGCACTCCACCTTGTTTCCTTTGTTGTACTATGGAATAGATGGGGCATTGGATAGGGACATGATTATTTCCTTCACATAGGAAACAAGTAGCTTGAGATGTGGGGCATTGATTAGTTGGATGTTTCTCTTCACAATTAGGGCATTGATCCTCATGCTGTTTGTAAGTGTGATCCATGTCTCCACAAATTTTGCAAGCTTGATTTACTTCTATAATATCATCCTTGACATCAATGTTGTCATAAACTTCTTGGGAAGGGTTGTCTCCCATGTTGATCATTTGATTTGTCACCCGTTGCATCAATTGGGTTTGGGTTTCCAAAAACTTTTGCATGGTTGGGTCTAACTCATTGTTGTTGGCTAAAAACTGAGTTGTCACTTGGTTCAACTGGGTTTGGTTTACTATGAGTTATCTCATGTTGATCTCTTGGTTGTTATTGTCACCATTATTGATGTTGGAGTTTCTTGGAGTAGTCATCTTTTTGGGTTGGATTGGTATTAGAATAAGAAAAAGATTTCTAGGGAAATAATTCTAATCACACACCTCACAAGTCACACAAGCAATGTGCAAGCAATCACAAACAAACACTCCACTCAAACAATAAGTTTCAAGCACATTTTCAGGCAGCAAAATATTTTTGCTACACCACATAAGTTGGTGGGTTTGATCTAAACTAAATATCATGGTCCAACTATATGGTTCACTTGAGAACATTCCATTCTTCTTTGTTGTTTCTTCTTGAATGAGATCATGGTTTCCTTGGGAAAATTCTTGTGTCTTGGTTACAAACTCCAAAGATGATGATGATTCTTCTAACTTGTGTTTCCTTAGTCTTCAAGTCTTGAGTAATATTTCTTGTCTCACTTGTAGTCATTAGTGATATCCAAGTTGAAGTCCTTGGTGAAGATAAAGTTGAAGTCATTTGAGTTGGTGAAGTCCTTTGCTCAAGTTGATGTCTTTGTTCTTGTTGAGGCTTTATCTATCAAGTTGAAATAGAAGAGATGTAGAATTAAACCGAAATGGTTGAGGAAAGAGTTTACAAGATTGTTTGTAAATAAGTTTTGAAACAAATATAACTCCTATTTTTCTAAGGGGTTTTTTCCAATCCTAGGGTTACAAATCCTATAGGCAACACAGTGCTCTGATACCATCTGTAGAGGTCCCAACCTTTAATAAGGTAGAGATCCCTGTGTTTAGAATGCTAGTCCCTGGATCAATAGCTAGCATCCACAGTTAAGATGTAATATAAAGAAACAAAGGTCATAATACAACTTTATAACCAGGAATAAAATAATTCATTACATCTTACATAGCTCATTTGGCTATCTCATTACAATGTAGCAGAAATAACTATAGCATGGAGTCCTTCATCTTCAAAGTGCCACTGGCAAACATGTTGGTTGTAGACTTGTAATCCTAATCAACACACTTCACTAACATCAAACAAACCTACAACATAATAAGTTACAGTCACAAGGGTCAATACATTTGAATTGTATTGGCAAGTGATACTATGGTAGTATAGTGGTAACAATCATCTATATGAATTTGGATAAGTGGAGCTTAGGCTTTCTTTGCTCAAAATAGATTTGCCTTATCATTTGAAAACACTAAGTTTTTGTTTGGCAAAAAGTCCCAAGGCATCTCCCAATAGAAATTGGTGATCTATAAACCCTTGTTCAACCACAAGTTTTTAACTTAGAAATTGGGATGAGGAGATTCTTGATAGCTTCCATGTGTTGATGCTCAAATTTTCCAATACCAGGGACATGGCTAAGTACTTAGATTTTACACTCTACAGAGGTGGTGCACTTTCCCCACAAGACTTGGTTTCACCAAGACAAGATCTTTCAGAAGCCTTCCCTTAGACCAGAATGGACGCGTTCCAACCTATCATCCCCTACCACCAACTGTCCATTTGGCTAAGTTATTGCAACCTATATGATCCAGGCAGAGCCCATAATGCCAAGTGGCTGCACTTGAAGCTTCTCAACATTTGACATCTCAAATCTCTTTGTTCCTGGGTGGCATTCCACAAGTGATATACACAAGGTAAACCATAGAAATGGGCCTTGTGTAACCACTCAACACAAACCATTCCTTCCATTCCACCCAGGTGATTCATTCACTTAGTTGTTTTGTTAAACAAACACAAGTCCTTGACTTAGAAATATTCCATAGCATGAATATAATCCACCCTTGTTTTCTACTAGCTAAGCTAAGAATGATAGTAGTAGGTATCTTAACTTAGGAAAATTCTACTAAGGTTTCATCTACTAGGATTTCCCATGGCATAGTTTATACTTAGCAAAAAAATTACATGCCAGTCCTACTTAGAAATATCACTGATGCATAGTGAAAATAATAGGACAAAAGTATGAAGCATCACTTGCCTTTTTGGTAGAGAATATAAGTCAACTCCTTGATGTTGCAATAGTCACACTCTTCAAATTCCACTACAATTCAATCAAGCAAGCAAATATTCAATCTACCATTCAAGCAATTCATCACATAAAATAATAAAAACAAAGCAATGCATGCAAGCCTATTGGTTATAAACATTTTAAAACACCTATTGGTCATTTATAAAAGTGGCAAAACCATTGGATATCAAGTTAGTGAAAAAGGCCATTTAAATCATTTTTGTTTTTGCTAGAAATGATTTAAATCAAAGGAAGATTTTCTAGTGTTTGCCAAATATAATTTTAACACAAATATTTAGTGTTTAAAGGTTTTTATCCAAAAACCATTTTTATACCAAAACAATATTTTATGTTGTTGGAAATGCCTTTTAGCAAAGTAAATAATTTTATAGGGTTCATCAAATATATTTTTAAATCTCAAAACTCGGTGTTTAGGGTCAGAGAGTTTAATTCAAATCATTTCCGAAAGTTATTTCTCCAAAAAGCATTTTTAACATATAAACAATATTTTTATTTGACTAGAAATGTTCTAGATCAAAGATTTATTCTTTAACTTCACAAAATACACTTTTAAATCCATAAGTTGGTTTCTATGGTCAGTAGGTTAAAAACAATCCATTTGCCAAAGATTTTATCCTAAAAACATTTCTAGAATAATTTTTATGTTCAAATTATACCTACACAAGTTTCGTTAAAAACAACCAATTTAACAGAAGCAATTTAAAAAACAAAGGGCATGGTTGGAAATTACTTGTTCTGCTGATTCCATTGATATAAGATTTGCAACATTTGGACGTGTAGATATAAAGTTATGCAATTTACAAATTTGGACATCCAATAGAACAAATTCTGGTTTTAAAACAAACTCTAGGCCACACGTCGTGTTTTCATTGGTCCATACGGATTCGCACGGATCAAGCGATACTAGTCGTAGGATCTAAAGGGCATCGCACGGATCTGATTGAACGATACCTCTTTGATTAAGTTTCTATTATGACCACTTGATCTAAATCGAACGGTGCACAGACGAGTGACAAGAGTTGGTCGGGGCGCGATGGTGTCTGGCGGCGGCGCGGCTCTGGATGTGAGGTTTCCGGTGATACAGGAGGCGAGAGGAGGAGGGAAGAAGCTCACCAGAATCGCTGAAGATTGCTGATGCTCAACGTGCTCGTGGGGAGACAGGGCGCACTGGTACGTCCTGAATCGCTCGCCGGAGTTCGAGATGGCGTCGGGCACGCAATGTCATGGTCGAAGACGAGGTTGTAGGTCATGCGCGAGTAGTTGGAGAGCACCTGGAGATTCATAAGACACAGGCGAATAAGTTGGCATGAGTTTCTGGTCGAGGCGCGCACTGGTTCATGCGATAAAGCTCACCGGAGATGTTGTAGACGGCGATGGCGAGGAGGCGTTGTCATTGCCGAACGTCTGATCCATGCGCGGGCAATCCAAGGCTACTGGGAGGTTCAGGGGGTGATGGGGAACAGGCTCGCGTGGTTGAGAGGGAAAGACGCGACGAGGAGTGGCCGAAATCGCTTGTGAAGCTCGTCGGATACCGCGGAGGTGCAAAAGGAAATTGGACCAGCCCGGTGGCTCTCTGGTGACGTTGGTTAGGGGAAAATGGAGGGGAGAGGGTGCTGGTTAAATGGGAGTAAACGAGGGGAAGAATTACTGGTGTGATTACGCGAATTGAACCACGGATTAACAGGCAGAAACGGCCGGCGAGGTCAGCGGGAGGGGTGAAGACGATGGTCTGACTGGTGGGGTCATTTCGTCAGCGTGAGAGAGAAAGAAGGAGTGGGATCCAGCGGTCAGTGTCTGCGCGGATAAGTTCGCAGGTGTGAATCGTTTTCTCGCGGAGAGAGAGGGAGTGGGCTGGTGCTGGGCTGGACTGGGCTTGCTGGGCTAGTTTGGCTGCTTTCATTTTTTTTGTTCTGTTTATTTTTTTCTTTTCCCTATTTCTTTTATTTAGTTTTGAATTTGTTCAAACAAATTAAACAAAGATTTGAATTTCAAATCTTTCCAAACCTTGAGTATATTTCAATACTGTTTATTAACATATTCTAAAGTCAAATTTAAATATTTCTTTTATTCTTTTAGGGTCTTTTATATATTTATAAATAGACATTTGTCTTTATTTCAAAATAAGATTTAAATATTTTTTAAAACTCTATTTGAACTCTAAATTTTACCAAACCTTTTTCAGTAGGTTTTATTTTTACAAAAATAATTTCACTTTGAATTATTATTTAAAGTATTTTAGTGTGATCTATTAATCATTTAAATTGAGCAAATGTTTTTATTTCCCATGAAATCTATTATGGATTTTAATTCCATAAATTTTATTTAGATGATTTCTCTGATTCTATTTAAGTTAATTGAATAACTTTTATTTCACTTGGGTAAATTCCAATTATTATTTTCCCATGATTTAATTGATCATTTCTATTAGGGATTTTGTCTTTATTCAAATTGAAATAGAATTTGGTTAATGCCATATTATTTTATTTCAATATTCTTTATCCTTCCATTTATTTGGATTTGGATTATATTCATTCCATTTGCTTATGGACTTGGCCAAGATTTAATTTGTGTTTTAAATAATCCTCATTTATTTATTTCTTCCTTTATATTATAAAATCCATATCTTTTTATTTAAAGATCCAAACTTGGTGATTCCAATTTGAAAAATCCTATTCAATATTTGTTTATATTTTTAAATCACTTTAGGATTAATTGCTCACCATTTGGTGTGGATTTTTAGATAGGTGCTTTATTAGCTTTGGAAATTCAATTTCCTTATCTTACTAAATTCATAAGATTCTATCTATGGTTCCAAATTGAATGAAATCAATTTCTATGGTTTTATAATATTACCATTTGTCATTCTTGATCATTTATAAATGTTTATTGACAAATTTTATATGGATCAAATTCATGGTCTTAGAGATATCTTGGAATTCTCCTATTAGGGTTTTAGGGTTTTGGTTTATTTTCCAAGTGTTTAAATTTCAAGATGCATTTATGAAGAATGCATTTCACTTGATTTGAATTTAGTTGGATTCAAAGTTTGTTCAAGATGGGTTTTGATGTTTCCATTTTAAAACAAAAAGTTTGTTTTCACCCTAAATTTCAACAATTATTTATTTTATTTATTTATTTTTCACATTTCAAAATTTGGAGAATTTTGGGATGTGACAAGTTCCATCCATAGATTCAACTCCCCATTCATAATGGTTCTGCTCTGGGTTATTTGAAATAGCCCCCTCCTAAACTTTCTGTCCGGAGGTATACTTTGTCCATGGATCTTCAGGTGACTGGGGTTTATTTTGGTAGTAGGCATAGGTTTATGATTGTCGATCATCGAATTCGATTTCTTCATACACTTCACCTGAAAAGATGTTTTTGGGATGCGTAGCTTATTTATCTAACTTCTTCCTACGTGTCATGGCTTTAATAGGATCCGTAAAATCCTCAATGACAGTTTCTAGCTCTTGAACTAGTACTTGGTGAGTGTTCTGGTAAGTGTTTAGTAAAGACCGATAATGGTCCATATACTCTACGGCTAAAGTAGGTTCAGTTTGGATTAGAGTAAAGTGATCTTGCTCATGCTCCGTACTTAAGGTTTCATGGGGTATAATGGTGTGGGTACTACCTTCCAGAGATTGGGATTTCTGTTCTCGGGTCATAGTTATGGCTGCTGTTACTGCAATCTGATATGCAGATGCCATGCACCTAGCCTCTCCTGATGGAATTTCTCCATTAAGTCCTAACTTCTTAGGTAGCATGATCATGACACGGTATTTAGCTAATACCTGCCCATCATAGTAACTATAAATCTTGACCAAAAGTCGTGATTCATAATCCAAACTCCATAGAAGTTGTCGGAGAGTGTTTGTCCAATCCCCTCCATAGTCATTTAACGTCATGTTCATCACTTGAACATTCCGGGGTGGATATCGTGGTGCCATGTAGAACTATAAATAAGAAATTATCATCAGTCACATAGAGTTAAAACTCTTGGTAATGATCGGAATTGCAATCATACTAAAGAATTATCACACTAGCAACATGACAGGATTATTCTCAGTTAAATATCGATCATATCACTAGAGAACTCTTTATTATTGCAGATATGTTTCCTACAGGTTCTACCCATTTACTAGGTTTCCAACCTAAGGTCAAAGCATATGCTCTGATACCAGCTGCGGTGACCCAGCATACCACTGCATGATGTAGTATACTATAGTCGTTGACATAACACCAATGAAACACCGTTCACTAGTATTACATCCCTTAGAGTGGTACAATAGAAACACATCAGGTCCAAGACATGACTAAAGGGTACAACTCGAGTCATTACATAAGATCCAGAGAACACTCTAGGTTAAAGAGAGAGGAAAGAACTTCTTACAAAGAAGAACCAGAAATAATCAACTCATAACTATTATGCTACTTAGTTTAGCATCTAACTATTTGGCTTGTATTGCTGCTATTGCAATACTCTACAAAAATAGGTTCTATGGCTAGAGATTATATTTCTATCTAATTCGCAACTTCGTCTTCACTTTAATTGATGTATATGTTGTCTTCCTTTACTTCATTGAAGAGCTTGGGATTTTGATGATGATTCCTGGAGCATAACTTGATGTAGACGTCGTCTTAATGGCTTCAGAATCTAGCAAGGGTTAAGAAGATACATTGAGTATGAGCGTACCCAGCAAGTTCACTAGAAAAGGAGTGTTTGATGCACTATATCTACAGACACAGACCATAGGTCATAGGCAATGTATGTTTTCATAAACATTTCTTCAAAGATTGCTTTTATTCTGAAAATATATGTCCGTCAGCCTTCACGGGTTTACCAGAACTTTCATGGAGTTCCTTTCCCGCCGCGTTCGTAGCTCCTTCCCGGAACAGGGAGTAACAAGTTATAGTTTTTACACTCTACGGAGGTGCGTTACTTTTCCCATGAGAGATCAACTCCTTGTTGCACAACCGGGCAGCTTACCCATCCACAATTCCATGTTGTGGGGCCTAGTAGATGATCCAAGACAATCATTGCCCTCTCCGCGACCCCATATGTCTACATGATCCTTCGGGGCTGGCTCACCTCCGCTAAGCCCCCTTTTAGGCAGGCTAAAACCCTGATGAGTTCTCGAAGACTCTATGAGCTGGTGATGCCCCTGGTAAGTACCTTATAGGTATGGCTAAACCTCCAACAGCCACTCATAGATAATCTAGACACTAAAAACGTGGGGCCTAATGGTGCCCACCCATATGTTGGATCCGTACAAGGAATCATAACGTCATGTTAAGGTAGTCTTGCCTCCATATAAAAGGAAAAAGATACATCTGACTTCTCTATCCCATTCCAAATCTCATGGTTAAACGTAATATACAGCACAAGAATCACTGGCGACATTGGTTGTTAAGTCCTAGATAATATGTTCCTTTACCACCGGAACTTTCATATTATGTTATTACCTCATGGTGAATAACCTATAATCATATTATTATGAAAATAGTGTTTTCTGACCTTTTTGAAATGCAGGTGATGAAAATTCTAGATTTGCAAAATACTTAACAGAAAATAATCAAAGGACATGAGCAAGTGTGAACTTGCCTTTTGTTATTGCAAGATTATGCACTCATGGTCTTCAAGACAATATAAGATCCAATATCTGAAATTAGCATCATTGGTCCGGTAAGGACTAATGTTTAAAGAAGCAGGATGCTATTATGCATAAGCAATGTAGTGCAATTTGGTAGCTTCGTATCCACAGATTAAGCGTTGATCTAGAGTTTGGAAAATGGAAATGGTTCCTTTAGAATGTGTTGTACTTTTACATAAGCTTCACACTTGTGCTTCTCATTAAGACTTGTGAGTGTGTGTGAAACAACATGTAATATAATAATAAGATACACGAAGGTGGAATGCTACTCAAAGACTTCTTATATAAGAATTGCCTTATCTTCAAATCTTAATTTACAAATATTGGAATTTATAAGTAACTTAAGTGTTAACAATCCTAAGTATACAAGTAAAGCACAATGTAATGTGATTATTAATAATTGTCATTTGTGTTTCAAGTGGCAAAAAGAATAACATTTTAAGAAAAGATTTCTTCTCTAAGGTCTAAACAATCTTTGTGGTTAATCAAAGGTGGTCGATGTTGTTTGCGCTTGCTTGAATAGTTTGGACTTGAGATGATTTATGACTTAATTATAATAGACCAAAGTTAACTATAAAACACATAACAAGGTTTTAGCCTTATATTTAAAGGCTTGTAGACTTAAAGTTAACTTAAGAACATAGATAGGATTTGGGTGTAATGCTTATGATTTTTGTAATTTTTCTCCTCATAATGTTTTCTTTAAATCTAAATAATAGTGGTATTACTTCTATTTGAGTAGTGATTTCTGGTCATTATACTGGAGTGGAATCATTTATCCTTATACAGATATGGTTACGATTTGGGGATAAGTAAACAACATTAGTGAGTACTTGTGAAGTCACTATAGTGTTTTGGCATGTTTATAATCTTGTGGTTGAAGTAAAGGAATAAATTTTATTTAGCCACAATTATTGTTTGAAGGTTTGATAGTAGAATATGGTTTATTTAGAGATATTCTACACTTATAATTAAATGATAATTCAATAAGGTTATATTAAAAATATCTTGAACCATTTTGACTTTATAATATCAATATTTAAGACTAATATTATTTATTAGACCTCAATTTACTAATTTTAGAAATATTAACAAATTTTATGTACCCTTATATGAATTATTAAGTAAGGAAATTAGATTTAAATCTAAGTAATTAGGGTATTAAGTTTTTATTTACTTCAAAAGTGGAATGTTATATTTTTTAACATGTAACTATTAATTTGTGATCATTTTGGTATATTACATTTATTTTTGTGATTTATAAATAATAAGATATGATTTTTATAAGATTTAATACTTTATAAACACTTAATAAATAATAAATATTTAAATAAGTGAAATAATAACACATGATTATAATATTAAATTTTTAGTTCGTATTTTTCTAAGAATTTTGGTATATTATTTTCATTTTTATCAATTTCCATTATTAAAATGTGAATTATCAAAGTTTTATTACTTAAAACTCTTTATTAAATAACATTTATTTAAATAATCAACATATTGATGTTGGAGGATTTAATGATTACACATATTTATTAAATAATATTTTAGTTTTCCAAACATTTTCATATATTACACATATTTTTCTGAATTATAAAAAAAGTTATTGATTTAACAAGATTTAATGATTTTATTTAATTTCTAGAATATTTAAATTTGGACTTCTAACATTTTATCTATTTTCTAAAGAGGGAATATCCTTTCAAACCACATCCAAAGCTACCCTAGGTCACTGACCAGTGGGGTCAGGGCCACGTCAGTACGCCACCTAGGCGCGAACTGGTCAACTGGTGGACTGGGTCAACGTTGATGCAAGCATGGCGTCAAGATGACGTCAGCGCGGCCCCACTTCGCCGGCCACCCCTAGATGGTTGTCGGAGTCGGTGTTCATGAGCGGGCGCGACCAAGCGAGACTACACGTTCGAATAAGTGGGATACAGGGATTCTACTAGTGGTGGCGGTGCCCTATTTTGGTCATCGGAACTACTGTAACAACGACGACTGACGGTGGCGTACGGCAGCGCTATGCTGCGAGCAGGCTAGACAATGCGATAGGGGTAGAGGAAAGATTCTTGAGCATCAGTGACTCACCCTGATTGCAGTGGTGGTGTCGATGAGAACGGACGCGGTCAGACGTGATCTCTCCGACGAGGATTCCGACGAACTTCAGCGGAAGGGAACGACAAAATTCGCCCTCCGCAGTGCTCCCCTTGATGCTGAACTCCACCCAGAGGACCTACGGAGCACGGTGATTCTCCAGGGCTACTTGGGAAGTGATGTCTACGGACTTCTATTCAGCGGAAGGTATCCATGTCAAGCAACCCTGCAATCAAGATACAAGAAGTCTCTTGTGTCCCCAACACACCCAATACACTTGTCAGGTGTATAGGTGCACTAGTTCGACGAAGAGATAGTGAAATAGAAGTGGTAACGGTGCCAAAAATAGCTTTGATGGAGCTTGATGGTGAGGTAAAGAATGGAAGCAAGCAAACATGCAACAGATCTAGATGCAAATGGTGTTTCAATGCTTAGAAACAAGGCCTAGGGATCATACTTTCACTAGTGAACACTCTCTCATATAAATATATTCTATTCATGATACTACTCTTAACTACTCTCTGGTTGGACACTCTAATCAACGATAGGGCCTTCCCCAATCTAGATAACCCCACACTGTCACCTTGAGCGCTAGATGGTTCCAACAAACACCACAATTTCATAAATACATCAAACTCCAAATATAACTCATAAGAAATATTCAATCTAGCCAAAGTGCCACACACGGTATGCACGCTGTCACTTTCACACATGTGGGTAAAAGCATAGATCTATTAAAGCACAGAGAGTATTTATGTAGACTCAATCCTAAGTGCCACCATGGCATGCACGCTGTCACTTTCACACACATGGGGAGATCAGCGATCTATTGAAGCACTTGAGTAGCAAGGTAGATCTACTAGATTACAAAGCTCATGACCATAACAAGATCATGCATAGAGAGAGAGATGAACACATAGCTACCGGTAGAGCCCTTAGCCTCGAGGAAGAACTACTCCCTCCTCATCATGGGAATCAGCAATGGTGATGAAGATGGTGGTGGAGACCGATGGAGATGGCTCCGGGGGCACTTCCCCGTCCCGGCAGGGTGCCAGAACAGAGACTTTGTGTCCCCCGAATATCCCCTTCGGTGGCGGCGAAGCGGTGGAACTTTTTCTAGAAGTATGCTGGATGATTTAGGGTTTTCTCCCCGGGGGCTTCTTATAGGAGAAGGAGGCAAGGTCGGTGGAGGTCCAGGGGGCCCACACCCCCTGTAGGCGCCACCAGGGCTTGCCCGTGCCTAGGGGGTGTGGCCACCCTGGTGCCCTACTCCGTCTCTGTTTCGTGGTTCCATGTTGGTCCGAGAAAAATAATGACTTTGGCTTTTGTCCCGTCCAATTCCGACAATATTGATTTTCTGCCTTTCTGGAACAAAAAACAGAAGAAAATAGGCAATTGGCACTGTGGCATCTTGTTAATAGGTTAGTACCAGAAAGTCATATAAAAATACCTCAAAGTAAAGACAAAACAAAGCAAAGTAGATACTAAACAAGCATGGAACATCAAAAATTATAGATACGTTTACGACGTATCAAGCATCCCCAAGCTTAACTCCTGCTCGTCCTCGAGTAGGTAAGTGATAAAAAGAATAATTTTTGAGGTGACATGCACCATCACAATCAAGATCAACCCAATTGCAAGCATTGAAAGCTGGGATCAAAGAACTCTAAACATGAGCATGAAAGATGGAGTTCTAATAGTAAGACAAAGTAACTATGCATGCAACATGAAAGACTACAAACAAAGATCATGAATAACATGCATTGAAAAACATTTGTTTGTTTCACATACAAAAAACATTGCATAGTGGCATTCAGCTTGTCCCTCATAGAGTAGCAAATAGATGCATAGGACACCTTCAAAGTTCATAAGAGTGACTAGATACAAATAGCACAAGAACAAGTAATATCAACAATATGCATCAATCAGTAAGTTTTGGGACAATGCACATAGATTTAAGAATGGCAACTATGCTCACTTAATGGTGCCTAAAGGTGGAAGGTGGAGACTCAATATAATGGTGGAAGAAAGGCCCTTCATAAAAGGGAAGCAGGGATTTCAAGTTTCATAAAGAGCTTCCAAAAATTATGGTACTTGTTAGCTTTCAGACCTCATTGCCCCTATCATAAGCATCTTGAAGTGATTAAGGTTAAAGTGAACAAAGATGGAGTATATGCTTGATAAAGTATAAGTTGGCAATCTCATGTCCCTTGAATACGAGGGCCACACCTCATGCTACTCAACTTCAGTCACCTGTAAGTTCTTGTCATAGTAAGTTCATGTGTATCCTAGAGAACCGCCAACGGGGTACCCCTTGCACATGGTATAGGAGATATCCCATAACCAAAATGACAAGGCATGCAGACAATGAGCATCTCAGCAATCTTTTTATTTACTATGTGCAAAGCTTTTTATTGAGGATGCTTCACAAATTGCTCATTATGGTGATGCTGCAAGTTTCCACCATGATTAGGCATGGCTTAGGCTAGCGGCCCAGGCGTTTCTCTAACACAAAATACATAACTCCACGGACTTACAAGATTCCTCTTTATTTCACACCGGCGACATCCATAGAAAAAAGAGCATGATATCAACTATGTACAAAGTACAAGTGTAATGTTGAAAGTGTTCCCCGTGACAACACGGTTCTGCTAATTCCAACATATAAGTGCAAGCCTATACAACATAGATGACACAATGGTTCAAGTTTATTAGGGGCAAGAAAAATAAAGTGTGCCATCAAGTTTGTGAGAGCTTTAATCACTAAGTTTTCACATAACAAAATACTTTTAATTGGAAAATAGATGAAAACAAGAATATACTTGGAATGGTGTAACACACCATGCATATTTTATAGTGGACACTTTGGAATAACTTGGTTTCTTGGGAGTTGGATGCATGAGTAGAGCTTACTCATACAAGTGGAGGCTAGCAAAAGACTGGGAGCAACCAACTAAGAGACCAATAATGGCCATAATCATGCAAAGCGACAAAACATTACTAATCAAAGCATATAGTGGTACTACGAGTCAAGGAATAAATGATCATAAAGGCTATGGTGACTTGTTCATAGTCATAAAATGGTGTGAGCATGTGCCAAGTGAACCCAAACAAAGCATCAAAGGAGAATACCACAATACTATGCTTTTGAATGCTAAAACAACACATGATTCCTACAAGGCACATTAAGCAATCCTAATTGTTTGGAACAAGTCATGCTACAGCAATAATCACTAAGCATAAGGTCAAAACAACACCTAGCATGATATGCTAAAGTCTACATCACAGTCAAAGCAAGCTCCACTTGCACTTTCAAGCAAGAACTTTCTACTCCTTCCCAACACCAATCGACTTATTTGAAACAAGTCATAAAGATAATAATCAATAAAGATCAGTGAGCTTGTCTCACAAATACACAAACAAGAACTAAAAATTTCTAAGCATAAAGCATAAGAAAAATAAGGCTAAACACAGTGCTAGCAAAAGAGAACACTCACAGAACAATAAGAGTGAAAACTAGAGTGTTCTAAGCAATGAAAACAGAGTGTGTCTCTCTCCAAAAGAGTGTGTTGTAATAAAAAAACTTACTCAAGCAAACTAAGAAAACGAAAACTAAGACGCTCCAAGAACAAAACAACTGTGCACGAAACAATAAAAACGAAGTGTCTAGAAAGACCTGAGATTTTTATTGATGAAGAAGGGGATGCCTTGGGCATCCCCAAGCTTTGACGCTCGTACCTCTTGATTATTTCTTGGGGTGACACGGGGTGGAATCCCCAAGCTTGAGCTTTTGTCCATTCTTCATCTCATTACATCATTCTTTCTCTACACCTGAAAATTTTCCTTCATACAAAACTTAACACAATCTTCATTAGCAACATTACTGTATTCAAAAGGTAATGGACCTTTGGGTTTAGGTTTAAAAGAGAAAAACTTTCACTAAAAACACAAGCTACTGTAGCAATTCCATCAAAATGTTCAATTCACCAAAAATAACTCAAAAAGAAATCAATAAGAAGCAAATGCAAATAATAGCAGAAATCTGTCAAAACAGACCAGCAGGTAGAAACCGATTTTTTTGAAGATCTTCTATTGCTCAAATCAAAAAGTTTTGAACTAACGAAAGTTATCTAAAATACCTGGGGATTTACTCGTAAACTTTCAGCTCAATCCGACTTACAAAGACTCCTCACAAATTTTTCTGGTGGAGGACAGAAATCTGTTTCGGGACAGCAACTCACCAAATCTTACTTTCCTCTCATTAGAGGTCAATATTGGCACAAAAAGAAAATAAAAAGTATAAGGAGAGGTCATTACAGAAGTAATAACTTCCAAGACTAAATAAAACTCTTCGGTTATCTCCCAACAAGTACTTTTCTTTAACTCCTTTAAGTTAGGCACAAGAAGCAAGAAAAGATGCTCACGTAAGAAATATGAATTGAAGTAAAAGAGAGCATCAGCAAGCAAATTCAAAACACATTTAAGTCTAAACCACTTCATATGCATAGGAAACTCGTAAAGAAACAACTCATGAAAGCACAAAGCAACAATCATAGGAAAGCAAAACAGGTACAACTTCAAAAATTTCAACATAAAGAGGGGAAACTTAATATTTTTGAGATGCATAAAACCATGTTTACCTCTCTTATAATAACTTTCAGTAGCATCATGAATAAAATTAACAATATAACTATCACATAAAACATTCTTATCATGAGCCACATGCATATAATAATTATTACTCTCCACATAAGCATAGTCATCCTTATTAATTGTAGTGGGAGCAAATTCAACAAAATAGCTATCATTATTATTCTCATCACCATAGTCATCAAATATAGGAGGCATATTGTAATCACAATTAACTTTCTCCTCAATAGTAGGTGGACTGAAAATATCATATTCATCATTGTAATCACCATAAATTGGAGGTTTGGTATCATCATAATCAATAGAATAGCTATCTTCCAAAGCTGGGGAACTAAAAAGATCATTTTCATCAAAACTAGCTTCCACAAGCTTAGAATTTTTCATAGCATTAGCAATAATGGTGTCCAAAGAATTCATACTAATAACATTGCTATTAGCATGCAAATAAAGCTCCATAGGTTTTTTAATTTTCTCTTCAAACACTTCATGTCCTAACTCAAGATAAACTCTATAAAGCTCTCTAATTTTGTTGTTGTTTTCCATTAAGCCTAACTAGTGAAAACAAGAAACAAAAAGGCAAAATTGCAGAATCTAAAGGAAATAACTTCGAGAACTCATACCAGAGGATGTGAGTACCTTTTACCTAACCTCCTCGGCAACGGCGCCATAAAATAGCTTGATGTGTACGCACTTCTATTCTTGTAGATAGTTGTTGGGCCTCCAAGTGCAGAGGTTTGTAGAATAGCAACAAGTTTCACTTCAGTGGATTCCCCAAGGTTTATCGAACTCAGGGAGGAAGTGGTAAAAGGTTCCATGTCAAGCAACCCTGCAATCAAGATACAAGAAGTCTCTTGTGTCCCCAACACACCCAATACACTTGTCAGGTGTATAGGTGCACTAGTTCGGCGAAGAGATAGTGAAATAGAAGTGGTAACGGTGCCAGAAAATAGCTTTGATGGAGCTTGACGGTGAAGTAAAGAATGGAAGCAAGCAAACATGCAACGGATCTAGATGCAAATGGTGTTTCAATGCTTAGAAACAAGGCCTAGGGATCATAATTTCACTAGTGAACACTCTCTCATATAAATATATTCTCTTCATGATACTACTCTTAACTACTCTCCGGTTGGACACTATAATCAACGATAGGGCCTTCCCCAATCTAGATAACCCCACACTGGCACCTTGAGCGCTAGATGGTTCCAACAAACACCACAATTTCATAAATACATCCAACTCCAAATATAACTCATAAGAAATATTCAATCTAGACAAAGTGGCACACACGGTATGCACGCTGTCACTTTCAAACATGTGGGGAAAAGCATAGATCTATTAAAGCACAAAGAGTATTTATGTAGACTCAATCCTAAGTGCCACCATGGCATGCACGCTGTCACTTTCACACACATGGGGAGAGCAGAGATCTATTGAAGCACTTGAGTAGCAAGGTAGATCTACTAGATTACAAAGCTCATGACCACAACAAGATCATGCATAGAGATAGAGATGAACACATAGCTACTAGTAGAGCCCTTAGCCTCGAGGAAGAACTACTCCCTCCTCATCATGGGAATCAGCAATGGTGATGAAGATGGTGGTGGAGATCGATGGAGAATGCTTCGGGGGCACTTCCCCGTCCCGGCAGGGTGCCAGAACAAAGACTTTCTGTCCCCCGAATATCCCCTTCGGTGGCGGCGATGCAGTGGAACTTTTTCTAGAAGTATGCTGGATGATTTAGGGTTTTCTCCCCGGGGGCTTCTTATAGGAGAAGGAGGCAAGGTCGGTGGAGGGCCAGGGGGCCCACACCCCCTGTAGGCGCCACCAGGGCTTGCCCATGCCTGGGGGGTGTGTCCATCCTAGTGCCCTACTCCGTCTCTGCTTCGTGGTTCCGTGTTGGTCCGAAAAAATAATGACTTTGGCTTTTGTCCCATCCAATTCCGAGAATATTGATTTTATGCCTTTCTGGAACCAAAAACAGAAGAAAATAGGCAACTGGAACCGTGGCATCTTGCTAATAGGTTAGTACCGGAAAGTCATATAAAAATACCTCAAAGTAAAGACAAAACAAATCAAAGTAGATACTAAACAAGCATGGAACATCAAATATTATAGATACGTTTACGACATATCAGGAATGAGAGGGGAGGTGCTCAACGGTGGCGAGGTCATTTAGGGTTTCAGGGCAGAGGAGGATGAGAGAGAGAGAGAGCTTCAAAGGGAGGAGTGGATGAGGATGAGGAAGAGCTGCGTTGTCGTGGCCTCCTTATCCCCTCTGGCGATCGGCGGCATGAATCTCCATGCCGGCGAGCGGCGGCGCGGGGCGCCAGCGAGCTGCTTCGGTGGCTGCGCGAGGTGGACGATGATGTTAGAATGGACAAAGGGGTATGTGGGCCTGGGCTGTTGTTGGGCTTCGGTGAACTGAGCGGCGGAAGCTAGCCGTGGCTTGTGAGCGACAGATAACTGCGAGAAGGAGTAGGTCGTGGGCTAGTTTTGGCTGTTTCTTCTTCCTTTATTCTTTTCTTTTCTTTCCTTCTTGTTTTTAGATTTGAATTTGCACAATTGATTTGAATTTTTTTCTACATAGGATTTATTTGTTGGATGGTTGCAGCAATAATTAAGTGTATTTAGGGTATTTTTATGAGTTTTTAATATAATGTTATTATTTATTTATTTTCTTTACATATGTACTTTTGTTATGAATCTTTATTTTCATAACATACCTTGAATATATTATTTAATCTGTTTTTAAAATTTCTGTTTAGGGTTTGAATTTATTTTGGAATCAAGCACATAAGAATGGTCATTTTAGTAATGGAAAACAATTAACCATTATTCCGGAGAAAATAATCAAGGCACTTATATGGATGCTTTATGGTTATCATATATTCCTATAATTTTTATCAAGACATACTATTGGTGGAAATGGTTCATTTTAGGGTTTATATTATTGTTTTATAAATTTGAATGGACATTATGGTTGAAGACATATTGCCCTTATATATGTGATCATAAATGATATCACCCTTTTAACATAATGAAGTTATTCTCTAGGATGACTTAGGAGATAGAATTGCTAACTATAATTTCTAGGTACATATGCTTTTAATGTTTTGAAGTGATAAAGATTTGCTCGAGTGAATTTCTATAGGAAAATATTCCTATAGGCCATTGGGAAATAAGATTATGAAACAACCTATGAGATAAATATTAAGTTTGATTCTAACTTTAAGGTGGGGTGTTTACCAAGAATTCCTATCTTCCATACTTCATAAGTATTTTCTTCTAATTAAGGAATTCCTTTCCTAGATATACCATTTCTTCATATCCATCATCATGTGTTAACATGATGAGGTTCACTTCACAAGAATATTCTTATCAACAATTTTTCCTCCTATATCCCTTTGTGAATGCAATGAGCTTGACACTAAAGCTCTATATGATCTCCTCATAGAGATAATTCTCCTCTCTAGGTTACTTATTATGAATCCAAGTCCACTTGAGTTTACTCTCTTACTTCACTTGATTATATCAAACTACTGTACTAATTATACTCTCCAATCCAATAGAGGGTTATAGTTAACTCCATTCAGATTCTTCCTTAATCATTCATCACCATCATTACTCTAATAGATGTATATGTCAAATCCTACTTCACCTTAGGTGTTTAGTATTTCTTAAGAGGATTATTCTACTTATATAACTCAATGTTGCTATAGCATCATATTAATCATACTATCTTATCTCTACTTATCTCCAGTAACTCATACTCCTACCTCACATTATATTAATGTGACTAGTCATGACTGATCTAGGATGACTTATCTATAGCAGGGTTTAATCATGTTATATCCACCAATGTCACTTATATATGATATAATCATTCACTCTTGGTGACTTAAGCATGATAATTATAATCCTTTGATCATTTATGGCTTAGGTTTCCAGTTGGCTAATCAAGGCCTTCATCAATACAACATTACAGTTGTATTATAATTATCTTCTCAGTAACTCTTACTAAGTAGAAGATATTATTCATTGACTATACCTTCTTAATCCAATAGGATTACCCTTATAACTATCTTCAACATTTATCCTTGTAATCCTTTTTGTTACCAGATAAATATATAATCAAGATACTCTTATATCCATTCAGGAGTGAGTTAACTCCACCAATTATCATATTGATTTTATTCTCTTCAAACTCTCCCATACTATAGATGATATCTAAGACTAGCATTACCACTTACCTCTTCTTACTTCTTTCTCTGAAGGATTTAAGTGGATGCTATGATAGGGACAAGGGTTGATAGATCAAGGATTGATAAATCAACAGTTGATCCTTCAACATTAATTAATATCAGGTACAAGATTGTTGTTCAATAGAGATGATAAAGATTGTTATGGAAAGATATATATATGGTGAATTATCTTATCTTGGTTTCTTTCCTATTCAACCTTACTTAAGATTTAAGGTTAGGAATTAACATGATACTCAAGGTCTAAGTAGAATAGATTAAGATAGGTCAAGATTATAATTATTAAATTCTTGTTACTTGAGTTATATTCATATCTTGATATTTATAGGTTGTTGTGGTGATACTAAGATATGATCTCTTAAAGATCTGATATTAAACATCAAACAATATATTATGGTTTAATTTTATTATATTTGATCTACCTTTAGATCAAATCATGCTACCAAAAATAAGGTTTGATCAAAGGTCATATTGAAACTTATCGCAATCAACTTGATGATCTACTTCAATTCCATCAAGTTTAGAGAAGCTTCAATCACTTTGACAGGTTTTGTTCAAAAGCGCGAAAATTATTCGGATTTTCTATGCATGGATGCAATGCACACATCTGTGTTCAACTTAATTCTAAGCTCTAATGCTGGGATGTTACAGGCAAGCAATGCGAGAACCAAGATTGTACCTAGTTTCATTGTTAAGTGCAGCAGCTAGAAAAGCCAAATGATAGTTGGAAATATTGCTAGTGTTCTCCCTACCAAGAATACTAGTGGCAAGATAATAAGCAAAATATCTGAGTGCTGGGAGTTGAATGTTTCTTATCTTCCCACGCTGGGCTGTGCAGTCATCAACATTTGTTACTCCATGGTAGAGCTACAACAAATCAGCGGGTCGACCTTGAATCTTCTTCACCATCCCAGCCATGCAAATACCTATAATGCTGCAAAATATTTTCAATGTCATGATGATAGGCCTATCATAGATTTTGAATAACACATCTTTCCTGAAAGGGGTTTTAGTGAAAGTGAAATTCTCCACAAAAGTTTTAGTGATCAAAGCATATTGCTCACGCTCATCCTGCATATAATCGGTTAGACCAACCCTCTGAACAAGAGTTAGGAAATCATCGAGGATCCCTGTAGCTTGCAAAAAGGTAAAACAAGGGAAGGTAGAAGGGTGCGCATCCCCCTCATCTCCCTCATTACCAAAGCAGGGCGTTATAAGATCTTCGTTGTATGATGGACTAGCTCGAGAGGCTGATCTCGAAGGCCTTGTCCTCCTAGGTGCATCACTTTCAAACACTTCTCCAAAGGTATGGTTGACCATGGCCCTTTTTCTGAAATTTTTAGAAAAACATCAAACCAAATGATTTCCATGTTAATGAATGATGGAGAACTACTATAGGAACTTGCTAGAGGGCTAAACATGCACCAAAATGAAATCTCTAAGAATAGAACAAGCATGCAATCTCACACAACTTATCACCTACAGTAGAAAAATACTCAAGATACAATCCACCAATCAAAAATCTAATTGGACAAGCGGAGGAGGCACATACCAGAGAGAAATCCCTCCAAAAATCAGCAGCAAAGATGGGCTGAGAAAGGAGATCGAAATTCAGGAGAAAGAACAGCAGGAACTCGAGCTTTGAGAAAATTTCTAGTGTTTTTTGGGAGAGATAAAGAAGTGGCTGGAAGGAGGCTAAGTGGAGGGCCAGGGGTGGCCCACACCTGGGGCAGGCGCGCCACCAGGGATGTGTTGGTCTGGTGGGTCCCTGTAACACCCTCAGAATCGGACCTATGCAAGTTTGAGCAAAATTCGCCAAACCCGCATAGAAACGATTCAAAGGTGCCCACCAGGCACTTTCGTGCGGGTGGAAAACGAAGTAATAACATTACACAACAGTCCTCGATGGGACCCACAGAACAGATATATATAACAGCGACTCAAAGAGTCAAGAATACAGATATAATATACAAAGATCCAAATCACCTTGAAAACGATATAGCGTCCAGCTACGGACAAGATGCAAATGGGGCTAAGAGCCCTGAAGAATAACCAATGGCGTCCATAACCCTGCCCAGGCCAAGCCGGAAGGGTAACCCTGCTAACGACGTCGATCTCAAAACCTGCTTAAACAAAAGGGGTGCCGACAAAGGGCAAAGGAAAAAGAGGAGCGTCAGTACTGAGGCCAGTACACGGCGAGGCTAGAATTCGGCGGTCCTCGCCTACATAGGTATGGTGGACTTAGCGGCAACGGCAGCATGCACTGAACAACCTATAGAGACTCGATACAACTAACGGTTATCAGAGAGGGGTAAGAAATACCTATTCGGAACCAACCTGATACTACCATCAAACAAACCCATCCTGGTGTTTCCCCTCGAGACCAATCGAGGAAGTCAACCGAGGAAC
Organism: Avena atlantica; assembly: GCA_910589765.1. Lineage (NCBI taxonomy): Eukaryota > Viridiplantae > Streptophyta > Magnoliopsida > Poales > Poaceae > Avena > Avena atlantica. Next base: position 349,942,222 of record OU342733.1, read on the forward strand.
TCACACAGTTGGCAGTTTTACTCATTCCGTTATAGTTGCGGCACTTTACTAGTCAGGTATAGATAATTGTCCTGATGAAAGAAGCAGTGGGCCCTTTTAGTTATTCATTCCGTTGTAGTTGCAGCTATTACTAATCAGATACAAATAGCATGAGATATTCCGAAAACCCAGCAGTTGTTGGTACTTTTATTCAGCCATTTCGTTGTAGTTGCAATACTTACTAGTCAGGTACAATGGTCGCAAGCGACACTTCAAACAAGCATTTGTGGGCAGCATTAATTAGCCATTCCATTATAGTGAAGCTGATTACTAGTCATTATAAAGTCAAATTTATAGCAATAAACTTTAGTTATGCTTGTCTATGGTCGAGATACTGTGCTCCAAGTCGTCCATAACCGCGGACACGGCTTTCAGAAAGTTTTACCCGGCCGGGGTGCACCAATAGAAACACACACTCGATCAACCTCGGAAAAACCAAATCAAAACCCAACGAGGCTTTCACGACAAAGCAATCACAAGATTCAGAAATATTTCAGGGGGCCACCCCTTAAGTAGATTCCGCAACGAAGTAAGCTAGCTCCGAGACGGCCTCAAGGTCTGCGACAATGGCTGTAAGCGACTGGGAACCCGAAAACTCGGGGTGTCTATACCGCGTAATCAATCCGCTTACCTAAACAGTACAGTGTGCTATCTGTCGCACAATCGTAAATAAAGCGGTAAAACATGGCATAAGTACAGGATCGTAAATAAAACCTCAAACTAGTTTGTGGCCCCAAGAAATAAGACTGAATCAAGCTCTGGCTCAGGGGGGTCCCATATACCTCCCGGATGTGGATAGCGCGATAAATCAAGGAACAGGTATCAAGTACTCGGGGTCTTACGGGACACAAGTGGGCGTTCGGAAACCAAATATTATCTATCACCCACCGATGCCTCTTCTTATTTCAATTTTAGTTGTTAAACAGAAATTAAAGTGACGATAAGTAAAACTAGGATCATCTCCAACATCAACATGCGGCCAAGCATCAGCAACTGTGGCATATGACGACACACATCAGCACTTGAGCAAGCAACTACGACGCGCAAGTCCAACTATCTACCAAACAACAGGTAATAGGATGTGTCCAAGGCAATATAGGGCTGCACGGTATATCACAGGTACGGAAACTAAAGCATCGCAACACAGATAGCAATAGATCAACAGGAGGGAATAAATACTATAAAAGTAAGATAGGTAGAAAGGGGGAGATGCTCGCCTGAAAACATTGTCGAAGGGTTCAACCGAAGATCGGTGCGAAGCTCACATCAACTCAACGGCCTTATCCGCGAAGAAGCAAAACACTAGAAGAAACACCGGATGCGCTATTTAATACAACGACAGAAGATCGGCATGATGCATGTATGATGCATGACATGGCAAGGTGCGATGCAATTAGGTCATATTAAGCGGAACCGGGGTCCCGACAATTATTAAATGGTTCAAGTTGTTTAGAACCCTGTGGCATCCCGCAAAACCACTACTAGAAAATCGCGTTGAATTTGTGCATTGCATCGTCATCATCATGCATTGTTTGCCAAAACTGTTTTCGCGAAGCCCGTTTTGTTTTATAAAACGCCCCGTCTTTTATTCAAACGCCAAAACCGGGTCCCCGAAATATTTTGTTTTGGCCGCTATCGGGTTGCAGACGGCCCGTTTAAATCAAATAAAATATTTATTTATTTTAGCGGGGCAGTCGAACGGGCCGTTTTAGCCCGAACGACCACCCCAGAAAAACCAGATCGGTCCATCCTGCCGCCCCATCTAAACCTAGACCCACCTAAAACTCTACCCACAACCCCTGGCCACCTCACTCTGGCCAATCACATCATGCCACCTCAGCGCCTCTCCCCTCTATCCAATCCCCAAGCGCCACATGGCCTCTCACCCACCCCCCCTCTCTCTCTCTCCTCTTTCCCCTCCACTCACACAACCCACCAACCCCCCCCCCCCAAACTCACCCCAGCCGGCCACGCACGCCTACCAGCCTCTCAACTCACCCCTATGACCCCCGGGACCCACTCCCGCGTGGCCCCCGCTGCCCAGCGCCCCACCCACACATGCACTCAACGCCACACCTGCCTGTCCCCCTCCTGCTGGCCCACGCCCTGGCCCCACCCCACGCCCCCGCGTCCCGCACCTCCTTCTTCCTCTCAGGCACCCCGCACGCGCCCTCTCAGCTCGCCCTCGCTCTGCTCGCCGCGCGAGCAACCCCCCAGGCCGCGCGCAGCCTCGCCCCCTCGCCGGCCCTCCTCGCCGGAGCCCGCGAGCGCCGCCCGCTAGCCTCGCCGCCGGCCTCCCTCACGCCTCCGCGCCGCTCGCCCTCGCCCTCTGCACCAACCGCGTCCGCCGGACCCGTCCGCTTCCTCTCCTCCCGCTCGCCGGACCGACCCTCGCCGACGGCGCCTCGACCTCCGCATCCTCGACGCGACCCCGGCCCGCCTCTGCCGGCTCCTCCCGCGCCCGCCGGCGCGCCGCCTCACGTCACCGCCCGCCCCGCATCGCCGTCCGCCTCCTCGGCCCGGCCCGACCTCGCCGGCTCTCCCCCGCGGGCGCCCCGCCGCTCGCGCGCCGAGCTCGACGTCCGCCGGCGCCCGAGCCTGCCACCCCCGGCCCTCAGCTCCCCGCGTCCCCGACCCCAGGCCCCCGCTCAAGCTCCCCCGATCCGCCCCGCAGCGAGCCGCCTCCCCCGCGAGCGCCGCTCCGCCGCTCTACCTGGGCCCGCCTGCTCCGCCCCCGTGCTAGCCCCAGGCGCCGCCGCCGGCCACCTCGGCGCCAGGCGCCGACCCGCGCCCCTGCATCTCGCCAGCCCTGGCGCGCCGCGGCCACCGTCTCCGCCGCCTGCATCGGTCCCGCGCCGCCGTCCGTCCCCATCGCCGCTGCCAGGTGGGCCACCTCCTGCCGCAGTTGCATGTGCTGCAGATGGGCCACCTCTGTGCTCTAGTGGAAACGCGTCAAGAACTTCAGTACCCCCTCGAACGCGACAAGTACCACCTCGAGGGACGAACCCCGGACTCCAAGTTCCCCGAAGCCCGTGTAGGGGCAGATCCCGAGATCGACGCCGACTCGATCGAACCAGATGGACCAACAGAGCCAGAACCTCGTGATCTCCTTCCCGGAAGCATTGACGCCGCGCGAAAAGATCTTCGTCACGGAAACCCCGACGCCAAGATCTCCCTCTCGGACCCGAAGCCGTCAAGACCCTGGAGACCCCGACATCGGACGACAGGATCATCGACACGGAACCGAAGACACATGTACGGAAAGTACTTCCTCGAGGACGTCAATACTTCACTCCTGACGCGAGAACCCTGACGCCAAGACCGCCACCGGAACGCCAAGTTTTCCACTTTGAACGCCATGACCGACAACATGACCCGAAGACCCCGGAGGCGCCAAGACCTACCCCTGAATCCGAGAACTCTCCCGCCGATCCCGCATCCGTCGAACCCTAAACCCTGGACCCTGACCCCGAACCCCGGAACCCCAAGTTCGCCGAACCCTAAATGTGTGACCCTTTTCCTCAAACCCTATTTTTATAACATAACAACTTGTTGCATGTTTAATTGTCATCTCGCATGCATATCTGTGGTTTGGGGGCCTTATGCCGATTCACCTCATAATTAAATATGGGGCCCATATGCGGGAAAATTCAGTCGTATATTGGCCTCATTTAAATTTGTGTAGCGAACCCGGTACTATCTCTTGCCTTGTTAAAACAACATTTAACTTGCGGGGGTTCTAAACAACTTGCACCGTTTAATTAATTGTCGGGACCCCGGTTCCGCTTAATATGACCTAATTGCATCACACCTTGCCATGCCATGCATCATACATGCATCATGACGATCTTCTGCCTTAGTATTAAATATTGCATCCGGTGTTTATTCTAGTGTTTTGCTTCTTCGCGGATAAGGCCGTTGAGTTGATGTGAGCATCGCCCCGATCTTCGGTTGAACCTTCGACAATGTTTTCAGGCGAGCATCTCCCTCTTTCTACCTATCTTACTTTTATAGTCTTTATTCCCTCCTGTTGATCTATTGCTATCTGTGTTGCGATGCTCTAGATTCCGTACCCTTGATATCCCTTACAACCATATATTGCCTTGGACACACCCTATTGCCTGTTGTTTGGTAGCTAGCTGGTCTTGCGCGTCGCCGTCGCTTGCTATATCGCTGTTGCGGGTCGTCAAGTGCCACAGTTGCTGATGTATTGCCGCATGATGTTGATGTTGGAGATGATTCTAGTTTTACTTATTGTTCACTTTGATTTCTGTTTAACAACTAAAATTGAAATAAGCAGAGGCATCGGTGGGTGATAGATTATATTTGGTTTCCGAACGCCCACTTGTGTCCCGTAAGACCCCGAGTACTTGATACCTGTTCCTTGATTTATCGCGCTATCCACATCCGGGAGGTATATGGGACCCCCCTGAGCCAGAGCTTGATTCAGTCTTATTTCTTGGGGCCACGAACTAGTTTGGGGCTTTATTACTATCCTGTACTTATGCCATGTTTACTGCTTTATTTACGATTGTGCGAGGTACTGCACACTGTACTGTTTAGGATCTGTGACCCGTTTACGTGGTATCGACAGTCCCCGTTTGGGGATCTGCTGTCGTTTACCGCCGGCCCCACAAACTTTGGGGTCCGTCTCGGAGCTAGCTTACTTCGTTGCGGGTATACTCCCAGGGGTGGCCCCCTGAAATATTTCTGAATCCTGTGATTGTTCAGTCGTGAAAGCCTCGTTGGGTTTTGATTTGGTTTTTCCGAGGTTGATCGAGTGTGTGTTGCTATTGGTGCACCCCGGCCGGGTAAAACTTTCTGAAAGCCGTGTCCGCGGATATGGACGACTTGGAGCACAGTATCTCGACCATAGACAAGCATAACTAAAGTTTATTGCTATAAATTTGACTTATAATGACTAGTAATCAGCTTCACTATAACAGAATGGCTAATTAATACTGCCCACAATTGCTTGATTGGATTGTCGCTCGCGACCATTGTACCTGACTAGTAAGTATTGCAACTACAACGGAATGGCTAAATAAAAGTACCAACAACTGCTGGGTTTTGGGTTATCTCATGCTAATCCTATCTGACTAGTAAGTGTTGCCACTATAACGGAATGATTAACTAAAAGTGCCCACTGCTTATTCTATCAGGATGATTATCTATACCTGACTAGTAATTGCTGCAACGATAACCGAATAAATAAAACTGCCAACTGTGTGAGTTCCTCGGTTGACTTCCTCATTTGGTCTCGAGGGGGAAACACCAGGATGGGTTTGTTTGGTGTTAGCTTCATGGTTGGATCCGGATAGGTCTATCTTACCCCTCTCTGGTTGCCGCTAGTTGTATCGAGTCTCTATAGGTTGTTTAATGCATGCTGCCGCTGCCGCTCAGTCCACCATACCTATGTAGGCGAGGACCGCCGAATTCTAGCCTCGCCGTGTACTGGCCTCAGTACTGACGCTCCTTCTTTGTTTTCTGCTTTGCCCTTTGTCGGCACCCCTTTTGTTAAGCAGGTTTTGAGATCGACGCCGTTAGCAGGGTTACCCTTCCGGCTTGGCCTGGGCAGGGTTATGGACGCCATTGGTTATTCTTCAGGGCTCTTAGCCCCATTTGCATCTTGTCCGTAGTCGGACGCTCTATCGCTTTCAAGGTGATTTGGATCTTTGTATAATATATCTGTATTCTTGGCTCCTTGAGTCGCTGTTATATATATCTGTTCTGTGGGTCCCATCGAGGACTGTCGCGTAATGTTATTACTTCGTTTTCCACCCGCACAAAAGTGCCTGGTGGGCACCTTTGAATCGTTTCTATGCGGGTTTTGGTGAATTTTGCCCAAACTTGCATAGGTCCGATTCTGAGGGTGTTACAGAGTGGTATCAGAGCTCAGCAGTTGCGATACCCCACAAGTCCAGCCTGTAGGATAACCTAGCTAACGGCCGAAGTAGAGTGTCAAAACTATTTTCTAAAAATCGGTTGGATAGTTCTGATTAGGTCTGATTTTACTCCTTACCCCTCTGCTATTCTCCTCTTACCTCTACGTGTTTTGAATCCGCTCTCATCTCTTTCTTCGAGTCCAGGATTTCTCGTGGTTGGGTTTCCGTCGTACCTTCAGGGTTTCGCTTTCTCCCTTTGGTAACGGAGGTGCTACGATCATCAATCTGCAACTTGTCTGTTGTACCCTTCATCCGATCTTTTGTTCTTGAGCTCTTTATCCGTATGTGTTCCTTGCTGGATATCAGTGTCGTTGAAAAAAAACATATGAGAAGGACGAGCTTTGGTGAAGTTGGGGTTAACCTTGAGCATGTGTTGTTCATGCCAATGGAACCACCGCGAAACCTAATCAGTGTGTCTTTCATACGATTTCTGCTGGCAACACTCCCTTGTTTCCGAACCTCGCTTGTCGAGATCTTCAGTCTAATTCCGAGAGTTGGATGCTTAATCCGTTTATTCGTGTGCAGAGTAATGGTTTGAGTGCGGGATGGAGTAGCTACCCTACCACTGCTCTTATCATTCGCTCTTGTACGTCGAATCAGTGGATCCAGCACTTTTACTCCGTCCACGGAAGTTAGGGGTGGCTTTATTTGCGATACCTCTACCTTCGACCTTTTGTTCCCGGAGTGTTCTCTCGACGATCCGGAGCAACGACCCTTTGTTGGTGGTGTCGCCGATTTCAAGATGGAGGAGGAACCCTCGTTAGTGGTGTCGCGAGGATCTACGCAACGCAAGAAGCTACAGACCGCCGACCTTCCTTCCGGTACCATGAGGCGGATCTCGAGGGCGAGATCCATTGTTAGTGGTGTCGATTTGTGGCATCCCGCAAAACCACTACTAGAAAATCGCGTTGAATTTGTGCATTGCATCGTCATCATCATGCATTGTTTGCCAAAACTGTTTTCGTGAAGCCCGTTTTGTTTTATAAAACGCCCCGTCTTTTATTCAAACGCCAAAACCGGGTCCCCGAAATATTTTGTTTTGGCCGCTATCGGGTTGCAGACGGCCCGTTTAAATCAAATAAAATATTTATTTATTTTAGCGGGGCAGTCGAACGGGCCGTTTTAGCCCGAACGACCACCCCAGAAAAACCAGATCGGTCCATCCTGCCGCCCCATCTAAACCTAGACCCACCTAAAACTCTACCCACAACCCCTGGCCACCTCACTCTGGCCAATCACATCATGCCACCTCAGCGCCTCTCCCCTCTATCCAATCCCCAAGCGCCACATGGCCTCTCACCCACCCCCCCTCTCTCTCTCCTCTTTCCCCTCCACTCACACAACCCACCAACCCCCCCAAACTCACCCCAGCCGGCCACGCACGCCTACCAGCCTCTCAACTCACCCCTATGACCCCCGGGACCCACTCCCGCGTGGCCCCCGCTGCCCAGCGCCCCACCCACACATGCACTCAACGCCACACCTGCCTGTCCCCCCTCCTGCTGGCCCACGCCCTGGCCCCACCCCACGCCCCCGCGTCCCGCACCTCCTTCTTCCTCTCAGGCACCCCGCACGCGCCCTCTCAGCTCGCCCTCGCTCTGCTCGCCGCGCGAGCAACCCCCCAGGCCGCGCGCAGCCTCGCCCCCTCGCCGGCCCTCCTCGCCGGAGCCCGCGAGCGCCGCCCGCTAGCCTCGCCGCCGGCCTCCCTCACGCCTCCGCGCCGCTCGCCCTCGCCCTCTGCACCAACCGCGTCCGCCGGACCCGTCCGCTTCCTCTCCTCCCGCTCGCCGGACCGACCCTCGCCGACGGCGCCTCGACCTCCGCATCCTCGACGCGACCCCGGCCCGCCTCTGCCGGCTCCTCCCGCGCCCGCCGGCGCGCCGCCTCACGTCACCGCCCGCCCCGCATCGCCGTCCGCCTCCTCGGCCCCGGCCCGACCTCGCCGGCTCTCCCCCGCGGGCGCCCCGCCGCTCGCGCGCCGAGCTCGACGTCCGCCGGCGCCCGAGCCTGCCACCCCCGGCCCTCAGCTCCCCGCGTCCCCGACCCCAGGCCCCCGCTCAAGCTCCCCCGATCCGCCCCGCAGCGAGCCGCCTCCCCCGCGAGCGCCGCTCCGCCGCTCTACCTGGGCCCGCCTGCTCCGCCCCCGTGCTAGCCCCAGGCGCCGCCGCCGGCCACCTCGGCGGCAGGCGCCGACCCGCGCCCCTGCATCTCGCCAGCCCTGGCGCGCCGCGGCCACCGTCTCCGCCGCCTGCATCGGTCCCGCGCCGCCGTCCGTCCCCATCGCCGCTGCCAGGTGGGCCACCTCCTGCCGCAGTTGCATGTGCTGCAGATGGGCCACCTCTGTGCTCTAGTGGAAACGCGTCAAGAACTTCAGTACCCCCTCGAACGCGACAAGTACCACCTCGAGGGACGAACCCCGGACTCCAAGTTCCCCGAAGCCCGTGTAGGGGCAGATCCCGAGATCGACGCCGACTCGATCGAACCAGATGGACTAACAGAGCCAGAACCTCGTGATCTCCTTCCCGGAAGCATTGACGCCGCGCGACAAGATCTTCGTCACGGAAACCCCGACGCCAAGATCTCCCTCTCGGACCCGAAGCCGTCAAGACCCTGGAGACCCCGACATCGGACGACAGGATCATCGACACGGAACCGAAGACACATGTACGGAAAGTACTTCCTCGAGGACGTCAATACTTCACTCCTGACGCGAGAACCCTGACGCCAAGACCGCCACCGGAACGCCAAGTTTTCCACTTTGAACGCCATGACCGACAACATGACCCGAAGACCCCGGAGGCGCCAAGACCTACCCCTGAATCCGAGAACGCTCCCGCCGATCCCGCATCCGTCGAACCCTAAACCCTGGACCCTGACCCCGAACCCCGGAACCCCAAGTTCGCCGAACCCTAAATGTGTGACCCTTTTCCTCAAACCCTATTTTTATAACATAACAACTTGTTGCATGTTTAATTGTCATCTCGCATGCATATCTGTGGTTTGGGGGCCTTATGCCGATTCACCTCATAATTAAATATGGGGCCCATATGCGGGAAAATTCAGTCGTATATTGGCCTCATTTAAATTTGTGTAGCGAACCCGGTACTATCTCTTGCCTTGTTAAAACAACATTTAACTTGCGGGGGTTCTAAACAACTTGCACCGTTTAATTAATTGTCGGGACCCCGGTTCCGCTTAATATGACCTAATTGCATCACACCTTGCCATGCCATGCATCATACATGCATCATGCCGATCTTCTGCCTTAGTATTAAATATTGCATCCGGTGTTTATTCTAGTGTTTTGCTTCTTCGCGGATAAGGCCGTTGAGTTGATGTGAGCATCGCCCCGATCTTCGGTTGAACCTTCGACAATGTTTTCAGGCGAGCATCTCCCTCTTTCTACCTATCTTACTTTTATAGTCTTTATTCCCTCCTGTTGATCTATTGCTATCTGTGTTGCGATGCTCTAGATTCCGTACCCTTGATATCCCTTACAACCATATATTGCCTTGGACACACCCTATTGCCCGTTGTTTGGTAGCTAGCTGGTCTTGCGCGTCGCCGTCGCTTGCTATATCGCTGTTGCGGGTCGTCAAGTGCCACAGTTGCTGATGTATTGCCGCATGATGTTGATGTTGGAGATGATTCTAGTTTTACTTATTGTTCACTTTGATTTCTGTTTAACAACTAAAATTGAAATAAGCAGAGGCATCGGTGGGTGATAGATTATATTTGGTTTCCGAACGCCCACTTGTGTCCCGTAAGACCCCGAGTACTTGATACCTGTTCCTTGATTTATCGCGCTATCCACATCCGGGAGGTATATGGGACCCCCCTGAGCCAGAGCTTGATTCAGTCTTATTTCTTGGGGCCACGAACTAGTTTGGGGCTTTATTACTATCCTGTACTTATGCCATGTTTACTGCTTTATTTACGATTGTGCGAGGTACTGCACACTGTACTGTTTAGGATCTGTGACCTGTTTACGTGGTATCGACAGTCCCCGTTTGGGGATCTGCTGTCGTTTACCGCCGGCCCCACAAACTTTGGGGTCCGTCTCGGAGCTAGCTTACTTCGTTGCGGGTATACTCCCAGGGGTGGCCCCCTGAAATATTTCTGAATCCTGTGATTGTTCAGTCGTGAAAGCCTCGTTGGGTTTTGATTTGGTTTTTCCGAGGTTGATCGAGTGTGTGTTGCTATTGGTGCACCCCGGCCGGGTAAAACTTTCTGAAAGCCGTGTCCGCGGATATGGACGACTTGGAGCACAGTATCTCGACCATAGACAAGCATAACTAAAGTTTATTGCTATAAATTTGACTTATAATGACTAGTAATCAGCTTCACTATAACGGAATGGCTAATTAATACTGCCCACAATTGCTTGATTGGATTGTCGCTCGCGACCATTGTACCTGACTAGTAAGTATTGCAACTACAACGGAATGGCTGAATAAAAGTACCAACAACTGCTGGGTTTTGGGTTATCTCATGCTAATCCTATCTGACTAGTAAGTGTTGCCACTATAACGGAATGATTAACTAAAAGTGCCCACTGCTTATTCTATCAGGATGATTATCTATACCTGACTAGTAATTGCTGCAACGATAACCGAATAAATAAAACTGCCAACTGTGTGAGTTCCTCGGTTGACTTCCTCGTTTGGTCTCGAGGGGGAAACACCAGGATGGGTTTGTTTGGTGTTAGCTGCATGGTTGGATCCGGATAGGTCTATCTTACCCCTCTCTGGTTGCCGCTAGTTGTATCGAGTCTCTATAGGTTGTTTAATGCATGCTGCCGCTGCCGCTCAGTCCACCATACCTATGTAGGCGAGGACCGCCGAATTCTAGCCTCGCCGTGTACTGGCCTCAGTACTGACGCTCCTTCTTTGTTTTCTGCTTTGCCCTTTGTCGGCACCCCTTTTGTTAAGCAGGTTTTGAGATCGACGCCGTTAGCAGGGTTACCCTTCCGGCTTGGCCTGGGCAGGGTTATGGACGCCATTGGTTATTCTTCAGGGCTCTTAGCCCCATTTGCATCTTGTCCGTAGTCGGACGCTCTATCGCTTTCAAGGTGATTTGGATCTTTGTATAATATATCTGTATTCTTGGCTCCTTGAGTCGCTGTTATATATATCTGTTCTGTGGGTCCCATCGAGGACTGTCGCGTAATGTTATTACTTCGTTTTCCACCCGCACGAAAGTGCCTGGTGGGCACCTTTGAATCGTTTCTATGCGGGTTTTGGTGAATTTTGCCCAAACTTGCATAGGTCCGATTCTGAGGGTGTTACAAACCCCCGCAATTTAAATGTTGTATTAACAAGGCAAGATAAGATACCGGTTCGTTACACAAGTTTAAATGAGGCCAATATAAGTCTAGATTTGCCCGCATATGAGCCCCATATTTAATTATTGGGTGAATCGGCATAAGGCCCCCAAACCACATGAATGTATGCATGCATGACCAATTAAATATGCAACAATTTGTTATTATGTTATAAAATAGGGTTTCGGGAAGGGGTGCACACTTTAGAGGGTACTCGACGGACTTGAGGTTCCGGGGTTCGGGGTTCGGGGTCGGTCTCAGGGTCCAGGGTTCGACGGGTCGGCGAGGTTCGGATCTGGGGTTCGACGGAATCGTTCTCGGCGGGCTCGTTCTCGAACATCAGAGGTAGTCCTTGTCGCGTCCGGAAAGCAGGACTTGGGTTGCTGTTGTTCTTGTCGTATGCGGATCTTGTCGCATTCGCGGTCCCCGGGTCATGACGACGGTTATGGCGTTCGGGGTGAAGCACTTGGCGTTGGCGGAATCGGTCTTCGGCGTCGGTGTCCTCGGGTTTGCTTCAATCGGGTCCATGACGGAGTACTTGTCGCACATATGGTCTTCGGGTCCAGCTCCGGGTTCGGTCTTCGGGGGTTCCGACTATCGGACAATGCTCCGTGTAGTATATCTTGACGCTACGAGGGTGTCGAGTCCAGGGGCCTTGTGCAACTTGTCGGGGCGTCCTTGGGGGTGGATCTCGGCGTGTCGAGGTTCGGTCTTCGAGTCCGTGAACGGGCATCGGATCCGCATCTATGTAGAAGATCTTGGCGTGTCGCGTGTTTTCGGTCTTGCATCTCCGGTGGCGTTGCGAACCTTCGACCAACACACAGCGTTGCATCTTCTGCCGGAACAGAGGCCGACGGAAGCGGAAGGAGCGGGCCCGGGGAGGATTGGCGCTGGCTGCACGGGACGATGGCGTCAGGGACACGGGCCGGCTCGGGCTCAGGGCGCTTGAGGACGAGGGAGCGGCCCTGGCTGCGTGCGGCGGAGCGGGACTTGCGGGCCGCGGAGGGGCAGGCCGCGCCGGCGGGCGGCGGGCGCCAGAGGAGCAGAGGCGGCGCGAGCTGGGCTTGACGCGCGGAGGCGGAGGTGGCACAGGCGGCGGCACAGACGGCGGGGAGAGCGCCGCAGGGCGGAGCTCGGGACGGTGGCCAGGGCACGCGCGCGAGCGGCGGGGAGGATGGGTGGCGGCAGGCTGGCGAGAGGCGCACGGCGGGGGTCGCTCAGGGGAGGGCGAGCGGGAGAGTGGGTGGACGGCGAGGGCGGTGGCGATGGAGGTGGGCTCTGGGGCGGCGACGGAGGACGGTGGTGGTTGGTGGCGAGGCGGGGCAGGTCTGAGGGAAGGAGGAGCAGCGGGGTGGGGTGCGGCTGCGCGGCGGAGAGGGAGCCGGAGGCGGGGTGGCCGGAGCGGGAGGGCCTGGGCACGGCGGAGGTCGCCGGCGGCGATGCGGGGTGGGGAGCGCGGGGGTAGAGGAGCGGAGAACGCGCGGCGGTGGGGAGCGGCGCGCCAGGGAAGAGGAACAGGAGAGGAGGAGGGAGGTGGGTCGCGCGTGGGGGAAGGCTGGTGGTGGGCCAGGGGAGAAGGGGGCCCACGTGCAGAGAGAGGGAGGGCTGGGGCGTGTGCCGGGCGCGTGCCTGCGCGTGTAACACGCGTGCAGGGCGCGTGGCCAGCGCGTGTAGGCGTGTGCTGAGCGCGTGTAGGGCGCGGGGGTTGGCAAGTGGGTCCAGGGCGGGTCAGGAGGGATTGGGTGAGAAAGGGAAAGGAGGGGGCTGGACGCGGTGGGTCCTGGGTGGGCCACGCGGCCAGGTAGGGAGAGGCTGGCCGGTGGGACCCGCAGGGAGAGAGGAGAGATGAGAGAGTGGGTCGGTTTGGGGAGGGAGAGAGGAGTGGGTGAGGTGGAGCTATCTGATTGGTTGGGGGGTTGGGCCAGGGAGTGTGGGTAGAATTTTAGGTGGACTTAGGGTTTAGATGGGCGGGCAGGTGGACCGATTTGAAAACAGGGGTGGTCGTTCGGGTCTACTCGGCCCGTTCGACTGCCCCACTAAAATAAATATAAATCTTATTTGTTTTAATTGGACCATTTGCAAACCGATAGCAACAAAACAAAATACTCCGGAACCCCGGGGTTTGGCGTTTAAATAAAGATGGGCGTTTTAGAAAACAAAACGGGCGTTGCGAAAATAATTTTGGCAAACAATGCATGATGATGACGATGCAATGCACAAATTCAACGCGATTTTCTAGTAGTGGTTTTTGCGGGATGCCACAATTCGACACCACTAACAAGGGATCTCGCCCTCGAGATCCGCCTCATGGTATCGGAAGGAAGGTCGGCGATCTGCATCTTCTCGCTTCGTGTAGATCCTCGCGACACCACTAACAAAGGGTCGTTGTCCGTGATCGTCGAGAGAACACTCCGGAAACAAAAGGTCGAAGGTAGAGGTATCGCAAATAAAGCCACCCCTAACTTCGATGGAAAGGGGAACCGATGCATTCTCATCCACTTCAATGTACAAAAGCGAATAGAAGGGGTAGTCGGCATGGGGGCCAATCCATCACGCACCCAAACTATTACTCCGCACAATCAGTGGAAAAACGTGCAACCATTCTCGGAATCAGACTGAAGATCTTCATAGGTGGTATCCGGAACAAAGGGATGCTGCCAGCAGAAATCGTATGAAAAACACAATGATTATGTTTCGCGATGGTTCCATTGGCATGAACAACACGTGCTCAAGGTCGACTCCAACTTCACCAAAGCTCGTCCTTCTCATATGTTTTTCAACGACACTGATATCCAGCAAGGAACACATCTGGATAAAGAGCTCAAGAACAAAAGATCGGATGGAGGGTACAACAGACAAGCTGCAGATTGATGATCGTAGCACCTCCGTTACAAAAAGGGAAAAAGAGAAACCCTGAAGGTACGACGGAATCCCAACCACGAGAAATCCTGGACTCGAAGAGAGAGAAGAGAGCGGATTCAAAACACGTCGAGATAAGAGGTGAATAGCAGAGGGGTAAGGAGTAAAATCAGACCTATTCAGAACTATCCAACCGATTTTTCAAAATAGTTTTGACACTCTACTTCGGCCGTTAGCTAGGTTATCCTACAGGCTGGACTTGTGGGGTATCGCAACTGCTGAGCTCTGATACCACTCTGTAACACCCTCAGAATCGGACCTATGCAAGTTTGAGAAAAATTCGCCAAACCCGCATAGAAACGATTCAAAGGTGCCCACCAGGCACTTTCGTGCGGGTGGAAAACGAAGTAATAACATTACACAACAGTCCTCGATGGGACCCACAGAACAGATATATATAACAGCGACTCAAAGAGTCAAGAATACAGATATAATATACAAAGATCCAAATCACCTTGAAAACGATATAGCGTCCAGCTACGGACAAGATGCAAATGGGGCTAAGAGCCCTGAAGAATAACCAATGGCGTCCATAACCCTGCCCAGGCCAAGCCGGAAGGGTAACCCTGCTAACGACGTCGATCTCAAAACCTGCTTAAACAAAAGGGGTGCCGACAAAGGGCAAAGGAAAAAGAGGAGCGTCAGTACTGAGGCCAGTACACGGCGAGGCTAGAATTCGGCGGTCCTCTCCTACATAGGTATGGTGGACTTAGCGGCAACGGCAGCATGCACTGAACAACCTATAGAGACTCGATAAAACTAACGGTTATCAGAGAGGGTTAAGAAATACCTATTCGGAACCAACCTGATACTACCATCAAACAAACCCATCCTGGTGTTTCCCCTCGAGACCAATCGAGGAAGTCAACCGAGGAACTCACACAGTTGGCAGTTTTACTCATTCCGTTATAGTTGCGGCACTTTACTAGTCAGGTATAGATAATTGTCCTGATGAAAGAAGCAGTGGGCCCTTTTAGTTATTCATTCCGTTGTAGTTGCAGCTATTACTAATCAGATACAAATAGCATGAGATATTCCGAAAACCCAGCAGTTGTTGGTACTTTTATTCAGCCATTTCGTTGTAGTTGCAATACTTACTAGTCAGGTACAATGGTCGCAAGCGACACTTCAAACAAGCATTTGTGGGCAGCATTAATTAGCCATTCCATTATAGTGAAGCTGATTACTAGTCATTATAAAGTCAAATTTATAGCAATAAACTTTAGTTATGCTTGTCTATGGTCGATATACTGTGCTCCAAGTCGTCCATAACCGCGGACACGGCTTTCAGAAAGTTTTACCCGGCCGGGGTGCACCAATAGAAACACACACTCGATCAACCTCGGAAAAACCAAATCAAAACCCAACGAGGCTTTCACGACAAAGCAATCACAAGATTCAGAAATATTTCAGGGGGCCACCCCTTAAGTAGATTCCGCAACGAAGTAAGCTAGCTCCGAGACGGCCTCAAGGTCTGCGACAATGGCTGTAAGCGACTGGGAACCCGAAAACTCGGGGTGTCGATACCGCGTAATCACTCCGCTTACCTAAACAGTACAGTGTGCTATCTGTCGCACAATCGTAAATAAAGCGGTAAAACATGGCATAAGTACAGGATCGTAAATAAAACCTCAAACTAGTTTGTGGCCCCAAGAAATAAGACTGAATCAAGCTCTGGCTCAGGGGGGTCCCATATACCTCCCGGATGTGGATAGCGCGATAAATCAAGGAACAGGTATCAAGTACTCGGGGTCTTACGGGACACAAGTGGGCGTTCGGAAACCAAATATTATCTATCACCCACCGATGCCTCTGCTTATTTCAATTTTAGTTGTTAAACAGAAATTAAAGTGACGATAAGTAAAACTAGGATCATCTCCAACATCAACATGCGGCCAAGCATCAGCAACTGTGGCATATGACGACACACATCAGCACTTGAGCAAGCAACTACGACGCGCAAGTCCAACTATCTACCAAACAACAGGTAATAGGATGTGTCCAAGGCAATATAGGGCTGCACGGTATATCACAGGTACGGAAACTAAAGCATCGCAACACAGATAGCAATAGATCAACAGGAGGGAATAAATACTATAAAAGTAAGATAGGTAGAAAGGGGGAGATGCTCGCCTGAAAACATTGTCGAAGGGTTCAACCGAAGATCGGGGCGAAGCTCACATCAACTCAACGGCCTTATCCGCGAAGAAGCAAAACACTAGAAGAAACACCGGATGCGCTATTTAATACAACGACAGAAGATCGGCATGATGCATGTATGATGCATGACATGGCAAGGTGCGATGCAATTAGGTCATATTAAGCGGAACCGGGGTCCCGACAATTATTAAATGGTTCAAGTTGTTTAGAACCCCCGCAATTTAAATGTTGTATTAACAAGGCAAGATAAGATACCGGTTCGTTACACAAGTTTAAATGAGGCCAATATAAGTCTAGATTTGCCCGCATATGAGCCCCATATTTAATTATTAGGTGAATCGGCATAAGGCCCCCAAACCACATGAATGTATGCATGCATGACCAATTAAATATGCAACAATTTGTTATTATGTTATAAAATAGGGTTTCGGGAAGGGGTGCACACTTTAGAGGGTACTCGACGGACTTGAGGTTCCGGGGTTCGGGGTTCGGGGTCGGTCTCAGGGTCCAGGGTTCGACGGGTCGGCGAGGTTCGGATCTGGGGTTCGACGGAATCGTTCTCGGCGGGCTCGTTCTCGAACATCAGAGGTAGTCCTTGTCGCGTCCGGAAAGCAGGACTTGGGTCGCTGTTGTTCTTGTCGTATGCGGATCTTGTCGCATTCGCGGTCCCCGGGTCATGATGACGGTTATGGCGTTCGGGGTGAAGCACTTGGCGTTGGCGGAATCGGTCTTCGGCGTCGGTGTCCTCGGGTTTGCTTCAATCGGGTCCATGACGGAGTACTTGTCGCACATATGGTCTTCGGGTCCAGCTCCGGGTTCGGTCTTCGGGGGTTCCGACTATCGGACAATGCTCCGTGTAGTAGATCTTGACGCTACGAGGGTGTCGAGTCCAGGGGACTTGTGCAACTTGTCGGGGCGTCCTTGGGGTTGGATCTCGGCGTGTCGAGGTTCGGTCTTCGAGTCCGTGAACGGGCATCGGATCCGCATCTATGTAGAAGATCTTGGCGTGTCGCGTGTTTTCGGTCTTGCATCTCCGGTGGCGTTGCGAACCTTCGACCAACACACAGCGTTGCATCTTCTGCCGGAACAGAGGCCGACGGAAGCGGAAGGAGCGGGCCCGGGGAGGATTGGCGCTGGCTGCACGGGACGATGGCGTCAGGGACACGGGCCGGCTCGGGCTCAGGGCGCTTGAGGACGAGGGAGCGGCCCTGGCTGCGTGCGGCGGAGCGGGACTTGCGGGCCGCGGAGGGGCAGGCCGCGCCGGCGGGCGGCGGGCGCCAGAGGAGCAGAGGCGGCGCGAGCTGGGCTTGACGCGCGGAGGCGGAGGCGGCACAGGCGGCGGCACAGACGGCGGGGAGAGGGCCGCAGGGCGGAGCTCGGGACGGTGGCCAGGGCACGCGCGCGAGCGGCGGGGAGGATGGGTGGCGGCAACCTGGCGAGAGGCGCACGGCGGGGGTCGCTCAGGGGAGGGCGAGCGGGAGAGTGGGTGGACGGCGAGGGCGGTGGCGATGGAGGTGGGCTCTGGGGCGGCGACGGAGGACGGTGGTGGTTGGTGGCGAGGCGGGGCAGGTCTGAGGGAAGGAGGAGCAGCGGGGTGGGGTGCGGCTGCGCGGCGGAGAGGGAGCCGGAGGCGGGGTGGCCGGAGCGGGAGGGCCTGGGCACGGCGGAGGTCGCCGGCGGCGATGCGGGGTGGGGAGCGCGGGGGTAGAGGAGCGGAGAACGCGCGGCGGTGGGGAGCGGCGCGCCAGGGAAGAGGAACAGGAGAGGAGGAGGGAGGTGGGTCGCGCGTGGGGGAAGGCTGGTGGTGGGCCAGGGGAGAAGGGGGCCCACGTGCAGAGAGAGGGAGGGCTGGGGCGTGTGTCGGGCGCGTGCCTGCGCGTGTAACACGCGTGCAGGGCGCGTGGCCAGCGCGTGTAGGCGTGTGCTGAGCGCGTGTAGGGCGCGGGGGTTGGCAAGTGGGTCCAGGGCGGGTCAGGAGGGATTGGGTGAGAAAGGGAAAGGAGGGGGCTGGACGCGGTGGGTCCTGGGTGGGCCACGCGGCCAGGTAGGGAGAGGCTGGCCGGTGGGACCCGCAGGGAGAGAGGAGAGATGAGAGAGTGGGTCGGTTTGGGGAGGGAGAGAGGAGTGGGTGAGGTGGAGCTATCTGATTGGTTGGGGGGTTGGGCCAGGGAGTGTGGGTAGAATTTTAGGTGGACTTAGGGTTTAGATGGGCGGGCAGGTGGACCGATTTGAAAACAGGGGTGGTCGTTCGGGTCTACTCGGCCCGTTCGACTGCCCCACTAAAATAAATATAAATCTTATTTGTTTTAATTAGACCATTTGCAAACCGATAGCAACAAAACAAAATACTTCGGAACCCCGGGGTTTGGCGTTTAAATAAAGATGGGCGTTTTAGAAAACAAAACGGGCGTTGCGAAAATAATTTTGGCAAACAATGCATGATGATGACGATGCAATGCACAAATTCAACGCGATTTTCTAGTAGTGGTTTTTGCGGGATGCCACAGTCCCCCTGGGCCAATCCAGGTGCCCCTCTGCCCCTTTTTCGAGGAAAAATTTAATATGAATTTTTTGGAATTTTTCGGGAAACTTTATTTTTGGCCAATTTTCAGATTATGAAAATTGATTTTCTCGCAGAAAAAGATTTTTGAAAGACACAAAAAGCAAACCAAAACCAAAACTACAGAAGTTTTAACACACTCTAAAAAGCAAACAACTAGCAAAACTAAGACTAACAAGACGAAGAGCAAAGGTTGGAAAGGAGAAAAATAAAGGTGAGCAAGTATAACCATTGTGAAAGCATTGTCTTATTCATTAAAATCCCTTTGTTAACAAGGTTGATCAAGTCTTGTTACCAAAACAATCTTATATGAAACAAAGCTTTGCATTTCACAAAATGATTATGTTACCTCAATCTTGATAGCAATAGTCCCAATCATAATAGTTTCAAAACTTTCTTGTGGAATGGGACAATATATTTCTCCAACTTTGATGCCCTCAATATTTTCAACTGAATTCAAGCCATATATCTTATCAATCCTCTTTGGGAAATAGACAGTATGCTCTTTGTCATTAATATTAAAAGTTACTTTTCCTTGATTACAATTGATGACAGCACCTGCAGTATTAAGAAAAGATCTCCCAAGAATAATAGACATATTATCATCTTCAGGCATTTCAAGCACAACAAAATCAGTTAATACCAAGAAATTATGAGCCACTTGAACAGGAACATCCTCATACGTCCAAAACATATCTACTTTCCCGAACACTTTTGCTATTGTTTCTCCTCTAACTTGTGTGATTTTGATACAACTAACACAGATTAACACTGTTTTCAGCAGAATTAGTTCGGTGTCTAGTTTTTGTGCAGAAAATCAACTTTCAGGAAAAATCCCATAAAATATGGCAAAACTCCTATTTTACTAGAAGACTCACAGAGCCAGAAGATGAGACGGAGGAGGCCCACGAGGGTCCTACACCCCCTGGCCGCACAGGCCAGGCCAGGCCACCCCTGGGAGGGGTGTGGCCACCTCGGGCACCCCCTCGGCCTCCCTCTTCGCCTACATAAAACCTTCTGACCTAAAAACAGAGGGTGGTTCGATGTTTTTCCAGTTAGAGTTCCACTGCATCGCCACCACCAGAAACTGCGATTCGGAACCAGAAACTCCGTTATGGCACCCTGTCGGGACGGGGATTTGGAGGAGATCATCGCCATCATCATCACCAATGCCTCTCCATCAACCATCCATGTTTCCACCATCCATGAGTGAGTAATCCCCCGCTGTAGGCTATGGGTATGGTAGGGATTGGATGAGATCTATCATGTAATCGAATAAGATTATTAGGGCATGGTGCCTAGTATCTTTATTAGTGCTATTTGACTTTGTTGCAACTTGTTATGCTTAATGCTTCTCACTTGGTCCCGAGTGCCATGATCTCAGATCTGAACATGTTATTGATTCATGATGATAGTATTGTTTCTGATCTTATCTGCAAGTTGTTTACACATATCATTGTCAGGAACCAAAGGCCCCGAAGTGACATAAATTGGGACAGCCGAAGGGGATGGCTGTGATATGAGGATCACATGTGTTCACGGAGTGTTAATATTTTGCTCTGGTACACTATGAAAAGGAGTACCTTAATTGCCAGTAGATTCCCTTGAGGCCTTGCTGCAACGGGCTGGCACGACAAAAGGTTTTGTGCAAGTTCTCATTACGAGCATGTATGACTATATATGGAACACATGCCTATGATTGTCTAGTACTTGGATGCTTTATCTTATTTATCTGCAAATGCCCTAGATCTTGAAGTTACATGAATAGTCTCGTCCATGCAATGACCATACATCCATCCCTATGCCTACCAAACTCAAATCCTACTGTTCGCTACTATTGTTACTACTGCCTTTGTTTTACTGCTGCTGTTACTTTGCTATTGCTACTACAAAACTGTTGCTACTGCTAAACTATTGTGAGAAAGTTTCAGGTGCAGCTGAATTGACAACTCAGTTGTTAAGGCTTACAAGTATTATTTGGCTCCCCTTGTGTCGAATCAATAAATTGGGTTATACTACCCTCTAAGACTGTTGCGATCCCCTATACTTGTGGGTCATCAAGACTATTTTCTAGCGCCGTTGCCAGGGAGCATAGATTTATTTGTAAGTTCACTTGGATCTATTATTGTTCGCTGCTATCCTTTTTCATCATGGGAATGTCTCGTGATGGAAAGTTTCCTATTTTACCACCACTACAAGAACAGGTACAGTCCTAAACACCTCTGCTGCTCTTGATTCACCGTATGTTCTAAGTAAGTTTGTTACACCACTATCACATACACATGCTACACACACTGCTACTACTGCTGAGTCTGAAATTGATTCTGATGCTCATGATGTTACTTCTACTGTGCTTGATGAGAGTGGTTCATTAGGTCCTTTCCTAGATGATACTATTGCTAGAACTAAATTGGGAAACACTAAAACTCCTAGTGAAGACACTATTACTCATGTTAGCTCACCTGGGTCTAGATAAAGCTATGGTATTAATGATGGTTACATGGAAATGGATGATGAATTTATTGAAGAGTATCAAAACACACACGGTGTTAGTGCTATTAGGAGTCTCCTTGAGAGAAGAACTATTATACCTAAACTATCTCCTGATGCCAAGTTTTCTACTTCTCCCATGGACATTAAAGATAAATATTATGATTTCTCTCTTGATTTATCCTACATAACAATTATTGAGAAAGAACCTTTTTGTGGGACTGAGAATGAAAAAGCTGCAGCACATATGAATGAGATTTCCACTATGAGTGCCTTATTCTCTGATGATATTAAGATGCGCAAGTACTTCATTACTAAAATCTTCCCTTTTTCACTAAAATGATAAGTTAAAGCTTGGTTTAAAAGTTTACCGCACTGATAGCCCTGATTGCTTGATTGCTACTTTCTCTTAGAAATATTTTCCTCCTAGTGCTAGACATGCTGCTTTGTATAAACTTTTTGATTTTAAATAGGGAAAAGAAGAGAAATTGCCTAAGTCATGGACAAGTTTATGTGCCTTGATTCATGCACATCCTCGATGTCCATTACCTAAAAATGAGCTTCTTGATATCTATTATAATGGACTAACTGATGAATCTCGGACATACCTAGATAGTTTTGCTGATTGTGTTTTCAGGAAAAGATCTCATGCAGAAGTTGAATAATTAATGGCTAAAATAAGCAAGAATTATGATGATTGGACTTCAACTGAGCCAATTACACCTAAGCCTACTACTCCTGAACCAATTGTGCCTGAGCCAACTCCAACACCAACACCAAAGAAGAGGGCATTGATTGAATTAAATGATGAAGTGATGAAAGAAGCTAAGAAATGTCTTAAGGAGAAGGGTATTAGATCTGAAGAAGTGAAGAATTATGTAAGCCAATTCCCCACTCATCCACTATTGAGGTACACTCTCTCCAACACTTTGATGAAGGTGATATTCCTTATGGTAAACCTCCTGATCAATGCTTAGAGGAACTTGACATTTTAATGTTAAACAAGGAAATTTTAATAAAGAAGTTCATAACCATTTATTGGAAAACTCTAGATCTATTAATGAGTTGGAAGATATTGTGGAAATAACTTCTAATGATGTTAAAATGCTTGTTAAACACTTCCAAATGGTTCAAACCCAAATTGATCAACTTGTTAAGGTACAAAAAGATATGCTGGTAAATGCTTCAGGCGATAAACATGCTTATGAAATTAGAACTAGGAGTGGTGCTACCACTCAAGATCCTTTATATCCTGAAGGACATCGTAAAAGAATTGAGCAGGATTCTCAACAAGTTGAAAATATTTGTAGTCCTCATATGAGAAAGATAAAGAAACATAAAACAGTTGAGGAACCCTCTAAACCTGCTGTAGATCCTAATAGTATATTTGTCTCTGATGCTGAAACTGAAAGTGGTAATGATAATAATGATGCTCCTGATAAGGAAGAAATAAGAAGAACCTGAGAGACCCACTAAGAACACTAGGTACACTAAGGAAGATTTTATTGCTAATAAACATGGTAGTGAAAGAGAACCTTGGGTGCAGAAACCAATGTCGTTTCCTAATAAGAAACACAAGTCAAAGGAGAAAGAACACTATAACAAGTTTTGTGAGTGGATGAAACCTTTATTTTTGCAAATTCCTTTGATTAATGCTATTAAGTTGTCTCCTTATTAAAAGTATCTGAAGGATATTGTCTCTAATGAAAGGAAGATTCCTAATAAGGAAATTTCTACTTTGCTTGCTAATTATTCCTTCAATGGTAAGGTTCAAATAAACTCGGTGATCCAGGTATTCCAACTTTTCCTTTCTCTATTAAAAATAATTATGTTAGAACTGCTTTGTGTGATTTGGGAGCTGGAGTTAGTGTTATGCCTTTTTCTCTCTACAAAAGACTTTAGCTAGAAAAACTGATACCAACTGATATATCTTTGCAAATGGCTGATTAGTCTACTACTATTCCTGTTGGTATATGTGAGGATGTTCCTATTCAAGTGGCTCATAATTGCATGGTTTTAACTGATTTTGTTGGGCTTCAGATGCCTGAAAATGATAATATCTCTATTATTATTGGGAGACCTTTTCTTAATAGTGCAGGTGTTGTCATCAATTGCAATCAAGGAAAGGTAAATTTTAATATTAATGACAAAGAGCATACTGTCTATTTCCCAAAGAAGATTGATAAGAGTTATGGCTTGAATTCAATTGAAAATATTGAGAGCATCAAAGTTGGAGTATATTGTCCCAATCCACAAGAAACTTTTGAAACTATTATGATTGGGACTTTGCTATCAAGATTGAGGTAACATAATAAATTTGTGAAATGCAAAGCTTTGTTTCATATAATATTTTTTTGGTAACAAGACTTGATCAACCTTGTTAACAAAGGGATTTTAATGAACAAGACAATGCTTTTACAATGGTTATACTTGCTCACCTTTATTTTTCACCTTTCCAACCTTTGCTCTTCGTCTTGTTAGTCTTAGTTTTGCTAGTTGTTTGCTTTTTAGAGTGTGTTAGAACTTTTATAGTTTTGGTTTTGGTTTGCTTTTTGTGTCTTTCAAAAATCTTTTTCTGCGAGAAAATCAATTTTTATAACCTAAAAATTGGCCAAAAATAAAGTTTCCCGAAAAATTCTAGAAAATTCATATTAAATTTTTACTAGAAAAAAGGGGCAGAGGGGCACCTGGATTGGCCCAGGGGGACCCACCAGGACAGCACACCCCCTGGTGGCGCGGCCAGCCCCAGGGCGCGCTTGTCCTGGATGGGGCCCACCTGTGGCCCTCCAAAATGCCTCCTCCCAGCCACTTCTTTCTCTCTCCCAAAAACACCGGAAAACTTTCTGAAGCTCGAATTCCTGTTGTTCTTGCTCCCGATTTTCGATATCCTTGCTCAGAACATCTTTGCTGCTGATTTTTGGACGGATGGCTCTTTGGTACGTGCCTCCTCCGCTTGTCCAATTTTATTTTTGGTTGGTGGATTGTATCTTGAGTATTTTTATACTGTAGGTGACTGGTTGTGTGAGCTTGCATGCTTGTTCTATGCATAGAGATTTCATTTTGATGCATGTTTAGGCCTCTAGCAAGTTCCTATAGTAGTTTCTCATCATTTATCATCTTGGAAATCACTTGGTTTGATGTTTGTCTAAAATTTAAGAAAAAGCGTCATGGACAACCACACCTTTGGATAAGTGTTTGAAAGTGATGCACCTAGGAGGAGAAGGCCTTCGAGATCATCCTCTCGAGATAGGCCATCATACAATGAGGATCTTATTTCGACGCTCTTTGGCAATGAGGGACATGAGGGGGATGCACACTCTTCTATCTTCTCTTGTTTTACCTTTTTGCAAGCTATAGGGATTCTTGATGATTTCCTAACTCTTGTTCGGAGGGTTGGACTAACTGATTATATGTAGGATGAGAGTGAGCAATATGCTATGATCACTAAAACTTTTGTGGAGAGTTTCTCTTTCACTAACACCTCTTTCAGGACAGACGTTTCATTCAAAATCTATGGCAGGCCTGTCACCATGATATTGAAGGAATTTTGCGACATTATACGTATTGGCATGGCTGGGACAGTGAAGAAGATTCAACCTCGACCCCCTGATTTGTTGGAGCTCTACTGCGGGGTAACTAATGATGATGACCGCACAGCCCAGCGCGGGAAGATAAGAAATATTCAACTCCTAGCTATCAGATATTTTTCTTATTATCTTGACACTAGAATTCTTGGTAGGGAGAACACTAGAAATATTTCCAACTATCATTTGGCCTTTCTAGATGCTGCACTTAACAATGAAACTAGGTATAATATTGGTTCTATCATTGCTCGTCGCCTAGGTACTCGAGGACCCATTTATGGGGGTATTATTGCTGCATGTGTAGTTGCTTCCTTAAAACTTTCTGTTGATCCAAATGATACAATTTCGGCTCCGCAGAGGCTTGATTTAGCTGCCATGAAAGCATATCACTTTGTTACTACTAGCTCTAGCCTTGATAGTTTAGTATATAGAATGATTTTTACTGACGGGGACGAGAGGGAAATTCCTTTTCCATAAACTACTTTGTTTAGTATTTGCAGGGACCCTTGGTCACGCTCCAAGGAGGAGATGGATAATAATCTGCGCATTCGTGGTTTCCACAGACACTACCAGGGGGACGCGCCATTGTATGACCACTCTGTGCACTACACAGGGGCTTCCTCGAGCACGTACCAGGACAAAGGGGCCTCTTCGTCACATTACGGAGGCGCCCCTTCTTGGCCAGGTTGGGATTGCGCTCCACTTATGCCAAAATCCTAAGCTTGGGGGGAGGTATACCGACATCACACTCATCTACATATCATGTTTCGTTGGTACTTTTTATATCCATGTTTTGCTTTCTGTTTGGTTTTTGTTTCTGCTTTCCTAAAACTCAAAAAGACCAAAAATATTTTCGTTGTTTCTCTTGGTTTGTTTCTTTGATATTTAGCTTTAGTTTGCCTTAAAAAAATCCAAAAAGATTTTGCTTTGAGTGCTTGCTTTAAAAAAATCAAAAACACCAAAAATATTTGTTGTTCTTCTTTGGTTTTGTGAAGCGCGTTGCAGGGTTCAGCGGTTCTCAGTGGAGTTTGGTTTCATGTTATTATTCAAATCACACAAGTGAAAGGCAATAATGATGATTAATGACAACTCGAGGTGTGGTAAGAAGCTGGTAATGAACTCTATTTGTCTTCATTTTTGTACATATACTCATCATTGTGGGTATTCTTAGTCTGTTCATGTAAGGGGTATGCTATTTATGGATGCTTAGTATTTCTTGCTCTCTTATGATTAGCTCTAGCCTGCTAATAGTTTGTAGCATGTCATATAAATGTTTGCTTGCATTGTTCTATTCATAACTTGGTATGACATTATGGTATCCTCCTCTGAATGCTTCCTTTCAATCGACTTGGCACATGCTCACGCATGCATATTGTAGCATCCCCAAAATTTCATCAAATGCAAAATCATATTGCTGCATTCATATCATCATGGCATATTGATCTTGCACAAAAACTTTCCCTAACGCTTTCTTTGGATGTACATAATTGAATTCTGGAATTGAATTCGGTGGAAATTTCAAATCCTGTGTGAAAAGGAAATGACTTTCAATTCTAATTCTATTGTTTGTGTGGCTTGGAATTTTCTGTTGGAATCAGAGGATGATACCCAATTTTAATTTGTGTTTGGATGTACAGTCGTGGAATTGGATGTTTTTTTTTTGCTTTTGGACAGTACATACTTGTGTACGTGTATGAATGTACTAGAAAAAGTGGCATGCCGCAGCCGCACGCCTACGCTAGTATTTGCTCCGTGTTGAGTTATAGTAGCACATAAAATTCAGTAAAAAAAGTATATAGGATAATTAATTCAAGAAGAGATGACTGGGCAGACTCTGGTCCAGAACTTACGAATTTTGGTAGCATATAAAATAATATCAGCTGGTCGTACCGATTTATATTCATGATGAACTGCATCAGACGGGTTCTTATAAAATAAGCTAATCTGCTATTTACAGTGACATGTACTTCTCGGAACATCCTGTGTTCCTTGCAGCTGGACACGTTTCTCTTGCTCCTTCTCTATACATTACTTGTGCCTCCCATCTGTATCAACATTAACCTTTTGTACGCAGAGCTGAGTAGAATTGGATGGCCTACGAACCAAATTGATCTCCAAAAGGCGTGACTCCAACGGGGATTCTTCTCCAGCCGTGTGCCCGTCCATGCATTAATGATAGAATCCACAAACAATAGTCAAAATTAGATCTTTTATACCTTAAATTGGCCTCAGTCGTCACCTCTTCTCATCAATAGAATCTGCAATTTCAAACAAAACAAAAAATAAATTCATCAGCCAATTTCTGAGATGCTGCAGTTGGAGCAATCATTGGAGGGAAGAGGATAGAGAAAATAGGCCCAGAAGAGGGGTGCCCTAACGTCCACCACCCCCGCCGTTGACCATCCCACCAATGGACTGCCCGTCTCAAAGTTAGGGTTCAGAGGGTGGTGAGGGGGCATCTAGGGGGATGTGAAAAGAGAGGGAAGGGACGGAGCTCGAGGCAAGGCGGGAATGGAAGGGAGGGGAGACAACACGGAGATGGAAGAGAGGGGCGGGGATGGAGCTCTACCTTGGGCCGCCGCCAACGGTATCCAGGTCGCGAGCTCGTGACGGGAGAATGAAGACTCGCGTGCGAGGGAGGAAGGTACCGCTTCAGCGATTCACGTGTGTTTTCGAGGTCCCGACCTCTGGATCGGCCAAGGGAGTTTTTTCACGCGACCCGGCCATGCGCAGAATTGCTCCCGGTTTTCAAGTTCTGATTCCCAGCCCACCCAAACGCCGGAAATATATGCCCGATTTCCAATTCCCTGATTCCACGTTCAATTCAATGCAACCAAACACAGTGTAATGGATTCATATTTAAACCTTTTTATTATATATATATATATATGGGGCATGGTTTTATTTTATTTTATGACCTCAAAATGGTTTTTGAATGATTTGATGTGTATGACACACATTTGGACACTAGGTCCACAGTATAAAAGTCTGGTTAATATTTGAATTCAAACAGATTTGAATTAGCCATTTAAATCCATTTTAGAAAATCAAAACAGAAATGAAAAAGGCAAAAGAAAAAAAGAAAACAGGCGCAGCCTATTCGGCCCAGCAACCCCAGCGGCCCACTAAGCCCACCTGGATTTCCCCCTCCCCTCTCTGTTTCTCACCCCGCGCGCGCATCCCCTCACTGACAGTTGGGCTCCGTCGCCATGTCATACTTTCGTCCTCAATCAGCGCCCGACGACCACCTCGCTGCGGTTGTTTCCTCCTGTTGATGTCGCGCTTGATTGCGAGTTAGTGCGAGTGTGATTCCCTCCCCCGCTCTGGCTACTTAACCCTCTCCCCCTCCGCAACATTTCCCCCCACACCGCAAGCTCTAAACGCCACCAGGCTACCCAAATTTCATGTTGCACCGCCGCTGCCCCGACGAGCTCCGGCGATGCATTACAGTGAGCCCCGTGCGCCCCTCGGCATCTAATTCAAACGTTTGTGCTTGCTTTTGTTTTTCGCACCTCCTGATGCCTGCATCTTGTCCCCTTGTGCCCCAAGTCGTCACCCCTGTCATCGTCTGCGAGCACCCGATGCTCTGCTGAACTCCGGCAAGGAATAACCACCGTGTACGTGCGTCCCAGCCCTGTCCACGGCCACCTTGAGCACCACGACGTATCCGCGGCCTCAGTATGCCCCAGTTCCCCAGTGCCCCCTCCCCTACCCTCTAGCCTCGCCGTCATGTCGTCGACAGACGCGCCGCCGTAGCAGTGGCCATTTGCGCCCCTCGATTTTGGTTAGAGCAACATGGTCCACTGGATCCCAGTGGCTTAGATTAGATCGCCAGCGCGAAGAGGTATCGTCAGATCTGGACCGCAAGGTCACACTTGATCTAACGGCTCGCGTGCTTGATCCGTGCGAACCGGTACACACCAATCAGAACACGCCGCATGGCTGTGAATTAGATTTAAAATCCAGATTTTGATCTATTAGTTAAATTAACTTATAAAATTCATAACTTTTATTATGTAAATCCAAAAATACAAATTTTATATCAGTGGATTCAGAAAAATGAGCCCTTTGCAACTATGGCCTTGGTTTGGCCATTTTCTTCTGAAAAATTAGGATTTTATGCAGAACCATTTGTAGGCTTAATTTGCCTATATAAAATTTTTATAAAATTTTTTTAGAGTAAATTTTGGTTTATTTAGACTATAGAAAGTGTGCTTTGTGTTCAGTACTATTTGGTTTGTTTTGAAAAGTGTGACAAATCATTCCATTGCATTTGCATGCATTCATATGTATTTTTGTTTGTATATTGAATGTGAATTTGGCGGTATGATTTTATGTGTAGATTTCGGTGATTGTGGAGATTGTGATTGTGAGTATTGTTCCTATTACCCCCACTACCAAGGAAAGTGATGCTTCATATTTTTGTCCCATTATTTTATCTATGCACTAGTGATATTTTGAGTAGGATTTGCATGGTTATTTTCTAAGTATATGCTATGCTTGGGTAAATCCTATTTATATTGTCTTAGTAGTTTTTTCCTAAGTTGAGAAACTTGTTACACTAGAATGCTTAGCCTAGATAGTAGAATACAAGGGTGGAATATTCATGCTATGTTATTATGCAAAGTATATAAATATGTTTTTTATTAATAAAATAACTATGTGAATGAATCACCTGGGTGGAATGGGAAGATTGGTTTATGTTGAGTGGTGTAACATCCCAAAAATCATGATTTATAAAGTTTGCATATCATGCATGCATTCATAAGCATTTAGATCATTTTCAATGAAGATTTCAAAACAGAAGTAAATTTGTTGCCTAATATTTTATGTAGGAAAGGCAATGGAGTTATTTCTACTCTCTATTATGAGAATACTTGTTTTAACCAGAAAAGGTTTGATTATGGGTTTGAATTTTGTTTCCAAAGCTTGGTCAAAAATTTCAAAACAAAAATATAAATTCAAAACCATTCTTATGCCTATTATAAATGATTGATTAAGGCATGGGTTTATTTCACATTTTAACGAGCCAATGTGTATTTTGAGTGAACAACAATGTTTTGTATTAAAATATGTGCAAGGTTCATCTTACAAAAATCCAGAGAAAGTTTGAATATAAACTCATTTGAAAAACATTTGAAAATGAATCTAGAAAATCAAAACAGAAATGAAAAAGGAATAAAGAAAAAGAAAAAGGTTGGCGCCACCCATTCGGCCCAGTAGGAGAATCATCCCAGCAAGCCCACCCGGTGCCCACTGACTGGTGGCCCCAAATGCCACGCAATCATCGTCCCCAAACCTCGCACCCCCGACCCCGTCGTCGCCGCCGTTACCTCCCCGTGTCGCTGTCGTTGATTGCGCGCTTAAATGCCGTTGGTTCGCCGAGTAATTCCTCACCCAGCTCCGGCTATTTAAACCCCTCCCCACTCTTCTCCTTTCCCCTCACTCAGCGCCCCTTCTCCTCCACCAGGCTGCCCGTAATCTCATTTGCACCGCCGCAGTACCGAGCGTCTCCGGCGACGTATTCCGGTGAGTATAGTGCCCCCTTCACCTCTGGATCATGGGAGCTTGTTCGTCTGGTTCATGTGCATCATCTCATGCCATTTGTTTGCTCTGCCTTGCACCAGGACGTCGCCTCCGTCCATCTCTGCAAACAACAGAACCGCCGCCCAACTCCGTCGAGAAATCCGGGTAACCTCCGAACGCCCCTTGCCTTCTCCTTAACACAGTCGTGTTCGCCGTGACCTTGCGCACCTCCTGACACATATGGTTTGTGCTAGGACGATCCGGAGCATCGGCAACAACTCCGTCAGCAAGGACCGACGCCACCTACAACTCCGACGAGCTCTAGCATCCGCTACAGCACGCCCCCGCCCCAACCACGACCACGTTGAGCTTCCTCGCAGCCGTGCGACGCTGGTAAGGCCAACCACTGCCCCTAGCCCCCTCTGGAATCGCCGGAGGACCATCGCCAGTAGCGCCGCCTTTGCCAGCACCCATTTGCGCCACCCATCTATGGTCAGAGTAGTTAGCATCGTTAGATCTAGATCTAAGGGGCAAGATTAGATCACTTAATCGAATTGGTATGAGCAGATCTGGCCGTGCACTATCACTTAAATCTAACGGCCCTTGTTGATCGATCCATGCAAAGTGGTACCAGCCAATAGAAACAGTCCACGTGGCCTAGCCTGTCTGTTTAAAATTCCAGAAATGATTTTTGAATGTTTAAACTTGTAAAATTCATAACTTTTGTTCTGCTTATCCAAAAAATGCAAATAAGATACCATTGGAATAAGAAAAATAAATCCTACACATCTATGGGATTATTTTTGTATTTTTTTTATGTTAAAAATAGAATTTTATGCAGAGACATTTGTAGGCATATTTTGTGTATAAAAATTATTTGGAAAATGTTTTAAAGGCCAAATTAAGTTTATTTGATGTATAATTGTTTTGTTTATTGTTCAGTATTGTTTTACTTGTCTTGTTTGGTTCAGAAAAATCATCACATGGCATTTGCATGCATTCATGTATTTTTTCTTGATTATTTGAAATGTGAATTTGGTGCTATCATTTTATGTGTAGATTTTGGTGCTAGTGGTGATTGTGACTGTGAGGGCTGTTGCTACTCCCCCAACTAGAAGGGCAAGTGGTGCTTCATATTTTGTCCCAATATTTTGACTATGCATTAGTGATATTTTGTATAGGGCGTGCATGATAATTTTTGCTAAGTATCTATATGCTATGCTTGGGAGATCCTAGTAGTTGTAGAATTGTTAGTATTTTATCTAAGTTAAGATACTTGCTATTACCATGCTTATCCTAGATAGTAGCAACCAAGGGTGGATTATATACATACTATGGAAAAATACTTCTAAGTCTTTGATTTATGTCTTTGCTTAATAAAACAACTAAGTGAATGAAACACCTGGGTGGAATGGTAATTGCTTGCTGGATTTTGGTTGAGTGGTTACCAGGGCCCATTTTTCAAATGGTTTACCCTGTTTATCTCACTTGTGGAATGCCACCCAGGAACAAAGGGATTTGAGATGCCATATGTTAAGAAGCTTCTAGTGCAGCCACATGGCATTATGGGCTCTCCCTGAATCATATAGGTTGCAATAACTTAGCAAAATGGACATTTGGTGGTAGAGGTAATAGGTTTGGAGCGCGTCCATTTTGGTCTAAGGGAAGGCTTCTGAAAGATCCTGTCTTGATGAAAATCAAGTCTTGTGGGGAAAGTGCACCACCTCTGCAGAAGGAAGAATCTAAGTACTTAGTCGTGTCCCCGGAAATGGAAAAATTGAGCATGAAGACATGGAAGCTATCAAGAATCTCCTCATCCCAATTTCTAAGTTAAAAACTTGTGGTTGAACAAGGGAGAAGGTTCACCAATGTCTATTGGTGGTTCCTTGGGAATTTTTGCCAAACAAAAACTTAGTGTTTTCAACTGATAGGTAAAACATATTTTGAGCAAAGCAAGCCAAGCTAGATACTATTATTCTACTAAGGTAGCACTTGCCAACACTATTCCAATGTATTGACCCACATGTGGCTGTAACTTGTGATGTTGCAGGTTACTCTGATGAGGATTAGGGTTATGAGTCTACACTCAACATGCTTGCCTGTGGCACATGAAGATGAAGACTTTTATTTATATTGTTAAGTTAAACTCTTGTAATATCATGTGGATATGGAGTTGTAAAAGACTATGTTATCTCTGGAATGACAATGTAATAATGACCTTTGTTTCTGTGTACTTCATCTTAAACTGTGGATGCTAGCAATTGATCCAGGGACTAGTATTGCAATCACAGGGACCTTTAACTTTATAAATGTGGGGTCTTACAGATGGTATTAGAGCACTGTGTTACCTGTAGGATTATGACCCTAGGATTGGATTAAAAACCACTAAGGAAAAAATTCAACACTTTGAAAAATTTCCACACTTGTTTTTTTTTATTATCGTAAACTTTTCTAATCTTCTTTCTCATCTCTATTTGTATATGAACTCCATCAACGAAGCCGTAAGGAAGGGACCACTCATGACCATGACCTTAGAGTGTGAGACTGAATTTCCCAAGGCACTTAAGAACCTTATGGTTACCATGGGGATACATGGTGCAACTGTGTACAAGGGATTCCCGGTGATGGATGAAGGAGAAGATTATTGGTGGGTGCAACTTCACTTGTACAAAAACAAGGAAGACAACCACAAGGAGTCAGGATTCTGCATGGTCACCAACTCTGAAATGCACACAACATTCTTTGACTCTACAAGAAATGCAGCTTGGAATGCTATCAAGGAGCTTGGTGATAGACTTAAGTGCAGAATGCTCAACACCCAAAATGACCTTAGAGAAGAAAAGAAGCATACCCAAGAATTAGATACTACCAACCAAAAACTAAGGGGAGACATCATAGACTTAATATGGGAGTCTTATGAACAAGATAGACAAATGGCTACTAAGGATGCCCTAATAGCTATTTTGTCTAGTGAGTGAGAGTTGTAACATACTTCGTTAGTTGGACCACCACACTTATCATTTTTACTTCCAAAAATTTGTTCAAGACATGTTTAACCTTTGATGTTATACTGGATTTGTGTATGCCATGACTTGTGTGTTTGTTGCTAAGTGATGTGCTTGTGATGTTTTTGCCTTCTGATTTTCTCTACTTGTGTTGATCCTAACTTTCTCTATCTTATAAAATAGATGCCTAATGTTGTTATCAGCACTGCCGAGGAGTTCAAGGGAACTCGTTTTGGTACTCGTCTCATCGAGCTCACTAGGGTGCTCAACCTTCCACTTCCTAGCATCATGACACTTCAGCTAACCAAATTTGAGAGGAAGGACCTATGGGGCTTCAAAGTCACACAGCCGGGACGCCAGATAGAGCCACCCAGGAGGCTATCACTTTCAAGCTGATGCATGACAACAAGGAGAGAGGCTTATATGTAGTCATGCAGGAGTTACTTGGGCGCCTGGTAGGGAGACACTCCCACAGAGCTTAGAGGTCTTTACTTTGACCCCTTCGGGAGACGCAACAAGGAGGGTGAGGCTATAGAGTATGATGATGCTACTAGGGAGACGATGGAGACGATTCGTCTGTACCTTCAGGACCTAGAGGGTCTTATTAGACACCTTGATACTGATAGGACCAACGTCATGCTTAGCAATGACGAGCTCTAGGTTCAGCTTCGAGAGAAGAACAAGCTCTTCGTGGAGCAAGACGAGATTGTCAAGGAAATGGAGGTCAAGTTTGAAAGCCAGGACAAGAAATTCAAGATCCAGGAGAAAAGAGTCCAAGACAGGAACAAGAAGATCCGGGAGATGAAGGAAGAGTTAGAGGCCAAGGACTTCGAGCTTGAGCACCAGCAGGGAGTGATCGAGAGGCTTCGTTCATAGAAGAGGGCTCTTAGGGCTAAGATTGAGGCCTTGATGACTAGTGTTGATGAGTACAAGACCGCCATAGAGAGTGCAGGTCTTACCCTTGTTGACGAGGAGATTGATGCGGAGGAGTAGGTAGACTACTCGAATATCTTTCATCTACCGTATTTTGATTATTGAGTCGCAATGACCATCCAACATGTGGATGCCTTGCCATGGTTTGTTTGCTTTTTTAAAAAACTTGTTGTTCTTGTCGTTCAAACTCTATTTTATTTTGATGCTTGGTTATTGTGATTGTTCTATGTGATGTATTGTGCATGTTAAGCATCTAAGGGTATCTCATTCTTATCCTTATTAAAACCACAGATGCCCCCTCGACGTGCCAACCCCAACCAGAACAACAACAACAATGTCACTCCTGAGATGCAACAGTTGATGACAACGCAAGCTCAACTGATGCAGATGATGACAACCTTCATGCAGAACCAGAACCAGAATAACAACAATAACAACAACAACAACCAGAATAATCCGCCAGGATTTGACATGCTAACTAGATTTCTAAGACTAAGGCCTGCAAAAGTTCTCGGGAACCACTGATCCAATGGTGGCCAATGACTGGTTAGGCTCAGTGAACAAGGACTTAGTGACTGTAGGCTGCACCGACGAAGAGAAGGTCAGGTTTGCAACACATCTGCTTGAAGGGCCAGCAGCAACCTGGTGGGACAACTTTCAGATCACCACTCCCATTGAGGATCTGACTTGGGCTATCTTTGAGGATGGATGCCGTACATCTCACATCTCATCCGGAGTGATAAATTTGAAGAAGAAGGAGTTCCACAATCTGAAGCAGCGTCACCGCAGCGTGGCTGAGTACATTGAGGAATTCAACAATCTGGCGTGTTATGCACCTGATGAAATTGATACAGATGCCAAGAGGAAGGAGAAGTTCCTCAAAGGACTGAATGATGAATTGAATCTGCAGATGTCTGTTGCCTATGTCCCAACCTATCAATCACTTTGTGATAAGGCTACCATCTTGGAGAACAAGATGAAATAGGTTGAGAGCAGGAAAAGGAAGCACAACTTTGATAAACACAGCTCGAGATCGTCTCTGTAACATCCCTAAAATCATGTTTTCAAAGATTGCATATCATCTATGCATGCTTGATCATTTAGGGATCAATTTCAAACTCATTTCAAAGAAAACAGAAGCATTGAGTGCTCATTATTTTATGTAGACAAGCATAGATCCAATGCTACTCTCTAGTGAGAGAATATTTGTTTCAAACCAAGTTTTGTTTGTTCGTAAGTTGGTTTTATTGAGTTCCAAAGCTTGGACAAAATTTCCAAAACAAAATATGGTTTTAAAACCATTTTCATATCTTTATCAACTCTTGTGCTAAGGCACTGATTATTTTAAAATTTCAAAGGAACCAAGCAAGTCTAGTAAGACAACATGGTTTTATGCTCAAAAATATGCAGGTTTCATTTTTTAAAAGTCCAGAAAGATTTGGAATTCAAATACATTTGAATTCATTTGAAAAAGTTTCCTGAAAATCAAATTAGAAAAAGAAAAAGGATTAGAAAACAGAACAGGGCCGGCGCCACCAAACAGGCCCAAAAAGCAGAGCCAACCCATTAACCAGCCCACCCGGGACCCTTCTCCCTCTGTTTCTCACCCACCCGCACACCCCTCCCTCGCTGACACTCCGGAGCCACCGCCACATCAGCATCATCGTCAATCCCGCGCTGGAGGAACTGCTCCTCTCTGCCGTTTCTTCCCGAATCAAATCCGATTGATTGCGCTTGATTCCCGGCGTAATTGCCCCGCTCATCCTTACTACTTAAACCCTCTCTTCCCCCTCTCAATTTCCCCCCAAACCCCAAGCACTGAGCGTCCCCAGGCTGCGAGAATTCCTCGACTCGACCTCGCTGCCTCGACGAACCGCAGCATCGATTCCGGCCAACCCCGACCACCCTTCTTCTCCTGGTTCACACGAGCATGCTCCACTTCACCTTGCGCACCTCCCAGTACCACTAGCTCGCCCGCGCGTGCCCCAGAGCGTCGGCAACACAATCGACTGAGCGCCACCGTCTTCGGCTTCAACTCCGACGACCTCCAGTGGTAATTTCCGACCGCCCCCTTTCCCTCTCGTTGACACCCGCGTGACTAGTATCGTTTTGCGCATCTGAACCACCGCTTCTTTTGCCTTGGCATGATCTGTACCCTCGCCAACGTCGACGAACAGAAGCATCCGTCGCCAGAAGGAACTACGGCGAGCAATCCCCATCGACCTCGAGCGCCCCTTCGCCAACCAAGCACACTTTGAGCATCAGCAATGCACGGCGAACTCGGTGAGCTATTTCTCCCTCTCCCGTGCTTCCTATATTGCCAGCAGCATCACCGCCCGCGCGCGCTGCCGCCAGCCACCGTCGCAGCGCCGCTCGATTATGGTCTGTTAGTTTTGAGCCGTTATATCTAGATCCAACCCGTACGATAGACGACTTAAGTGAAGCGGTATGATTAGATCTGGGCCGTGCGCAGTCACTTTAATCCAACGGCCCTCATTGATTGATCCGTGTGAATCGGTATCAGCGAATCAGAAGCTGCCGCGTGGCTAGTTCTTTGTTTTAAATATCTGATTTGGATTTTTTAGTGATTCAAACTTGTAAAATTCATAACTTTTGATCCACACGTTCAAATTTTGTAAATTTTGTATCATTGGAATCAGGAGAATCCTATCTGTTTATGAAATGTGTTTAATGTTTTGCCTCTGTAAAAATGGTTATTTTTGTAGAGACATTTGTAGCCTTAATTTGAGTTTGGAAATGATTTGAAAAATGATTTAAGGATCAAATAAAGTTTGTTTAGTGTGTTTTGGCCTTGTTTATGTTTCAACACTGTTTACTTTTCTTGTTTGGTGTATCAAAATCATATAATGCATTCATATATTTTTGCTTGTATATTTTTGATATGTGATTTTAGTGCCATTATTTTATGTGTAGATTTTGGTGCTAATAGTGATTGTGCTTGTGAAGATTGTTGCTACTCCCCAAACTACCAAGGCAAGTGGTGCTTCATATTTTAATCCCTATATTTTTACCTATGCATTAGAAATATTTTGTATAGGATTATTTGCATGGTTATTTTGCTAAGTATCTATATGCTATGCTTGGGAAATCCTAGTAGTTGTAGAATTGTTAGAATTTCCTCTAATTTAAGATGCTTACTATTGCCATGCTTAGCCTAACTAGTAGCAACCAAGGGTCGATTACATATTCATGCTATGTGAAATATTTCTAAGTCATTGACTTGTGTTTTTGCTTAATAAAACAGCTAAGTGAATGAAACACCTGGGTGGAATGGAAGGAATGGTTTGTGTTGAGTGGTTACACAAGTCCCATTTCTATGGTTTACCTTGTGTATCTCACTTATGTAAAGCCACCCAGGAACAAAGGGATTTGAGATGCCAAATGTTAAGAAGATTCTAGTGCAGCCACATGGCATTATGGGCTCTGCCTGGATCATATAGGTTGCAATAACTTAGCCATTTGGACAGTTGGTGGTAGTGGGATGATAAAGGTCCTGTCTTGGTGAAAATCAAGTCTTGTGGGGAAAGTGCACAACCTCTGCAGATGGAAGAATCTAAGTACTTAGCCATGTCCCTGGTATTGGACAACTTGAGCATCAAGACATGGAAGCTATCAAGAATCTCCTCATCCCAATTTTCTAAGTTAAAACTTGTGGTTGAACAAGGGTGAAGGTCCCCCAATTTCTATTGGTGGTTCCTTAGGAAGGTTTTGTCAAAGAAAAACTTAGTGTTTTCAACTGATAGGTAAAAACCTATTTTGAGCAAAGCAAGCCTAAGCTACACTTAGCCAACTACATGTAGTATCTAGATGCTAATATTCTACTAAGGTATCACTTGATAATACTATTCCAAATGTATTGACCCACTGTGGCTGTAACTTGTGATGTTGCAGGATATTCTGATGATGATTAGGGGTTATGAGTCTACACTCAACATGCTTGCCTGTGGCACATGAAGATGAAGACTTATCTATCTTATTCTATATTTGAACTCTTGTATTAGGCCTGTGGCCATGGAGTTGTAAAAGACTATGTTTGTCTCTGGAATGATATGAAATAATGACCTTTGTATCTGTGTACTTCATATTTAACTGTGGATGCTAGCATTGATCCAGGGACTAGCATAGCAATCATAGAGATCTTAACCTTTATAAAGGTGGGATCTTACAGTCTCACAAGCGTTCCCATCATGATGATAGTGGGAGTTCTGGATCCCACAAACATGGAAAGTACAATAACCACCACAACCACAACCGTCATCATGACAACAAGCATCACCGTAGTCATGATAATGACAAGTATAAGAACCAGAAGTGTGGACACAAGATCCACCACAGTGGAGGTGGAAGTGGCAATGGAGGTCAGCCTGCAAACAGAGATATCAGTCAGGTTGAGTGTTTTCAGTGTAAAAATATGGGACACTATGCAAATGTAAGATCCCTCCTTTATAACGGTAAAGGATCCCTGTGATTGCAATGCTAGTCCCTGGATCATTTCTAGCATCCACAGTTTAAGATGAAGTAAACAGATACAAAGGTCATTTATTACATCCATTCCAGAGATAAACCTAGTCTTTACAACTCAAGGCCACAGGCCTACTACAAGAGTTTGAATAAGTAAATAGTAAAAGTCTTCATCTTCATGTGCCACGGGCAAACATGTTGAGTGTAGACTCATGACACCTAATCCTCATCAGAGTAACCTGCAACATCACAAGTTACAGCCATAGTGGGTCAATACATTGGAATAGTATTGGCAAGTGATACCTTAGCGTATTTTTAGGTGGACTATATACTATATGCAATTTGGATAAGTGTAGCTTGGCTTGCTTTGCTCAAAATAGGTTTTTGCCTATTAGTTGAAATCACTAAGTTTTTCTTTGTCAAAACTTTTCCCAAGGGACCAACAATAGACATTGAGGTCCTTCACCCTTGTTCACCCACAAGTTTTTACTTAGAAATTGGGATGAGGAGATTCTTGATAGCTTCCATGCCTTGATGCTCAAGTTGTCCATTACCATGGACTTGGCTAAGTACTTAGTTTCTTCCATCTGCAGAGGTTGTGCACTTTCCCCACAAGCCTTGATTTTCACCAAGACAGGACCTTTCAGAAGCCTTCCCTTAGACCAAATGGACGCGTTCCAACCTATCATTCCCACTACCACCAACTGTCCAAATGGCTAAGTTCTAGCAACCTATGTGATCCTGGCAGAGCCCATATTGCCAAGTGGCTACACTAGAAGCTTCTCAACACTTGGCCTCTAAAATCTCTTTGTTCCTGGGTTGCTTTCCACAAGTGAGATACACAAGGTAAACCATAGCCATGGGACTTGTGTAACCACTCAACCAAAAAACCACCATTCAAGTCCCTTTCCACCCAGGTGATTCATTGACTTAGTTGTTTTATTAAGAAAAACAAAGTCCAAAGACTTAGAAATATTTTCATCATAACATGTATATTTCACCAACCCTTGTTTGCTACTAGCTAGGCTAAGCATGGAATAGATAGTAACTTAACTTGAGAAATTTCCTAGCAATTCTACAACTACTTAGGATTTCCCAACATGGCATATAGGCAAAAATAACATGCAAGACTTAGCAAAATATTTCTAATTCTTAGTATAAAATATAGGGATAGGAATATTCATGAAGTACCACTTTCCTTGGTAGTTGAGAGAGTAGCACTCTTCACAATCACAATCACTAGCACCAAAGTCTACACAAAGAATGGTAGCAACAAATTACACACAAAAATATATACAAACAAACAAAAATATATGCATGCATGCAAAATGCTAAGTGATGATTTTTTTTAAACTGAACCAAGCAAGTGCATAGTACTGAATTCTAAACCAGTCAAAATCTTGCCAAACCAAATTTATTTGACATTAAAAACAATTCCTAAACAATTCCTATACTCAAATAATCCCTACACATGTTTCTGCAAATAAAACCTTTTTAACAGAGACTAAACATTAAACACATTGAATATTTGGAAAGGGCTTGTCTTCCAAATTCCAACGGTATAAAATTTGTCAAATTTTAACGTGGGGATCAAAAGTTATAGCTAAATCAAATTAAAACAATAATCGGATTCAAATTCTGTTTTTAAACCTAACTCACTGCCACGCGTCTTAATCTTACTGGCCGATACCGTTTCGTGTCGGATCGAGCTTCCGCGCCGTCGGATCAAGTTAGATCCAACGCGCCAGATCTAAAGAAAACGATTCGTCCTCGTTCTAATCTAATCCCTACGATGCAGATCTAACGGCTGCCGTTGCTCTGACCATAGCCTAGCGGCGCTAGCGGCGGCGACTGGCGGCGGCGCTTCTGTCAGTGGCGG
Source organism: Avena atlantica (assembly GCA_910589765.1). Lineage (NCBI taxonomy): Eukaryota > Viridiplantae > Streptophyta > Magnoliopsida > Poales > Poaceae > Avena > Avena atlantica. Next base: position 349,983,067 of record OU342733.1, read on the forward strand.
TGCCGGCGTTCTAGGTCGCCCAGGGAGGGGAGAGGATGCTCACCTGAACCGCCATGATGAGGTGAAGCTCAACGTGTCTCTGGTTGGCTAAGGGGCGCTCGGAGTCGTCGGGATTCCTCGTCGGAGTTCGCGAACGCGTCGGGTATGGCTGCTGGTCGACGTTGGCGAGGTTCTGCGTCGTGCTAAGACAAGGGGTCTTAGGCGTATCAAACAGAGGGTAAGGGGCGGCTGGTACTTACGGGGAGAGGTCGCCGGAGTTGATGGGGTCGTCTGTCTCGTGTGGTCACCGACGTTGCCGAGGCTCTGGATGTTCCTAGCATGCACCAGAGGGGTAAGGAGGTGCGCATGGTTGCGGAGATTGTATTGGCAAGTTTAGGCAGCAAGGGGCGACGGGGTCTTACCGGAATACCTCGCTGGAGTTGGCTCTGGCTGCGGCGGTGCAACGCGAATTAGCGGCAGCCTGGTGGCGAGAAGAGAGTGCAGCGTGGGGGGAAATGAACGCGGCGGGGTGTGGTTTAAATAGGCCGAAGCGCGACAGGAAACGCTCGCGGTATCAAGGCTAATTACACCACGCCATTACCGGCATCAATGGCAGCGGCGACGTGGTCTGCGGGCGCGATTTGGGGAAGGAGTCGACGTGGACGGGGCTCGCTTGTCAGCGAATAAAACAGAGGGGGAGTGGGGTCTGGGTGTCAGCGGCTCGCTGGTGCGTCTGCGCGTGAGGGAGGGAGAAGGGGGACCCGAGTGGGCTAGATGGGCTGCATCTGTTGATGGGCTGCATCTGTTGATGGGCTCAAACCCTGGCGCCGTCCCTTTTCTATTTCCTTTCTCTTTTTCTTTTTCTGTTTTGATTTTATGGATTGATTATCAAATGAATTCAAACTCTATTTTAATTCAAATCTCTTCAGGATTTTTGCAGTGTGTAACAGTCACAAATCTAGGCATAAAACCATGTGGTCACCTTGAGTGGGCTTGGTCATTTTTGGAAAGTCAAAATAACAGTGACATTGCACCTGGTTTGCAAATGTTTGAAAATGGTTTTGAAACCATTTTTATTTTGTAAAATTTTGTTCAAACTTTACACTCAAACCAATCAACAAGGAAGCAAACAAACTTGGTTTTAAAACACTAAGCTCTCAAATGAGGATGGTCATTTGATTTAAGTTTGCTCACAAAAAATGATAGCACTATGTGCTTCTGTTTTCTTGAATTTGGTTTGAAATTGATCTCAAAACTATATGCATGCATGAATGATATGCAAACTTTGAAATCATGATTTTAGGGATGTTACAAATCTAACCCCCTTAAGGTGAATCTCGCCCTCGAGATTCGGATTGGCTAGCAAATAGGTGAGGGTGGTCTTTCCGAAGATCATCTTCTCTTTCCCAAGTTGCTTCCTCTTTGGAATGATGATCCCACTGCACTTTGCAGAACTTGATAGTCTTAGTACCTGTGACCCTTTCTGCAGTCTCAAGAATCTTGATAAGTTTCTCTTCATAGGTGAGATCACTCTCCAACTGAACCTCCTCCAAAGGTATAGTATCCTTCAAAGAAGTTTCTTCCATTTCTGGATGACATTTCTTAAGCTAACTCACATGAAACGCATTATGAACAGCTCACAAAGACTATGGCAATTCAACCTCATAAGCTACTTCTCCTTTGCGACTCAGAATCTTGAATGGTCCAACATATCTTGGTGCCAATTTTCCTTTGACTCCGAACCTCTTCACTCTACGAAGTGGTGACACTCTAAGATAGGCTCTTTAACCGACTTCGTAGGTGACTTCTCTACGCTTAAGATCTGCGTAGCTTTTCTATCGGGACTGTGCAATCTTCAATCTGTCCTTAACCAATTTGACCTTCTCTTCGGCTTCTTTGATAAGTTCTGGTCCGAACAAACTTCTTTCTCCCACACCATTCCATAACAGAGGGGTGGTACACTTTCTTCTGTAGAGAAACTCAAATGGTGCCATCTCAATACTGGCTTGATAGCTGTTGTTATAAGAAAATTCTGCGTAAGGCAAACTCTCATCCCAACTGGCTCCATAGTCTAGGGCACATGCCCACAACATGTCTTCAAGAATCTGATTAGTCCTTTCTGTTTATCCATCGGTTTGAGGATGAAAAGCGGTACTGAATTCCAACCTTGTTCCCATTGACTCATGTAGCTGTCTCCAAAAATGGGAAGTGAATTGAGTTCCCCTATCAGACACAATACTCTTGGGCACTCCATGTAGACATACAATTCTACTCATGTAGATTCTGGCTAACTTAGCACTTGTATAGGTTGTCTTCACGGGTATGAAATGAGCCACTTTAGTTAGGCGATCCACTACTACCCAAATAGAATCGTATCCGGACCTGGTCCTTGGTAATCCGGTAATAAAGTCCATACCAATCTTGTCCCACTTCCAATCAGGAATAGGTAGTGGTTGAAGCAAACCTACTGGTTTCTAATGTTCCGCCTTCACTCTACAACAAACATCACACAAAGCAATATGTTCGGCGATGTCCTTCTTGATATTATTCCACCAAAATCTTTCTTTCATGTCCATGTACATCTTGGTGTTACCCGGATGAATGGAATACGGAGAGTTGTGTGCTTCTTGTAAAATCAGTTTCCGAAGCTCCGGATCTTGTGGAACACAGATACGTTTCCCATGCCATAAAGTACCCTGTTCGTCTTCATGGAACCCTTTGGCTTTTCCTTTGCCAATCTTTTCTTTAATCTCTTCGATTTCTTTATCAATCTTCTGAGCTTCTTTGATCTTGTCCATCAAAGTGGGTTGAACATCCAAGGACATGAGATGTCCCTCAGGCACAATCTCCAATCTGAGTTTTCTAAATTGGGTGCACAGATCATCTGGCAGTTCTCCTTTGGTAAGGCCATTCACAAAAACCTTACGACTTAGGGCATCTGCTACAACATTTGCTTTACCGGGGTGGTATTGCAAACTTAAGTCATAGTCCTTGATGAGTTCTTAGCCATCTTCTTTGTCTCATATTAATCTCTTTCTGGGTGAATATATACTTCAAACTCTTGTGATCTGTGAACACTTCACAACGCTTTCCCAAAAGATAGTGTCTCCATGTTTTTAGTGCATGGACAACAGAGGCTAACTCTAGATCATGAGTAGGATAGTTCACTTCATGAGTTTTGAGTTGTCTCGAAGCATAAGCTACAACTTTACCGTCTTGCATAAGTACTGCACCCAAACCTTGATGAGATGCATCACAATATACTTGGAAATCTTTTTCCAAATCTGGCAGACACAAGACTGGTGATGTCACAAGTCTCTTCTTCAATTCCTGAAAGCTGAGTTCACAACCTTCAGACCAAGTAAACTTCTTGTCTTTCTTTAGTAATTCAGTCATAGGCTTAGCTACCTTGGAGAAGTTTTCAATGAACCTTCTGTAGTAGGCTGCTAAGCCAAGGAAACTACGAACTTCTTTCACAGACTTGGGAGATTCCCATTCAGTTACAGCCGAAACATTAGCAGGGTCAACTGCTACACCATCCTTTGTCATAACATGTCCAAGAAAACCAACTTCATTCAGCCAGAATTCGCACTTGCTGAATTTGGCATAAAGTTTATGCTCTCTTAATTTCTCAAGTATCAAACGCAAATGTCCTTCATGCTCTTCTTTGCTCTTGGAGTAGACTAAAATGTCATCGATGAAAATGACAACAAATTTGTCAAGGAATTACATGAACACCTTGTTCATCATATTCATGAAGTATGATGGAGCATTGGTTAAACCAAATGGCATCACGGTATATTCATACAATCCATACCTAGTAGTGAATGATGTCTTAGGTATGTCTTGTTCTCTTATCTTGAGTTGAAAATAGCCTGACCGGAGATCAATCTTTGAGAATACACAAGCTCCTTCAAGCTGATCAAACAAGTCAATGATTCTAGGCAAAGGGTATTTGTTCTTGATAGTCACCTCGTTGAGTGAACGGTAATCTATGCATAACCTTTGACTTCTATCTTTCTTCTCCACAAACAAAACTGGGGCTCCCCAAGATGAAGAACTTGGTTGAATAAATCCTTTGTGCAACTGTTCCCCTAGTTGTTTCTTGAGTTATTTCAGTTCATCAACTGACATCTTGTATGGTCTCTTTGCTATTGGTCCAGACCCTGGTATCAAATCTATTAGAAACTCCACATCTCTATCTGGTGGCATTCCCGGCAATTTTCCGGAAACACATCCGGATACTCACTCACAATTGGCACACTGTCTATGCTAACCCCCTTAAGAGAATTTAGCATACTCCTTTTTGCGTCAAAGTTGGTCTTGAATCTGATCCTTTTATTTTCTGGAGTTCTGAGTGAGACAGTATGGTTGGCACAATCTATCACTCCTTTGTACTTAGTCATCCAGTCCATTCCCAGAATGACATCCAATCCTTGGGAGTTTAGAATTATTAAGTTAACGGGAAACTTATACTTCCCAAACTCTATGACTAGATCATGACATCCTGAATTCACTAACATTTCTCCACCAGGAGAACTTACTTTTATAGGACACCCAATAGGTTCTACCGGTAGTTCATTTCTTTCAACAAATGCTCTTGATATGAATGAATGAGATGCACCAGTATCAAAGAGAACAAATGCTGGAACAAAATTGAGTTTGAACTTACCAGCCACAGCATCAGGCTCCTCATAGATCTCCTCCACATTAATGTGGTTAACTTGTCCCTTCTAAAAAGGGTTGGGCTTGTTGGGTCCTTCGACTTTCTTTTTGGGGCAGTCATTTGCATAATATACCATCTTATTGCATTTGAAGCACTCAACCTGACTGATGTCTCTCTTAACAGGCTGACTTCCACTTCCACTTCCACTGTGGTGGCTCTTATGTCCACTCTTGTGGTTCTTGTACTCGTCATTGTCATGACTACGGTGATGCTTGTTGTCATTACGGTTGTGGTTGTGGTGCTTGTCTAATTTCCCATGCTTGTGGGATCCTGAGCTTCCACTGTCATCATAATGAGATCGTTTGTGAGACGATCCTGAGTTGTGCTTGTCGGAGTGCTTTCTCTTTCTACTCTCAACTTGTTTCATTTTTTTCTCCAAAATAGGAGCCTTGTCACAAAGAGACTGATAAGTGGGAACATAGGCCACTGATAGTTGCAAGTTCAGTTCATCATTTAGGCCTTCAAGGAACTTTTCCTTCCTCTTAGCATCAGTGTCAACTTCATCCGGTGCGTAACGCGCCAGATTGTTGAACTCCTCAATGTATTCAGCCATGCTGCGGTAGCGCTGCCTCAGATTATGGAACTCCTTCTTTTTCAGACTCATCACTCCAGATGAGATATGAGCGGTACGAAAGCCATCCTCAAAGATAGCCCATGTCACATCATCTATGGGAGTGGTGATCTGGAAGTTATCCCACCAAGTGGCGGCTGGTCCTTCCAGCAAATGTGCTGCAAATCTGACCTTTTCTGCATCAGTACAGCCCACAGTTACCAAGTCCTTGTTCACAGAGCGTAGCCAATCATTGGCCACCACTGGATCAGTTGTTCCTGAAAACTTTGTTGGCCTCAGCCTCAAGAACCTGGTAAGCATGTCAAAACCCGGTGGGTTATTGTTATTGTTGTTGTAATTGTTGTTGTTGTTGTTGTTGTTGTTGTTGTTGTTGTTGTTGTTGTTGTTGTTGTTGTTGTTGTTGTTGTTGTTGTTGTTGTTGTTGTTGTTGTTGTTGTTGTTGTTGTTGTTGTTGTTGTTGTTGTTGTTGTTGTTGTTGTTGTTGTTGTTGTTGTTGTTGTTGTTGTTGTTTGTTGTTGTTGTTGTTGTTGTTGTTGGTGTTGTTGTTGTTGTTGTTGTTGTTGTTGTTGTTGTTGTTGTTGTTGTTGTTGTTGTTGTTGTTGTTGTTTTGGTTCTGGATGAACATCGTCATCATCTGCATCAGCTGAGTTTGAGCGGTCAGCATTTGTTGCATCTCAGGAGTGATGTTGTTGTCGTTGTTGGGGTTGGGATTGGCGCGACGGTGAGGCATCTGTGGTTGGTTCAATAGAGGTAAGAATGAGATACCCATATATGCTTTCATGCACAACACATCACATAAACAATCACAAGCATGCATCAATAAGGATAAAGGTTCAACAACAAGATAACAAGTTCGCAAAGTAAAACACACAAGTAGCAAGCCATCCACATGTCAGATGGTCAAATAACAAGTTCTCAAGCAGCAAGTACGATAATAAATGATAAATGAGTAGTCAAATCTACTCATCGGCATCAACCTCCTCCTCGACAAAGGTAAGACCTGCGTTCTCTATCACGGTCTTGTATTCCTCGACACTAGTGGTCAAGGTCTCTACTTTGGCTTTGAGAGCCCTCTTCTAGGAACGAAGCCTCTCAATCACAGTCTGCCGATGCTCGAGCTCTAAGTCCTTGTTCTGCAGTTCTTCAATCATGTCTCGAATCCTCTTGTTCCTATCCTGGACTCGCTTCTCTTGACTCTTGAACTTTTTGTCTTGACTCTCAAACTTTGCCTCCATCTCCTTGACGATCTCATCTTGCTCCGCGAAGAGCTTGTCCTTCTCACGAAGCTGCACCTGGAGTTCGTCATTGCTAAGCATGACGTTGGTCCTATCAGTGTCCACGTGCCTAAGGAGAACCTCTAAGTCCTGGAGGTATAGACGAATCGGCTCCGCTGTCTCCCTCGAAGTGTCCTCGAAGTCGATGGCCTCTCCATCCTCATCACGTCTACCGAAGACGTGGAAGTGAGTACCTCTAACCTATCGAGAGTGCCTCCCTAGCAGTCGTCCAATCAGATCATGCATGACTACCTCAAGGCCTCTCTCCTTGTCATCATGCATGATCTTGAAGACGATGGCCTCCGTGGTAGGCTCTGTCTGGCGTCCGGGCTGGTTGACCTTGAAGCCCCAAAGGTCTTTCCTCTCAAACTTGGTGAGGGGTAGCACCATGATGGTAGGAAGAGGGAGATTGAGAAAGGTAGTGATCTCAATAATACGAGGATCAAAACGAGTTCTTTGGAACTCCTCAACAGTGCTGATGGTAACATTAGGCATCTATTTATAAGATAGAAAAAGTTAGAACAACACAGTTTAAGACAAAACACAAGGCAGAGCATCACATGCATAACTTTTGAAAACCAAACACACAAGTCATGGCATACATGTATCCATTACACACAACCAAGGTTCCACTTATTTTAAATAACATCTTTGGAAAAATAACATGATAAGTGTGGTGGTCCAACTAACGAGGTACACTTACAATTCCATCTCACTTGCCAAGTTGGCTAAAAGGGCATCTCTAGAGGCAATCTGTTTGTCTTGATCACCCATTGCTAAGTCTATGATGTCCTTCCTTAGGCTTTGGTTGGTAGCCTCTAGCTCTTGAGTATGTTTCCTTTCTTACCTAAGGTCATTCTGGGTGTTAAGCATCCTGCACTTGATTCTATCACCAAGTTCTTTGATGGCCCTCCAAGCTGCATCCCTTGCTGAATCAAAGAATGTGGTGTGCATCATTGTGTTGGTGACCATGCAGAATCCCTAGTCCTTGTGGTTGTCTCCCTTGTTTTTATACAAGTGAAGTTGTACCCACCAGTACTCAACTCCTTCATCCATCACAGGAAAACCTTTTTACACAGCTACACCATGTATTGCCATTGCAACCATGAGGTCCTTGAGAGCCTTGGGGAATTCTGTCTCACACTCCAAAGTCATTGTCATGAGTGGTCCTTTCCTTACGGCTTCGTTGATGGAGTTCATCTACAATTAGAGATGAGAAAGAGATTAGAAAAGTTTACGAGAAGAATAGACAAGTGTAGAAGTTGCTGAAAATTTTCCTTAGTGGTTTCCAATCCTAGGGTCATAATCCTACAGGCAACACAGTGCTCTGATACCATCTGTAAGATCCCTCCTTTATAAAGGTAAAGGATCCCTGTGATTGCAATGCTAGTCCCTGGATCATTGCTAGCATCCATAGTTTAAGATGAAGTAAACAAATACAAAGGTCGTTTATTACATCCATTCCAGAGATAAACATAGTCTTTACAACTCAAGGCCACAAGCCTACTACAAGAGTTTGAATAAGTAAATAGTAAAAGTCTTCATCTTCATGTGCCACAGGCAAACATGTTGAGTGTAGACTCATGACACCTAATCCTCATCAGAGTAACCTGCAACATCACAAGTTACAGCCACAGTGGGTCAATACATTGGAATAGTATTGGCAAGTGATACCTTAGCGTAATTTTAGGTGGACTATATACTATATGCAATTTGGCTAAGTGTAGCTTGGCTTGCTTTGCTCAAAATAGGTTTTTGCCTATTAGTTGAAATCACTAAGTTTTTCTTTGTCAAAACTTTTCCCAAGGAACCAACAATAGACATTGAGGTCCTTCACCCTTGTTCACCCACAATTTTTTACTTAGAAATTGGGATGAGGAGATTCTTGATAGCTTCCATGCCTTGATGCTCAAGTTGTCCATTACCATGGACTTGGCTAAGTACTTAGTTTCTTCCATCTGCAGAGGTTGTGCACTTTCCCCACAAGCCTTGATTTTCACCAAGACAGGACCTTTCAGAAGCCTTCCCTTAGACCAAATGGACGCGTTCCAACCTATCATTCCCACTACCACCAACTGTCCAAATGGCTAAGTTCTAGCAACCTATGTGATCCTGGCAGAGCCCATATTGCCAACTGGCTGCACTAGAAGATTCTCAACACTTGGCCTCTAAAATCTCTTTGTTCCTGGGTGGCTTTCCACAAGTGAGATACACAAGGTAAACCATAGCCATGGGCCTTGTGTAACCACTCAACCAAAAAACCACCATTCAAGTCCCTTTCCACCCAGTTGATTCATTGACTTAGTTGTTTTATTAAGAAAAACAAAGTCCAAAGACTTAGAAATATTTTCATCATAGCATGTATATTTCACCAACCCTTGTTTGCTACTAGCTACGCTAAGGATGGAATAGATAGTAACTTAACTTGAGAAATTTCCTAGCAATTCTACAACTACTTAGGATTTCCCAACATGGCATATAGGCAAAAATAACATGCAAGACTTAGCAAAATATTTCTAATGCTTAGTACAAAATATAGGGATAGGAATATTCATGAAGTACCACTTGCCTTGGTAGTTGGGAGAGTAGCACTCTTCAAAATCACAATCACTAGCACCAAAGTCTACACAAAGAATGGTAGCAACAAATTACACACAAAAATATATACAAACAAACAAAAATATATGCATGCATGCAAAATGCTAAGTGATGATTTTTTTTAAAACTCAACCAAGCAAGTGCATAGTACTGAATTCTAAACAAGTCAAAATCTTGCCAAACCAAATTTATTTGACATTAAAAACAATTCCTAAACAATTCCTATACTCAAATAAGACCTACACATGTTTCTAGAAATAAAACCTTTTTAACATAGACTAAACATTATACACATTGCATATTTGGAAAGGGCTTGTCTTCCTGATTCCAACGGTATAAAATTTGTCAAATTCTAACGTGGGGGATCAAAGGTTATAGCTAAATCAAATTCAAACAATAATCTGATTCAAATTCTGTTTTTAAACCTAACTCACTGCCACGCGTCTTAATCTTACTGGCCGATACCGTTTCGCGTCGGATCGAGATTCCGCGCCGTCGGATCAATTTAGATCCAACGCGCCAGATCTAAAGAAAACAATTCGTCCTCGTTCTAATCTAATCCCTACGATGCAGATCTAACGGCTGCCGTTGCTCTGACCATAGCCTAGCGGCGCTAGCGGCGGCGACTGGCGGCGGCGCGTCTGTCAGTGGCGGTGCCGGCGTTCTAGGTCTCCCGGGGAGGGGAGAGAATGCTCACCTGAACCGCCGTGACGAGGTGAAGCTCAACGTGTCTCTGGTTGGCGAAGGGGCGCTCGGAGTCGTCGGGGATTCGTCGCCGGAGTTCGCGAACGCGTCGGGTACGGCTGCTAGTCGATGTTGGCAAGGTTCTGTGTCGTGCTAAGACAAGAGGAGGGCACCGTTAGATGCGCAAGACGTTGGGGGTCTTAGGCGTATCAAACAGAGGGCAAGGGGCGGCTGGTACTTACGGGGAGAGGTCGCCGGAGTTGATGGGGTCGTCTGTCTCGTGTGGTCGACGACGTTGCCGAGGCTATGGATGTTCCTAGCATGCACCAGAGGGGTCAGGAGGTGCGCGTTGTTGCGGAGATTGTATTGGCAAGTTTAGGCAGCAAGGGGCGACGGGGTCTTACCGGAATACCTCGCCGGAGTTGGCTCTGGCTGCAGCGGTGCAACGCGAATTAGGGGCAGCCTGTTGGCGAGAGGAGAGTGCAGCGTGGGGGGAAATGACCGCGGCGGGGTGTGGTTTAAATAGGCCGAAGCGCGACAGGAAACGCTCGTGGTATCAAGGCTAATTACGCCGCGCCATTACCGGCATCAATGGCAGCGGCGACGTGGTCTGCGTGCGCGATTTGGGGAAGAAGGAGTCGACGTGGACGGGGCCCGCTTGTCAGCGAATAGAACAGAGGGGGAGTGGGGTCTGGGTGTCAGCGGCTCGCTGGTGCGTCTGTGCGTGAGGGAGGGAGAAGGGGGACCCGGGTGGGCTAGATGGGATACTTCTGTTGATGGGCTCAAACCCTGGCGCCGGCCCTTTTCTATTTCCTTTCTCTTTTTCTTTTTCTGTTTTGATTTTCTGGATTAATTATCAAATGAATTCAAACTCTATTTGAATTCAAATATCTTCAGGATTTTTGCAGTGTGCAACAGTCACAAATCTAGGCATAAAACCATGTGGTCACCTTGAGTGGGCTTGGTCATTTTTGGAAAGTCAAAATAACAGTGACATTGCACCTGGTTTGCAAATGTTTGAAAATGGTTTTGAAACCATTTTTATTTTGTAAAATTTTGTTCAAACTTTACACTCAAACCAATCAAGAAGGAAGCAAACAAACTTGGTTTTAAAACACTAATCTCTCAAATGAGGATGGTCATTTGATTTAAGTTTGCTCAAATAAAATGATAGCACTATGTGCTTCTGTTTTCTTGAATTTGGTTTGAAATTGATCTCAAAACTATATGCATGCATGAATGATATGCAAACTTTGAAATCATGATTTTAGGGATGTTACAGCAAATGAGTGCCCAGAGAAGAAGGTTGAAGGAACCACCAAGCCCAACCCTTTCCAGAAGGGACAAATGAACCACATCAATGTGGAATAAATATATGAGGAATCTGATGCTGTGGCTGGTAAGTTCAAAATCAATTCTGTTCCAGTACTTGTTCTTTTTGATACTGGTGAATCGCATTCATTCATATCAAGAGCATTTGTTGATAGAAACGGGTTTCCAACTGAAAATATTGGGTGTGCTATAAAAGTAAGTTCTCCTAGAGGAGATATGATAGTAAGTCTTGGATGTCGTGATCTAGTAATAGAATTTGTAAAGCATAAGTTTCCAGTTAGTTTGATAATCCTAGATTCCCAAGGATTTGATGTCATTTTGGGAATGGATTGGATGACCAAGTATGAAGGAGTACTAGATTGTGCCAACCGTACTGTCGCACTCACAACCCCAGATAAGAAACAGATTAGATTCAAGTCTAACTTTGAATCAAAAGGGAGCAAGCTAAATTCTCTTAAGGGGGTTAGCATAGACAGTTCGCTAATTGTGAGAGAATACCCGGATGTGTTTCTGGAGGAATTACCAGGGACACCACCAGATAGAGATGTTGAGTTTCTGATTGATTTGCTGCCAGGATCAGGGCCAATAGCAAAGAGACCTTACAGGATGTTAGTTGATGAGTTGAAGGAACTCAAGAAACAACTTGGGGAACAGTTACAGAAAGGATTTATTCAACAAAGTTCTTCATCTTGGGGAGCACCAGTTTTTTTTGTTGAGAAGAAAGATAGAAGTCAAAGGTTATGCATAGATTATCGTTCACTCAATGAGGTGACTATCAAGAACAAGTATCCTTTTCCCAGAATCAATGACTTGTTTGATCAGTTAGAAGTAGCCCGTGTGTTCTAAAAAAATTGATCTTCGATCAGGCTATTTTTAGCTAAAGATAAGGGAACAAGACATAACTAAGACTGCTTTCACCACTAGGTATGGATTGTATGAGTACACCATGATGCCATTTCGTTTGACCAATGCACCGGCCTACTTCATGAACATGATGAACAAGGTTGTTCATGGAATTTCTTGACAAATTTGTTGTCGTATTGATCGATGACATTTTGATCTACTCCAAGAGCAATGAAGAGCATGAAGAACATTTGCGACTTATACTTGAGAAGCTTAGGGAACATAAGCTATATGCCAAATTCAGTAAGTGTGAATTCTGGTTGAATGAAGTTGGGTTTCTTGGATACATTGTATCATGAGATGGTGTAGTAGTTGATCCCGCAAAGGTGTCAACTGTAACTGAGTGGGAATCTCCTAAGTCAGTGAAAGAAGTTCGTAGCTTCCTTGGCTTGGCAGAATACTATAGAAGATTCATTGAGAATTTCTCAAAGATAGCTAAGCCCATGACGGAGTTACTTAAGAAGGACAAGAAATTTGATTGGACTGAAGGATGTGAACTCAGTTTCCAAGAGTTGAAGAAAAGACTAGTGAAAGCACCAGTCTTATGTCTGCCAGATTTGGAGAAGGATTTCCAAGTTTATTGTGATGCATCTCATCAAGGATTAGGTGCAGTTTTAATGCAAGAAGGGAAAGTTGTGGCTTATGCCTCGAGACAACTCAAAACTCATGAAGTGAATTATCCTACTCATGATTTAGAGTTAGCCTCTGTTGTCCATGCACTCAAAACATGGAGACATTATCTTTTAGGAAAGCAATGTGAAGTGTTCACAGAGCACAAAAGTTTGAAGTATATCTTCACTCACAAAGAAATCAACATGAGACAAAGAAGATGGCTAGAACTCATCAAGGACTATGACTTGAGTTTGCAATACCACCCCGGTAAAGCAAATGTTGTAGCGGATGCATTAAGCCGTAAGGTTTATGTGAATGGCCTTACTAAGGGATAATTGCCAAATGATCTGTGTGCCCATTTCAAGGATCTCAGATTGGAGATAGTGCCTGAAGGACATCTCATGTCAATGGATATTCAACCCACCTTGTTGGACAAAATCAAATAAGCCCACAAGACAGATAAGGAAATTGAAGAAATTAAGGAAAAGATTGGTAAAGGAAAAGCCAAAGGATTCCATGAAGACGAACATGGTACTTTATGGTATGGAAAACGTATCTATATTCCGCAAGATCCGGAGCTGCGAAAACTGATTTTACAAGAAGCACACAACTCACTGTATTCTATTCATCCGGGTAACACCAAAATGTACATGGATGTGAAGGAAAGATTTTGGTGGAAAAATCTCAAGAAGGACATCGCCAAACATATTGCTTTGTGTGACGTATGTAGTAGAGTGAAAGCAGAACATCAGAAACCAGCAGGATTGTTACAACCACTACCTATTCCTGATTGGAAGTGGGACAAGATTGGCATGGATTTCATCACTGGACTGCCAAGGACTAGATCAGGATATGATTCTATTTGGGTCGTTGTAGATCGCCTAACTAAAGTGGCTCATTTCATACCCATGAAGACAACCTATACAAGTGCTAAGTTAGCCAAGATCTATATGAATAGGATTGTGTGTCTGCATGGAGTACCTAAGAGTATTGTGTCTGATAGGGGAACTAAATTCACTTCCCATTTTTGGAGGCAACTACATGAGTCATTGGGAACGAGATTGTAATTCAGCACTGCTTTTCATCCCTAGACTGATGGACAGACAGAAAGGACCAACCAGATTTTAGAGGATATGTTGAGGGCATGTGCCCTAGACTATGGAGCTAGTTGGGATGAAAGTCCGCCATACGCGGAATTCTCTTACAACAACAGCTATCAAGCCAGCATTGAGATGACACCGTTCGAATTTCTCTATGGGAGAAAGTGTACTACACCATTGCTATGGAATGGTGTTGGTGAAAGAAACTTGTTCGGGCCAGAAGTAATCAAGGAAGCTGAACAGAAAGTATAGTTGGTAAAGGAAAGATTGAAGATAGCACAGTCCCGAAAAAAGAGCTACGCAAATCCCAAGCGTAGAGAAGTCACTTATGAGGTGGGTGATAGAGCCTATCTTAGAGTATCACCACTTCGTGGAGTGAAGAGATTTGGAGTCAAAGGAAAATTGTCCCCAAGATATGTTGGACCATTCAAGATTCTGGGCCGTAGAGGAGAAGTGGCATATGAGATTGAATTGCCTGAATCATTGTCTGCCGTTCACAATGAATTTCATGTGAGTCAGCTAAAGAAATGCCATCCGGAAATGGAAGAGACTTCTTTGAAGGATACCATACCTTTAGAAGAGGTCCAATTGGAAAGTGATCTCACTTATGGGTAAAAACCTATAAAGGTTCTTGAGACTACAGAAAGAGTTACTCGGACAAAGACTAACAAATTCTGCAAGGTTCAGTGGAACCATCATTCCGAGGAAGAAGCAACATGGGAAAGAGAAGATGATCTTCGAAAAGACCACCCTCACCTATTTGCTAGCCAATCTGAATCTCGAGGGCGAGATTCACACTAAGGGGGTTAGATTTGTAACATCCCAAAAATCATGATTTATAAAGTTTGCATATCATGCATGCAATCATAAGCATTTGGATCATTTTCAATGAAGATTTCAAAACATAAGTAAATTTGTTGCCTAGTATTTTACGTAGGAAAGGCAATGGAGTTATTTCTACTCTCTATTATGAGAATACTTGTTTTAACCAGAAAAGGTTTGATTATGGGTTTGAATGTTGTTTCCAAAGCTTGGTCAAAAATTTCAAAACAAAAATATAAATTCAAACCATTCTTATGCCTATTATAAATGATTGATTAAGGCATGGGTTTATTTCACATTTCAACAGGCCAATGTCTATTTTGAGTGAACAACAATGTTTTGTATTCAAATATGTGCAAGGTTCATCTTACAAAAATCCAGAGAAAGTTTGAATATAAAATCATTTGAAAAACATTTGAAAATGAATCCAGAAAATCAAAACAGAAATGAAAAAGGAATAAAGAAAAAGAAAAAGGCTGGCGCCACCCATTCGACCCAGTAGGAGAATCAGCTCAGCAAGCCCACCCGGGCCTTTCCTCTCTCTCTCTCACGCAGCGTGAACCTACCCCGTGCCCACTGACTGGTGGCCCCAAATGCCCCGCAATCATCATCCCTAAACCCTATGCCCCCGACCCCGTCGTCGCCACCGTTACCTCCCCGCGTCACTGCCGTTGATTGTGCGCTTAAATGTTGTTGATTCACCGAGTAATTCCTCGCCCAAATCCGGCTACTTAAACCCCTCCCCCCGCTGCTCCTTTCCCCTCACTCATCTCCCCTTCTCCGCCACCAGGCTGCCCGTAATCTCATTTGCATCGCCGCAGTACCGAGCGCCTCCGGTGACGTATTCCGGTGTGTACAGTGGCCCCCTTCACCTCTGGATCATGCGAGCTTGTTCGTCTGGTTCATGCGCATCATCTCATGCCATTTGTTTGTTCTGCCTTGCGCCAGGACGTCGCCTCTGTCCATCTCTGCAAACAACAGAACCGCCGCCCAACTCCGTCGAGAAATCCGGGTAACCTCCGAACGCCCCTTGCCTTCTCCTTGACACTGTCGTGTTCGTCGTGACCTTGCACCTCCTGACACATCTGGTTTGTGCTAGGACGATCTAGAGCATCACCAACAACTCTGTCTGCAAGGAACCGATGCCTCCTGCAACTCCGACGAGCTCTAGCCCCCGCTACAGCATGCCCCTGCCCCAACTACGACCACGTTGACCTTCCTCGCAGCCGTGCGACGCTGGTAAGGACAACCACTTCCCCTAGACCCCTCTGGTATCGCCGGAGCACTGTCGCTAGTAGCGCCGCCACCTCCAGCACCCATTCGCACCGCCCATCTGTGGTCAGAGTAGTTAGTGCCATTAGATCTAGATCTAAGGGGCAAGATTAGATCACTTAATCGAAATGGTATGAGCAGATCTGGCCGTGCACTGTCACTTAAATCCAATGTCCCTTGTTGATCGATCCGTGCGAAGGGTACCAGCCAATAGAAACAGTCCACGTGGCCTAGCCTGTCTGTTTAAAATTCCAGAAATGATTTTTGAATGTTTAAACTTGTAAAATTCATAACTTTTGTTCTGCTTATCCAAAAAATGCAAATAAGATACCATTGGAATCACAATAACAAATCCTACACATCTATGGGCTTAGTTTTGTATTTTGTTTCTGTTAAAAATAGAATTTTATGCAGAGACATTTGTAGGCATATTTTGTGTATAAAAATTATTTGGAAAATGTTTTAAAGGCCAAATTAAGTTTATTTGATGCATAATTGTTTTGTTTATTGTTCATGTAACATCCCTAAAATCATGATTTCAAACATTGCATATCATTCATGCATGCATATAGTTTGAGATCAATTTCAAACCAAATTCATGAAAACAGAAGCACATAGTGCTATCATTTTATGTGAACAAACTCAAATCAAATGACCATCCTCATTTGAGAGCTTAGTGTCTTAAAAACCAAGTTGTGTTCTACCTTGTTGATTGGTTTGAGTATAGAGTTTGAACAAAATTTTACAAAATAAAAATGGTTTCAAAACCATTTTTAAAAAACATTTGCAAATCAAGTGCTATGGCACTGTATATTTTGTTATTTCAAAAGAACCAAGCTTGAACAGAGATACCTTTTGATTTTATGCCTTGAAATGTGACTGTTGCACACTACAAAAATTCTCAAAAATATTTGAATTCAAATAGAGTTTGAATTCATTTGAAAATCATTCCAGAAAATCAAATTAGAAAAAAAAGGAATAAAGAAAAGGTAAAGGGCCGACGCTACCAATCTGGCCCATCAGCAGAAGCAGCCCAACTAGCCCACCCGGGCCACCTCTCTCTCTCTCACACGCAGACGCACCCAGCGAGCCGCTGACACCCGGACCCCACCTCCCTTCTGTTTATTTCGCTGACAAGCGGGCCCTCTCCACGTCACTTCTTCTTCCCCAAATCTCGCGCGCAGACGCCGTCGCCGCTGGCCGTTGCTGCGATGATTCTGCGGCGTAATTGCCATTGATTCGCGGAGCGTTTCTTGTCGAGCTTCTGCCTATTTAAACCCCTCCCTCTCGCGGCCATTTGCCCTCACTCAATTTCATCTCCACGCCACCAGGCTGCTCGCAACTCGCCCGACACCGCCGCAGCTCCGACGACCTCCGGCAGCAAATTCCGGTGAGTTCCGACCGCCCCTATGCCTCTGATTCAAACGATTGTGCCCAGCGTGATCTCGTGCATCTACTGATACTCTTCGCTTGCCTGTTCGTGACCTAGGACGCCGTCCCCGTTCGTACCCGCAACCGACCGAGACGCCGCTCAACTCCGGCGACCAATTACGGTAAGCAGAACGCGCCCTTGACCCCTGTTGCATACGAGGATGTTCGCCACTGTCTTGCGCGTCTCCTAATCCATCTGGTTCGTACTAGGGCGACGCGGAATCTCGGCAACAACTTCGACAACAACCACCCGACGCCGTGCACGACTCCGACGAGCTCCAGCAACCCCTGCTGTGCGCCCCTTGCCAAGACACCGCCACGTTGAGCTTCACCTCGTCACTTCGGTTCTGGTGAGCACACTCTCCCCTCCCCGGACGACCTAGAATGCCAGCGCCGCCGCTGACAGACGCGCCGCCGCTAGCGCCGCTAGGCTATGGTCAAAGCAACGACAGCCGTTAGATCTGCATCGTAGGGATTAGATTAGAACGAGGACGAATCATTTTCTTTAGATCTGGCGCGTTGGATCTAACTTGATCCGACGGCGCGGAAGCTCGATCCGACGCGAAGCGGTATCGGCCAGTAAGATTAAGACGCGTGGCAGTGAGTTAGGTTTAAAAATAGAATTTGAATCAGATTATTGTTTGAATTTGATTTAGCCATAACTTTTGATCCCCACGTTAGAATTTGACAAATTTTATACCGTTGGAATCAGGAAAACAAGCCCTTTCCAAATATGCAATGTGTTTAATGTTTAGTCTCTGTTAAAAAGATTTTATTTGCAGAAACATGGGTAGGGCTTATTTGAGTATAGGAATTGTTTAGGAATTGTTTTTAATGTCAAATAAATTTGGTTTGGCAAGATTTTAACTTGTTTAGAATTCAGTACCGTGCACTTGCTTGGTTGAGTTTTAAAAAAATCATCACTTAGCATCTTGCATGCATATATTTTTGTTTGTTTGTATATATTTTGTGTGTAATTGTTGTTACCATTGTTTGTGTAGACTTTGGTGCTAGTGATTGTGATTATGAGGAGTGCTACTCTCCCAACTATCAAGGCAAGTGGTACTTCATGAATATTTCCATCCCTATATTTTATTCTAAGCATTAGAAATATTTTGCTAAGTCTTGCATGTTATTATTTTGCCTATTGCCATGTTGGGAAATCCTAAGTAGTTGTAGAATTGCTAGGGAATTTCTAAGTTAAGTTACTATCCATGCCATGCTTAGCCTAGCTAGTAGTAAACAAGGATTGGTAAAATATATACATGCTATGATGAAAATATTTCTAAGTCTTTGGACTTATGTTTACTTAATAAAACAACTAAGTCAATGAAACACCTGGGTGGAATGGGACTTGCTTGGTGGATTTCTGTTGAGTGGTTACACAAGGCCCATGGCTATGGTTTACCTTGTGTATCTCACTTGTGGATAGCCACCCAGGAACAAAGGGATTTTAGAGGCCAAGTGTTGAGAAGCTTCTGGTGCAGCCACTTGGCAATATGGGCTCTGCCTGGATCACATAGGTTGCTAGAACTTAGTCATTTGGACAGATGGTGGTAGTGGGATGATAGGTTGGAACGCGTCCATTTGGCTAAGGGAAGGCTTCTGAAAGGTCCTGTCTTGGTGAAACCAAGTCTGGTGGGGAAAGTGCACAACCTCTGCAGATGGAAAATCTAAGTAATAAGCCAAGTCCATGGCAATGGACAATTTGAGCATCAAGACATGGAAGCTATCAAGAATCTCATCATTCAAATTTCTAAATAAAATCTTGTGGGTGAACCAGGGTGAAGGACCTCAATGTCTATTGTTGGTTCCTTGGGAAAAAGTTTTGACGAGGAAAAACTTAGTGATTTCAACTAATAGGAAAAACCTATTTTGAGCAAAGCAAGCCAAGATACACTTAGCCAAAATGCATATAGTAATATAGTCCACCAAAAATTTACTAAGGTATCACTTGCCAATACTATTCCAAAGTATTGACCCACTATGGCTGTAACTTGTGATGTTGCAGGATACTCTGATGAGGACTAGGTGTCATGAGTCTACA
Organism: Avena atlantica; assembly: GCA_910589765.1. NCBI lineage: Eukaryota > Viridiplantae > Streptophyta > Magnoliopsida > Poales > Poaceae > Avena > Avena atlantica. Next base: position 350,002,418 of record OU342733.1, read on the forward strand.
CTCAACATGTTTGCCTGTGGCACATGAAGATGAAGGCTTATACTTATTTACTTATTCAAACTCTTGTATCAGGCCTATGGCCTTGAGATGTAAAGACTATGTTTATCTCTGGAATGGATGTAATAAATGACCTTTGTATCTATGTACTTCATCTTAAACTGTGGATGCTAGCAATGATCCAGGGACTAGCATTGCAATCACAGGGATCCTTTTCCTTTACAAAGGAGGGATCTTACAGAGGGTATCAGAGCACTGTGTTTCCTGTAGGATTATGACCCTAGGATTGGAAACCACTAAGGAAATTTTTTAACAACTTCTACACTAGTATATTCTTCTCGTAAACTTTTCTAATCTTTTCCCTCATCTCTATTTGTAGATGAACTCCATCAACGAAGCCGTGAGGAATGGACCACTCATGACAATGACTTTGGAGTGTGAGATAGAATTCCCAAAGGCTCTCAAGGACCTCATGGTTGCATTGGAGATACAAGGTGCAGCTGTGTACAAGGGTTTTCCAGTGATGGATGAAGGAGTGGAATACTGGTGGGTGCAACTTCACTTGTACAAAAACAAGGAAGACAACCATCAGGAAAAAGGATTCTGCATGTTCACCAATTCAGTGGTGCACCCTACATTCTTTGAATCAGCAAGGGATGCAGCTTGGAAGACCATCAAAGAACTTGGTGATAGAGTCAAGTGCAGAATGATCAACCTCCAAAATGATCTAAGGAAAGAAAAGGAACATACCCAAGAGTTAGAAGCTACCAACCAAACCTTAAGAGGAGACATTATAGACTTAGTGATGGAATCATGTGAGTAAGATAGGCTGATTGATTCTAGAAGCATTGTGTTAGCCAACAGATCCAGTGAGATAGGATTGTAAACGTACTTCGTTAGTTGGACCACCACCTACTACCCTAATTTCCAAAATGTTGCTTAAAATAAGATTGAACCTTGGTTGTTGTAATGGTTTCATGTGTGCATGACTTGTGTGTTTTGCTTCCCAAGGATGTGTATGTGATGTTATGTCTTTTGTTTTTCTTGATTTGTGTTGTACTAACTTTTCTATCTTATAAATAGATGCCTACTGTTACCATCAGCACTGTTGAGGAGTTCCAGGTTACTCGCTTTGGTCCTCGTATTGTTGAGCTTACTACTTTGCTCAATCTCCCTCTTCCTACCATCACGGTACTTCCCCTCACCAAGTTTGAGAGGAAAGACCTTTGGGGCTTCAAGGTGAACCAGCCCGGACGCCAGACAGAGCCCACTACGGAGGCCATCGTCTTCAAGCTTATGCACGATGACAGGGAGAGAGGCCTTGAGGTAGTGATGCAGGATCTGATAGGACGTCTGCTAGGGCGACACTCCCGACAGGTTAGAGGCACCCACTTCCATGTCTTCGGTAGACGTGATGAGGATGGAGAGGCCATCGACTTCGAGGACACTTCGAGGGAGACAGCGGAGCCGATTCGTCTATACCTCCAGGACTTAGAGGTTCTCCTTAGGCACGTGGACACTGATAGGACCAACGTCATGCTTAGCAATGACGAACTCCAGGCGCAGCTTCGTGAGAAGGACAAGCTCTTCGCGGAGCAAGACGAGATAGTCAAGGAGATGGAGGCGAAGTTCGAGACCCACGATAGGAAGTTCAAGAGTCAGGAGAAGCGTGTCCAGGATAGGAACAAGAAGATCCGGGATATGACTGAAGAACTGCAGTCCAAGGATTTTGAGCTCGAGCAGCAGCAGACAGTGATAGAGAGGCTTCGTTCCCAGAAGAGGGCTCTCAAGGCCAAGATAGAGACCTTGACCACTAGTGTTGAGGAATACAAGACCGCGATGGAGAACGCAGGTCTTACCTTTGTCGAGGTGGAGGTTGATGCCGAGGAGTAGATTCGACTACTCATTTATCTTTCATTATCGTACCTGTTATTTGAGAACTTGTTATTGGACCATCCGACATGTGGATGGCTTGCCACTTGTGTGTTTTATTTTGTGAACTGTCATTTTGTTGTTGAACCTTTATCTTTCTGTTGCATACTATGTGTTTGCTTACGTGATGTATTGTGCATGAAAACATCTATGGGTATCTCATCTTATCTCTATTTGAACAAACCACAGATGCCTCCCCGTCGTGCAAACCCCAACCCCAATAACAACAACAACAACAACAACATCACTCCAGAAATGCAACAAATGATGACTGCTCAAACTCAGCTGATGCAAATGACGACGACATTTATCCAGAACCAAAAAAACAACAATAACAATAACAACAATAACAATAACAACAACAACAACCCACCAGGTTTTGACATGCTTACCAGGTTCTTGAGATTGAGGCTAGCAAAGTTCTCAGGAACAACTGATCCCATGGTGGACAATGATTGGCTATGCTCGGTGAACAAGGACGTGGTAACTGTGGGCTGTACTGATGCAGAAAAGGTCAGATTTGCAGCACATTTGCTGGAAGGACCAGCCGCCACTTGGTGGGATAACTTCCTGATCACCACTCCCATAGATGATGTGACATGGGCTATCTTTGAGGATGGTTTTCGTACTGCTCATATCTCATCTGGAGTGATGAGTTTGAAAAAGAAGGAGTTCCATAATCTGAGGCAGCGCCACCGCATCGTGGCTGAATACATTGAGGAGTTCAATAATCTGGCTCGATACGCACCAGATGAAGTTGACACCGATGCTAAGAGGAGGGAAAAGTTCCTTGAAGGCCTGAATGATGAACTGAACTTGCAGCTATCAGTAGCCTATGTTCCCACTTATCAGTCTCTCTGTGACAAGGCTCCTATTTTGGAGAACAAAATGAAGCAAGTTGAAAGCAGGAAAAGGAAGCACTCCGACAAGTACAGCTCGGGATCGTCTCACAAACGATCTCATTATGATGACAGTGGAAGCTCAGGATCCCACAAGCATGGGAAATTCAACAAGCACCACAACCACAACCGTCATGACAACAAGCATCACCGTAGTCATGACAATGACAAGTACAAGAACCACAAGAGTGGACATAAGAGCCACCACAGTGGCAATGGAAGTGGAAGTGGAAGTGGAAGTGGAAGTGGAAGTCAGCCTGTTAAGAGAGACATAAGTCAGGTTGAATGCTTCAAATGCAAGAAAATGGGGCATTATGCAAATGACTGCCCTGAAAAGAAAGTTGAAGGACCCATCAAGCCCAATCCTTTTCAGAAGGGACAAGTGAACCACATCAATGTGGAGGAGGTCTATGAGGAACCTGATGCTGTTGCTGGTAAGTTCAGACTCAATTCTATTCCAGCATTTGTACTCTTTGATACTGGTGCATCTCATTCATTCATATCAAGAGCATTTGTTGAAAGAAATGAACTACCGGTAGAAACTATTGGATGTCCTATAAAAGTAAGTTCTCCTGGTGGAGAAATGATAGTGAATTCGGGATGTCATGATCTAGTCATAGAATTTGGGAAATATAAGCTTCCCATTAACTTGATAATTCTAAACTCCCAAGGATTGGATGTCATTCTGGGAATGGACTGGATGACTAAGTACAAAGGAATGATAGATTGTGCCAACAATACTGTCTCACTCACAACTCCAGAAAATAAAAGGATCAGATTCAAGACCAGTTTTAAAGCAAAAACGAGTGTGCTTAATTCTCTTAAGGGGGTTAGAATGGACAGTGTGCCAATTGTGAGTGAGTATCCGGAAGAATTGCCAGGAATGCCACCAGATAGGGATGTGGAGTTCCGTATTGATTTGGTACCAGGGTCTGGACCAATAGCAAAGAGACCATATAAAATGTCAGTGGATGAACTGAAAGAACTCAAGAAACAACTAGGAGAACACCTACAGAAAGGATTTATTCAACCAAGTTCTTCATCTTGGGGAGCCCTAGTTTTGTTTGTGGAGAAGAAAGATAGAAGTCAAAGGTTATGCATAGATTACCGTTCACTCAACGAGGTAACTATTAAGAACAAATATCCTCTGCCTAGAATCAATGACTTGTTTGATCAACTAGAAGGAGCTTCTGTGTTCTCAAAGATTGACCTCAGGTCAGGTTACTTTCAACTCAAGATAAGAGAACAAGACATACCTAAGACAGCGTTCACTACAAGGTATGGATTGTATGAGTATACCGTAATGCCTTTTGGATTGACCAATGCTCCAGCATACTTCATGAATATGATGAACAAGGTGTTCATGGAATTCCTTGACAAGTTTGTTGTCGTTTTCATCGATGACATATTAGTCTACTCCAAGAGCAAAGAAGAGCATGAAGGACATTTGTGTTTGATACTTGAGAAGTTAAGAGAGCATAAACTTTATGCCAAATTCAGCAAATGTGAGTTCTGGCTGGAGGAAGTTGGATTTCTTGGTCATGTTATGACAAAGGATGGTGTAGCAGTTGATCCTGCCAAGGTTTCAGCCGTGACTGAATGGGAATCTCCCAAGAATGTGAAAGAAGTTCGAAGTTTCCTGGGCTTAGCAGGGTACTACAGAAGGTTCATAGAGAATTTCTCTAAAGTAGCTAAGCCTATGACTGAATTGCTAAAGAAAGACAAGAAGTTTGCATGGTCTGAAGGTTGTGAACTCAGCTTTCAAGAATTGAAGAAGAGACTTGTGACAGCACCAGTCTTGTGTCTGCCAGATTTGGAAAAAGATTTCCAAGTATATTGTGATGCATCTCATCAAGGTTTGGGTGCAGTACTTATGCAAGACGGTAAAGTTGAGGCTTACGCCTCGAGACAACTCAAAACTCATGAAGTAAACTATCCTACTCAAGATTTAGAGTTAGCCTCGGTTGTCCATGCACTCAAAACATGGAGACACTATCTTTTGGGAAAACGTTGTGAAGTGTTCACGGATCACAAAACTTTGAAGTATATCTTCACCCAGACGGAAATTAATATGAGACAAAGAAGATGGTTAGAACTTATCAAAGACTATGACTTAAGTTTGCAATACCACCCCGGTAAAGCAAATGTTGTAGAAGATGCTCTAAGTCATAAGGTTTTTGTAAATGGCCTTACCAAAGGAGAATTACCAGATGATTTGTGTGCCCAATTCAGAAAACTCAGATTGGAGATTGTGCCTGAAGGACATCTCATGACTTTGGATGTTCAACCCACTTTGTTGGACAAGATTAAAGAAGCCTAGAAGATTGATAAAGAAATCAAAGAGATTAAAGAAAAGATTGGCAAAGGAAAAGCCAAAGGGTTCCATGAAGACGAACAGGGTACTTTATGGCATGGGAAACGTATCTGTGTTCCACAAGATCCGGAGCTTCGGAAACTGATTCTGTAAGAAGCACACAACTCACCATATTCTATTCATCCGGGTAACACCAAGATGTACATGGACATGAAAGAAAGATTTTGCTTTGTGTGATGTGTGTTGTAGAGTGAAGGCGGAACATCAGAAACCAGCAGGTTTGCTTCATCCACTACCTATTCCTGATTGGAAGTGGGAAAAGATTGGTATGGATTTCATTACCGGATTACCAAGGACCCGGTCAGGATACGATTCTATTTGGGTAGTAGTGGATCGCCTAACTAAAGTGGCTCATTTCATACCCGTGAAAACAACCTATACAAGTGCTAAGTTAGCCAAAATCTACATGAGTAGAATTGTATGTCTACATGGAGTGCCCAAGAGTATTGTGTCGGATAGGGGAACTCAATTCACTTCCCATTTTTGGAGACAGTTACATGAGTCATTAGGAACGAGGTTGGAATTCAGTACTGCTTTTCATCCTCAAACTGATGGACAAACAAAAAGGACTAATCGGATTCTTGAAGACATGTTGAGGGCATGTGCCTTAGACTATGGAGCCAGTTGGGATGAAAGTTTGTCTGACGCAGAATTTTCTTATAACAACAGCTATCAAGCCAGCATTAAGATGGCACCATTTGAGTTTCTCTACGGAAGAAAATGTACCACCCCATTGTTATGGAATGGTGTGGGAGAAAGAAGTTTATTCGGACCAGATCTTATCAAAGAAGCCGAAGAGAAGGTCAAGTTGGTTAAGGACAGGTTGAAGATAGCACAGTCGCGACAGAAAAGCTACGCAGATCCTAGGCATAGAGAAGTCACCTACGAAGTTGGTGATAGAGCCTATCTTAGAGTATCACCACTTCGAGGAGTGAAGAGATTCGGAGTCAAAGGGAAATTGGCACCAAGATATGTTGGGCCATTCAAAATTCTGAGTCGCAAAGGAGAAGATGCCTATGAAATCGAACTGCCAGAATCTCTGTCAGCCGTCCATAATGTGTTTCATGTGAGTCAGCTCAAGAAATGTCACCCAGAAATGGAAGAAACTTCTTCGAAGGATACTATACCTTTGGAGGAAGTTCAACTATAAAGTGATCTCACTTATGAAGAGAAACCTATCAAGATTCTTGAAACTGCAGAAAGAGTCACAAGGACTAAGACTATCAAGTTTTGTAAAGTGAAGTGGAATCATCATTCCGAAGAGGAAGCAACATGGGAAAGAGAAGATGATCTTCGGAAAGACCACCCTCACCTATTTGCTAGCCAATCCGAATCTCGAGGGCGAGATTCACCTTAAGGGGGTTAGATTTATAACATCCCTAAAATCATGATTTCAAACATTGCATATCATTCATGCATGCATATAGTTTGAGATCAATTTCAAACCAAATTCATGAAAACAGAAGCACATAGTGCTATCATTTTATGTGAACAAACTCAAATCAAATGACCATCCTCATTTGAGAGCTTAGTGTCTTAAAAACCAAGTTGTGTGCTACCTTGTTGATTGGTTTGAGTATAGAGTTTGATCAAAATTTTACAAAATAAAAATGGTTTCAAAACCATTTTTAAAAAACATTTGCAAATCAAGTGCTATGGCACTGTATATTTTGTTATTTCAAAAGAACCAAGCTTGAACAGAGAGACCTTTTGATTTTATGCCTTGAAATGTGACTGTTGCACACTACAAAAATTCTCAAAAATATTTGAATTCAAATAGAGTTTGAATTCATTTGAAAATCATTCCAGAAAATCAAATTAGAAAAAAAAGGAATAAAGAAAAGGAAAAGGGCCGGCGCTACCAATCTGGCTCATCAGCAGAAGCAGCCCAACTAGCCCACCCGGGCCACCTCTCTCTCTCTCACAGGCAGACGCACCCAGCGAGCCGCTGACACCCGGACCCCACCTCCCTTCTGTTTATTTCGCTGACAAGCGGGCCCTCTCCACGTCACTCCTTCTTCCCCAAATCTCGCGCGCAGACACCGTCGCCGCTGGCCGTTGCTGCGATGATTCCGCGGCGTAATTGCCATTGATTCGCGGAGCGTTTCTTGTAGAGCTTCTGCCTATTTAAACCCCTCCCTCTCGCGGCCATTTTCCCTCACTCAATTTCATCTCCACGCCACCAGGCTGCTCGCAACTCGACCGACACCGCCGCAGCTCCAACGACCTCCGGCAGCAAATTCCAGTGAGTTCCGACCGCCCCTATGCCTCTGATTCAAACGATTGTGCCCAGCGTGATCTCCTGCATCTACTGATAATCTTCTCTTGCCTGCTCGTGACCTAGGACGCCGTCCCCGTTCGTGCCCGCAACCGATCGAGACGCCGCTCAACTCCGGCGACCAATTACGGTAAGCAGAACGCGCCCCTTGACCCCTCTTGCTTACGAGGATGTTCGCCACTGTCTTGCGCGTCTCCTAATCCATCTGGTTCGTACTAGGGCGACGTGGAACCTCGGCAACAACTTCGACAGCAACCACCCGACGCCGTGCACGACTCCGACGAGCTCCAGCAGCCCCTGCCGTGCGCCCCTTGCCAAGACACCGCCACGTTGAGCTTCACCTCGTCACTGCGGTTCTGGTGAGCACACTCTCCCCTACCCGGACGACCTAGAACGCCAGCGCCGCCGCTGACAGACGCGCCGCCGCCAGTTGCCGCCGCTAGCGCCGCTAGGCTATGGTCAAAGCAACGACAGCCGTTAGATCTGCATCGTAGGGATTAGATTAGAACAAGGACGAATCGTTTTCTTTAGATCTAGCGCGTTGGATCTAACTTGATCCGACAGCACGGAAGCTCGATCCGACGCGAAGCGGTATCGGCCAGTAAGATTAAGACGCGTGGGAGTGAGTTGGGTTTGAAAACAGAATTTGAATCAGATTATTGTTTGAATTTGATTTAGCCATAACTTTTGATCCCCACGTTAGAATTTGACAAATTTTATACCGTCGGCATCAGGAAAACAAGCCCTTTCCAAATATGTAATGTGTTTAATGTTTAGTCTCTGTTAAAAAGGTTTTATTTGCAGAAACATGGGTAGGGCTTATTTGAGTATAGGAATTGTTTTTAATGTCAAATAAATTTGGTTTGGCAAGATTTTAACTTGTTTAGAATTCAGTACTGTGCACTTGCTTGGTTGAGTTTTAAAAAAATCATCACTTAGCATCTTGCATGCATGCATATATTTTTGTTTGTTTGTATATATTTTGTGTGTAATTGTTGTTACCTTTGTTTGTGTAGACTTTGGTGCTAGTGATTGTGATTGTGAGGAGTGCTACTCTCCCAACTATCAAGGCAAGTGGTACTTCATGAATATTTCCATCCCTATATTTTATTCTAAGCATTAGAAATATTTTGCTAAGTCTTGCATGTTATTATTTTGCCTATTGCCATGTTGGGAAATCCTAAGGAGTTGTAGAATTGCTAGGGAATTTCTAAGTTAAGTTACTATCCATGCCATGCTTAGCCTAGCTAGTAGTAAACAAGGATTGGTAAAATATATACATGCTATGATGAAAATATTTCTAAGTCTTTGGACTTATGTTTACTTAATAAAACAACTAAGTCAATGAAACACCTGGGTGGAATGGGACTTGCTTGGTGGATTTTGGTTGAGTGGTTACACAAGGCCCATGGCTATGGTTTACCTTGTGTATCTCACTTGTGGATAGCCACCCAGGAACAAAGGGATTTTAGAGACCAAGTGTTGAGAAGCTTCTGGTGCAGCCACTTGGCAATATGGGCTCTGCCTGGATCACATAGGTTGCTAGAACTTAGTCATTTGGACAGATGGTGGTAGTGGGATGATAGGTTGGAACGCGTCCATTTGGCTAAGGGAAGGCTTCTGAAAGGTCCTGTCTTGGTGAAACCAAGTCTGGTGGGGAAAGTGCACAACCTCTGCAGATGGAAAATCTAAGTACTTAGCCAAGTCCATGGCAATGGACAATTTGAGCATCAAGACATGGAAGCTATCAAGAATCTCATCATTCAAATTTCTAAATAAAATCTTGTGGGTGAACCAGGGTGAAGGACCTCAATGTCTATTGTTGGTTCCTTGGGAAAAAGTTTTGACGAGGAAAAACTTAGTGATTTCAACTAATAGGAAAAACCTATTTTGAGCAAAGCAAGCCAAGATACACTTAGCCAAAATGCATATAGTAATATAGTCCACCAAAAATTTACTAAGGTATCACTTTCCAATACTATTCCAAAGTATTGACCCACTGTGGCTGTAACTTGTGATGTTGCAGGATACTCTGATGAGGATTAGGTGTCATGAGTCTACACTCAATATGTTTGCCTGTGGCACATGAAGATGAAGGCTTATACTTATTTACTTATTCAAACTCTTGTATCAGGCCTGTGGCCTTGAGATGTAAAGACTATGTTTATCTCTGGAATGGATGTAATAAATGACCTTTGTATCTGTGTACTTCATCTTAAACTGTGGATGCTAGCAATGATCCAGGGACTAGCATTGCAATCACAGGGATCCTTTTCCTTTACAAAGGAGGGATCTTACAGTTCAGTACTATTTTACTTGTCTTGTTTGGTTCAGAAAAATCATCACATGGCATTTGCATGCATTCATGTATTTTTGCTTGATTATTTGAAATGTGAATTTGGTGCTATTATTTTATGTGTAGATTTTGGTGCTAGTGGTGATTGTGACTGTGAGGACTGTTGCTAGTCCCCCAACTACCAAGGAAAGTGGTTCTTCATATTTTGTCCCAATATTTTGACTATGCATTAGTGATATTTTGTATAGGGCTTGCATGATAATTTTTGCTAAGTATCTATATGCTATGCTTGGGAAATCCTAGTAGTTGTAGAATTGTTAGTATTTTCTCTAAGTTAAAATACTTGTTATTACCATGCTTAGCCTAGCTAGTAGCAACCAAGGGTGGATTATATACATACTATGGAAAAATATTTCTAAGTCTTTGACTTATGTTTTTGCTTAGTAAAACAACTAAGTGAATGAAACACCTGGGTGGAATGGTAATTGCTTGGTGGATTTTGGTTGAGTGATTACCAGGGCCCAATTTTCCAATGGTTTACCCTATGTATCTCACTTGTGGAATGCCACCCAGGAACAAAGGTATTTGAGACGCCATATGTTAAGAAGCTTCTAGTGCAGCCACATGGCATTATGGGCTCTGCCTAGATCATATAGGTGGAAATAACTTAGATAAATGGACAGTTGGTGGTAGAGGGTGATAGGTTTGGAGCGCGTCCATTTTGGTCTAAGGGAAGGCTTCTGAAAGATCCTGTCTTTATGAAAATCAAGTCTTGTGGGGAAAGTGCACCACCTCTGCAGAAGGAAGAATCTAAGTACTTAGTCGTGTCCCCGGAAACGGACAAATTGAACATCAAGACATGGAAGCTATCAAGAATCTCCTCATCCCAATTTCTAAGTTAAAAATTTGTGGTTGAACAAGGGTGAAGGTTCACCAATGTCTATTGGTGGTTCCTTGGGAATTTTTGCCAAACAAAAACTTAGTGTTTTCAACTGATAGGTAAAACCTATTTTGAGAAAAGCAAGCCTAAGCTACACTTAGCCAAATTCATGTAGAAGCTAGATACTATTATTCTACTAAGGTGTCACTTGCCAATACTATTCCAATGTATTGACCCATTGTGGCTATAACTTGTGATGTTGCAGGTTACTCTGATGAGGATTAGGGTTATGAGTCTACACTCAACATGCTTGCCTGTGGCACATGAAGATGAAGACTTTTATTTATACTATTAAGTTAAACTCTTGTAATAGCCTATGGTTATGGAGTTGTAAAAGACTATGTTATCTCTGGAATGAGGATGTAATAATGACCTTTGTTTCTGTGTACTTCATCTTAAACGATGGATGCTAGCACTTGATCCAGGGACTAGCATTACAATCACAGGGACCTTTACCTTTATAAAGGTGGGGTCTTACAAGTGGTTACACAAGGCCCATGTCTCTGGTTTACCTTGTGTATCACACTTGTGGATGGCCACCCAGGAACAAAGAGATTTGAGATGTTTAGTGTTGAGAAGCTTCTAGTGCAACCACATTGCTTATGGGCTCTACCTTGACCAACTAGGTTGCAAGAACTTAGCCAGATGGACAGTTGGTGGTAGGGTTGATAGGATGGAACGCGTCCATGGTGGTCTAAGGGAATGCTTCTAAAAATTCTCGTCTTGATGCATGTCGATACTTGTGGGGAAAGTGCACCACCTCTCGAAAGGGTAAAACCTAAGTACTTAGCCGTGTCCCTGGTAACGGACAATTTGAGCCTCAAAGGCATTGAAGTGATCAAGGATCTCCTCATCCCAATTTCTCTAAGTTAAAACTTGTGGTTGAACAAGGGTGAAGGTTCACCAATGTCTATTGGTCGTTTCTTGGGTGTTTTTGTCAAACAAAAACTTAGCGTTTTCAACTAATAAGAAAAACCTTATTTTGATCAAAGACATCCTGAACTACACTTAGACAAAATCATATAGTTATTAGATGTTACTATACTACTATGGTATCACTTGCCAATACAATTCCAAATGTTTTGACCATCTGTGGTTGTAACTTATGATGTTGCAGGTTACTCTAATGGAGACAAGGTTTATGAGTCTACACTCAACATGTATGCCTGTGGCACATGAAGATGAAGACTTTATTTAATTTGTTAACGTATTGTGAACTCTATGTATTAGCCTTGGGATAATCAGTTATAAGAGCTGTTGTATCTCTAGATATTACGATGTAATAATGACCTTTGTATCTATGTACTTCATCTAAAACTGTGGATGATAGAAATTTGATCCAGGGACTAGCATTGCAATCACATGGGCCTTTACCTTAAATGGTGGGGTCTTACAGATGGTATCCGAGCACTGTGTTGCCTGTAGGATTATGACCCTAAGATGGATTAGACTAAGGAAACCACTAGGAAAAAATGCAACTCTTTGCAAATTCCACACTCGTCTCTTTTCTTCTCGTAAACCTTTCCTAATCTTCCTTCTCATCTCTATTTGTAGATGGCCGCCATCAATGAAGCTGTCAAGAAGGGACCACTCATGAACATGACCTTATAATGTGGGACGGAGTTTCCCAAGGCACTCAAAAACCTCATGGTTAGCTTGGGAATACATGGTGGAGCCATGCACAAAGGATTCCCAATAATGGATGAAGGAGAAGAATATTGGTGGGTACAACTCCACTTGTAAAAAAACAAGGAGGATAACCACAAAGAGTCAGGATTCTGCATGGTCACCAACTCTGAAATGCATATGTCATTCTTTGACTCTGCAAGGAATGCAACTTGAAATTCTATGAAGGAGCTTGGTGAAAGACTCAAGTGTAGAATGCTCAGCACTCAAAATGACCTTAGAGAACAGAAGAAGTATACTCAAGACTTAGAGACCGCCATAAAACGTCTAAGGGAAGATATCATAGACTTAGCATATGAGTGATAATTGTGACGTATTCCAATAGTTGGACCACCACACTTGTCATTTTATCACGTTAACGAATTGATCATAACAATCAATGTGGTATGACAAAAACTTGTCTAAGATATGTTTGAACCTTAGTGATTGTGATAGATTATTGTTTGCTATGACTTGTGTGTTTTATTGTTGAATGTATGCTTTTGGATTTTGATTCACTACCTTATGTTTTTCTCTTTACTTGTGTTGTTTCTAATTTTTCTCTATCCTATGCAATAGATGCCTAGCTTTGTTCTCACCACCGCCGAGGAGTTCAATGGAACCCGTTTTGGATCCCGTATCATGCAGCTTGTCAGTGTGCTTGGTCTTCCCCTCCCTAGTATTAAGGGACTTCAGCTCGGGAAGTTTGAGAGGGAGGACTTATGGGGATTCAAAGTCTCCTAGCCAGGACGCCAGTCAGAGCCCCCATACCGAGGAGATTGCCTTCAAGTTAATGCATCATGACAAGGAGAAGGGACTCGACGTCGCCATGCAGGAGCTACTCGGACGCCTTTGTGGATGCCACTCCGACGAGCTGACGGGCCTCTATTTCCACCCATTTGGGAGACGTGACGAGGAGGGAGAGGCAATAGAGTTTGATGATGCCACTAGAGAGACCATTGAGCCAGTGTGTCTCTATCTTCAGGACCTAGAGAGCCTTCTTAGACACCTCGATACTGATAGGACCAACGTCATGCTTAGCAATGACGAGCTACAAGTCCACTTGAGGGAGAAGGAGAAGGCCTTCACGGAGCAGGAAGAGAGCATCAAGGAGATGGAGGCTAGGTTCGAGAAGCAAGACAAGAGGTTCAAGAACCAAGAAAAGAGAGTGCAGGATAGGAACAAGAAGATCAACAAAATGAAGGCCGAGATAGAGCTCAAGGGTCTTGATCTAGAGACAATAGCAGGGAGTGATAGAGAGGCTGCGCTCGCAGAAGAGAGCCCTTCAAGCAAAAATTGATGCTTTGACCACCAGCGTGGAGGAGTACAAGGCAGCAATGGAGACGGTAGGACTTGCTCTAGTGGACGAGGAGGTCGACATGGTGGAGTAGTGTTGACTACTTGGCTACCTATCTATCTATCATCTTTTATTTATTGAGTCGCATTGATCATCCAACATGTGGATGACTATGCTAGTGTGTTTACCTTCAAAACTTGTTGTTCACGTTGTTTAAACTCTAAGTTTATTGTGCTTGCTTATTGTGAATGTTTCTATGTGTTCTGTTGTGCATGTTAGTATTTATGGGCTATATCTCATTACTTATCCTTATTGAAACCACAGATGCCTCCCCGTCATGCCAATCCAAAAACTAACAACAATAACAACAATTGCAATGAGATGCAGCAGCTGATAACAGCCCAGATCCAGTTGATGCAAATGATGACCCAGTTTATGGCGAATCAGAATCAGAACCACAACAACAATAACAACAACAACAAAAACAACAACAACAATAACAACAACAACAACACCAATCAATCAATCAATCAAAACAACCCACTAGCCTTTGATATGCTTACAAGGTTTCTGAGATTGAGGCCTGCTAAGTTTTTAGGAGCCACTGATCCTATGGTAGCCAATGACTGGTTGCGTTCTATGAACAAGGACTTAGTCACTATTGGATTCTCTAATGAGGAAAAGTGTAAGATTCCCAACCTTTAATAAGGTAGAGAACCTTGTGTTTACAATGCTAGTCCCTGGATCAATAGCTAGCATCCACAGTTAAGATGTAATATCAAGAAACAAAGGTCATAATACAACTTTATAACCAGGAATAAAATAATTTATTACACCTTACATAGCTCATTTGGCTATCTCATTACAATGTAGTAGAATATAGCAATAGCATGGGGTCCTTCATCTTCAAAGTGCCACAGGCAATCATGTTGATTGTAGACTTGTAATCCTATTCAACACACTTCACTAACATCAAACAAACCTTCAACCTAATAAGTTGCAGCCACAAGGGTCAATACATTTGAATTGTATTGGCAAGTTTCACTTCTATGTAGAAATAAATGGATCCTATCATTTACATGCATATTTGGCTAGGTAGGGTTTAGGCTCTTTTGCAGAAAGAAATATAGTTTTATCCTATCTTTTCAAAATAGTTTTTGATCTTTGTCAAATCTTTCTGAAATTCTTGGAAAACTCCAAGTGCTTCAAATCCCTTGTTGTCACCATCAAGTTTTACTTTGAGAAATTGGAATGTCGAGATCTTCCATAGCTTCAGGCCTTAGTTGCTCAGTATTGTACATAACCGGGGACACGACTAAGTACTTAGAATTTGATCTTCTGCAGAAGTTGTACACTTTACCCACATGACACAATCTCGTCTTGATGCCACCAGTGGCCGCTGGATAAGTACTCACCAAAATGGAGTACCGGAAGATCGAGAATGTGACAAAGTCTTTCCATAGGAGTCCTCCCAATACACAATGCTAGCTTGTCAACAGGCACCAATGTAGGGATATATTTCCCTTACACAATTCTAGTTAACCTGAAGATGCCAATGCATGGGTCTTCCACTATGTAGTTGACTAAGCCAGAGCCCATTTAGCATGTGGCTGTACACGGAAGCCACTGTACGAGAAACATGTTCTCTAAGTCCCTGGGTGGTTTTCTTCTAGTGTAGATCCAAAAAGATAGCCATATAAACATGGTTCTCTTTGTTGCCACCTTGTCCAAAACTTAAGTATCCTCTTTCCACCCAGGTGGTTTATTGAGTTCTTGTTTTATTATATAAAACATATATTTTTCCAACACTTCATATAATCATATCATGTATCCCATCCCAAATACATAGCAGGGCTAAGCATACTATAACTACAATGTTTTTACTAAGGAAGATATAAGGATATCCTCATAGGATATAACATAGCATAGAAATATAGTAGCCCTATCATGCATACTGCAAAAATACCACTAAGTGTAGTGAAAATAGTAGGACATGGATGATAGTGCCACTTGAGTTTTTAGTAGAGAATGTTGGTTCACTTCTTGATCTTGCAAATATCACACTCTTCTAATTCCACTACAATTCAATCAAGCAAACATAGATTTAACTAGCATTCCAACCAATTTATCACACATAAAATAATAGAAACAAGGTCATGCATGCAAGCATGCAAAAGATAGTTTTACTTGTAAACGTGGTCTCTACTAGGATCTAAACATTATAAAGTTCAAAAGTGGTCATTTACTAAAGTGGTAAAACCATTTGCAAAAGGTTTTATCTATAAACCATTTTTTAAATCAAATCAATATTTTATGTGGTTGAAAATGCTTTTAGTAAAGCAATATTCTTTAAAGAGTTCACCAAATATATTTTAATACTCAAAACTTGGTGTTTAGGGTCAGAAGGTTTGAATCAAACCATTTCCCAAAGGTTTTGCTCAAAAATTCATTTCTAAAACAAAATAATATTTTTATTTGACTAGAAATGTGCTAACTCAAATAAGTTGGTTCCTATGGTCAGTAGGTTCACAACAATCCATTTTGCAAAGATTTCATATTAAAAATATATCTAGAACAATTTTTATATTCAAAATTATCCTACACAAGTTTCTGCAATTTCAACCAATTTTACAGAAGCAAAACATTAAACAAAAGTGCATGGTTGCAATGTACTTGTCTTGCTGAATCCATTGATATAAAATTTGCAAAATTTGGACGTGTAGAATTAAAGTTATGAATTTTACAAGTTTGCAATTCAAACAGATTCTAATTCTGTTTTTAAACAAAACCCTGTCCACGTGGCGCGTTTCTATTGGACGGTACCGCTTCATGCGGATCAGCATCTCTGGACAATAGGATTTCATTTAAATCATACGGTGCAGATGGACTCATAACCCTTCAGTTAGATCTATTCCTAGCCAGACGATTCGCATCGCACGGCTCACAGCAGCTCGACCAGTATCTGGTGGCGCTGGCCGCGACGACTGGCGGCGCACGCTCGGGCTACGGAGGATCCGGTGATTCAGGAAGCAAGGGGGGTAACGGAGATTCTCACCGTGCTCGCAGGGTCCTGGTGAAGCTCGAGGCGCTGTTGGTTTGGCGAGGGGCGCTCAGAAACGGCGGTGATTGCTTGTCGGAGTGTGCAGCGCCGTCGATCGTCTCTGGAGGTTGACAGGGGCGAGGCTGCAGGTCGTGCCGAGGCAAAGTAGAGGCTCGGTTAGACGCGGGTGAGCGTGGAGAGTGCAGGAGCATCATCAGGAACGAGAGGGAAGGACGGGGCTTACCGGGGAGTTCGTCGGAGCGATGGCAAACGGCGGCGCACGCTCTGGTGATGTCGAAGCCGAGGCTGTGGGGCACGCGCGGGCGAGTTCAAGGCACTACCAGGTGCGCCTGGAGGTGGAGAACAAGCTCGTGTGCAGTGGGAGGCGAGGGGCGGTTGGAGTCGCCGGAATTTCGCCGGAGAAGTTCGTCGGAACAGGAGGTTTACAGCGGGCAATTGGGGCAGCCCGGTGGCAGAGAGTGGACGACGTCTGGGGGAAAATGAGGAGGAGGGCGAGGCGATTTATTTTGCGTGATCACGGACGAGTATTACTCGCGCATTGATGCGAATTCACGCCGCGGATTCAAAGCAGCAACGGCGAGGTGCGAGGGGAAAAACGGTCGCGGCGGGTGGAAACGAAGAACATGCATGTGGGGTCCGCTCGTCAGTGAGGTGGGGAAAGTTAGGTGGGGTCCTGCTGTCAGCGTCTGAGGGGATGCGTCTGCGCGTGAGAAAACGTTTCACTGTGGGGGAAAAAGTTGGGCTGCGAGTGGGCTTGCTGGGCCTTGCTTAGTGGGTTGAATCTGTTTCATTTTTTTTATACCAAATGTTTTTCCTTTTTCTGTTTGAATATTCTGATTTGATTTTCAAACAAATAATTCAAACACCAATTCAAATCAAACCACCACCAAACTTTGTATTTATTTTAGTTCTGTTTAACAACATAATCCAAAGTCCAAAATAAAATAATTTTTATTCTTTTTAGGATCCATTAATAATTAAATAAATAGACCTTAGTTATTAATTCAAATAGGATTTGATTTATTTTAAAACTCTATTTGAAATCTAAAATAATATCAAAACCATTTCAGTAGGTTTTATTTGAAAATATAAAACACTTGGAAATCTTATTTAAAATAAATTAACAAGTTTTAGTGTTTATTTAAAATGGAAAAGCCTTTACTTTAATAAAATTGGATATTAATAAAACCTCATTATTTTATTCAAATAAACCTTTACTCTTTTTATCAAATAGAAGTACTTTATTTTAAAAGTTTGGCCAAGATTTAATTTGGCTCTATAAAATAATCCTTATTTATAATTCTACCTTTTCTTATAAAAACCATATTTTTTTATTTAAAGATCCAAAAATAGTGATTCCAACTATTAAAACGTTATTTATTAATTGTTTATCTTTTTAAATCCCTTTAGGATTTTTTTTGATCAAATTAGGTTTGGATGTTTCCAATTGGAATCAAAAAGTTTCTTCTCACCCTAAATTTCAACAAAATTTTATTTTGTTTATTTATTTTTCACATTTCAAAATTTGGAAAAATTTGGGATGTGACAAAAAGATCAGATTTGCATCACATCTGCTTGAAGGACCAGCAACTACGTGGTGGGATAACTTCCAAATCACCACTCCTATTAAGATGTGACTTGGGCAATATTTGAGGATGGTTTCGGCACAGATCATATCTCTTCAGGAGTGATGGGTTTGAAGATGAAGGAATTTCACAACCTTAAACAACACCACCACAGTGTGGCAGAATATATTGAGGAGTTCAACAATCTGGCACGCTATGCACTGGATGATGTTGACACTAATGCTAAGGGGAAGGAAAAATTCCTTGAAGGGATCAATGATGAGATGTGCATGCAACTATCTGTTGCATATGTTCCAACTTATTAATAACTTTGTGACAAATCCACTATCTTCGAAAGCAAGATGGAATAGGTGGAGACTAGGAAGAGGAAGCATCACTTTGATAAGCATAGTTCTGGATCATCACACAAGCATTCCCATGGTGAAGATAGTGGAGGTTCTGGATCCCACAAACACGGGAAGTATAAAAGCCACCACAACAGTAACCGTCACCACGATAACAATAAACATCGTGGTCATGAAAATGGTGGACATAGAAACCACAAGAGTGGGTACAAGAGCCACCATGGTGGAAATGGCAATGGGAGTCAGCCTGCTAAGAGAGACATCAGTCAGGTTGAATGCTTTAAGTGCAAGAAAAATGGGCACTATGCAAATGAATGCCCAAAAAGAAGGCTGATGGAGCCAAGAAGCCAAACCCATTTCAGAAGGGTCAAATGAACCACATCAATGTGGAAGAAATTTACGAGGAGTCTGATGATGTGGCTGGTTAGTTCAAGCTAAATTCCTTTCCAACACTTGTCCTTTTTTATACCGGCGCATCGCATTCATTCATATCAAGAGCATTTGTAGACAAAAATAGACTTCCAACTGAAACTATTGGATGTCCTATTAAAGTAAGCTCTCCAGGTGGAGAGATGATAGTGAATTTTGGATGTCATGATCTAATAATAGAGTTTGGAAAGTATAAGTTTTCGGTTAGTCTAATAATCCTAGATTCCCAAGGATTGGATGTAATTTTGGGCATGGATTGAATGACTAAGCACGAAGGAGTAATAGATTGTGCCAATCGTACTGTTACACTCACAACCCCGGATAAGAAACGGATTAGGTTCAAGTCTAACTTTGAATCCAAAGGGAGTA
This sequence comes from Avena atlantica, assembly GCA_910589765.1. Taxonomy (NCBI): domain Eukaryota; kingdom Viridiplantae; phylum Streptophyta; class Magnoliopsida; order Poales; family Poaceae; genus Avena; species Avena atlantica. The sequence goes on from OU342733.1 coordinate 350,021,885, forward strand.
AGCTAAATTTCTTAAGGGGGTTAGCATAGACAGTGTACCAGTGGCGAAAGAGTACCCGGATGTGTTATCGAAGGAATTACCAGGAATGCCACCAGATAGAGATGTGGAGTTTTTGATCGACTTACTGCTAGGATCTGGACCAATAGAAAAGATACCCTACAAGATGTCAGTTGACGATTTAAAAGAACTCAAGAAACAACTTGGAGAACAGTTGCAGAAAGGATTTATACAACCAAGTTCTTTGTCTTGGGGTGCACCAGTTCTGTTTGTTGAGAAGAAGGACAGAAGTCAAAGGTTAGGGCATAGATTATCATTCACTCAATGAAGTGACTATAAAGAACAAGTACCCTTTGCCTAGAATCAATGATCTATTTGATCTATTCACTCTCACTAAGACTATCAAATTCTGCAAAGTACAGTGCAATCATCATATCAAGGAAGAAACAACTTGGGAAAGAGAAGATGAACTTTGGAAAGATCACCCTCACCTATTTGCTAGACAATCCGAATCTCGAGGGCGAGATTCATCTTAAGGGGGTTAGATTTGTAACATCCCCAAAATTTCATCAAATGAAAAATCATGTTGTGGCATTCATATCATCATGGCATATTGATCTTGCACAAAAACTTTCAAAACAAAAACCCTAATAGAACCATATTTAAACCCCTTTTATTATATATATACGGGGCATGGTTTTATTTTATTTTATGACCTCAAAATGGTTTTTGAATGCTTTGATGTGTTTGACACACATTTGGACACTAGGACCACAATACAAAAATCTGGTGAATATTTGAATTCAAATATATTTGAATTAGCCATTCAAATTCATTTTAAAAAATCAAGACAGAAATGAAAAAGGCAAAAAAAAGGCGCAGCCTATTCGGCCCAGCAACCCCAGTGGCCCACTAAGCCAACCCGGATTTCCCCTCCCCTCTCTGTTTCTCACCCCGTGTGCGCACCCCCTTGCTGAAAGCTGGGCCCCGTCGCCACGTTATCCCTTCGTCCTCAATCAGCGGCCGACGACCACCTCGCCGCGGCCGTTTCCTCCCGTAGATGTCACGCTTGATTATGAGTTACTGCGAGTGTGATTCCCTACCCCGCTCTGGCTACTTAACCATCTCCCCCTCCGCAACATCTCCCCCCACACCGCAAGCTCTAAGTGCCACCAGGCTACCCAAATTTCGTATTGCACCGCCGCTGCCCCGACGAGCTCCGGCGACGCATTAAGGTGAGCCCCTTGCGCCCCTTGGCCTCTAATTCATATGGTTGTGCTCCCTTTTGATTTGCTCACCTCCTGATGCCTGCAGGTTATCCCCTTGTGCTCCAGGTCGTCGCCCCCGTCATCGTCTGCGAGCACCCGACGCTCTGCTAAACTCCGGCGAGGAATAACCACCGTGTCTGTGCGCCCCGTCCACGACCACCTTGAGCACCACGACATCTCCGCGACCTCAGTAAGCCCCAGTGCCCCCTCCCCTACCCCTAGCCTCGTCGGCACTCCATTGACAGATGCGCCGCCGCCGTAGTGGCCATTTGCGCCGCTCGTTTTTGGTTAGAGCAACATGGTCCACTGAATCTAGATCCAGTGGATTAGATTAGATTGCCAGCGCGAAGCGGTATCGTCAGATCTGGTCTGCAAGATCACACTTAGATCTAATGGCTCGCGTGCGTGATCCGCGCGAACCGGTGCGCACCAATCACAACACGCCGCGTGGCTTTGAATTAGATTTAAAATCCAGATTTTGATCTATTAGTTGAATTAACTTGTAAAATTCATAACTTTTGTTCTGTAAATCCAAAAAAATACAAATTTTATATCATTGGATTCAGAAAAATGATACCTTTTCAAATATTTCCTTGGTTTGGCCATTTGCTTCTGAAAAATTAGGATTTTATGCATAACCATTTGTAGGCTTAATTTGACTATGTAAAATGTTTAGAAAATTGTTTGAGTAAATTTTGGTTTATTTAGACTTTAGAAAGTGTGCTTTGTGTTCAGTATTGTTTGTTTTTTTGAAAAGTGTGACAAATAATTCCATTGCATTTGCATGCATTCATATGTATTTTTGTTTGTATATTGAATGTGAATTTGGTGGTATGATTTTATGTGTAGATTTTGTTGATTATGGAGATTGTGATTGTGAGGATTGTTCCTATTCTCCCAAATACCAAGGCAAGTGATGCTTCATATTTTTGTCCCATTATTTTATCTATGCACTAGTGATATTTTGAGTAGGATTTGCATGGTTATTTTCTAAGTATATGCTATGCTTGGGTAAATCCTATAGATATTGTCTTAGTAGTTTTTCCCTAAGTTGAGAAACTTGTTATACTAGTATGCTTAGCCTAGTTAGTCGAATACAAGGGTGGAATATTCATGATATGTTATTCTGCAAAGTATATGACTATGTTTTTTATTAATAAAACAACTATGTGAATGAATCACCTGGGTGGAATGGGAAGATTGGTTTATGTTGAGTGGTTACACAAGGCCCACGTCTTTGGTTTACCTTATCTATCAAACTTGTGGATGGCCACCCAGGAACAAACAGATTTGAGATGTTCAGTGTTGAGAAGCTTCTAGTGCAACCACATGGCATATGGGATCTGCCTTGACCAACTAGGTTGTAAGAACTTAGCCAGATGGACAGTTGGTGGTAGGGTTGATAGGATGGAATGCGTCCATGGTGGTCTAAGGGAATGTTTCTGAAAAGTCTCGTCTCGATGCATGTCGAGTCTTGTGGGGAAAGTGCGCCACCTCTCGAGAGGGTAAAACCCAGGTACTTATCTGTGTCCCCGGTAACAGACATTTTGAGCCTCAAAGACATTGAAGTGATCAAGGAGCTCCTCATCCCAATTTCTCTAAGTTAAAACTTGTGGTTGAACAAGGGTAAAGGTTCACCAATGTCTATTGGTGGTTCCTTGGGTGTTTTTGTCAAATAAAAACTTAGTGTTTTCAACTCATAAGAAAAACCTTATTTTGAGCAAAGCCAGCCTGAAATACACTTAGCCAAAATCATATAGTTATTAGATGTTACTATACTACTATGGTATCACTTTCCAATACAATTCCAAATGTATTGTCCCTCTGTGGCTGTAACTTATGATGTTGCAGGTTACTCTGATGGAGACTAGGGTTATGAGTCTACACTCAACCTGTTTGCCTATGGCACATGAAGATGAAAACTTTATTTAATTTGTTAAATTATTGTGAACTCTATGTATTAGCCTTGGGATAATGAGTTGTAAGAACTATTGTATCTCTAGATATTACGATGTAATAATGACCTTTGTATCTATGTACTTCATCTTAAACTGTGGATGCTAGCAATTTTATCCAGGGACTAGCATTGCAATCACATGGGCCTTTACCTTAAATGGTGGGGTCTTACGCATATGACTAAACCAAAGTCAGTTAAGCCTCGATGATTTATTTTGCCTCAGAGTTGTTGTATCACTTTTATGCCATAATTAATTATGTTTTGTTGCAAGCATGATTATGACAGTTATTGCTCTATCATTTGTCGCTCCCATTATATTGCTAGCCTTCACTTGCACTGAGTATGAGATCTACTTGTGCTTCCAACTGCCCAAAACCAATATTGTCAAAAGTGTCCACCATATCTACCATCTATAATCATTTGCTATTCCGTGCATATCTATTATGCCTTGTTTTCTTCCCAATAATATGTTTGCTTGTTATGAGAAAATTAGTTAGTAAAGCTCTCACGAACTTGATGGCACACTTTATTTTCTTGCACTTAATAAACTTGAACCATTGCGAGTGTCCATGATAGTTATATGCTTGCAAATTATAGGCTGGGAGTTAGCAGAACCTTGCTATCACGGGGAACGCTTTTAACACCATGCTCTTTTGTTTATGGATGTCATCGGTGTGAAATAAAAAGGGAGCTTGTCAGTCCATGGAGTTATGTATATGTGTTAGAGAAACGCCTGGTCCGCAAGCCTAAGACATGCCTAATCATGGTGGAAACTTGCAGCATAACCATAATGAGCAATATGTGAAGCATTCTCAATAAAAACCTATGCAAATAGCAAATAAAAGATCGTTGATATGATCATTGTCTATTGCCTTGTAATTTTGATATGGGAAAGATCCTGTATCATGGGGAAAGGGGTACCTCGTTAGCGGTTCTCTATGATACACATGTATTAACGATGACAAGAACTTACCGGTAACTAAAGTTGAGTAGCATGAGGAGCGGCCCTCGTACTCAAGGGACATGAGATTTTCAGTTTATGGTCTGTCCAACATATAACTCATATTGGACCTCACTTTCACCTTAACCACTTCAAGATGCCTATGATAGGGGCAATGAGAGCTCAATGCTAATGAGTACCATACTTTCAGCATTTGGAAGCCTTTCAAACTTTTCAAAACCTTTTCACTTCCTTGTTGAGTCACCACTTATTCTATGAGCACCTTCTTGATAGAATAGTTGTCAATCTTAGTGTGATGTGCTTGTCTCAAAACTTGGTTAATTATGTCATAACTTTGATGCTTGTATCTTTGATATCTTTACTTGTAGTCTTCACTTGAACTTCAGAGGTGCCTTGGCATTTATGTTTTGCTCCACAATCGAAGGCAAGCGAGATACCACTCTATCATACCTTCTTATGAGCATTGCAATGTTGCTTATGTTTATGTTTCATGCTACTTATTATTATTGAGTTGGAACCTCTTCATAGTTTGGAATGACTATTGAGTAAACTTGGTTGCATACTCTTTATTATGAATTTTCTAAGTACTGATCAAGTGCTGAGAATATATACATCATAGGAAGCAAATATGTTCATGAAAGTTTCTTTTATCGCACTTAGTTTTGAACTGAATTGCTTGAGGATAAGCAATAATCTAAGCTTGGGGGGAGTTGATACGTCCAAAATGTATCTACTTTCCCGAACATTTTTTCTATTGTAACATCCCAAATTTCATCAAATTCAAAAGCATGCTATTGCATTCATATCATCATGGCATATTGATCTTGTACAAAAAAAATTCAAAACAAAACCCCTAATAGAACCATATTTAAACCCCTTTTATTATATGTATATGGGGCATGGTTTTTATTTTATTTTATGACCTAAAAATGGTTTTTGAATTCCTTGATGTATTTGAGACAAATTTGGATACTAGGATCATCATACCAAAATTTGGTGAAGGTTTGGTTTGATTTAGATTTGAAATGGGCATTCAAATCCATTTTAGAAAATCAAAACAGAAATGAAAAATGCAAAAAGAAAAAAAGAAAAAAAGAAAACAGGCACAGCCTATTCGGCCTAGCAACACTAGCGGCCCAGCAAGCCCACCCGGGGAACCCCTCTCCCTCTCTCTCACCCGCGCGTGCACCCTCCCTCTCACTTCCACTGGGCCATGTTGCCACATCAGTGTCATCATCCCCAAACCCCACCCGCGACCAGTTACTCCGCCAGTTTCTCCCCGCAGTCACTGCCGCGTTTCAATTTGTTAATTGCCATTGATTCCGTTCGTGATTCTCGCCCCAGTACTGGCTACTTAATCCCCACCTGTAACATCCCAAAAATACTAAACTTGGATCATCAAACTCTAATCATCAAAATTAGGGTTAACAAAAACTTTTCTAAATAAAAATATGAAAGCATGCATGTGTGTATGCATTCCAATTTGAATTCTTTTGAATCACCTTGCTTGTGTGTTTCTTTACTTGTAAATGGATTCTTAGGTGAAATAAACATCATCTAAATAATCCCCACACTTTTCCCAAAGACAAATAAATCAAAACAAACAAAATAAGGGAATGGTCATTTTGGCCAAATTAACTCCCATGCCTACTTTGGCTGTCTCTAACTTTCAAAACTTGACAGAAACTTTTTTGGATCTTTACACCCCTTGATAGTACTCATAACAAAGTACCAAGGCCCACCTTGTGATCATCCAAAAACATTTGAATGCATAGTTTAAAGGACAGTTCAAAATTGAATCTTTATCATATGGGAAGATCCCACTTTTTCAAAAACCACTCAAACAAGCTCAACTTTCAAAACCCAAGCATCCACAGACTCACCAGCACCTACCTAGCACACCCACCAAAAATCTTTTCAAAATTCAAAACTTGAATTCTTGCGGCCATTTCATCAAACACCTTGGTGAGGAAAATCAATCAAATCCTAAACACTATTGTGAGCATTGATTTGGGCCTAACTGGTTCCCTCTCTAGCTCACAACAACCTCAGTAGATCATCTAGCAAACTTAACTAAGCACTAGCCCCACTGTAAGCTTGGCAATGTCATCAATGGTGAACAGCCGAACCTCACCATGTCACCCAGTGTGGACAGCAAGCTAGGAGAAGAACTAGCCATGCCAACCTTGTATAGGACACATCCCACCGTCCACCGCCACCCCCTGTCCAGCGCTCGAACCTTGCCAGCCCCTAGACCACACGCACAGAACGTGCCCAGCTCGCCAGCAACCATGCCGAGCTTGCGCCAGAGCGCCACCCTTGACACACGCCCATAGACCGCGCGCCGCCCTTGCCGCGTGCATACACGATCACCACCATCCTAGGAGACCGCCAGACATCCCCGTTCGCCGCCCCATGCCTCACAGCCACCGCTCGCCGTCAAATACGCCGCCTCTGTCGCGCAGAGCATCGCGTGTTCCACACCGTTTGCCACCGCCCCTACACGCGCATTAAAGCCGTAGAGAATCGCCAGGAGACCACCGAGCGATCGCCATTGTCGGCCATGCCTCTAGTAGCCCGTAGCCATGTCGCCACCGTCGCCTGCCCATCCCGTTCGGTCTCGTCGTCGAGGCTATAAATAGAGTCCACCCCAGCTCAAACTCTTCACACCATCTACTCCCCTCTCCTCACTGATCGTTCCACCCCGTTCCCGGAGCATTGCGAGTAGCGCTTCGCCGGAATTGCACCGGAGCCCGCCGCTGCTGGAGAAGAAGGGGGCCAGCGATTGGAGCCGCCCCAGGAGAAGCTGCCGGTACCAGGAGGTTCGCCGTCGTCGACTTCGTCGTTCGCGGACGATGAACCAGAGCCCGTTGTCGACTTTGTCCTTCACGGACGATGAACCTGAGCCCCAGTGAGCCTCCCACGACCCCCACCTGCCGTGTTAGGGTTCTGTCTCGCCGGCGTTGCCCGACGTGGACGATGAACCAGAGATGTTGGATTAGAACTAGATCAAACGCACCACATTGCCCCGTACCGCTTCGCACCCCTCTGTCTCACTGACGCGTGGGAACAACCACTTAACCAGCCCGCGTAAGCGCTGTGCTTCGTAGGCCGGCCCAGTATTGTTTCCCGCGCAGCCCATTTGTTTGAATTTGGATTTTTCCATTTTCATTCAAACATAGTTCTGTATCTAGTTTCAAAAATCAACCAAGCTCGATTCAGTGAACCAAATTGAATGAAACCAATTTTGTTAGAAAGTTCTGGAAGTGCTGAATCCAAGCTCGTTGGATTCAAATCATTTGGATCTATAGATCATCCTTGGTAAAAATGACGATGCAAAAGCTTTTCTGCATTCAAACATTTTTCAAATTTAAACCATGATAGCTTTTGAGTTGATTCTAACTCTCAAAAATCACATTTAACCATACCTTTCAGAATATATAAAAATATATGGGTTTACTTACATAAATAATGTTCAAGAAATAAAAGAATGTCACATAGGCATTTCTAGTCACCTATTTAATTCAAATAAAAGGGTAAAACCTTATTAAATTGTGACACCACTTTAAATCACATTCCCATGGACTCAAATATGTGGTGATGACATGTGTCAACATGATCCCATGTTTGGTTTGGAGAATATTAAATCTTCAGTAGTTTTTCAATGAGTAGAAATTACTTTTCTAAAAACTAAAATCATTAAGTCAAGTGCCTTAGTCTTGTAATGTTAGTGATGATGCTAGATCATCTATAGAACCCCTTTGTGTGATGATTGAAAGTAGTTAAGTATTGTTTGGTGATTGTGTACCTCGTACCTATTTTTAGACACTAGTACCGACCAAGGATACGAGGATGAAGGAGGATACTACGAAGAAGAAGCCGAGGAGAACTTCAACCACTGCTCTACACAAGGTAAGCTTATACTTGCAATTATGCAAGATAACACTTGCAAGATACTCTACTGATGTAAACAACAACTTACTTGTTACCATGCCAACCATATGCCTTAAGCATATGTGGTTATACCCACTTGATACCCCATCCTAGTTTTACTTGCAAGCTTTCTACCTTTGTTTCATTATCAAAGCTTTCTTTTAGAGTTTACTTAAGTGATTTGTAGATTTTAGAAAGATAATTGAAGGTTGCATAAAGAGCATAAAATTTGACCTAAGCTAGATAATCTTGATGTCATCCTAAGGCATGAGATTGAACTTAGTAAAACTCCACTTATTTACCACCCCTCATTAGTACTCACCCCCACTTGTAGATGCTAGTGCTAAGCATAAAACTTGATCAACTTTATATGGGAATACTTGGTGGAAAAATGGTTATGAAAACCTTAGAATGATGGATCATTCTACTGAGATGTTTTGACATGTGTTTCCAAACACCAGATGATTTTGGTGATGAAAATGTTGAGGCATGAGCCTTAGCCCTCTATAAAACTGATGGTTGTCTGGATGCGATACCATTCCAATTTTACCGTACAACCACAATACCCGAAGATTGGGTAGGGCTTGACTAGAAACTTATATACCTTAGTATTGGTTCCCTCACGGCCAAGGTCTGAGCTGAGGCTACCTTGTGAAGATTGTCCACCTATGCAGTACCCAAGATGACAGTTGGTCATGGTTGGGAGGCCAAACTCACAGGAGAGGTGCTTAGACTAGGGCGTGTAATTGAAAGGTTAGGATTGATTATCCGCATACTGAGTATGGTGAATTCAGGATTTGTTCCTGGCAGATGTATCGAATGTTGTGGTGAAAGTGTACAATCTCTGTAGAGTGTCAAACTATTCGAATAGCCGCGTCCGCGGTTATGGATAGTTGGAGTGGCCATACTGTTCCCCCGTCAGATGTTTTCAAAATGACTTCTGAAATAACTTGAGACTTTGACTTGACCACAACAGAGTTGTGGCACGAGATACAAGTTCCCACTTAGGAGTTATAAAATTGAGACTAGCTTCTCTTGCTTCTAAACTTAGTAGAGGTAAATCTGGCTTTTGTAAAACAACCCTAGAGCTTAGTGTCCTATTACAAAAAACCCCTTCACTTGTTAGTATTAGTTTGCGAGTACTTAAAGAGTACTGATGGCTTTGTCCCTGGCTATTCCCGTGGCCAGACTATGAAGAGGAGTACCAGGATGATGGACCCCAGGAAGGTTACGACAACTAGAATCATCTCCCATCGTCAGCATTGCCTGTGACCCCGAAGATGGAGCTCCGCCTACGCTACCTTTATTATTACGTATTTCCGCTGCTTGAAGTTGTATTAAGAACTGGATCATGAGATCCTTATTTTTGTAAGACCTTATGTATGGTTTGTAATGGATGATGTACTGTGGTATCCAATTCTGTTATGTCCCGCAAAAATGGTAATCCTGGGATTGCGATGTATGGCATAACAAGCATCTGGGATTAAAAATCCGGGTGTTGACACCACCGCCCCGCGAACATTTCCCCTCACCTAGCCAACACAAAGTGCCGCCAGGCTCTTGCAATTTCCACTCGCACCGTCGTGGCACTAAGCAGCTACGGCGAGCTATTCCGATAATAACAGCACACCCTTCTACCTCTGGTTCACCCAATCGTGATCGCCTTGCTCTTGCGCATCTAACCATGCCTCTCATTTGTCCCAATTCGTCCTAGGTCGCCGTCCCTGTTGAGGACTGCAAGCACCCGTGGCATCGCTCGACTCCGACGAGCAATCACAGTAAAACCCGAGCACCCCTTGACCTCTGATTCACACCATCATGTTCGTCGTGACCTTGTGCACTGGCTAATGCCCTTCGTTTGCCCTATTACACCTTAGGTCGTTGCCTTTGTCTCCGGCAGTGAGCACCCGACGCTAGGTCAAACTCCGATGAGGTTTTCCGGCTGTGTCCGTGCACCCCTGTCCAAGACAAGACCACGTTGAGCTTCACCGCATCCTTGCGACCATGGTAAGCATCTGCACACCCTCCTACCCCTAGCTTCACCGGCGTGTCGCTGCCGCCAGAGCCATTTGCGCCGCCCACTTATGGTCCGATGGATCTGATCCGTTGGATATGTATCTGATGGATGCGATTAGAACTAGCACGAAGGGGTACGAGTAGATCTGAGCCGTAGGATTTATTTAGATCTAATGGCGCAGAAGTGTGATCCAGCGCGAACCGGTACGCTCCAATCAAACGCTGCCGCGTGTCACTTGATTTGTTTTAAAATCTTATTTTTGATCTATTAGTTATTAAAACTTGTAAATTCAATAACTTTTGATCTGTTTGTCCAAAAATTACAAATTTTATATCAATGGATTCAGAAAAATGAACCAGACACAACAATGGCCTTGGTTTGGCCATTTAATTATGTAAAATTAGTATTTTGTACAAAAACATTTGTAGGCTTATTTTGGCTATATAAATTGTTTAGAAAATTATTTTAAAGTAATTTTTGGTTTATTTAGACCTTAGAAAGTATGCTTTGTAGTCAGAACTGTTTTGTTTGATATGAGAAGTGTGGAAAGACATTCATTTGAATTTTGCATGCATTCATATATATTTTTGCTTTTATATTGAATGTGAATATTGTGGTATGATTTTATGTGTAGATTTTGGTGATTGTGGAGAGTGTGATTATGAGGATTGTTCCTATTCTCTCAACTACCAAGGCAAGTGATGCTTAATATTTTTGTCCCATTATTTTATTTATGCACTAGTGATATTTTTCGTAGGAGTTGCATGATTATTTTCTAAGTATATGCTATGCTTGGGTAAATCCTACAATTATTGTCTTAGTAGTTTTCCCTAAGTTAAGAAACTTGCTATACTAGTATGCTTAGCCTAGATAGTAGAATACAAGGGTGGAATAATAATGCTATGATACTGTAACATCCCAAAAATCATGATTTATAAAGTTTGCATATCATTCATGCATTCATAAGCATTTGGATCATTTTTTCAAATAAGATTTCAAAACAAAAGTAAATTGTTGCCTAATATTTTATGTAGGAAAGGCAATGGATTTATTTCTACTCTCCAAAATATGAATACTTTGTTTCAACCAGAAAAGGTTTGATTATAGGTTTGAATGTTGATTTCAAAGCTTGTTCAAAATTTCAAAACAAAAATATAAACTCAAAACCATTCATATGCCTATTTATAAATAAATAATTAAGGCATGGTTTTATTTTAAATTCAATGGGCCAATGTATTTTTGAGTGAACAGCAAAGTTTTATACTCAAATATGTGCATGGTTCACTTTACAAAAATCCAGAGAAAGTTTTAATTCAAACTCATTTGAAAAATATTTGAAAATGAATCCAGAAAATCAAAACAAAAATAGAAAAGGAATAAAGAAAAGAAAAAGGGCTAGCGTTGCCAATCTGGCCCAACACTGGATCCAGCCCAAAAACCATCCATCCCGGGGTTTCCCACTCCCTTTGTTTCTCACCCATGCAAGCACCTCCCATCTCGATGACGCCCCGGACCCACCTCCACGTCACCTCTTCCTCCCCAAATCACGCCCGCGACCAGCTCCGCCGCGGCCGTTTCTTCCCGACAATCTCGCTCTTGATGCCCCGACTACTTAAACCCCTCCTCACTCCGCTACATTCCCCTCACTCAACAACCACAAAGAGCCGCTAGGCTGTCCACAATCGAGCTTGCACCGCCGCTGTCCTGAACCACTCCGGCGAGCCATCACGGTGAGTCCCAAGCACGCCTTGCCTTCTGGTTCACACGACCTGCTTCACCATCACATTGTGCATCTTCTCATGCTTTAAGTCTGTCCTAAATCACCCCAGGTCATCGCCCCCGTTAACACCTGCAAGTGTCCGATGTAGGGTTCGCAGCATAGAAAAAAAAAATTTCCTACGATGGGAACTATGTACCAAGATCTATCTACTAGATACAAACAACGGGAGGATGTATATCCGTAGAGAACATACCCTTGAAGACCGACAAAGCTTAACGAGTTCGACTCGTGGTTGATGTAGACGATCTCTTGCCGATCTCAAGATCAAGAGGAAGTCCTAGCGCCGCAAATCAGCAGCGCATCCGTGCTAGCACACACGTTCGAGGAACCGAGCAACCTCCGCCTCCTCGCTCCAGCGATGCAGCGGAAGCACAACTCTTTCTTGCCGAATAGCCACCGGGAACATGTATCTCGCTAGTCCGAGACCATGGGGGATAAATTCTAGAGGGGGAGAGAGATCCTTCACGAGGAGGTGTGAGAGACAAGTGAGGAGGGGGGCTCCTTTTATAGGAGTAGGGGGGGCACCCAAGGGGGTGGCCGCCGGCCATGGGGGCTGCCCCCTCCCCTCCTTCATTCATGTGGGTGGACACTCCACTCACAAAATGCTCTTTAAATTCCCTCCACTCAAAAGTCCACTCAAATTCCCATTAAATTTCCACCAAATTTAATGCAAACTCTCATTAAATAAAACTCTTTTATTTTATTCAGAATTTTGTCAATTACTTTAATGACAAACATTCACAAATAACCCCTTGCTAGAATTCCATTTCACATGCATAACCACTTTATGCAATTTCACCCGAAAACCTGTTTCGGCATCTAGTGAAATAAATTCCTGCGCTTGTTCATTCTTTCGGCATGAAACATTTGCTCCAATTGGATGTCGGTGTCTCTTAAGTGTGTCACCCTACGGTTCGTGAATAATGCGGACATGATCGAGACCCCTCTCGGATCAATAATCAGAAGCGGGATCTGGAGACCCATACTGACTCCCACACATTCAACGATGACTTTCTTGTGATCATCGGAACCTTTTACGCTAGTATCTTAATCCCTTTGTTTCACGACATATTACATGTCCGAGATTCGATCATCGGTATCTCCATACCTAGTTTGATCTCGTTACCGACATGCACTCTTTTCTCGTTCCTGTGATATAACATTCTAGTGATCAAATCACTTGCTTGCAAGCTAATCAATGTGATATCACCGAGAGGGCCCAGAGTATATCTATCCGTCATCGGGATGAACAAATTCCACTCTCGATCCATGGGCCTCAACATAACACTTTATTAGTTATGAATCCATCTTTATAATCACCCTGTTACGGTGTGACGTTTGATGTTATCAAGAAACTCTTCCGGTGTTAGTGATTGACATGATCTCATGGTCTAAGGATTAGGATCACTTCGTAAGTTGTTATAGCAATATAAACTCAATGAATTTGATCGTAATGCTATACTTCGGATGAATGTTCATCACACCATTACACTAATGTTGTGATCCCGTTATTAACAACATCCAATGTCCATGATCAGGAAACCTTGATCATCTTGTTAATCAACGAGCTAGTTTATGAGAGAGGCATAACTAGGAACTTTCTGTTTATTTATTAAACACACATGTATTAACGTTTCCGTATTAATACAATTATAGCATGCAAAATATACATCTATCATATACTTGGAATACACATAATAAACACTTTATTATTGCCTCTCAGGGCATATTCCCTTCAGTCTCCCACTTGCACTAGAGACAATAATCTAGTTACATAGTGATAAATCTAACACCCATTGAGTTCTGGTGTTGATCATGTTTTGCTCTAGGGAGAGTTTTAGTCAACGGATCTGCTACATTGAGATCCGTATGTACTTTACAAATCTTTATATCTCCATCCTTGACATGCTCGCGGATGGAGTGAAACCGGCGCTTAATATGCTTGGAATGTTTGTGAGACCTTGGCTCTTTGACATTGGCAATGGCACCATTGTTGTCACAATAGATCACCATTGGGTCCAACGCGTTTGCCACCACTCCTAGTTCGGATATGAACTCCTTCATCCAAACTGCTTCCTGAGCCGCTTTCGAAGCAGCAACATATTCGGCCTCCGTTGTTGATCCCGCTACCACAGGTTGTTTGGAGCTCCTCCAACTAACCGCTCCGCCATTCATGAGAAATACGTATCAGGATTGAGACTTAGAGTCATCCGGATCGGTTTCAAAGCTAGCATCGACATAACATTTAGCGACGAGCTCTTCTTCACCTCCGTATACAAGAAACATATCCTTAGTTCTTCGTAAGTACTTAAGGATATTCTTGACCGCTATCCAGTGTTCCGAACCTGGATCCGATTGGTACCTACTAGTCAAACTAATAGCATGTGCCACATCCGGTCTTGTACATAGCATGGCGTACATTATAGAGCCTATGGCTGAAGCATAGGGGACTTTGTCCATTATCTCTCTTTCTTCCGTCGAAGCCGGACTTTGAGTCTTACTCAATGTCTTGCCTTGCAACATAGGTAAGAACCCCTTCTTACTTCCGTCCATTTTAAACTTCTTTAAAATCTTATCAAGGTATGTACATTGCGATAGCCCTATTAGGCGTCTAGATCTATCTCTATAGATCTTTATGCCTAATATGTATGACGCTTCACCTAGGTCCTTCATTGAAAATTTGCTGTTTAGATAACTTTTAACACTGTTTAAAAGATCTATATCATTTCCGATCAATAATATGTCATCCACATATAATATCAGAAATGCCACATTGCTCCCACTCACTTTCTTGTAAATACAAGCTTCTCCATAAGTTTTGACAAATCCAAACTCTTTGATTACCTCATCAAAGCAGAGATTCCAACTTCGTGATGCTTGTTTCAATCCATAGATGGATCGCTGAAGCTTGCACACCTTGTTAGCATCCTTAGGATCGACAAAACCCTTTGGTTGTATCATATACAACTCTTCTTCAATATTACCATTGAGAAATGCGGTTTTGACATCCATCTTCCATATCTCATAATCGAAATATGCAGCAATTGCTAACATAATCCTAACTGACTTTAGCATCGCTATGGTAGAGAAAGTCTCATCGTAGTCAACTCCTTGAATTTGTCGAAACCCCTTTGTGACAAGTCGAGCTTTATAGACGGTCACATTACCATCAGCATCAGTTTTCCTTTTGAAAATCCATTTGTTCTCCACGGCCTTTTGGTCGTGAGGTAATTCTACCAAGTTCCAAACTTGATTTTCATACATGGATTCCATCTCGGATTTCATGGCTTCTAACCATTTGTTGGAATCCGGGCTCATCATCGCTTCTTCATACGTCGCAGGGTCATCATTTTCATCAACCATGAAATTCATGACAGGATTTCCGTACAGCTCGGGAGCTGCACGCGTCCTGTTTGACCTGCGAGGTTCGATAGTACTCTCTTTCGGAGTTTCATGATCATTATTATTAGTTCCCTCTTCAACAGGTGGAGCCAACTCCGGAACAACTTCCGGCGCTGTGCTACTCGCCATGCTTTGAAGAGAGGGTTCCACAACCTCTTCGAGTTCTACCTTCCGACTACTCACACCTTTCGCGAGAAACTCTTTCTCTAGAAAGGATCCATTCTTGGCAACAAAAACCTTGACCTCGGATCTGTGATAGAAGGAATACCCAATAGTTTCTTTAGGGTATCCTATGAAGACGCATTTTTCCGCTTTGGGTTTGAGTTTATCCGGTTGAAGTTTCTTCACATAAACATCGCATCCCCAAACTTTGAGAAATGACAGTTTAGGTTTGTTTCCAAACCACAATTCATACGGTGTCTTTTCAACGGATTTAGATGGTGCCCGATTTACAGTTAATGCAGCAGTTTCTAGTGCATAACCCCAAATTGACAACGGCAAATCCGTTAGAGACATCATAGATCGAACCATATCTAATAAAGTACGATTACGATGTTCCGACACACCATTTCGCTGTGGTGTTCCGGCAGGTGTGAGTTGTGAAACAATTCCACACTCTTTCATGTGAGTGCTAAACTCGTAACTTAGATACTCACCTCCACGGTCGGACCATAGAAATTTGATCTTTTTATTACGATCATTTTCCACTTCATTCTGAAATTCCTTGAACTTTTCAAAGATTTCAGACTTGTGTTTCATCAAGTAGATATAACCGTATCTACTCAAATCATCCGTGAAAGTAACAAAATAACGATATCCACCTCGCGCCGACACACTCATTGGACCACATACATCAGAATGTATGATTTCCAATAAATCTGTCGCCCGTTCCATTGAACCGGAAAACGGCGTTCTAGTCATCTTGCCCATAAGGCATGGCTCACATGTATCAAATGATTCATAATCAAGTGATTCCAAAAGTCCATCCGAATAGAGCTTCTTCATGCGTTTAACGCTAATATGACCTAGACGGCAGTGCCACATATATGCGGATATATCATCATTAAGTTTAATCCTTTTAGCATCAACATTATGAATATGTGTAACATTATCATCGCGATCTAATAGAAATAAACCATTCATCATCGGTGCATGACCATAAAAGATTTCATTCATATAAATGGAACAACCATTGTTCTCGGATTTAAATGAATAACCACTTCGCATCAAACACGATCCAGATACAATGTTCATGCTCAGTGTAGGCACCAGATAACATTTATTCAAGTTTATAACTAATCCCGACGGCAAGTGGAGAGGCAGCGTTCCGACGGCGATCACATCAACGCTTGATCCATTGCCGACACGCATCTTGACATCACCCCTTGCTAGTGGTCGCTTGTTCCGTAGCCCCTGATTCGAGTTACAAATATTAGCAACTGAACCGGTATCAAATACCCAGGTGCTACTGCGAGCACTAGTCAAGTACACATCAATAACATGTATATCGTATATACCTTTGTTTGCCTTGCCGGCCTTCTTGTCTGCCAGATACTTGGGGCAGTTGCGCTTCCAGTGGCCAGACCCCTTACAATAGTAGCACTCTGAATCAGACTTAGGTCCAACTCGGGGTTTCTTTTCAGGCGCGGAAACATGCTTGCCGCCCTTACTTCCCTTCCGTTTTCCCTTCTTGTCTTTCTTGAAACCAGTGTTCCTATTGATCATCAACACTTGATGTTCCTTTTTGATCTCCACTTCTGCAGTTTTAAGCATTGACATAAGCTCGGGGAGAGACTTCTTCATGCCTTGCATATTATAGTTCATCACGAAGCTCTTATAGCTAGGTGGCAGAGACTGCAGAACACGATGGATGCCTAAGTCAATGGGAATCGATATTCCCAAGGACACAAGCTTATCGGCGTAACCCGACATCTTGAGTTCATGCTCACTAACGGAGCCGTGCTCTTCCATCATGCAGCTAAAGAACTTTTATGAAGCGTTGTAGCTCTCTACAGCAGCATGTGTGTCGAAAATCATTTTCAACTCACCCATTGTATCAAATGCATTGCCGTTTTCGAAACGCTTTCGAAGTTCTGGCTCTAGCCCATACAATATGCCGCAATGAACTAAGTTGTGGTCCTCCTGACGAGTCTGATAGACATTCTTCTCCTCGTCAGGGGCATCATCAAAAGGTGGGGGGCCTAATGGCGCTTCTAGCACATATTGCTTTTGTGCAGCAGAGAGGAGAATCCTCAAATTCATGGCCCATTCGGTAAAGTTGCTACCGTTAGTTGCTAGTTTCTCTTTCTCCATGAACACATTGAACTTAAAAGCAGGTGGTGCCATCTACAACAGAATTTGTAAAGTTTAGACTAAGTGTATGATAGATTGAGTTCAACTAATCCATATTACGAATGAACTCCCACTCAAAAATGACATCCCTCGTGCCTTTTTGGTGATTACATGAACCAAATCCACTACACCAAGTCCGATCATCACGTGAGTCAGTATAGCTTCAAAGGCGAGCATCAAATGGGCATCATATCAACTATATTACTCATGCTTAACCTTTCGGTCCGTGTTCCGAGGCCATGTCTGTACATGCTAGGCTCGCCAAGTTAGAACCTCAGTATTCGCGTGTGTAACTGTTTTACACCCGAAATATGGTCGTGGATCCAAGAACACCCGATCATCACGTGATGTCTTGGAGCGACGAAAACATAATCGGTGCATACTAAAGGAAGAACACATTCTTATCTTGATATTTAAATGAGGGATCATCTTATTATGCTAACAAAGCGCTAAACAAGCAATATAAGATGCTATCAAACATCATATGTTTATTTGTGAAATGATATGGTTCCCCCAGATGATCTCTATCATGTGCATCGTGGTATGATCACTATCATACCTATATGTGTAAATCCAAGGTCTATGGATTTTACACGCTATGTGTGTTGTAAGAGTATCATCTCATACTTATACTTACAACACTACCATATCATAACACTAGCCCAGCAACAATCTAAACTAGACGCCTCTAATTTATCCATTGCAAGTTTTACGTGGCTTAGGGCTTTCTAGATAGAACCGTTCTTACCTACGAACATGAACCACAACGAGGATAACCAAATTGTTGACAACTCGCTTGCAAAATAGATATTGACTATAGTAGGAGAGATAGACACCCGCTAGCCACTTATGCAAACTAGTTGCATGTCAAGCGTGGAACAGGTCTCATGTGCGAGGACATGTAAAGTTTGTCCGGGCCGCTTCATCCCACTATGCCGCCAATATCCAAAATTACAACAAAGGAGCAACAACATGATCATCATCGCCCACATACTCATATGTGTACTACCCGTGTAAAGTATCTACGCATAGATCCGGCTCTGATACCATTGTAGGGTTCGCAGCATAGAAAACAAAAAGTTTCCTACGATGGGAACTATGTACCAAGATCTATCTACTAGATACAAACAACGTGCGGATGTATATCCGTAGAGAACATACCCTTGAAGACCGACAAAGCTTAACGAGTTCGACTCGTGGTTGATGTAGACGATCTCTTGCCGATCTCAAGATCGAGAGGAAGTCCTAGCGCCGCAAATCAGCAGCGCATCCGTGCTCGCACACACGTTTGAGGCACCGAGCAACCTCCGCCTCCTTGCTCCAGCGATGCAGCGGAAGCACAACTCTTTCTTGCCGAATAGCCACCGGGAACATGTATCTCGCTAGTCCGAGACCATGGGGGATAAATTCTAGAGGGGGAGAGAGATCCTTCACGAGGAGGTGTGAGAGACAAGTGAGGAGGGGGGCTCCTTTTATAGGAGGAGGGGGGGCACCCAAGGGGGTGGCCGCCGGCCATGGGGGCTGCCCCCTCCCCTCCTTCATTCATGTGGGTGGACACTCCACTCACAAAATGCTCTTTAAATTCCCTCCACTCAAAAGTCCACTCAAATTCCCATTAAATTTCCACCAAATTTAATGCAAACTCTCATTAAATAAAACTCTTTTATTTTATTTAGAATTTTGTCAATTACTTTAATGACAAACATTCACAAATAACCCCTTGCTAGAATTCCATTTCACATGCATAACCACTTTATGCAATTTCACCCGAAAACCTGTTTCGGCATATAGTGAAATAAATTCCTGCGCTTGTTCATTCTTTCGGCATGAAACATTTGCTCCAATTGGATGTCGGTGTCTCTTAAGTGTGTCACCCTACGGTTCGTGAATAATGCGGACATGATCGAGACCCCTCTCGGATAAATAATCAGAAGCGGGATCTGGAGACCCATACTGACTCCCACACATTCAACGATGACTTTCTTGTGATCGTCGGAACCTTTTACGCTAGTATCTTAATCCCTTTGTTTCACGACATATTACATGTCCGAGATTCGATCATCGGTATCTCCATACCTAGTTTGATCTCGTTACCGACATGCACTCTTTTCTCGTTCCTGTGATATAACATTCTAGTGATCAAATCACTTGCTTGCAAGCTAATCAATGTGATATCACCGAGAGGGCCCAGAGTATATCTATCCGTCATCGGGATGAACAAATTCCACTCTCGATCCATGGGCCTCAACATAACACTTTATTAGTTATGAATCCATCTTTATAATCACCCTGTTACGGTGTGACGTTTGATGTTATCAAGAAACTCTTCCGGTGTTAGTGATTGACATGATCTCATGGTCTAAGGATTAGGATCACTTCGTAAGTTGTTATAGCAATATAAACTCAATGACTTTGATCGTAATGCTATACTTCGGATGAATGTTCATCACACCATTACACTAATGTTTTGATCCTGTTATTAACAACATCCAATGTCCATGATCAGGAAACCTTGATCATCTTGTTAATCAACGAGCTAGTTTATGAGAGAGGCATAACTAGGAACTTTCTGTTTGTTTATTAAACACACATGTATTAACGTTTCCGTATTAATACAATTATAGCATGCAAAATAAACATCTATCATATACTTGGAATACACATAATAAACACTTTATTATTGCCTCTCAGGGCATATTCCCTTCATCCGAAGCTCAGCTCAACTCCGATGAGCCATTCCCGTGAGCCCCGTGTTCCCCTTGATCTCTGGTTCACACGAGTAAGTTCGCCTTTGTCTTGCGCTTCTGCTGAGACATGTCGCTTGTTCTCTTGCGCACTAGGTTGTCGCCTTCGTCTCTGGCAGTGAGCACCCGACGCCGCCCGCAACTCCGACGACCCCTAGCCACCGCTGCAGCACGCCCCCGTCTCAACCGCGACCACGATAAGCTTCCTTGTGCATGTGCGAGTCTGGTAAGCAACATCACCACCCCAAGCCCACGCTAGAATCGCCGGACAATCACCGGCAGAGCCGTCGCCGCCGCTGTGTCCATGAGCGCCGCCGGATTAGGGTCAAGTCGTTTAGATCCACTGGATCTAGATCTAGTGGTCTAGATTAGACGCTAGCCCGAAAGGGTACGGGCAGATCTAAGCCGCTAGATCTCATTTAGATCTGACGGTGTGTGTGCTTGATCCGCGCGAAACCGTACCGTCCAATTAGGAAGCACCGCGTGGCTAAGTTTTAGATTTAAAATCTGGATTTTCATCTATTAGTTATTCAAACTTGTAAAATCAATAACTTGTGTTCTGTTTATCCAAAAATACAAATAATATACCATTGGAATCACAAAAATAATCCCTAAACGTATATGGGATTAGTTTTGTATTTTGTTTCTGTTAAAATGGAATTTTATGCAGAGACATTTGTGGGCCTATTTTGTGTATAAAAATTAATTGGAAAATGTTTTAAAGGCCAAATAAAGTTTATTTGATATATAAATGTTTTGTTTATTGTTCAGTACTGTTTTACTTGTCTGGTTTAGTTTGGAAAAATCATCATATGGCATTTGGATGCATTCATATATGTTTGCTTGATTATTTGAAATGTGAATTTGGTGCTATCATTTTATGTGTAGATTTTGGTGCTAGTGGTGATTGTGACTGTGAGGATTGTTGTTACTCCCCCAAATACCAAGGCAAGTGGTGCTTCCTATTTTGATCCGATTATTTTGACTATGCATTAGTGATATTTTGTATAGGGCTTGCATGATAATTTTGCTAAGTATCTATATGCTATGCTTGGGAAATCCTAGTAGTTGTAGAATTTTTAGAATTTTCTCTAAGTTAAGATACTTGCTATTTCCATGCTTAGCCTAGCTAGTAGCAACCAAGGGTGGTTTATATACATATTCTATTGAAAATATTGCTAAGTCTTTGAATGAAACACCTAGGTGGAATGGTTGTTTGGGTTATGTTGAGTGGTTACATAAGGCCCATATATATGGTATACCTTGTGAATCAAACTTGTAGAAAGCCACCCAGGAACAAAGGGATTTGAGATGCCATATGTTAAGAAACTTCTAGTGCAGCCACATCGCATTATGGGATCTGCCTGGATCATATAGGTTGCAATAACTTAGCCAAATGGACAGTTGGTGGTAGAGGGTGATAGCTTTGGAACGCGTCCATTTTGTTCTAAGGGAAGGCTTATGAAAGGTCCTGTCTTGATGAAAGTAAAGTCTTGTGGGGAAAGTGCACCACCTCTGCAGAAGGAAAAATCTAAGTACTTAGCCGTGTCCCCGGAAATGGACAAATTGAGCATCAAGACATGGAAGGTATCAAGAATGTCCTCATCCTAATTTCTATGTTAAAAACTTGTGGTTAAACAAGGGTAAAGGTTCACCAATCTCTATTGGTGGTTCCTTGGGAGTTTTTTCCAAACAAAAACGTAGTGTATTCAACTGATAGGTAAAACCTATTTTGAGCAAAGCAAGCCTAAGCTACACTTAGCCAAATTCATGTAGAAACTAGATACTATTATTCTACTAAGGTATCACTTGCCAATATTATTCCAATGTATTGACCCACTGTGGCTATAACTTGTGATGTTGCAGGTTACTCTAATGAGGATTAGGGTTATGAGTCTACACTCAACATGCATGCCTGTGGCACATGAAGATGAAGACTTTTATTTATATTGTTAAGTTAAACTCTTGTACTAGCCTATGTCTATGGAGTTGTAAAAGACTATGTTATCTCTGGAATGACGATGTAGTAATGACCTTTGTATCTGTGTACTTCATCTTAAACTGTGGATGCTAGCATTTGATCCAGGGACTAGCATTGCAATCATAGGGACCTTTACATTTATAAAGGTGGGGTCTTACAGATGGTATCAGAGCACTGTGTTTCCTATAGTATTATGACCCTAGGATTGGATTAGACTAAGAAACCACTAAGGAAAAAATTTCAACACTTTGAAAAAAAATTCCACACTTGTCTTTTTCTTCTCATAAACTTTTATAATCTTCTTTCTCATTTTATTTGTAGATGAACTCCATCAACGAAGCCGTGAGGAAGGGACCACTCATGACCATGACCTTGGAGTGTGAGACTGAATTTCCCAAAGCACTCAAGAACCTTATGGTTACCATGGGGATACATTGTGTAGCTATGTACAAAGGATTCCCTGTGATGGATGAAGGAGAAGAGTATTGGTGGGTGCAACTTCACTTGTACAAAGGCAAGGAAGGCAACCACAAGGAGTCAGGATTTTGCATGGTCACCAACTCTGAAATGCACACAACATTCTTTGACTCTGTAAGAAATGCAGCTTGGAATGCCATCAAGGAGCTTGGTGATAGACTCAAGTGTAGAATGCTCAACACCCAAAATGATCTTAGAGAAGAAAATAAGCATACCCAAGAATTAGAGACTACCAACCAACAACTAAGGGCAGACATCATAGACTTTATATGGGAGTCCTATGAACAAGATAGACAAATGGCTACTAAGGATGACCTGATAGCTATTTTGTCTAGTGAGTGAGAGTTGTAACGTACTTCGTTAGTTGGACCACCACACTTATCATTTTTGCTTCCAAAAATTTGTTTAAGTTATGTTGAACCTTTGATGTTTGTTATGAATTTGTGTATGCCATGACTTGTGTGTTTTTTTTCTAAAAATATGTGCTTGTGATATTTTGTCTTGTGAATTTTCTCTACTTGTGTTGGTTCTAACTTTTCTCTATCTTAAAAAAAATAGATGCCTAATGTTGTCATCAGCACGGCCGAGGAGTTCAAGGGAACTTGTTTTGGTACTCGTATCATAGAGCTCACTAGTGTTCTCAACCTCCCACTTCCTAGCATCACGACACTTCAGCTCACCACGTTTGAGAGGAAGGACCTATGGGGCTTCAGAGTCACACAGCCGGGACGCCAGGCCGAGCCACCCATGGAGGCTATCACTTTCAAGCTGATGCATGACGACAAGGAGAGAGGCTTAGATGTAGTCATTTAGGAGTTACTTGGGCGCCTGGTAGGGAGACACTCCACCGAGCTTAAAGGTCTTTACTTTCACCCCTTCGGGAGAGGCAACGAGGAGGGTGAGGCTATAGAGTACAATGATGCTACTAGAGAGACGATGGAGCCGATTCGTCTGTACCTTCAGGACCAAGAGGGTCTTATTAGACACCTTGATACTGATAGGACCAACGTCATGCTTAGCAACGACAAACTCTAGGTTGAGCTTCGAGAGAAGGACAATCTCTTCGCGGAGCAAGAAGAGATTGTCAAGGAAATGGAGGCCAAGTTTGACAGCCAGGACAAGAAGTTCAATAGCCAGGAGAAAAGAGTCCAAGACAGGAACAGGAAGATCCGGGAGATGAAGGAAGAGTTAGAGGCCAAGGACTTTGAGATCGAGCATCAGCAAGGAGTGATCGAGAGGCTTCGCTTATATAAGAGGGATCTTAGGGCCAAGATTGAGGCCTTGAATACTAGTGTTGATGAGTATAATACCGCCATGGAGAGTGCAGGTCTTACCCTTGTTGATGTGGAGATTGATGTGGAGGAGTAGTGTAGACTACTCGATTATATTTGATCTACCATATTTTGATTAGTGAGTCGCAATGACCATCCAACATGTGGATGGCTTGCTATGGTGTGTTTACTTTTTCCAAAACTTGTGTTTTTGTCATTCAAACTCTATGTTATTTTGATGCTTGGGTTATTGTGATTGTCCTATGTGATGAATTGTGCATGTTAAGCATCTATGGCTATCTCATTCTTATCCTTATTAAAACCATAGATGCCCCCTCAACGTGCCAACCCCAACCAAAACAACAACAACAATGTCACTCTCGAGATGCAACAGTTGATGACAGCACAAGCTCAACTGATGCAGATGATGACAACCTTCATGCAGAACCAGAACCAGAATAACAAAAACAACAATAACAACAACAACCAGAATAATCCGCAAGGATTTGACATGCTCACCAGATTTCTAAGACCGGGGCCGACAAAGTTCTCAGGAACCACTGATCCAATGGTGGCCAATGACTGGTTATGTTCAGTGAACAAAGACTTGGTGACTGTTGGCTGTACCGACGAAGAGAAGGTCAGGTTTGCAGCACATCTGCTGGAAGGGCCAGCAGCAACCTAGTGGGATAACTTCCATATCACCACTCCCATTGAGAATGTGACTTGGGCTATCTTTGAGGACGGATTCCATACAGCTCTCATCTCATCTGGAGTGATGAATTTGAAGAAGAAAGAGTTTCACAACCTGAAACAGTGTCACAGGAGTGTGGCTGAGTACATTGAGGAATTCAACAATCTGGGGCGTTATGCACCGGATGAAGTTGATACTGATGCCAAGAGGAAGGAGAAATTCCTCGAAGGACTGAATGATGAACTGAATCTGTAGCTGTCAGTTGCCTATGTTCCAACCTATCAATCACTATGTGACAAGGCTACCATCTTGGAGAACAATATGAAACAGGTTGAGAGCAGGAAAATGAAGCATAGCTTTGATAAGAACAGCTCAGGATCGTCTCATAAGCGTTCCCATCATGATGATAGTGGGAGTTCTGGATCCCACAAACATGAAAAATACAACAACCACCACAACCACAACCGTCATCATGACAACAAGCATCACCGCAGTCATGACAATGACAAGAATAAGAACCACAAGAGTGGACACAGGAGCCACCACAGTGGAGGTTGAAGTGGTAGTGGAAGTCAGCCTGTCAAGAAAGATCTCAGTCAGGTTGAATGCTTCAAGTGTAAGAAGATGGGGCACTATGCTAATAAGTCCCCAAAAAAGAAAGTCGAAGGTGCCAACAATCCCAACCCCTTCCAAAAGTGACAAGTGAACCACATCAATGTGGAAGAAATATATGAGGAACCTGATGCTGTGGCTGGTAAGTTCAAACTCAATTATGTTCCAGCACTTGTTCTTTTTTATACTGGCGCATCGTATTCATTCATATGAAGAGCATTTGTTGATAGAAATGGACTTCCAGTTGAAACTATTGGGTGTCCTATAAAAGTAAGTTCTCCTGGTGGTGAGATGATAGTGAACTCGGGATGTCATGACCTAGTGATAGAATTTGGGAACTATAAGTTTCCTGTTAATCTGATAATCCTGAATTCCCAAAGATTGGATGTCATTTTGGGAATGGATTGGATGACTAAGTACAAGGGAGTGCTAGGCTATGCCAATCATACTGTCACCCTCACAACCCCGGATAATAAAAGGATTAGATTCAAGTCTAACTTTGAATCAAAAGGGAGTAAGCTAAATTCTCTTAAGGGGGTTAGCATAGATAGTGTGCTAATAGTGAGAGAATATCTTGATGTATTTCTGGAGGAATTACCTGGAATGCCACTAGATAGAGATGTTGAGTTTCTGATTGATTTGCTGCCAGGATCAGGACCAATAGCAAAGGGACCTTACAAGATGTCAGTTGATGAGTTTAAAGAACTCAAGAAACAACTTGGAGAACAGTTGCAGAAAGGATTTATTCAACCAAGTTCTTCATCTTGGGGAGCACCAGTCTTGTTTGTTGAAAAGAAAGATAGAAGGCAAAGGTTATGTGTAACATCCCTAAAATCATGATTTCAAACATTGCATATCATTCATGCATGCATATAGTTTGAGATCAATTTCAAACCAAATTCATGAAAACAAAAGCACATAGTGCTATCATTTTATGTGAACAAACTCAAATCAAATGACCATCCTCATTTGAGAGCTTAGTGTCTTAAAAACCAAGTTGTGTGCTACCTTGTTGATTGGTTTGAGTATAGAGTTTGAACAAAATTTTACAAAATAAAAATGGTTTCAAAACCATTTTTAAAAAACATTTGCAAATCAAGTGCTATGGCACTGTATATTTTGTTATTTCAAAAGAACCAAGCTTGAACAGAGAGACCTTTTGATTTTATGCCTTGAAATGTGACTGTTGCACACTACAAAAATTCTCAAAAAGATTTGAATTCAAATAGAATTTGAATTCATTTGAAAATCATTCCAGAAAATTAAATTAGAAAAAAAAGGAATAAAGAAAAGGTAAAGGGCCGGCGCTACCAATCTGGCCCATCAGCAGAAGCAGCCCAACTAGCCCACCCGGACCACCTCTCTCTCTCTCACAGGCAGACGCACCCAGCGAGCCACTGACACCCGGACCCCACCTCCCTTCTGTTTATTTCGCTGACAAGCGGGCCCTCTCCACGTCACTCCTTCTTCCCCAAATCTCGCGCGCAGACGCCGTCGCTGCTGGCCGTTGCTGCGATGATTCCGCGGCGTAATTGCCATTGATTCGCCGAGCGTTTCTTGTCGAGCTTCTGCCTATTTAAACCCCTCCCTCTCGCGGCCATTTCCCCTCACTCAATTTCATCTCCACGCCACCAGGCTGCTCGCAACTCGCTCGACACCGCCGCAGCTCCGACGACCTCCGGCAGCAAATTCCGGTGAGTTCTGACCGCCCCTATGCCTCTGATTCAAACTATTGTGCCCAGCGTGATCTCGTGCATCTACTGATACTCTTCTCTTGCCTGCTCGTGACCTAGGACGCCGTCCCCGTTCGTGCCCGCAACCGACCGAGACGCCGCTCAACTACGGCGACCAATTACGGTAAACAGAACGCGCCCCTTGACCCCTCTTGCATACGAGGATGTTCGCCATTGTCTTGCGCGTCTCCTAATCCATCTGGTTCGTACTAGGGTGACACGGAACCTCGGCAACAACTTCGACAGCAACTACCCGACGCCGTGCACGACTCCGACGAGCTCCAGCAGCCCCTGCCCTGCGCCCCTTGCCAAGACACCGCCACGTTGAGCTTCACCTCGTCACTGCGGTTCTGGTGAGCACACTCTCCCCTCCCTGGACGACCTAGAACGCCAGCGCCGCCGCTCATAGACGCGTCACCGCCAGTCGCCGCCGCTAGCGCCGCTAGGCTATGGTCAAAGCAACGGCAGCCGTTAGATCTGCATCGTAGGGATTAGATTAGAACAAGGACGAATCATTTTTTTAGATCTGGCGCGTTGGATCTAACTTGATCCGACGGCGCGGAAGCTCGATCCGACGCAAAGCGGTATCGTCCAGTAAGATTAAGACGTGTGGCAGTGAGTTGGGTTTAAAAACAGAATTTGAATCAGATTATTGTTTGAATTTGATTTAGCCATAACTTTTGATCCCCACGTTAGAATTTGACAAATTTTATACCGTTGGAATCAGGAAAACAAGCCCTTTCCAAATATGCAATGTGTTTAATGTTTAGTCTCTGTTAAAAAGGTTTTATTTGCAGAAACATGGGTAGGGCTTATTTGAGTATAGGAATTGTTTAGGAATTGTTTTTAATGTCAAATAAATTTGGTTTGGCAAGATTTTAACTTGTTTAGAATTCAGTACTGTGCACTTGCTTGGTTGAGTTTTAAAAAAAATCATCACTTAGCATCTTGCATGCATGCATATATTTTTGTTTGTTTGTATATATTTTGTGTGTAATTGTTGTTACCATTGTTTGTGTAGACTTTGGTGCTAGTGATTGTGATTGTGAGGAGTGCTACTCTCCCAACTATCAAGGCAAGTGGTACTTCATGAATATTTCCATCCCTATATTTTATTCTAAGCATTAGAAATATTTTGCTAAGTCTTGCATGTTATTATTTTTCATATTGCCATGTTGGGAAATCCTAAGTAGTTGTAGAATTGCTAGGGAATTTCTAAGTTAAGTTACTATCCATGCCATGCTTAGCCTAGCTAGTAGTAAACAAGGATTGGTAAAATATATACATGCTATGATGAAAATATTTCTAAGTCTTTGGACTTATGTTTACTTAATAAAACAACTAAGTCAATGAAACACCTGGGTGGAATGGGACTTGCTTGGTGGATTTTGGTTGAGTGGTTACACAAGGCCCATGGCTATGGTTTACCTTGTGTATCTCACTTGTGGATAGCCACCCAGGAACAAAGGGATTTTAGAGGCCAAGTGTTGAGAAGCTTCTGGTGCAGCCACTTGGCAATATGGGCTCTGCCTGGATCACATAGGTTGCTAGAATTTAGTCATTTGGACAGATGGTGGTAGTGGGATGATAGGTTGGAACGCGTCCATTTGGCTAAGGGAAGGCTTCTGAAAGGTCCTGTCTTGGTGAAACCAAGTCTGGTGGGGAAAGTGCACAACCTCTGCAGATGGAAAATCTAAGTACTTAGCCAAGTCCATGGCAATGGACAATTTGAGCATCAAGACATGGAAGCTATCAAGAATATCATCATTCAAATTTCTAAATAAAATCTTGTGGGTGAACCAGGGTGAAGGACCTCAATGTCTATTGTTGGTTCCTTGGGAAAAAGTTTTGACGAGGAAAAACTTAGTGATTTCAACTAATAGGAAAAACCTATTTTGAGCAAAGCAAGCCAAGCTACACTTAGCCAAAATGCATATAGTAATATAGTCCACCAAAAATTTACTAAGGTAACACTTGCCAATATTATTTCAAAGTATTGACCCACTGTGGCTGTAACTTGTGATGTTGCAGGATACTCTGATGAGGATTAGGTGTCATGAGTCTACACTCAACATGTTTGCCTGTGGGACATGAAGATGAAGGCTTATACTTATTTACTTATTCAAACTCTTGTATCAGGCCTGTGGCCTTGAGATGTAAAGACTATGTTTACATCTGGAATGGATGTAATAAATGACCTTTGTATCTGTGTACTTCATCTTAAACTGTGGATGCTAGCAATGATCCAGGGACTAGCATTGCAATCACAGGGATCCTTTTCCTTTACAAAGGAGGGATCTTACAGATGGTATCAGAGCACTGTGTTGCCTGTAGGATTATGAACCTAGGATTGGAAACCACTAAGGAAATTTTTTAACAACTTCTACACTAGTCTATTCTTCTCGTAAACTTTTCTAATCTTTTCCCTCATCTCTATTTGTAGATGAACTCCATCAGCGAAGCCGTGAGGAAAGGACCACTCATGACAATGACTTTGGAGTGTGAGATAGAATTCCAAAAGGCTCTCAAGGACCTCATGGTTGCATTGGAAATACAAGGTGCGGCTGTGTACAAGGGTTTTCCAGTGATGGATGAAGGAGTGGAATACTGGTGGGTGCAACTTCACTTGTACAAAAACAAGGAAGACAACCATCAGGAAAAAGGATTCTGCATGTTCACCAATTTAGTGGTGCACCCTACATTCTTTGAATCAGCAAGGGATGCATCTTGGAAGACCATCAAAGAACTTGGTGATAGAGTCAAGTATAGAATGATCAACCTCCAAAATGATCTAAGGAAAGAAAAGGAACATACCCAAGAGTTAGAAGCTACCAACCAAACCTTAAGAGGAGACATTATAGACTTAGTGATGGAATCATGTGAGCAAGATAGGCTGATTGCTTCTAGAAGCATTGTGTTAGCCAACAGATCCAGTGAGATAGGATTGTAAACGTACTTCGTTAGTTGGACCACCACCTACTACCCTAATTTCCAAAATGTTGCTTAAAATAAGATTGAACCTTGGTTGCTGTAATGGTTTCATGTGTGCATGACTTGTGTGTTTTGCTTCCCAAGGATGTGTATGTGATGTTATGTCTTTTGTTTTTCTTGATTTGTGTTGTACTAACTTTTATATCTTATAAATAGATGCCTACTGTTACCATCAGCACTGTTGAGGAGTTCTAGGTTACTCGCTTTGGTCCTCGTATTGTTGAGCTTACTACTTTGCTCAATATCCATCTTCCTACCATAACGGTACTTCCCCTCACCAAGTTTGAGAGGAAAGACCTTTGGGTCTTCAAGGTGAACCAGCCCGGACGCCAGACAGAGCCCACTACGGAGGCCATTGTCTTCAAGCTTATGCACGATGACAGGGAGAGAGGCCTTGAGGTAGTGATGCAGGATCTGATAGGACGTCTGCTAGGGCGACACTCCCGACAGGTTAGAGGCACCCACTTCCACGTCTTCGGTAGACGTGATGAGGATGGAGAGGCCATCGACTTCGAGGACACTTCGAGGGAGACAGCGGAGCCGATTCGTCTATACCTCCAGGACATAGAGGTTCTCCTTAGGCACGTGGACACTGATAGGACCAACGTCATGCTTAGCAATGACGAACTCCAGGTGCAGCTTCGTGAGAAGGACAAGCTCTTCGCGGAGCAAGACGAGATAGTCAAGGAGATGGAGGCGAAGTTCGAGACCTAGGATAGGAAGTTCAAGAGTCAGGAGAAGCGTGTCCAGGATAGGAACAAGAAGATCCGGGATATGATTGAAGAACTGCAGTCGAAGGATTTTGAGCTCGAGCAGCAGCAGAAAGTGATAGAGATGCTTCGTTCCCAGAAGAGGGCTCTCAAGGCCAAGATAGAGACCTTGACCACTAGTGTTGAGAAATACAAGACCGCGATGGAGAACGCAGGTCTTACCTTTGTCAAGGTGGAGGTTGATGCCGAGGAGTAGATTCGACTACTCATTTATCTTACATTATCGTACATGTTATTTGAGAACTTGTTATTGGACCATCCGACATGTGGATGGCTTGCCACTTGTGTGTTTTATTTTGTGAACTGTCATTTTGTTGTTGAACCTTTATCTTTGTGTTGCATACTATGTGTTTGCTTACGTGATGTATTGTGCATGAAAACATCTATGGGTATCTCATCTTATCTCTATTTGAACAAATCACAGATGCCTCCCTGTCGTGCAAACCCCAACCCCAATAACAACAACAACAACAACATCACTCCAGAAATGCAACAAATGATGACTGCTCAAACTCAGCTGATGCAAATGATGACGACATTTATCTAGAACCAAAACAACAACAATAACAATAACAACAATAACAATAACAACAACAACAACCCACCAGGTTTTGACATGCTTACCAGGTTCTTGAGATTGAGGCCAGCAAAGTTCTCAGGAACAAATGATCCCATGGTGGACAATGATTGTCTACGCTCGGTGAACAAGGACTTGGTAACTGTGGGATGTAATGATGCAGAAAAGGTCAGATTTGCAGCACATTTGCTGGAAGGACCAGCCGCCACTTGGTGGGATAACTTCCAAATCACCACTCCCATAGATGATGTGACATGGGTTATCTTTGAGGATGATTTTCGTATTGCTCATATCTCATCTGGAGTGATGAGTTTGAAAAAGAAGGAGTTCCATAATCTGAGGCAGCGCCACCGCAGCGTGGCTGAATACATTGAGGAGTTCAATAATCTGGCTCGATACACACCAGATGAAGTTGACACCGATGCTAAGAGGAGGGAAAAGTTCCTTGAAGGCCTGAATGATGAACTGAACTTGCAGCTATCAGTAGCCTATGTTCCCACTTATCAGTCTCTCTGTGACAAGGCTGCTATTTTGGAGAACAAAATGAAGCAAGTTGAAAGCAGGAAAAGGAAGCACTCCGACAAGTACAGCTCGGGATCGTCTCACAAACGATCTCATTATGATGACAGTGGAAGCTCCGGATCCCACAAGCATGGGAAATTCAACAAGCACCATAACCACAACCGTCATGACAACAAGCATCACCGTAGTCATGACAATGACAAGTACAAGAACCACAAGAGTGGACATAAGAGCCACCACAGTGGCAATGGAAGTGGAAGTGGAAGTGTAAGTCAGCCTGTTAAGAGAGACATAAGTCAGGTTGAATGCTTCAAATGCAAGAAAATGGGGCATTATGCAAATGACTGCCCTGAAAAGAAAGTTGAAGGACCCATCAAGCCCAATCCTTTTCAGAAGGGACAAGTGAACCACATCAATGTGGAGGAGGTCTATGAGGAACCTGATGCTGTTGCTGGTAAGTTCAGACTCAATTCTATTCCAGCATTTGTACTCTTTGATACTGGTGCATCTCATTCATTCATATCAAGAGCATTTGTTGAAAGAAATGAACTACCGGTAGAAACTATTGGATGTCCTATAAAAGTAAGTTCTCCTGGTGGAGAAATGATAGTGAATTCGGGATGTCATGATCTAGTCATAGAATTTGGGAAATATAAGTTTCCCGTTAACTTGATAATTCTAAACTCCCAAGGATTGGATGTCATTATGGGAATGGACTGGATGACTAAGTACAAAGGAATGATAGATTGTGCCAACCATACTGTCTCACTCACAACTCTAGAAAATAAAAGGATCAGATTCAAGACCAGTTTTTAAGCAAAAAGGAGTGTGCTTAATTCTCTTAAGGGGGTTAGCATGGACAGTGTGCCAATTGTGAGTGAGTATCCGGATGTGTTTCCGGAAGAATTGCCAGGAATGCCACCAGATAGGGATGTGGAGTTCCTTATTGATTTGGTACCAGGGTCTGGACCAATAGAAAAGAGACCATATAAAATGTCAGTGGATGAACTGAAAGAACTCAAGAAACAACTAGGAGAATAGCTACAGAAAGGATTTATTCAACCAAGTTCTTCATCTTGGGGAGCCCCAGTTTTGTTTGTGGAGAAGAAAGATAGAAGTCAAAGGTTATGCTTAGATTACCGTTCACTCAACGAGGTAACTATTAAGAACAAATATCCTCTGCCTAGAATCAATGACTTGTTTGATCAACTAGAAGGAGCTTGTGTGTTCTCAAAGATTGACCTCAGGTCAGGTTACTTTCAACTCAAGATAAGAGAACAAGACATACCAAAGACAGCGTTCACTACAAGGTATGGATTGTATGAGTATACCGTAATGCCTTTTGGATTGACCAATGCTCCAGCATACTTCATGAATATGATGAACAAGGTGTTCATGGAATTCCTTGACAAGTTTGTTGTCGTTTTCATCGATGACATCTTAGTCTACTCCAAGAGCAAAGAAGAGCATGAAGGACATTTGTGTTTGATACTTGAGAAGTTAAGAGAGCATAAACTTTATGCCAAATTCAGCAAATGTGAGTTCTGGCTGGAGGAAGTTGGATTTCTTGGTCATGTTATGACAAAGGATGGTGTAGCAGTTGATCCTGCCAAGGTTTCAGCCGTGACTGAATGGGAATCTCCCAAGAATGTGAAAGAAGTTCGAAGTTTCCTGGGCTTAGCAGGGTACTACAGAAGGTTCATAGAGAATTTCTCTAAAGTAGCTAAGCCTATGACTGAATTGCTAAAGAAAGACAAGCAGTTTGCATGGTCTGAAGGTTGTGAACTCAGCTTTCAAGAATTGAAGAAGAGACTTGTGACAGCACCAGTCTTGTGTCTGCCAGATTTGGAAAAAGATTTCCAAGTATATTGTGATGCATCTCATCAAGGTTTGGGTGCAGTACTTATGCAAGACGGTAAAGTTGTGGCTTACGCCTCGAGACAACTCAAAACTCATGTAGTAAACTATCCTACTTAAGATTTAGAGTTAGCCTCGGTTGTCCATGCACTCAAAACATGGAGACACTATCTTTTGGGAAAACGTTGTGAAGTGTTCACGGATCACAAAAGTTTGAAGTATATCTTCACCCAGAAGGAAATTAATATGAGACAAAGAAGATGGTTAGAACTTATCAAGGACTATGACTTAAGTTTGCAATACCACCCTGGTAAAGCAAATGTTGTAGCAGATGCTCTAAGTCGTAAGGTTTTTGTAAATGGCCTTACCAAAGGAGAATTACCAGATGATTTGTGTGCCCAATTCAGAAAACTCAGATTGGAGATTGTGCCTGAAGGACATCTCATGACTTTGGATGTTCAACCCACTTTGTTGGACAAGATTAAAGAAGCCCAGAAGATTGATAAAGAAATCAAAGAGATTAAAGAAAAGATTGGCAAAGGAAAAGCCAAAGGGTTCCATGAAGACGAACAGGGTACTTTATGGCATGGGAAACGTATCTGTGTTCCACAAGATCCGGAGCTTCGGAAACTGATTCTGCAAGAAGCACACAACTCACCATATTCTATTCATCTGGGTAACACCAAGATGTACATGGACATGAAAGAAAGATTTTGGTGGAATAATCTCAAGAAGGACATCGCCGAACATATTGCTTTGTGTGATGTGTGTTGTAGAGTGAAGGCGGAACATCAGAAACCAGCAGGTTTGCTTCAACCACTACCTATTCCTGATTGGAAGTGGGATAAGATTGGTATGGATTTCATTACCGGATTACCAAGGACCCGGTCAAGATACGATTCTATTTGGGTAGTAGTGGATCGCCTAACTAAAGTGGCTCATTTCATACCCGTGAAAACAACCTATACAAGTCCTAAGTTAGCCAAAATCTACATGAGTAGAATTGTATGTCTACATGGAGTGCCCAAGAGTATTGTGTCGGATAGGGGAACTCAATTCACTTCCCATTTTTGGAGACAGTTACATGAGTCATTAGGAACGAGGTTGGAATTCAGTACTGCTTTTCATCCTCAAACTGCTGGACAAACAGAAAGGACTAATCAGATTCTTGAAGACATGTTGAGGGCATGTGCCTTAGACTATGTAGCCAGTTGGGATGAAAGTTTGTCTTACGCAGAATTTTCTTATAACAACAACTATCAAGCCAGCATTAAGATGGCACCATTTGAGTTTCTCTATGGAAGAAAATGTACCACCCCATTGTTACG
Source organism: Avena atlantica (assembly GCA_910589765.1). Lineage (NCBI taxonomy): Eukaryota > Viridiplantae > Streptophyta > Magnoliopsida > Poales > Poaceae > Avena > Avena atlantica. Next base: position 350,057,109 of record OU342733.1, read on the forward strand.
GAATGGTGTGGGAGAAAGAATTTTATTCGGACCAGATCTTATCAAAGAAGCCGAAGAGAAGGTCAAGTTGGTTAAGGACAGGTTGAAGATAGCACAGTCCCGACAGAAAAGCTACGCAGATCCTAGGCGTAGAGAAGTCACCTACGAAGTTGGTGATAGAGCCTATCTTAGAGTATCACCACTTCGAGGAGTGAAGAGATTCGGAGTCAAAGGAAAATTGGCACCAAGATATGTTGGGCCATTCAAAATTCTGAGTCGCAAAGGAGAAGATGCCTATGAAATCGAACTGCCAGAATTTCTGTCAGCCGTCCATAATGTGTTTCATGTGAGTCAGATCAAGAAATGTCACCCAGAAATGGAAGAAACTTCTTTGAAGGATACTATACCTTTGGAGGAAGTTCAACTAGAAAGTGATCTCACTTATGAAGAGAAACCTATCAAGATTCTTGAAACTGCAGAAAGAGTCACAAGGACTAAGACTATCAAGTTTTGTAAAGTGAAGTGGAATCATCATTCCGAAGAGGAAGCAACATGGGAAAGAGAAGATGATCTTCGAAAAGACCACCCTCACCTATTTGCTAGCCAATCCGAATCTCGAGGGCGAGATTCACCTTAAGGGGGTTAGATTTGTAACATCCATAAAATCATGATTTCAAACATTGCATATCATTCATGCATGCATATAGTTTGAGATCAATTTCAAACCAAATTCATGAAAACAGAAGCACATAGTGCTATCATTTTATGTGAACAAACTCAAATCAAATGACCATCCTCATTTGAGAGCTTAGTGTCTTAAAAACCAAGTTGTGTGCTACCTTGTTGATTGGTTTGAGTATAGAGTTTGAACAAAATTTTACAAAATAAAAATGGTTTCAAAACCATTTTTAAAAAACATTTGCAAATCAAGTGCTATGGCACTGTATATTTTGTTATTTCAAAAGAACCAAGCTTGAACAGAGAGACCTTTTGATTTTATGCCTTGAAATGTGACTGTTGCACACTACAAAAATTCTCAAAAAGATTTGAATTCAAATAGAGTTTGAATTCATTTGAAAATCATTCCAGAAAATCAAATTAGAAAAAAAAGGAATAAAGAAAAGGTAAAGGGTCGGCGCTACCAATCTGGCCCATCAGCAGAAGCAGCCCAACTAGCCCACCCGGGCCACCTCTCTCTCTCTCTCACACGCAGACGCACCCGGCGAGCCGCTGACACCCGGACCCCACCTCCCTTCTGTTTATTTCGCTGACAAGCGGGCCCTCTCCACGTCACTCCTTCTTCCCCAAATCTCGCGTGCAGACGCCGTCGCCGCTGGCCATTGCTGCGATGATTCCGCGGTGTAATTGCCATTGATTCGCCGAGTGTTTCTTGTCGAGCTTCTGCCTATTTAAACTCCTCCCTCCCGCGGCCATTTCCCCTCACTCAATTTCATCTCCACGCCACCAGGCTGCTCGCAACTCGCCCGACACCGCCGCAGCTCCGACGACCTCCGGCAGCAAATTCCGGTGAGTTCCGACCGCCCCTATGCCTCTGATTCAAACGATTGTGCCCAGCGTGATCTCTTGCATGTACTGATACTCTTCGCTTTCCTGCTCGTGACCTAGGACGCCATCCCCGTTCGTGCCCGCAACCGACCGAGAGGTCGCTCAACTCCGGCGACCAATTACGGTAAGCAGAACGCGCCCCTTGACCCCTCTTGCATACGAGGATGTTCGCCACTGTCTTGCGCGTCTCCTAATCCATCTGGTTCGTACTAGGGCAACGCGGAACCTCGGCAACAACTTTGACAGCAACCACCCGACGCCGTGCACGACTCCGACAAGCTCCAGCAGCCCCTGCCGTGCGCCCCTTGCCAAGACACCGCCACGTTGAGCTTCACCTCGTCACTGCGGTTCTGGTGAGCACACTCTCCCCTCCCCAGACGACCTAGAACGCCAGCGCCGCCGCTGACAGACGCGCCGCCGCCAGTCGCCGCCGCTAGCGCCGCTAGGATATGGTCAAAGCAACGACAGTCGTTAGATCTGCATCGTAGGGATTAGATTAGAACGAGGACGAATTGTTTTCTTTAGATCTGGCGCGTTGGATCTAACTTGATCCGACGGCGCGGAACCTCGATCCGACGCGAAGCGGTATCGGCCAGTAAGATTAAGACGCGTGGCAGTGAGTTGGGTTTAAAAACAGAATTTGAATCAGATTATTGTTTGAATTTGATTTAGCCATAACTTTTAATCCCCACGTTAGAATTTGACAAATTTTATACCGTTGGAATCAGGAAAACAAGCCCTTTCCAAATATGAAATGTGTTTAATGTTTAGTCTCTGTTAAAAAGGTTTTATTTGCAGAAACATGGGTAGGGCTTATTTGAGTATAGGAATTGTTTAGGAATTGTTTTTAATGTCAAATAAATTTGGTTTGGCAAGATTTTAACTTGTTTAGAATTCAGTATTGTGCACTTGCTTGGTTGAGTTTTAAAAAAATCATCACTTAGCATCTTGCATGCATGCATATATTTTTGTTTGTTTGTATATATTTTGTGTGTAATTGTTGTTACCATTGTTTGTGTAGACTTTGGTGCTAGTGGTTGTGATTGTGAGGAGTGCTACTCTCCCAACTATCAAGGCAAGTGGTACTTCATGAATATTTCCATCCCTATATTTTATTCTAAGCATTAGAAATATTTTGCTAAGTCTTGCATGTTATTATTTTTCCTATTGCCATGTTGGGAAATCCTAAGTAGTTGTAGAATTGCTAGGGAATTTCTAAGTTAAGTTACTATCCATGCCATGCTTAGCCTAGCTAGTAGTAAACAAGGATTGGTAAAATATATATATGCTATGATGAAAATATTTCTAAGTCTTTGGACTTATGTTTACTTAATAAAACAACTAAGTCAATGAAACATCTGGGTGGAATGGGACTTGCTTGGTGGATTTTGGTTGAGTGGTTACACAAGGCCCATGGCTATGGTTTACCTTGTGTATCTCACTTGTGGATAGCCACCCAGGAACAAAGGGATTTTAGAGGCCAAGTGTTGAGAAGCTTCTGGTGCAGCCACTTGGCAATATGGGCTCTGCCTGGATCACATAGGTTGCTAGAACTTAGTCATTTGGACAGATGGTGGTAGTGGGATGATAGGTTGGAACGCGTCCATTTGGCTAAGGGAAGGCTTCTGAAAGGTCCTGTCTTGGTGAAACCAAGTCTGGTGGGGAAAGTGCACAACCTCTGAAGATGGAAAATCTAAGTACTTAGCCAAGTCCATGGCAATGGACAATTTGAGCATCAAGACATGGAAGCTATCAAGAATCTCATCATTCAAATTTCTAAATAAAATCTTGTGGGTGAACCAGGGTGAAGGACCTCAATGTCTATTGTTGGTTCCTTGGGAAAAAGTTTTGACGAGGAAAAACTTAGTGATTTCAACTAATAGGAAAAACCTATTTTGATCAAAGCAAGCCAAGCTACACTTAGCCAAAATGCATATAGTAATATAGTCCACCAAAAATTTACTAAGGTATCACTTGCCAATACTATTCCAAAGTATTGACCCACTGTGGTATCACAAGCCAATACTATTCCAAATAAGTAACTTGTGATGTTGCAGGATACTCTGATGAGGATTAGGTGTCATGAGTCTACACTCAACATGTTTGCCTGTGGCACATGAAGATGAAGGCTTATACTTATTTACTTATTCAAACTCTTGTATCAGGCCTGTGGCCTTGAGATGTAAAGACTATGTTTATCTCTGGAATGGATGTAATAAATGACCTTTGTATCTGTGTACTTCATCTTAAACTGTGGATCCTAGAAATGATCTAGGGACTAGCATTGCAATCACAGGGATCCTTTTCCTTTACAAAGGAGGGATCTTACAGTTCAGTACTATTTTACTTGTCTTGTTTGGTTCAGAAAAATCATCACATGGCATTTGCATGCATTCATGTATTTTTGCTTGATTATTTGAAATGTGAATTTGGTGCTATCATTTTATGTGTAGATTTTGGTGCTAGTGGTGATTGTGACTGTGAGAACTGTTGCTACTCCCCCAACTACCAAGGCAAGTGGTGCTTCATATTTTGTCCCAATATTTTGACTATGCATTAGTGATATTTTGTATATGGCTTGCATGATAATTTTTGCTAAGTATCTATATGCTATGCTTGGGAAATCCTAGTAGTTGTAGAATTGTTAGTATTTTCTCTAAGTTAAAATACTTGCTATTACCATGCTTAGCCTAGCTAGTAGCAACCAAGGGTGGATTATATACATACTATGGAAAAATATTTCTAAGTCTTTGACTTATGTTTTTGCTTAGTAAAACAACTAAGTGAATGAAACACCTGGGTGGAATGGTAATTGCTTGGTGGATTTTGGTTGAGTGGTTACCAGGGCCCATTTTTCCAATGGTTTACCCTGTGTATCTCACTTCTGGAATGCCACCCAGGAACAAAGGTATTTGAGATGCCATATGTTAAGAAGCTTCTAGTGCAGCCACATGGCATTATGGGCTCTGCCTAGATCATATAGGTGGAAATAACTTAGATAAATGGACAGTTGGTGGTAGAGGGTGATAGGTTTGGAGCGCGTCCATTTTGGTCTAAGGGAAGGCTTCTGAAAGATCCTGTCTTTATGAAAATCAAGTCTTGTGGGGAAAGTGCACCACCTCTGCAGAAGGAAGAATCTAAGTACTTAGCCGTGTCCCCGGAAACGGACAAATTGAGCATCAAGACATGGAAGCTATCAAGAATCTCCTCATCCCAGTTTCTAAGTTAAAAATTTTTGGTTGAACAAGGGTGAAGGTTCACCAATGTCTATTGGTGGTTCCTTGGGAATTTTTGCCAAACAAAAACTTAGTGTTTTCAACTGATAGGTAAAACCTATTTTGAGAAAAGCAACCCTAAGCTACACTTAGCCAAATTCATGTAGAATCTAGATACTATTATTCTACTAAGGTGTCATTTGCCAATACTATTCCAATGTATTGACCCATTGTGGCTATAACTTGTGATGTTGTAGGTTACTCTGATGAGGATTAGGGTTATGAGTCTACACTCAACATGCTTGCCTGTGGCACATGAAGATGAAGACTTTTGTTTATACTATTAAGTTAAACTCTTGTAATAGCCTATGGTTATGGAGTTGTAAAAGACTATGTTATCTCTGGAATGACGATGTAATAATGACCTTTGTTTCTGTGTACTTCATCTTAAACGATGGGTGCTAGCACTTGATCCAGGGACTAGCATTACAATCACAGGGACCTTTACCTTTATAAAGGTGGGGTCTTACAAGTGGTTACACAAGGCCCGTGTCTCTGGTTTACCTTGTGTATCACACTTGTGGATGGCCACCCAGGAACAAAGAGATTTGAGATGTTTAGTGTTGAGATGCTTCTAGTGCAACCACATTGCTTATTGGCTCTACCTTGACCAACTAGGTTGCAAGAACTTAGCCAGATGGACAGTTGGTGGTAGGGTTGATATGATGGAACGCGTCCATGGTGGTCTAAGGGAATGCTTCTGAAAATTCTCGTCTTGATGCATGTCGATACTTGAGGGGAAAGTGCACCACCTCTCGAAACGGTAAAACCTAAGTACTTAGTCGTGTCCCTGGTAACGGACAATTTGAGCCTAAAAGGCATTGAAGTGATCAAGGATCTCCTCATCCCAATTTCTCTAAGTTAAAACTTGTGGTTGAACAAGGGTAAAGGTTCACCAATGTCTATTGGTCGTTCCTTGGGTGTTTTTGTCAAATAAAAACTTAGCGTTTTCAACTAATAAGAAAAACCTTATTTTGAGCAAAGACATCCTAAACTACACTTAGACAAAATCATATAGTTATTATATGTTACTATACTACCATGGTATCACTTGCCAATACAATTCCAAATGTTTTGACCATCTGTGGTTGTAACTTATGATGTTGTAGGTTACTCTAATGGAGACAAGGTTTATGAGTCTACACTCAACATGTATGCCTGTGGCACATGAAGATGAAGACTTTATTTAATTTGTTAAGGTATTGTGAACTCTATGTATTAGCCTTGGGATAATGAGTTATAAGATCTATTGTATCTCTAGATATTACGATGTAATAATGACCTTTGTATCTATGTACTTCATCTAAAACTGTGGATGATAGCAATTTGATCCAGGGACTAGCATTGCAATCACATGGGCCTTTACCTTAAATGGTGGGGTCTTACAGATGGTATCAGAGCACTGTGTTGCCTGTAGGATTATGACCCTAAGATGGATTAGACTAAGGAAACCACTAGGAAAAAATGCAACTCTTTGCAAATTCCACACTCGTCTCTTTTCTTCTCGTAAACCTTTCCTAATCTTCCTTCTCATCTCTATTTGTAAATGGCCGCCATCAATGAAGCTGTCAAGAAGGGACCACTCATGAGCATGACCTTATAATGTGGGACGGAGTTTCCCAAGGCACTCAAAAACCTCATGGTTAGCTTGGGAATACATGGTGGAGCCATGCAGAAAGGATTCCCAATAATGGATGAAGGAGAAGAATATTGGTGGGTACAACTCCACTTGTAAAAAAACAAGGAGAATAACCACAAAGAGTCAGGATTCTGCATGGTCACCAACTCTGAAATGCATATGTCATTCTTTGACTCTGCAAGGAATGCAACTTGAAATTCTATCAAGGAGCTTGGTGAAAGACTCAAGTGTAGAATGCTCAGCACTCAAAATGGCCTTAGAGAAGAGAAGAAGTATACTCAAGACTTAGAGACCGCCATAAAACGTCTAAGGGAAGATATCATAGACTTAGCATATGAGTGATAATTGTGACGTATTCCAATAGTTGGACCACCACACTTGTCATTTTATCACGTTAACGAATTGATCATAACAATCAATGTGGTATGACAAAAACTTGTCTAAGATATGTTTGAACCTTAGTGATTGTGATATATTATTGTTTGCTATGACTTGTGTGTTTTATTGTTGAATGTATGCTTTTGGATTTTGATTCACTACCTTATATTTTTCTCTTTACTTGTGTTGTTTATAATTTTTCTCTATCCTATGCAATAGATGCCTAGCTTTGTTCTCACCACCGCCGAGGAGTTCAATGGAACCCGTTTTGGATCCCGTATCATGCAGCTTGTCAGTGTGCTTGGTCTTCCCCTCCCTAGTATTAAGGGACTTCAGCTCGGGAAGTTTGAGAGGGAGGACTTATGGGGATTCAAAGTCTCCCAGCCAGGACGCCAGTCAGAGCCCCCATACCGAGGAGATTGCCTTCAAGTTAATGCATCATGACAAGGAGAAGGGACTCGACGTCTCCATGCAGGAGCTACTCGGACGCCTTTGTGGATGCCACTCCGCCGAGCTGACGGGCCTCTATTTCCACCCATTTGGGAGACGTGACGAGGAGGGAGAGGCAATAGAGTTTGATGATGCCACTAGAGAGACCATTGAGCCAGTGTGTCTCTATCTTCAGGACCTAGAGAGCCTTCTTAGACACCTCGATACTGATAGGACCACTTGAGGGAGAAGGAGAAGGCCTTCACAGAGCAGGAAGAGAGCATCAAGGAGATGGAGGCTAGGTTCGAGAAGCAAGACAAGAGGTTCAAGAACCAAGAAAAGAGAGTGCAGGATAGGAACAAGAAGATCAACAAAATGAAGGCCGAGATAGAGCTCAAGGGTCTTGATCTAGAGACAATAGCAGGGAGTGATAGAGAGGCTGCGCTCGCAGAAGAGAGCCCTTCAAGCAAAAATTGATGCTTTGACCACCAGCGTGGAGGAGTACAAGGCAGCAATGGAGACAGTAGGACTTGCTCTAGTGGATGAGGAGGTCGACATGGTGGAGTAGTGTTGACTACTTGGCTACCTATCTATCTATCATCTTTTATTTATCGAGTCGCATTGATCATCCAACATGTGGATGACTATGCTAGTGTGTTTACCTTCAAAACTTGTTGTTCACGTTGTTTAAACTCTAAGTTTATTGTGCTTGCTTATTGTGAATGTTTCTATGTGTTCTGTTGTGCATGTTAGTATTTATGGGCTATATCTCATTACTTATCCTTATTGAAACCACAGATGCCTCCCCGTCATGCCAATCCAAAAACTAACAGCAATAACAACAATGGCAATGAGATGCAGCAGCTGATAACAGCCCAGATCCAGTTGATGCAAATGATGACCCAGTTTATGGCGAATCAGAATCAGAACCACAACAACAACAAAAACAACAACAACAATAACAACAACAACACCAACACCAATCAATCAATCAAAACAACCCACTAGCCTTTGATATGCTTACAAGGTTTCTGAGATTGAGGCCTGCTAAGTTTTCAGGAACCACTGATCCTATGGTAGCCAATGACTGGTTGCGTTCTATGAACAAGGACTTAGTCACTGTTGGATTCTCTAATGAGGAAAAGTGTAAGATTCCCAACCTTTAATAAGGTAGAGAACCTTGTGTTTACAATGCTAGCCCCTGGAACAATAGCTAGCATCCACAGTTAAGATGTAATATCAAGAAACAAAGGTCATAATACAACTTTATAACCAGGAATAAAATAATTTATTACACCTTATATAGCTCATTTGGCTATCTCATTACAATGTAGTAGAATATAGCAATAGCATGGGGTCCTTCATCTTCAAAGTGCCACAGGCAATCATGTTGGTTGTAGACTTGTAATCCTATTCAACACACTTCACTAACATCAAACAAACCTGCAACCTAATAAGTTGTAGCCACAAGGGTCAATACATTTGAATTGTATTGGAAAGTTTCACTTCTATGTAGAAATAAATGGATCCTATCATTTACATGCATATTTGGCTAGGTAGGGTTTAGGCTCTTTTGCAGAAAGAAATATAGTTTTATCCTATATTTTCAAAATAGTTTTTGATCTTTGTCAAATCTTTCTGAACTTCTTGGAAAACTCCAAGTGCTTCAAATCCCTTGTTGTCACCATCAAGTTTTACTTTGAGAAATTGGAATGTCGAGATCTTCCATAGCTTCAGGCCTTAGTTGCTCAGTATTGTCCATAACCGGGGACACGACTAATTACTTAGAATTTGATCTTCTGCAGAAGTTGTACACTTTACCCACATGACACAATCTCATCTTGATGCCACCAGTGGCCGCTGGATAAGTACTCACCAAAATGGAGTACCGGAAGATCGAGAATGTGACAAAGTCTTTCCATAGGAGTCCTCCCAATAAACAATGCTAGCTTGTCAACCAGGCACCAATGTAGGGATATATTTCCCTTACACAATTCTAGTTAACCTGAAGATGCCAATGCATGGGTCTTCCACTATGTAGTTGACTAAGCCAGAGCCCATTTAGCATGTGGCTGTACACGGAAGCCACTGTACGAGAAACATGTTAAATCTCTAAGTCCCTGGGTGGTTTTCTTCTAGTGCAGATCCAAAAAGATAGCCATATAAACATGGTTCTCTTTGTTGCCACCTTGTCCAAAACTTAAGTATCCTCTTTCCACCCAAGTGGTTTATTGAGTACTTGTTTTATTATATAAAACATATATTTTTCCAACACTTCATATAATCATATCATGTATCCCATCCCTAATATATAGCAGGGCTAAGCATACTACAACTACAATGTTTTTACTAAGGAAGATATAAGGATATCCTCATAGGATATAACATAGCATAGAAATATAGTAGCCCTATCATGCATACTACAAAAATACCACTAAGTGTAGTGAAAATAGTAGGACATGGATGATAGTGCCACTTGAGTTTTTAGTAGAGAATGTTGGTTCACTTCTTGATCTTGCAAATATCACACTCTTCTAATTCCACTACAATTCAATCAAGCAAACATAGATTTAACTAGCATTCCAACCAATTTATCACACATAAAATAATAGAAACAAGGTCATGCATGCAAGCATGCAAAAGATAGTTTTACTTGTAAAAGTGGTCTCTACTAGGCTCTAAACATTATAAAGTTCAAAAGTGGTCATTTACTAAAGTGGTAAAACCATTTGCAAAAGGTTTTATCTATAAACCATTTTTTAAATCAAATCAATATTTTATGTGGTTGAAAATGCTTTTAGTAAAGCAATATTCTTTAAAGAGTTCACCAAATATATTTTAATACTCAAAACTTGGTGTTTAGGGTCAGAAGGTTTGAATCAAACCATTTCCCAAAGGTTTTGCTCAAAAATTCATTTCTAAAACAAAATAATATTTTTATTTGACTAGAAATGTGCTAACTCAAATATTTACTCCTTAACTTCACAAAATACATTTTTAAATCCATAAGTTGGTTCCTATGGTCAGTAGGTTCACAACAATCCATTTTGCAAAGATTTCATATTAAAAACATATCTAGAACAATTTTTATATTCAAAATAATCCTACACAAGTTTCTGCAATTTCAACCAATTTTACAGAAGCAAAAATTAAAAAAAAAGTGCATGGTTGCAAAGTACTTGTCTTGATGAATCCACTGATATAAAATTTGTAAAATTTGGACGTGTAGAATTAAAGTTATGAATTTTACAAGTTTGCAATTCAAACAGATTCTAATTCTGTTTTTAAACAAAACCCTGTCCATGTGGCGCGTTTCTATTGGACGGTACCGCTTCATGCGGATCAGCATCTCTGGACCATAGGATTTCATTTAAATCATACGGTGCAGATGGACTCATAACCCTTCAGTTAGATCTATTCCTAGCCAGATGATTCGCATCGCACGGCTCACAGCAGCTCGACTAGTATCTGGTGGCACACGCTCGGGCTACGGAGGATCCGGTGATTCAGGAAGCAAGGGGGGTAACGGAGATGCTCACCGTGCTCGCAGGGTCCTGGTGAAGCTCGAGGCGCTGTTGGTTTGGCGAGGGGCGCTCAGAAACGGCGGTGATTGCTCGCCGGAGTGTGCAGCGGCGTCGGTCGTCTCTGGAGGTTGACGGGGGCGAGGCTGCATGTCGTGCCGAGGCAAAGTAGAGGCACGGTTAGACGCGGGTGAGAGTGGAGAGTGCAGGAGCATCATCGGGTACGAGAGGGGAGGACGGGGCTTACCGGGGAGTTCGTCGGAGCGATGGCAGACGGCGGCGCACGCTCAGGTGATGTCGAAGCCGAGGCTGTGGGGCACGCGCGGGCGAGTTCGAGGCACTGCCAGGTGCGCCTGGAGGTGGAGAACAAGCTCGTGTGCAGTGGGAGGCGAGGGGTGGTCGGAGTCGCCGGAATTTCGCCGGATAAGTTCGTCGGAACAGGAGGTTTACAGCGGGCAATTGGGGCAGCCCGGTGGCAGAGAGTGGACGATGTCTGGGGGAAAATGAGGAGGAGGGCGAGGCGATTTATTGTGCGTGATCACGGACGAGTATTACTCGCGCATTGATGCGAATTCACGCCGCGGATTCAAAGCAGCAACGACGAGGTGCGAGGGGAAAAACGGTCGCGGCGGGTGGAAACGAAGAACAAGCATGTGGGGTCCGCTCGTCAGTGAGGTGGGGAAAGTTAGGTGGGGTCCTGCTGTCAGCGTATGAGGGGGTGCGTCTGCGCGTGAGAAAACGTTTCACTGTGGGGTAAAAAGTTGGGCTGCGAGTGGGCTTGCTGGGCCTTGCTTAGTGGGTTGAATCTGTTTCATTTTTTTTATACCAAATGTTTTTCCTTTTTCTGTTTGAATATTCTGATTTGATTTTCAAACAAATAATTCAAACACCAATTCAAATCAAACTACCACCAAACTTTGTATTTATTTTAGTTCTGTTTAACAACATAATCCAAAGTCCAAAATAAAATAATTTTTATTCTTTTTAGGATCCATTAATAATTAAATAAATAGACCTTAGTTATTAATTCAAATAGGATTTGATTTATTTTAAAACTATATTTGAAATCTAAAATAATATCAAAACCATTTCAGTAGGTTTTATTTGAAAATATAAAACACTTGGAAATCTTATTTAAAATAAATTAACAAGTTTTAGTGTTTATTTAAAATGGAAAAGCCTTTACTTTAATAAAATTGGATATTAATAAAACCTCATTATTTTATTCAAATAAACCTTTATTCTTTTTATCAAATAGAAGTACTTTATTTTAAAAGTTTGGCCAAGATTTAATTTGGCTCTATAAAATAATCCTTATTTATAATTCTACCTTTTCTTAAAAAAACCACATCTTTTTATTTAAATATCCAAAAATAGTGATTCCAACTATTAAAACGTTATTTATTAATTGTTTATCTTTTTAAATCCCTTTAGGATTTTTTTTGATCAAATTAGGTTTGGATGTTTCCAATTGGAATCAGAAAGTTTCTTCTCACCCTAAATTTCAACAAAATTTTATTTTGTTTATTTATTTTTCACATTTCAAAATTTGGAAAATTTTGGGATGTGACAAAAAGGTCAGATTTGCATCACATCTGCTTGAAGGACCAGCAACTACGTGGTGGGATAACTTCCAAATCACCACTCCTATTGAAGATGTGACTTGGGCAATATTTGAGGATGGTTTCCACACAGATCATATCTCTTCAAGAGTGATGGGTTTGAAGATGAAGGAATTTCACAACCTTAAACAACACCACCACAGTGTGGCAGAATATATTGAGGAGTTCAACAATCTGGAACGCTATGCACTGGATGATGTTGACACTAATGCTAAGGGAAAGGAAAAATTCCTTGAAGGGCTCAATGATGAGATGTGCATGCAACTATCTGTTGCATATGTTCCAACTTATTAATCACTTTGTGACAAAGCCACTATCTTTGAAAGCAAGATGGAATAGGTGGAGACTAGGAAGAGGAAGCATCACTTTGATAAGCATAGTTCTGGATCATCACACAAGCATTCCCATGGTGAAGATAGTGGAGGTTCTAGATCCCACAAACACGGGAAGTATAACAGCCACCACAACAGTAACAGTCACCACGATAACAATAAACATCGTGGTCATGAAAATGGTGGACATAGAAACCACAAGAGTGGGTACAAGAGCCACCATGGTGGAAATGGCAATGGGAGTCAGCCTGCTAAGAGAGACATCAGTCAGGTTGAATGCTTTAAGTGCAAGAAAAATGGGCACTATGCAAATGAATGCCCAAAAAAGAAGGCTGATGGAGCCAAGAAGCCAAACCCATTTCAGAAGGGTCAAATGAACCACATCAATGTGGAAGAAATTTACGAGGAGTCTGATGATGTGGCTGGTTAGTTCAAGCTAAATTCCTTTCCAACACTTGTCCTTTTTTATACCGGCGCATCGCATTCATTCATATCAAGAGCATTTGTAGACAAAAATAGACTTCCAACTGAAACTATTGGATGTCCTATTAAAGTAAGCTCTCCAGGTGGAGAGATGATAGTGAATTTTGGATGTCATGATCTAATAATAGAGTTTGGAAAGTATAAGTTTTCGGTTAGTCTAATAATCCTAGATTCCCAAGGATTGGATGTAATTTTGGGCATGGATTGAATGACTAAGCACGAAGGAGTAATAGATTGTGCCAATCGTACTGTTACACTCACAACCCCGGATAAGAAACGGATTAGGTTCAAGTCTAACTTTGAATCCAAAGGGAGTAAGCTAAATTTCTTAAGGGGGTTAGCATAGACAGTGTACCTATGGCGAAAGAGTACCCGGATGTGTTTTCGAAGGAATTACCAGGAATGCCACTAGATAGAGATGTGGAGTTTTTGATCGACTTACTGCTAGGATCTGGACCAATAGCAAAGATACCCTACAAGATGTGAGTTGACGATTTAAAAGAACTCAAGAAACAACTTGGAGAACAGTTGCAGAAAGGATTTATCCAACCAAGTTCTTTGTCTTGGGGTGCACCAGTTCTGTTTGTTGAGAAGAAGGACAGAAGTTAAAGGTTAGGGCATAGATTATCATTCACTCAATGAAGTGACTATAAAGAACAAGTACCCTTTGCCTAGAATCAATGATCTATTTGATCAACTAGAAGGAGCACGAGTGTTCTCAAAGATTGATGTCCGGTCAGGATACTTTCAGCTTAAGATTAGAGAACAAGACATACCTAAGACTGCTTTTACCACTAGTTATGGATTGTATGAGTATACTGTGATGCCATTTGGATTAACAAATGCACCAGCTTATTTCATGAACATGATGAACAAGGTGTTCCTGAAGTTTCTTGACAAGTTTTTTCTCGTATGCATCGATGACATATTGATCTATTCCAAGAGCAAAGAAAAGCATGAAGAACATTTGTGTTTGATTCTTGAGAAACTCAAGGAGCAAAAGTTGTATGCCAAGTTTAGTAAGTGTGAATTTTGGTTGAATGAAGTTGGATTTCTTGGACATATTATGTCTGGAGATGGTATAGCTATCGATCCCGCAAAGGTGTCAGCTGTAACTGAGTGGGAATCTCCCAAGTCAGTTAAGGAATTTCGTAGTGTCCTAGGCTTGGCAGATACTATAGAATGTTCATTGATAATTTATCAAAAGTAGCTAAGCCAATGACGGAGTTAATTAAGAAAGAGAAGAAGTTTGACTGGACTGAAGGATGTGAAACCAGTTTTCAAGAGTTGAAGAAAAGATTGTTGTCAGCACCAATTTTATGTCTGCCATATTTGGAGAAAGACTTCCAAGTTTATTGTGATGCATCTCACCAAGGATTGGGTGGAGTTTTGATCTAGAAGGAAAAGTTGTGGCTTATGCCTCAAGACAACTCAAGACTCATGAAGTAAATTATCCTACTCATGACTTAGATTTAGCCTCTGTTGTCCATGCACTCAAAACATGGAGACATTATCTTTTGGGTAAGCGATGTGAAGTGTTCACTGATCACAAGAGCTTGAAATATATTTTCACCCAGAAGGAACTCAATATGAGACAAAGAAGGTGGCCATAACTTATCAAGGATTATGACTTGAGTTTGCAATACCATCCCAGTAAAGCAAATGTTGTAGTGGATGCTTTAAGGCGTAAGGTTTGTGTGAATGGTCTCACCAAAGGAGAATTGTCAGACGATTTGTGTGCTCAATTCAAAGAGCTAAGATTGGAGATAGTGCCTGAAGGATATCTCATGTCTTTGGAAGTTCAACCAACACTATTGGATAAGATCAAAGAAGCCCAAAAGTTGGACAAGTAAATAGAGGATATTAAAGGTAAAATTAGCAAAGGAATGGCGAAAGGATTCCATGAAGATGAACAAGGAACTTTATGGTATGTAAAGCGTATCTGCATTCCTCAAGATCGGGAACTTCGGAAATTAATTCTGCAAGAAGCACACAATTCACCATATTCTATTCATCCAGGTAACACCAAGATGTACATGGATGTGAAGGAAAGATTTTGGTGGAACAATCTCAAGAAAGATATCGCGAAATATATTATCTTGTGTGATGTGTGTAGTCGAGTAAAGGCGGAACATCAGAAACTGGCAGGATTATTGCAACCACTACCTATACCTGATTGGAAGTGGGATAAGATTTGTATGGATTTTATCACCGGGTTGCCAAGGACTAGGTCCGGATATGATTCTATATGGGTTGTTGTGGATCGCCTAACTAAAATGGCTCATTTCATTCCCGTGAAGACTACTTATACAAGTGCTAAACTGGCTAAGATCTATATGAATAGGATTGTATGTCTGCATGGAGTACCTAAGAGTATTGGTGTCTCATAGAGTAACTCAATTCACCTCATTTTTTTTGGCGAACATGAATCATTGCGAACAAGACTAGAATTCAGCACAGCTTTTCACCCTTAGACTGATGGACAGACAGAAAGGACCAATCAGATTTTGGAAGATATGTTGAGGGCATGTGCACTGGACTATGGATCTAGTTGGGATGAAAGTCTGCCATACACAGAATTTCTTACAATAACAGCTATCAAGCAAGCATAGAGATGGCTCCGTTTGAATTCCTTTATGGAAGGAAGTGTACTACACCATTACTATGGAATGGGGTAGGAGAAAGAAATTTATTCGGACCAGAACTGATCAAGGAAGCTGAAGAGAAAGTCAGAATGGTAAAGGAAAAATTGAAGATAGCCCAATCCCGACAAAAGAGCTACGCAGATCCAAAGCGTAGGGAAGTCACCTAGGAAGTAGGTGATAGAGCCAATATTAGAGTCTCACGACTTTGTGGTGTGAAGAGATTTAGAGTAAAAGGAAAATTGGCACCAAGATATGTAGGGACATTCAAGATTTTGAGCCACAAAGGAGAAGTGGCTTATGAGATTGAATTGCCTAAATCACTGTTTGCGGTTCACAATGTGTTTCATGTGAGTTAGTTGAAGAAGTGTCATCCAGAAATGGAAGAAAATTCATTGAAAGACACTATACCATTGGAAGATGTACAGTTGGAGAGTGATCTCACTTATGAAGAGAAACCTATCAAGATTCTTGAGACAGCAGAAAGATTCACTCTCACTAAGACTATCAAATTCTGCAAAGTACAGTGCAATCATAATATCAAGGAAGAAACAACTTTGGAAAGAGAAGATGAACTTCGGAAAGATCACCCTCACCTATTTGCTAGACAATCCGAATCTCGAGGGCGAGATTCATCTTAAGGGGGTTAGATTTGTAACATCCCCAAAATTTCATCAAATGAAAAATCATGTTGTGGCATTCATATCATCATGGCATATTGATCTTGCACAAAAAATTTCAAAACAAAAACCCTAATAGAACCATATTTAAACCCCTTTTATTATATATATACGGGGCATGGTTTTATTTTATTTTATGACCTCAAAATGGTTTTTGAATGCTTTGATGTGTTTGACACACATTTGGACACTAGGACCACAATACAAAAATCTGGTGAATATTTGAATTCAAATAGATTTGAATTAGCCATTCAAATTCATTTTAAATAATCAAGACAGAAATGAAAAAGGCAAAAAAAAAGGCGTAGCCTATTCGGCCCAGCAACCCCAGTGGCCCACTAAGCCCACCCGGATTTCCCCTCCCCTCTCTGTTTCTCACCCCGTGCGTGCACCCCCTTGCTGAAAGCTGGGCCCCGTCGCCACGTTATCCCTTCGTCCTCAATCAACGGCCGACGACCACCTCGCCGCGGTCGTTTCCTCCCATATATGTCATGCTTGATTGTGAGTTACTGCGAGTGTGATTCCCTCCCTCGCTCTGGCTACTTAACCATCTCCCCCCACACCGCAAGCTCTAAGTGCCACCAGGCTACCCAAATTTCGTATTGCACCGCCGCTGCCCCGACGAGCTCCGGCGACGCATTACGGTGAGCCCCTTGCGCCCCTTGGCCTCTAATTCATACGGTTGTGCTCCCTTTTGATTTGCGAACCTCCTGATGCCTGTAGCTTATCCCCTTGTGCTCCAGGTCGTCACCCCCGTCATCGTCTGCGAGCACCCGACGCTCTGCTGAACTCCGGCGAGGAATAGCCACCGTGTCTGTGCGCCCCGTCCACGACCACCTTGAGCACCACGACGTCTCCGCGACCTCAGTAAGCCCCAGTGCCCCTCCCCTACCCCTAGCCTCGCCGACACTCCATTGACAGATGCGCCGCCGCCGTAGTGGCCATTTGCGCCGCTCGTTTTTGGTTAGAGCAACATGGTCCACTGAATCTAGATCTAGTGGATTAGATTAGATTGCCAGCGCGAAGCGGTATCGTCATATCTGGTCTGCAAGATCACACTTAGATCTAATGGCTCGCATGCGTGATTCGCGCGAACCGGTACGCACCAATCACAACATGCCGCGTGGCTTTGAATTAGATTTAAAATCCAGATTTTGATCTATTAGTTGAATTAACTTGTAAAATTCATAACTTTTGTTCTATAGATCCAAAAAATACAAATTTTATATCATTGGATTCAGAAAAATGATACCTTTTCAAATATTTCCTTGGTTTGGCCATTTGCTTCTGAAAAAATAGGATTTTATGCAGAACCATTTGTAGGCTTAATTTGACTATGTAAAATGTTTAGAAAATTGTTTGAGTAAATTTTGGTTTATTTAGACTTTAGAAAGTGTGCTTTGTGTTCAGTATTGTTTGTTTTTTTTGAAAAGTGTGACAAATAATTCCATTGCATTTGCATGCATTCATATGTATTTTTGTTTGTATATTGAATGTGAATTTGGTGGTATGATTTTATGTGTAGATTTTGGTGATTATGGAGATTGTGATTGTGAGGATTGTTCCTATTCTCCCAAATACCAAGGCAAGTGATGCTTCATATTTTTGTCCCATTATTTTATCTATGCACTAGTGATATTTTGAGTAGGATTTGCATGGTTATTTTCTAAGTATATGCTATGCTTGGGTAAATCCTATAGATGTTGTCTTAGTAGTTTTTCCCTAAGTTGAGAAACTTGTTATACTAGTATGCTTAGCCTAGCTAGTCGAATACAAGGGTGGAATATTCATGATATGTTATTCTGCAAAGTATATGACTATGTTTTTTATTAATAAAACAACTATGTGAATGAATCACCTGGGTGGAATGGGAAGATTGGTTTATGTTGAGTGGTTACACAAGGCCCACGTCTATGGTTTACCTTGTGTATCAAACTTGTGGATGGCCACCCAGGAACAAACAGATTTGAGATGTTCAGTGTTGAGAAGCTTCTAGTGCAACCACATGGCATATGGGATCTGCCTTGACCAACTAGGTTGTAAGAACTTAGCCAGATGGACAGTTGGTGGTAGGGTTGATAGGATGGAATGCGTCCATGGTGGTCTAAGGGAATGTTTCTGAAAAGTCTCGTCTCGATGCATGTCGAGTCTTATGGGGAAAGTGCACCACCTCTCGAGAGGGTAAAACCCAGGTACTTATCCGTGTCCCCGGTAACAGACATTTGGAGCCTCAAAGACATTGAAGTGATCAAGGATCTCCTCATCCCAATTTCTCTAAGTTAAAACTTGTGGTTGAACAAGGGTAAAGGTTCAGCAATGTCTATTGGTGATTCCTTGGGTGTTTTTGTCAAATAAAAACTTGTTTTCAACTCATAAGAAAAACCTTATTTTGAGCAAAGCTAGCCTGAAATACACTTAGCCAAAATCATATAGTTATTAGATGTTACTATACTACTATGGTATCACTTTCCAATACAATTCCAAATGTATTGTCCCTCTGTGGCTATAACTTATGATGTTGCAGGTTACTCTGATGGAGACTAGGGTTATGAGTCTACACTCAACATGTTTGCCTATGGCACATGAAGATGAAGACTTTATTTAATTTGTTAAATTATTGTGAACTCTATGTATTAGCCTTGGGATAATGAGTTGTAAGAACTATTGTATCTCTAGATAGTACGATGTAATAATGACCTTTGTATCTATGTACTTCATCTTAAACTGTGGATGCTAGCAATTTGATCCAGGGACTAGCATTGCAATCACATGGGCCTTTACCTTAAATGGTGGGGTCTTACACATATGACTGAACCAAAGTCAGTTAAGCCTCGATGATTTATTTTGCCTCAGAGTTGTTGTATCACTTTTATGCCATAATTAATTATGTTTTGTTGCAAGCATGATTATGACAGTTATTGCTCTATCGTTTGTCGCTCCCATTATATTGCTAGCCTTCACTTGCACTAAGTATGAGATCTACTTGTGCTTCCAACTGCCCAAAACCAATATTGTCAAAAGTGTCCACCATATCTACCATCTAGAATCATTTGCTATTCCGTGCATATCTATTATGCCTTGTTTTCTTCCAAATAATATGTTTGCTTGTTATGAGAAAATTAGTTAGTAAATCTCTCACGAACTTGATGACACACTTTATTTTCTTGCACTTAATAAACTTGAACCATTGCGAGTGTCCATGAAAGTTATATGCTTGCAAATTATAGGCTGGGAGTTAGCAGAACCTTGCTATCACGGGGAACGCTTTTAACACCATGCTCTTTTGTTTATGGATGTCATCGGTGTGAAATAAAAAGGGAGCTTGTCAGTCCATGGAGTAATGTATATGTGTTAGAGAAACGCCTGGTCCGTAAGCCTAAGACATGCCTAATCATGGTGGAAACTTGCAGCATAACCATAATGAGCAATATGTGAAGCATTCTCAATAAAAACCTATGCAAATAGCAAATAAAAGATCGTTGATATGATCATTGTCTATTGCCTTGTAATTTTGATATGGGAAAGAACCTGTATCATGGGGAAAGGGGTACCCCGTTAGCGGTTCTCTATGATACACATGTATTAACGATGACAAGAACTTACCGGTAACTAAAGTTGAGTAGCATGAGGAGCGGCCCTCGTACTCAAGGGACATGAGATTTTCAGTTTATGGTCTGTCCAGCATATAACTCATATTGGACCTCACTTTCACCTTAACCACTTCAAGATGCCTATGATAGGGGCAATGAGAGCTCAATGCTAATGAGTACCATACTTTCAGCATTTGGAAGCCTTTCAAACTTTTCAAAACCTTTTCACTTCCTTGTTGAGTCACCACTTATTCTATGAGCACCTTCTTGATAGAATAGTTGTCAATCTTAGTGTGATGTGCTTGTCTCAAAACTTGGTTAATTATGTCATAACTTTGATGCTTGTATCTTTGATATCTTTACTTGTAGTCTTCACTTGAACTTCAGAGGTGCCTTGGCATTTATGTTTTGCTCCACAATCGAAGGCAAGCGAGATACCACTCTATCATACCTTCTTATGAGCATTGCAATGTTGCTTATGTTTATGTTTCATGCTACTTATTATTATTGAGTTGGAACCTCTTCATAGCTTGCAATGACTATTGAGTAAACTTGGTTGCATACTCTTTATTACGAATTTTCTAAGTAATGATCAAGTGCTGAGAATATATACATCATATGAAGCAAATATGTTCATGAAAGTTTCTTTTGTCGCACTTAGTTTTCAACTGAATTGCTTGAGGATAAGCAATAATCTAAGCTTGGGGGGAGTTGATACGTCCAAAATGTATCTACTTTCCCGAACATTTTTTCTATTGTAACATCCCAAATTTCATCAAATTCAAAAGCATGCTATTGCATTCATATCATCATGGCATATTGATCTTGCACAAAAAAAATTCAAAACAAAACCCCTAATAGAACCATATTTAAACCCCTTTTATTATATGTATATGGGGCATGGTTTTTATTTTATTTTATGACCTAAAAATGGTTTTTGAATTCCTTGATGTATTTGAGACAAATTTGGATACTAGGATCACCATACCAAAATTTGGTGAAGGTTTGGTTTGATTTAGATTTGAAATGGGCATTCAAATCCATTTTAGAAAATCAAAACAGAAATGAAAAATGCAAAAAGAAAAAAAGAAAAAAAGAAAACAGGCACAGCCTATTCGGCCTAGCAACACTAGCGGCCCAGCAAGCCCACCCGGGGAACCCCTCTCCCTATCTCTCACCCGCGCGTGCACCCTCCCTCTCACTGCCACTGGGCCATGTTGCCACATCAGTGTCATCATCCCCAAACCCCACCCGCGACCAGTTCCTCCGCCAGTTTCTCCCCGCAGTCACTGCCGCGTTTCAATTTGTTAATTGCCATTGATTCCGTTCGTGATTCTCGCCCCTGTACCGGCTACTTAATCCCCACCTGTAACATCCCAAAAATACTAAACTTGGATCATCAAACTCTAATCATCAAAATTAGGGTTAACAAAAACTTTTCTAAATAAAAATATGAAAGCATGCATGTGTGTATGCATTCCAATTTGAATTCTTTTGAATCACCTTGCTTGTGTGTTTCTTTACTTGTAAATGGATTCTTAGGTGAAATAAACATCATCTAAACAATCCCCACACTTTTACCAAAGACAAATAAATCAAAACAAACAAAATAAGGGAATGGTCATTTTGGCCAAATTAACTCCCATGCCTACTTTGGCTCTCTCTAACTTTCAAAACTTAACAGAAACTTGTTTGGATATTTACACCCCTTCATAGTACTCATAACAAAGTACCAAGGCCCACCTTGTGATCATCCAAAAACATTTGAATGCATAGTTTAAAGGACAGTTCAAAATTGAATCTTTATCATATGGGAAGATCCCACTATTTCAAAAACCACTCAAACAAGCTCAACTTTCAAAACCCTAGAATCCACAGACTCACCAGCACCTACCTAGCACACCCACCAAAAATCTTTTCAAAATTCAAAACTTGAATTCTTGCGGCCATTTCATCAAACACCTTGGTGAGGAAAATCAATCATATCCTAAACACTATTGTGAGCATTGATTTGGGCCTAACTGGTTCCCTCTCTAGCTCACAACAACCTCAGTAGATCATCTAGCAAACTTAACTAAGCACTAGCCCCACTGTAAGCTTGGCAATGTCATCAATTGTGAACAGCCGAGGCTCACCATGTCACCCAGTGTGGACAGCAAGCTAGGAGAAGAACTAGCCATGCCAACCTTGTATAGGACACATCCCACCGTCCACCGCCACCCCCTGTCCAGCGCTCGAACCTTGCCAGCCCCTAGACCACACGCACAGACCGTGCCCAGCTCGCCAGCAACCATGCCGAGCTTGCGCCAGAGCGCCACCCTTGACACACGCCCATAGACCGCGCGGCGCCCTCGCCGCGTGCATACACGATCACCACCATCCTAGGAGACCGCCAGACATCCCCGTTCGCTACCCCATGCCTCACAGCCACCGCTCGCCGTCAAATATGCCGACTCTGTCGCGCAGAGCATCGCGTGTTCCACACCGTTTACCACCGCCCCTACAAGCGCATTAAAGCCGTAGAGCATCGCCAGGAGACCACCGAGCGATCGCCATTGTTGGCCATGCCTCTAGTAGCCCGTAGCCATGTCGCCACCGTCGCCTGCCCATCCCGTTCGGTCTCGTCGTCGAGGCTATAAATAGAGTCTACCCCAGCTCAAACTCTTCACACCATCTACTCCCCTCTCCTCACTGATCGTTCCACCCCGTTCCCGGAGCAATGCGAGTAGCGCTTCGCCGGAATTGCACCGGAGCCCGCCGCTGCTGGAGAAGAAGGGGGCCAGCGATTGGAGCCGCCCCAGGAGAAGCTGCCGGTACCAGGAGGTTCGCCGTCGTCGACTTCGTCGTTCGCGGACGATGAACCAGAGCCTGTTGTCGACTTTGTCCTTCACGGACGATGAACCTGAGCCCCAGTGAGTGTCCCACGACCCCCACCTGCCGCGTTAGGGTTCTGTCTCACCGGCGTTGCCCGACGTGGACGATGAACCAGAGCCGTTGGATTAGAACTAGATCGAACGCACCACATTGCCCCGTACCGCTTCGCACCCCTCTGTCTCACTGACGCGTGGGAACAACCACTTAACCAGCCCGCGTAAGCGCTGTGCTTCGTAGGACGGCCCAGTATCATTTCCCGCACAGCCCATTTGTTTGAATTTGGATTTTTCCATTTTCATTCAAACATAGTTCTGTATCTAGTTTCAAAAATCAACCCAGCTCGATTCAGTGAACCAAATTGAATGAAACCAATTTTGTTAGAAAGTTCTGGAAGTGCTGAATCCAAGCCCGTTGGATTCAAATCATTTGGATCTGTAGATCATCCTTGGTAAAAATGACAATGCAAAAGCTTTTCTGCATTCAAACATTTTTCAAATTTAAACCATGATAGCTTTTGAGTTGATTCTAACTCTCAAAAATCACATTTAACCATACCTTTCAGAATATATAAAAATATATGGGTTTACTTACAGAAATAATGTTCAAGAAATAAAAGAATGTCACATAGGCATTTCTAGTCACCTATTTAATTCAAATAAAAGGGTAAAACCTTATTAAATTGTGACACCACTTTAAATCACATTCCCATGGACTCAAATATGTGGTGATGACATGTGTCAACATGATCCCATGTTTGGTTTGGAGAATATTAAATCTTCAGTAGTTTTTCAATGAGTAGAAATTACTTTTCTAAAAACTAAAATCATTAAGTCAAGTGCCTTAGTCTTGTAATGTTAGTGATGATGCTAGATCATCTATAGAACCCCTTTGTGTGATGATTGAAAGTAGTTAAGTATTGTTTGGTGATTGTGTACCTCATACCTATTTTTAGACGCTAGTACCGACCAAGGATACGAGGAGGAAGGAGGATACTACGAAGAAGAAGCCGAGGAGAACTTCAACCACTGCTCTACACAAGGTAAGCTTATACTTGCAATTATGCAAGATAACACTTGCAAGATACTCTACTGATGTAAACAAAAACTTACTTGTTACCATGCCAACCATATGCCTTAAGCATATGTGGTTATACCCACTTGATACCCCATCCTAGTTTTACTTGCAAGCTTTCTACCTTTGTTTCATTATCAAAGCTTTCTTTTAGAGTTTACTTAAGTGATTTGTAGATTTTAGAAAGATAACTGAAGGTTGCATAAAGAGCATAAAATTTGACCTAAGCTAGATAATCTTGATGTCATCCTAAGGCATGAGATTGAACTTAGTAAAACTACACTTATTTACCACCCCTCATTAGTACTCACCCCTACTTGTAGATGCTAGTGCTAAGCATAAAACTTGATCAACTTTATATGGGAATACTTGGTGGAAAAATGGTTATGAAAACCTTAGAATGATGGATCATTCTACTGAGATGTTTTGACATGTGTTTCCAAACACCAGATGATTTTGGTGATGAAAATGTTGAGGCATGAGCCATAGCCCTCTATAAAACTGATGGTTGTCTGGATGCGATACCATTCCAATTTTACCGTACAACCACAATACCCGAAGATTGGGTAGGGCTTGACTGGAAACTTATATACCTTAGTATTGGTTCCCTCACGGCCAAGGTCTGAGCTGAGGCTACCTTGTGAAGATTGTCCACCTGTGCAGTACCCAAGATGACAGTTGGTCATGGTTGGGAGGCCAAACTCACAGGAGAGGTGCTTAGACTAGGGCGTGTAATTGAAAGGTTAGGATTGATTATCCGCATACTGAGTATGGTGAATTCAGGATTTGTTCCTGACAGATGTATCGAATGTTGTGGTGAAAGTGTACAATCTCTGTAGAGTGTAAAACTATTCGAATAGCCGCGTCCGCGGTTATGGACAGTTGGAGTGGCCATACTGTTCCCCCATCAGATGTTTTCAAAATGACTTCTGAAATAACTTGAGACTTTGACTTGACCACAACAGAGTTGTGGTACGAGATACAAGTTCCCACTTAGGAGTTATAAAATTGTGACTAGCTTCTCTTGCTTCTGAACTTAGTAGAGGTAAATCTGGCTTTTGCAAAACAACCCTAGAGCTTAGTGTCCTATTACAAAAACCCCCTTCACTTGTTAGTATTAGTTTGCGAGTACTTAAAGAGTACTCATGGCTTTGTCCCTGGCTATTCCCGTGGCCAGACTATGAAGAGGAGTACCACGATGATGGACCCCAGGAAGGTTACGACAACTAGAATCATCTCCCATCGTCAGCATTGCCTGTGACCCCAAAGATGGAGCTCCGCCTACGCTACCTTTATTATTACGTATTTCCACTGCTTGAAGTTGTATTAAGAACTGGATCATGAGATCCTTATTTGTGTAAGACCTTATGTATGGTTTGTAATGGATGATGTACTGTGGTATCCAATTCTGTTATGTCTCGCAAAAATGGTAATCCTGGGATTGTGATGTATGGCATAACAAGCATCTGGGATTAAAAATCCGGGTGTTGACATCACCGCCCCGCGAACATTTCCCCTCACCTAGCCAACACAAAGCGCCGCCAGGCTCTTGCAATTTCCACTCGCACCGTCGTGGCACTAAGCAGCTACGGCGATCTATTCCGATAATAACAGCACACCCTTCTACCTCTGGTTCACCCAATCGTGATCGCCTTGCTCTTGCGCATCTAACCATGCCTCTGGTTTGTCCCAATTCGTCCCAGGTCGCCGTCCCTGTTGAGGACTGCAAGCACCCGTGGCATCGCTCGACTCCGACGAGCAATCACAGTAAAACCCGAGCGCCCCTTGACCTCTGATTCACACCATCATGTTCGCCGTGACCTTGTGCACTGGCTAATGCCCTTCGTTTGCCCTATTACACCTTAGGTCGTTGCCTTTGTCTCCGGCAGTGAGCACCCGACGCTAGGTCAAACACCGATGAGGTTTTCCGGCTGTGTCCGTGCACCCCTGTCCAAGACAAGACCACGTTGAGCTTCACCGCATCCTTGCGACCGTGGTAAGCATATGCACACCCTCCTACCCCTAGCTTCACCGGCGCGTCGCTGCCGCCAGAGCCATTTGCGCCGCCCGCTTATGGTCCGATGGATCTGATCCGTTGGATATGTATCTGATGGATGCGATTAGAACTAGCACAAAGGGGTACGAGTAGATCTGAGCCATAGGATTTATTTAGATCTAATGGCGCAGAAGTGTGATCCAGCGCGAACCGGTACGCGCCAATCAAACGCTGCCGCGTGTCACTTGATTTGTTTTAAAATCTTATTTTTGATCTAAAACTTGTAAATTCAATAACTTTTGATTTGTTTGTCCAAAAATTACAAATTTTATATCAATGGATTCAGAAAAATGAACCAGACACAACAATGGCCTTGGTTTGGCCATTTAATTCTGTAAAATTAGTATTTTGTACAGAAACATTTGTAGGCTTATTTTGGCTATATAAATTGTTTAGAAAATTATTTTAAAGTAATTTTTGGTTTATTTAGACCTTAGAAAGTATGCTTTGTAGTCAGAACTGTTTTGTTTGATATGAGAAGTGTGGAAATACATTCATTTGCATTTTGCACGCATTCATATATATTTTTGCTTTTATATTGAATGTGAATTTGGTGGTATGATTTTATGTGTAGATTTTGGTGATTGTGGAGAGTGTGATTATGAGGATTGTTCCTATTCTCTCAACTACCAAGGCAAGTGATGCTTAATATTTTTGTCCCATTATTTTATTTACGCACTAGTGATATTTTTCGTAGGAGTTGCATGATTATTTTCTAAGTATATGCTATGCTTGGGTAAATCCTACAATTATTGTCTTAGTAGTTTTCCCTAAGTTAAGAAACTTGCTATACTAGTATGCTTTGCCTAGCTAGTAGAATACAAGAGTGGAATAATAATGCTATGATACTGTAACATCCCAAAAATCATGATTTATAAAGTTTGCATATCATTCATGCATTCATAAGCATTTGGATCATTTTTTCAAATAAGGTTTCAAAACAGAAGTAAATTGTTGCCTAATATTTTATGTAGGAAAGGCAATGGATTTATTTCTACTTTCCAAAATGTGAATACTTTGTTTCAACCAGAAAAGGTTTGATTATAGGTTTGAATGTTGATTTCAAAGCTTGCTCAAAATTTCAAAACAAAAATATAAATTCAAAACCATTCATATGCCTATTTATAAATAAATAAATAAGGCATGGTTTTATTTTAAATTCAATGGGCCAATGTATTTTTGAGTGAACAGCAAAGTTTTATACTCAAATATGTGCATGGTTCACTTTACAAAAATCCAGATAAAGTTTTAATTCAAACTCATTTGAAAAATATTTGAAAATGAATCGAGAAAATCAAAACAAAAATAGAAAAGGAATAAAGAAAAGAAAAAGGGCTAGCGTTGCCAATCTGTCCCAACACTGGATCCAGCCCAACAACCATCCCTCCCGGGGTTTCCCACACCCTTTGTTTCTCACCCATGCAAGCACGTCCCCTCTCGATGATGCCCCGGACCCACCTCCACGTCACCTCTTCGTCCCCAAATCACGCCCGCGACCAGCTCCGCCGCGGCCGTTTCTTCCCGACGATCTCGCTCTTGATGCCCCGGCTACTTAAACCCCTCCTCACTCCGCTACATTCCCCTCACTCAACAACCACAGAGATCCGCTAGGCTGTCCACAATCGAGCTCGCGCCGCCGCTGTCCCGAACCACTCCGGCGAGCCATCACGGTGAGTCCCAAGCACGCCTTGCCTTCTGGTTCACACGACCTGCTTCACCATCACCTTGTGCATCTTCTCATGCTTTAAGTCTGTCCTAAATCACCCCAGGTCATCGCCCCCGTTAACACCTGCAAGTGTCCGAAGCTCAGCTCAACTCCGATGAGCCATTCCCGTGAGCCCCGTGTTCCCCTTGATCTCTGGTTCACACGAGTAAGTTCGCCTTTGTCTTGCGCGTCTGCTGATACATGCTGCTTGTTCTCTTGCGCACTAGATTGTCGCCTTCGTCTCTGGCGGTGAGCACCTGACGCCGCCCGCAACTCCGACGACCCCTAGCCACCGCTGCAGCACACCCCGTCTCAACCGCGACCACGATAAGCTTCCTCGTGCATGTGCGAGTCTGGTAAGCAACATCACCACCCCAAGCCCACGCTAGAATCGCCGGACAATCACCGGCAGAGCCGTCGCCGCCGCTGTGTCCATGAGCGCCGCCGGATTAGGGTCAAGTCGTTTAGATCCACTGGATCTAGATCTAGTGGTCTAGATTAGACGCTAGCCCGAAAGGGTATGGGCAGATCTAAGCCACTAGATCTCATTTAGATCTGATGGTGTGTGTGCGTGATCCGCGCGAAACCGTACCGTCCAATTAGGAAGCACCGCGTGGCTAAGTTTTTGATTTAAAATCTGGATTTTCATCTATTAGTTATTCAAACTTGTAAAATCAATAACTTTTGTTCTGTTTATCCAAAAATACAAATAATATACCATTGGAATCACAAAAATAATCCCTACACGTCTATGGGATTAGTTTTGTATTTTGTTTCTGTTAAAATGGAATTTTATGCAGAGACATTTGTGGGCCTATTTTGTGTATAAAAATTAATTGGAAAATGTTTTAAAGGACAAATAAAGTTTATTTGATATATAAATGATTTGTTTATTGTTCAGTACTGTTTTACTTGTCTGGTTTAGTTTGTAAAAATCATCACATGGCATTTGGATGCATTCATACATGTTTGCTTGATTATTTGAAATGTGAATTTGGTGCTATCATTTTATGTGTAGATTTTGGTGCTAGTGGTGATTGTGACTGTGGGGATTGTTGTTACTCCCCCAAATACCAAGGCAAGTGGTGCTTCATATTTTTATCCGATTATTTTGACTATGCATTAGTGATATTTTGTATAGGGCTTGCATGATAATTTTGCTAAGTATCTATATGCTATGCTTGGGAAATCCTAGTAGTTGTAGAATTGTTAGAATTTTCTCTAAGTTAAGATACTTGCTATTTCCATGCTTAGCCTAGCTAGTAGCAACCAAGGGTGGTTTATATACATATGCTATGGAAAATATTGCTAAGTCTTTGAATGAAACACCTAGGTGGAATGGTTGTTTGGGTTATGTTGAGTGGTTACATAAGGCCCATATATATGGTATACCTTGTGTATCAAACTTGTAGAAAGCCACCCAGGAACAAAGGGATTTGAGATGCCATATGTTAAGAAACTTCTAGTGCAGCCACATCGCATTATGGGATCTGCCTGGATCATATAGGTTGCAATAACTTAGCCAAATGGACAGTTGGTGGTGGAGGGTGATAGGTTTGGAACGCGTCCATTTTGTTCTAAGGGAAGGCTTATGAAAGGTCCTGTCTTGATGAAAGTTAAGTCTTGTGGGGAAAGTGCACCACCTCTGCAGAAGGAAAAATCTAAGTACTTAGCCATGTCCCCGGAAATGGACAAATTGAGCATCAAGACATGGAAGGTATCAATAATGTCCTCATCCTAATTTCTAAGTTAAAAACTTGTGGTTAAACAAGGGTAAAGGTTCACCAATGTCTATTGGTGGTTCCTTGGGAGTTTTTTCCAAACAAAAACGTAGTGTATTCAACTGATAGGTAAAACCTATTTTGAGCAAAGCAAGCCTAAGCTACACTTAGCCAAATTCATGTAGAAACTAGATACTATTATTCTACTAAGGTATCACTTGCCAATATTATTCCAATGTATTGACCCACTATGGCTATAACTTGTGATGTTGCAGGTTACTCTAATGAGGATTAGGGTTATGAGACTACACTCAACATGCATGCCTGTGGAACATGAAGATGAAGACTTTTATTTATATTGTTAAGTTAAACTCTTGTACTAGCCTATGGCTATGGAGTTGTAAAAGACTATGTTATCTCTGGAATGATGATGTAGTAATGACCTTTGTATCTGTGTACTTCATCTTAATCTGTGGATGCTAGCATTTGATCCAGGGACTAGCATTGCAATCATAGGGACCTTTACATTTATAAAGGTGGGGTCTTACAGATGGTATCAGAGCACTGTGTTGCC
The DNA here is from genome assembly GCA_910589765.1 of Avena atlantica. Lineage (NCBI taxonomy): Eukaryota > Viridiplantae > Streptophyta > Magnoliopsida > Poales > Poaceae > Avena > Avena atlantica. The sequence goes on from OU342733.1 coordinate 350,087,246, forward strand.
TATAGGATTATGACCCTAGGATTGGATTAGACTAAGAAACCACTAAGGAAAAAATTTCAACACTTTGAAAAAAAATTCCACACTTGTCTTTTTCTTCTCATAAACTTTTATAATCTTCTTTCTCATTTTATTTGTAGATGAACTCCATCAATGAAGCCGTGAGGAAGGGACCACTCATGACCATGACCTTGGAGTGTGAGACTGAATTTCCCAAAGAAATCAAGAACCTTATGGTTACCATGGGGATACATTGTGCAGCTATGTACAAAGGATTCCCTGTGATGGATGAAGGAGAAGAGTATTGGTGGCTGCAACTTCACTTGTACAAAGGCAAGGAAGACAACCACAATGAGTCAGGATTTTGCATGGTCACCAACTCTGAAATGCACACAACATTCTTTGACTCTGCAAGAAATGCAGCTTGGAATGCCATCAAGGAGCTTGGTGATAGACTCAAGTGTAGAATTCTCAACACCCAAAATGATCTTAGAGAAGAAAAGAAGCATACCCAAGAATTAGAGACTACCAACCAACAACTAAGGGGAGACATCATAGACTTGATATGGGAGTCCTGTGAACAAGATAGACAAATGGCTACTAAGGATGCCCTGATAGCTATTTTGTCTAGTGAGTGAGAGTTGTAACGTACTTCTTTAGTTGGACCACCACACTTATCGTTTTTGCTTCCAAAAATTTGTTTAAGTTATGTTGAACCTTTGATGTTTGTTATGAATTTGTGTATGCCATGACTTGTGTGTTTTTTTCTAAAAATATGTGCTTGTGATATTTTGTCTTGTGAATTTTCTCTACTTGTGTTGGTTCTAACTTTTCTCTATCTTAAAAAAAATAGATGCCTAATGTTGTCATCAACATGGCCGAGGAGTTCAAGGGAACTTGTTTTGGTACTCGTATCATAGAGCTCACTAGTGTTCTCAACCTCCCACTTCCTAGCATCACGACACTTCAGCTCACCACGTTTGAGAGGAAGGACCTATGGGGCTTCAGAGTCACACAGCCGGGACGCCAGGCCGAGCCACCCATGGAGGCTATCACTTTCAAGCTGATGCATGACGATAAGGAGAGAGGCTTAGATGTAGTCATTTAGGAGTTACTTGGGCGCCTGGTAGGGAGACACTCCACCGAGCTTAGAGGTCTTTACTTTCACCCCTTCGTGAGAGGCAACGAGGAGGGTGAGGCTATAGAGTACAATGATGCTACTAGAGAGACGATGGAGCCGATTCGTCTGTACCTTCAGGACCTAGAGGGTCTTATTAGACACCTTGATACTGATAGGACCAACGTCATGCTTATCAATGACGAACTCTAGGTTCAGCTTCGAGAGAAGGACAAGCTCTTCGCGGAGCAAGAAGAGATTGTCAAGGAAATGGAGGCCAAGTATGAAAGCCAGGACAAGAAGTTCAAGAGCCAGCAGAAAAGAGTCCAAGACAGGAACAAGAAGATCCGAGAGATGAAGGAAGAGTTAGAGGCCAAGGACTTTGAGATCGAGCATCAGCAAGGAGTGATCGAGAGGCTTCGCTTATAGAAGAGGGATCTTAGGGCCAAGATTGAGGCCTTGAATACTAGTGTTGATGAGTACAAGACCGCCATGGAGAGTGCAGGTCTTACCCTTGTTGATGTGGAGATTGATGCGGAGGAGTAGTGTAGACTACTCGATTATATTTCATCTACCATATTTTGATTAGTGAGTCGCAATGACCATCCAACATGTGGATGGCTTGCTATGGTGTGTTTACTTTTTCCAAAACTTGTGTTTTTGTCATTCAAACTCTATGTTATTTTGATGCTTGGGTTATTGTGATTGTCCTATGTGATGAATTGTGCATGTTAAGCATCTATGCCTATCTCATTCTTATCCTTATTAAAACCATAGATGCCCCCTCAACGTGCCAACCCCAACCAAAACAACAACAACAATGTCACTCTCGAGATGCAACAGTTGATGACAACACAAGCTCAACTGATGCAGATGATGACAACCTTCATGCCAAACCAGAACCAGAATAACAAAAACAACAATAACAACAACAACCAGAATAATCCGCAAGGATTTGACATGCTCACCAGATTTCTAAGACCGGGGCCTGCAAAGTTCTTAGGAACCACTGATGCAATGGTGGCTAATGACCGGTTATGTTCAGTGAACAAAGACTTGGTGACTGTTGGCGGTACCGACGAAGAGAAGGTCAGGTTTGCAGCACATCTGCTGGAAGGGCCAGCAGCAACCTAGTGGGATAACTTTCATATCACCACTCCCATTGAGGATGTGACTTGGGCTATCTTTGAGGACGGATTCCATACAGCTCTCATCTCATCCGGAGTGATGAATTTGAAGAAGAAAGAGTTTCACAACCTGAAACAGTGTCACAGCATTGTGGCTGAGTACATTGAGGAATTCAACAATCTGGGGCGTTATGCACCGGATGAAGTTGATACAGATGCCAAGAGGAAGGAGAAATTCCTCGAAGGACTGAATGATGAACTGAATCTGTAGCTGTCAGTTGCCTATGTTCCAACCTACCAATCACTATGTGACAAGGCTACCATCTTGGAGAACAATATGAAACAGGTTGAGAGCAGGAAAATGAAGCATAGCTTTGATAAGAACAGCTCGGGATCGTCTCACAAGCGTTCCAATCATGATGATAGTGGGAGTTTTGGATCCCACAAACATGAAAAATACAACAACCACCACAACCACAACCGTCATCATGACAACAAGCATCACCGCAGTCATGACAATGACAAGTATAAGAACCACAAGAGTGGACACAGGAGCCACCACAGTGGAGGTTGAAGTGGTAGTGGAAGTCAGCCTGTCAAGAAAGATCTCAGTCAGGTTGAATGCTTCAAGTGTAAGAAGATGGGGCACTATGCTAATAAGTGCCCAAAAAAGAAAGTCGAAGGTGCCAACAATCCCAACCCCTTCCAAAAGTGACAAGTGAACCACATCAATGTGGAAGAAATATATGAGGAACCTGATGCTGTGGCTGGTAAGTTCAAACTCAATTATGTTCCAGCACTTGTTCTTTTTTATACTTGCGCATCGTATTCATTCATATGAAGAGCATTTGTTGATAGAAATGGACTTCCAGTTGAAACTATTGGGTGTCCTATAAAAGTAAGTTCTCCTGGTGGTGAAATGATAGTGAACTCGGGATGTCATGACCTAGTGATAGAATTTGGGAACTATAAGTTTCCTGTTAATCTGATAATCCTGAATTCCCAAAGATTGGATGTCATTTTGGGAATGGATTGGATGACTAAGTACAAGGGAGTGCTAGGCTATGCCAATCATACTGTCACCCTCACAACCCCGGATAATAAAAGGATTAGATTCAAGTCTAACTTTGAATCAAAAGGGAGTAAGCTAAATTCTCTTAAGGGGGTTAGCATAGATAGTGTGCTAATAGTGAGATAATATCTTGATGTATTTCTGGAGGAATTACCTGGAATGCCACTAGATAGAGATGTTGAGTTTCTGATTGATTTGTTGCTAGGATCAGGACCAATAGCAAAGGGACCTTACAAGATGTCAGTTGATGAGTTTAAAGAACTCAAGAAACAACTTGGAGAACAGTTGCAGAAAGGATTTATTCAACCAAGTTCTTCATCTTGGGGAGCACCAGTCTTGTTTGTTGAAAAGAAAGATAGAAGGCAAATGTTATGTGTAACATCCCTAAAATCATGATTTCAAACATTGCATATCATTCATGCATGCATATAGTTTGAGATCAATTTCAAACCAAATTCATGAAAACAGAAGCACATAGTGCTATCATTTTATGTGAACAAACTCAAATCAAATGACCATCCTCATTTGAGAGCTTAGTGTCTTAAAAACCAAGTTGTGTGCTACCTTGTTGATTGGTTTGAGTATAGAGTTTGAACAAAATTTTACAAAATAAAAATGGTTTCAAACCCATTTTTAAAAAACATTTGCAAATCAAGTGCTATGGCACTGTATATTTTGTTATTTCAAAAGAACCAAGCTTGAACAGAGAGACCTTTTGATTTTATGCCTTGAAATGTGATTGTTGCACACTACAAAAATTCTCAAAAAGATTTGAATTCAAATAGAGTTTGAATTCATTTGAAAATCATTCCAGAAAATCAAATTAGAAAAAAAAGGAATAAAGAAAAGGTAAAGGGCCGGCGCTACCAATCTGGCCCATCAGCAGAAGCAGCCCAACTAGCCCACCCGGGCCACCTCTCTCTCTCTCTCTCTCACACACACAGGCGCACCCAGCGAGCCGCTGACACCCGGACCCCACCTCCCTTCTGTTTATTTCGCTGACAAGCGGGCCCTCTCCACGTCACTCCTTCTTCCCCAAATCTCGCGCGCAGACGCCGTCGCCGCTGGCCGTTGCTGTGATGATTCCGCGGCGTAATTGCCATTGATTCGCCGAGCGTTTCTTGTCGAGCTTCTGCCTATTTAAACCCCTCGCTCTCGCGGCCATTTCCCCTCACTTAATTTCATCTCCACGCCACCAGGCTTCTCACAACTCGTCCGACACCGCCGTAGCTCCGACGACCTCCGGCAGCAAATTCCGGTGAGTTCCGACCGCCCCTATGCCTCTGATTCAAACGATTGTTCCCAGCGTGATCTCGTGCATCTACCGATACTCTTAGCTTGCCTGCTCGTGACCTAGGACGCCGTCCCTGTTCGTGCTCGCAACCGACCGAGACGCCGCTCAACTCCGGCGACCAATTACGGTAAGCAGAACGCGCCCCTTGATCCCTCTTGCATACGAGGATGTTCGCCACTATCTTGCGCGTCTCCTAATCCATCTGGTTCGTACTAGGGCGACGCGGAACCTCGGCAAAAACTTCGACAGCAACCACCCGACGTCGTGCACGACTCCGACGAGCTCCAGCAGCTCCTGCCGTGCGCCCCTTGCCAAGACACCGCCACGTTGAGCTTCACCTCGTCACTGCGGTTCTGGTGAGCACACTCTTCCCTCCCCGGACGACCTAGAATGCCAGCGCCGCCGCTGACAGACGTGCCGCCGCCAGTCGCCGCCGCTAGCGCCGCTAGGCTATGGTCAAAGCAACGGCAGCCGTTAGATCTTCATCGTAGGGATTAGATTAGAACGAGGACGAATCGTTTTCTTTAGATCTGGCGTGTTGGATCTAAATTGATCCGACGGCGCGGAAGCTCGATCCGACGCGAAGCGGTATTGGCCAGTAAGATTAAGACTCGTGGCAGTGAGTTGGGTTTAAAAACAGAATTTGAATCAGATTATTGTTTGAATTTGATTTAGCCATAACTTTTGATCCCCATGTTAGAATTTGACAAATTTTATACCGTTGGAATCAGGAAAACAAGCCCTTTCCAAATATGCAATGTGTTTAATGTTTAGTCTCTGTTAAAAAGGTTTTATTTGCAGAAACATGGGTAGGGCTTATTTGAGTATACTTTGGCAAGATTTTAACTTCTTTAGAATTCAGTACTGTGCACTTGCTTGGTTGAGTTTTAAAAAAATCATCACTTAGCATCTTGCATGCATGCATATATTTTTGTTTGTTTGTATATATTTTGGGTGTAATTGTTGTGACCATTGTTTGTGTAGACTTTGGTGCTAGTGATTGTGATTGTGAGGAGTGATACTCTCCCAACTATCAAGGCAAGTGGTACTTCATGAATATTTCCATCCCTATATTTTATTCTAAGCATTAGAAATATTTTGCTAAGTCTTGCATGTTATTATTTTGCCTATTGCCATGTTGGGAAATCCTAAGTAGTTGTAGAATTGCTAGGGAATTTCTAAGTTAAGTTACAATCCATGCCATGCTTAGCCTAGCTAGTAGTAAAAAAGGATTGGTAAAATATATACATGCTATGATGAAAATATTTCTAAGTCTTTGGACTTATGTTTACTTAATAAAACAACTAAGTCAATGAAACACCTGGGTGGAATGGGACTTGCTTGGTGGATTTTGGTTGAGTGGTTACACAAGGCCCATGGCTATGGTTTACCTTGTGTATCTCACTTGTGGATAGCCACCCAGGAACAAAGGGATTTTAGAGGCCAAGTGTTGTGAAGCTTCTGGTGCAGCCACTTGGCAATATGGGCTCTGCCTGGATCACATAGGTTGCTAGAACTTAGTCATTTGGACAGATGGTGGTAGTGGGATGATAGGTTGGAACGCGTCCATTTGGCTAAGGGAAGGCTTCTGAAAGGTCCTGTCTTGGTGAAACCAAGTCTGGTGGGGAAAGTGCACAACCTCTGCAGATGGAAAATCTAAGTACTTAGCCAAGTCCATGGCAATGGACTATTTGAGAATCAAGACATGGAAGCTATCAAGAATCTCATCATTCAAATTTCTAAATAAAATCTTGTGGGTGAACCAGGGTGAAGGACCTCAATGTCTATTGTTGGTTCCTTGGGAAAAAGTTTTGACGAGGAAAAACTTAGTGATTTCAACTAATAGGAAAAACCTATTTTGAGCAAAGAAAGCCAAGCTACACTTAGCCAAAATGCATATAGTAATATTGTCCACCAAAAATTTACTAAGGTATCACTTGCCAATACTATTCCAATGTATTGACCCACTATGGCTGTAACTTGTGATGTTGCAGGATACTCTGATGAGGATTAGGTGTCATGAGTCTACACTCAACATGTTTGCCTGTGGCACATGAAGATGAAGGCTTATACTTATTTACTTATTCAAACTCTTGTATCAGGCCTGTGGCCTTGAGATGTAAATACTATGTTTACCTCTGGAATGGATGTAATAAATGACCTTTGTATCTGTGTACTTCATCTTAAACTGTGGATGCTAGCAATGATCCAGGGACTAGCATTGCAATCACAGGGATCCTTTTCCTTTACAAAGGAGGGATCTTACATTATGCATAGATTATTGTTCACTTAATGAAGTGGCTATCAAGAACAAGTATCCTTTGCCCAGAATCAATGACCTGTTTGATCAGTTAGAAGGAGCTCGTGTGTTCTCAAAGACTGATCTCCGGTCAGGCTACTTTAAGCTAAAGATAAGGGAACAAAACATACCTAAGACTGCTTTCACCACTAGGTATGGATTGTATGAGTACACCGTGATGCCATCTGTTTGACCAATGCACCAGCCTACTTCATGAATATGATGAACAAGGTGTTCATGGAATTTCTTCAAAAGTTTTTTGTCGTTTTCATCGATGACATTTTGATCTATTCCAATAGCAATGAAGAGCATGAAGAACATTTGCGAATGATACTTGAGAAACTTAGGGAGCATAAGTTGTATGCCAAATTCATCAAGTGTCACTACAAGAAATATGGCAATATATGACCCTCTATTTTTGTCACAAAATCGTCATAATAGTCTTTTTATGACGATTTTATGACGATTTTGAGATCGTCGAAAGCTGGGCGTCGCAAACGAACTATAACGACGTTTTTGATAAAATCGTCATAACCTTCTATGACGATATTGGATCGTCATAACGTCTATGACGATCCAATATCGTCACGGGCCATCTAGCATGCCAAGTCAGATCCTACGTGGCTGATCCTACGTGGCAAAATTGTGACGAAATTAAATCGTCTTAAATCAAAATCAGCCCAGTCCATTTCTAGATTCCACATGGGCTTAGCCCAACTATTCTGGATTGATTTTCTCATAAAATCTGGTTAGCTACATGGGCCAAGCCCATCATTCAAGCATTTTTTTTGTTTCGTTGCATTGGCCTTTTCTTTGGACAGATTTTTACTTTGGGCCTTCTTATTTTGGGCCGGTCACACCTAGTGTTCCATAATTCATACGGTCCCAGTTGCCAGTATATATTTTCTCAGTAATTAAAATCTAACAATTTAATCAAGACCAACAGAATATACAAAATCATTTTGATTCAAACAGAGCACATTATGATCGGCACATTACAATCATACACAGTTCTACATAGAGATCGGCACATTACAATCATACACAGTTCTACATAGTTCACATCAGTGGAGCTACCAAAATACAATAAAAAAATTATAGAAAGAATAAAATCCAAACTTCTTCACGCTTTCTCTTCCTGGAACTTCTTCATGCTTCCTCTTCCTGGAACTCTCTGAACAGTACACTCTGAACAAAGCTTCGGAGCGGATATACACTCTCAAAGTCGTAATCTGTACTTCCCAAAACAACCGAAAGCAGTAAACATACTAACACGGGGATGAAATCTTATAATTTGTGTATGAAGTCATAGCATATAAGCTATTCTTATCCATTACTTAGCCAATGTAGTTCTGTACACAGATTTTTTAAGAAACAAGAAACTATTACCATAGGAAGAATGGTTAGTTGGTTAGTTTGCTCTCAGAAATGAATAGTGTGTTGCACTGTTAAAAGTTCATCATTGAGCTAAACTTTAGAAAGGGGCAAGTTTCACCAAAAAAAGTAGCATATGTTCATATCAGTATATTTTGCCTCAGTAGAACATCATAGGCTGGAGAGGGGCAAGTTTCACCATGACAGCACATCCACACAAAGTTACCATCAGAGTGTTATACCTCACCCTCAACCAACTCTGGTTGCTCCTTGGAGCCATCCAGGAGCTAGAAGTAGAGGGATTCACAGCAAAGGCAACATGGTTGCAAGGTAGGAGGAGGCAAGAAGCACTAGTAGTCCAAAGAAGAACTAGCCAGCATATCAAGTATCAGGATAGGATTCAAAATAGATCCAGCAAGGAAGAAGGAGGATAAGGATTTCCAGGACAGGATGCATGGAAGCTTATATTAGTAGCATAACAAGATCAACAATCATATCTTGTAGCAGGTAGAACTTTACAATATTTTCAGCATATGTATTCTCTTTTGCATCAGCATCTTGGGAAAATAAAGAGACTAATACCCATCAAATCCACCCCTATACCATTTCAACTAGATGATCATATAGGAGGATTGGATGAGGGTGTTCTCTCAAATTTACATAGAGATGCTATGTATGTTCCTCATAGAGAAATAAAAAGATACACCATAATCTCTGTTCTTATTTAGAGTTGGCCTCAGCCTTTGCATCCTAGGCAGGGGCTATAGCACACTTCTACTAATCATACCAAGGCCATAAAAGCATACAAATCATCTTTGCACAAACCAGCAAGCATGAGAGATTGCTGGGCACAAATCCAAAAGAATTGGAATTGCACCTCAGGCACAATCCCAAACTCACTCCCACCAAACTCTCAATCTAGTCTCTAAAACTAGAACATCAGCCCTTCAACAAGTTTGATAGTAAATCCTTTTCTTAGATATTCAAAAATATCTAAGAATCATTTTATATTTTAAAACAAAGGTAACTGAATTACACAATGCTCATCTTCACAGTTCGATTCAAGGAAACTAGAACTCATATAGCTCCAGCAATTGAACAAAAATACAGGCCATAGAGGATTTGCAACATCACAAAACATGCTCTTTAAATGAAATCATCTTAATAGCCATTTGGCTAGGAATCATTTAGATTATTGTTGTCATATGGACAGAGTAATCATATTGATCATCCATTTATAAACTTACCAATATTACCCAAATAATCTTTATCATTTTCCTAGCAGTAATTCTAGAATCAAAGCTATACCTTATTTCACTGTCAGATCTGACAGAGAATAAAGCATTTTCCTAGAAAGTGTTTCTGGGAATCATTTTAGTGAATATTCCATGGTCATATAAGTTCTGAATCCACTAGCTACTTGCATCCAACAATAATTTCAAGCCAATATGATTTCCAGATCATTTTCCTAACCAATTCAACTAGGAATCAATGTTAATAGTTCTTAACTGTCAACATGAACTAGCAAATGTTCAGACCAGCAAGTATCCCAAACAGATAAAATCCAAACCAATGGTTTGAATTTTCATGTCTACTATAATCATCGAGAAGGGTTTCTCAGATCATCTACCCAGATTAAGCGTAGCATAAACCTACCCTTACCATAGTACCTCATCATTTAATCACAGGGTACAGAATTAAAACAGGGCCTTGAGACCATCACAAGTAAACCAAGCATGTCAATTGAGCATCAAACCAGAGCTAAGATATCTCCACCAAACACAATTATTCACCAGATGTGAACCCTAGGTTCAGATATGAAATCTAGACAGTGGGGAATCACAGAAAACACACTTGACATGGCAAGGTAGATAAAGCCTGGAGGGAAGCATAGAAGGAGCACCTACCTGGGGCGAGTTCTATCTCGCCGGAGAGGAGGCAGAAGGAGTATCGACGGCAACGGCAACACAGAACACCACGGGGAAGGCTTCACCATACACCACCACCTAGCCCAGCATCAATCTCACCACCAAGGCGGCACAGGGAGCAGCCCTGAGGGCCACAACATCCTACACCGGCCTAGAATACCAACTTCAGTGAGTGGCGGCGCCAGAAGCAAACTAGTGCAAGAATAACACAAATCAGTAACACCGTCAACCAAGGCATGCCAGGACAAACACAAGTGCAAGAAGTATACATCAGTAATTAACCACCAGAAAAGATACAAAAGCTTAGAGAGCAAAGCACACAAAGGTTACACTATTTGACTAGTAGTCAGCACCACATATCGACCTATACTTTAACAGAAAAACAAACTGAAGCCCAAGCAACAACTAGTAGTAAGCAACCTTAGCCGAAAGATGGTGATTTCATTTGGAATAATCACTTATGAAGCAAATTGGTCAATTTACATCACAGATTGATTACTGCAAGTTCAAAGATAAAATCTAGTCACATGCGTACTAACTAATTAGTGGCCATCAGCAGATAAAATCAACTGAAGCCCAAGCAACAACTAGCAGAGCACACAGTAGGATACTCTGCCTAAAGCAATCACCACTACCAATCCATACCAACTCGAGAGCCTCGGATCTGAACATGTTGAACTAAGCTAGATCCGCACACGCAACAGAGCCCCAAACATAAGTGATAACAGTTTTCTGCATCTAGGGGCATTAGAGACTTGGGTTGGGATTTTAAGTTCTGCACCACCACCATCTCGCGAACAGAAACTAGAAGAACTGACCCAACAATTCATCCAATCCAACCAACGAGCAAGCAAACCAAAGCAAATGATTCGAAATGGAAAGCGGTCGTACCCTGGCCTCCATGCTGGCCTTGAGCCGAACGAGCACTGCGACGCCGTCCTCCTTGGCCGCCGCAATCCCTTGGGCGAGCACCGTCACGCGCCACTCCGCTGAATCGGTGTGCTCTTGCAGCAGGACCACCTCGATGAGGTCGTACTTGTGGCTTCCCCTTCGTTGTAGTGGTTGTTAAGATTGACAAAGTTCATCCAACCTATCCATCCAGAGGAATGAAAGAACAAGGGGGCATTGAGTGATTGGCGTGAGCAGCAACAAAATACGACGAAGACACGTACGAGAAGCGAAAGGAGGAAGGACTGACCGATCTGGGTTACCCGGTCGACGGTGAAGCAGTCCATGGCGGCGACGAGCTTGGAGGCGGATGGCCAGGAGCAGGCCCTCAACGAGCTTGAAGTCGCGGTTGGCGCATCATCCGGCAAGAATGGAGGAGCTCGAATGGAGGCTTCGGGTAGGGGATCGAGATCTGTGGCTAGGGTGGCGGCGCGGGCGCTGGAGGAGATGGGCGCGGTGCTCCACGATATCGAGAGGAGATGGTCGGCGGGAGGCGGAGGTAGGCTCAAGCCGGGGAGAGAGGAGAGGAGGGTGGATCTCATGGCTGGAGCGGCGGCGCAGATCTCGCGGCTGAGCGGCGGCGAATGTTTTAGGGTTGGGGAGATGTTTGCTGGGAGGGTGGGGATGTGGCAGTTTTGGTTCGGTCGCACGCGCGCAATGTGAAAATATTCGGTGCCTACGCGCGATGGGTACTTCCATGTCATCGATCCATGTCAAAGTTCCTGCATATCAGCATCCTGTCCGTCCATCTTGTTTGGATCCAACGGTCCATGTTGCTATCCTATATATTTAGATCTCCCTAGCTTTTATGACGATTTCATTTAAAGGAATAACGACGTTTTTGAGCAAAATCGTCATAGTTTACTAATTCTTTGACCCTCCCAAGAATCTTGAGCGGAATCTTCATAAATCTAAGACGATTTTGTAGATGGTCACTACCAAAACGTCACAAGCTGACTCATTTCTTGTAGTGTGTGAATTCTGGATGAATGAGGTTGGTTTTCTTGGACACATTGTGTCAGCAGATGGTGTAGCAGTTGATCCCGCAAAAGTGTGAGCTGTAACTGAATGGGAAGCTCCTAAGTCAGTGAAAGAAGTTCGTAGTTTCCTTGGCTTGGCAGGATACTATAGAAGGTTCATTGAGAATTTCTCAAAGGTAGCTAAGCCAATGATGGAGTTACTTAAGAAAGATAAGAAATTTGATTAGACTGAAGGATGTGAACTTAGTTTCCAAGATTGAAGAAGAGACTAGTGACAGCACCAGTCTTATGTCTACCAGATTTGGATAAGGACTTCTAAGTGTATTGTGATGCATCTCACCCAGGATTGGGTCCAGTTCTGATGCAAGAAGGGAAAGTAGTGTCTTATGACTCGAGACAACTCAAAACTCATGAAGTGAATTATCCTACTCATGATTTGGAGTTAGCCTCTATTGTCCATTTACTCAAAACATGGAGACATTATCTTTTGGGAAAGCGATGTGAAGTGTTCATACATCACAAAAGTTTGAAGTATATCTTCTGTCAGAAAGAAATCAACATGAGACAAAGAAGATGGCTAGAACTCATTAAGGACTATGACTTGAGTTTGCGATACCACCCCGGTAAAGCAAATGTTGTAGTTGATGCATTAAGTTGTAAGGTTTATGTGAATGGCCTTACTAAGGGAGCATTGCCAGATGATCTGTGTGCCCAATTCAAAGATCTCAGATTGGAGATAGTGCCGGAAGGACATCTAATGTCATTGGATGTTCAACCCACCTTGTTGGCCAAAATCAAGGAAGCCCAAAAGACGGATAAGGAAATTGAAAAGATTAAGGAAAATATTGGCAAGGGAAAATCCAAAGGATTCCATGAAGACAAACAGGGTACTTTATGGTATGGAAAACGTATCTGCATTCCGCAAGATCCGGAGCTCCGGAAACTGATTTTACAGGAAGCACACAATTCACCATATTCCATTCATCCGGGTAACACGAAAATGTACATGGATGTGAAAGAAAGATTTTGGTGGAATAATCTCAAGAAGCACATCGCCGAACATATTGCTTTGTGTGATGTATGTAGTAGAGTGAAAGCAACAGGATTGCTACAACCACTACCTATTCCTGATTGGAAGTGGGACAAGATTGGTATGGATTTCATCACTGGACTGCCAAGGACTCGATCAGGATATGATTATATTTGGGTCGTAGTAGATCTCCTAACTAAAGTGTCCCATTTCATACCCGTGAAGACAACCTATACAAGTGCTAAGTTAGCCAAGATCAATATGAATAGGATTATGTGTCTACATGGAGTACCTAAGAGTATTGTGTCTGATAGGGGAACTCAATTCACTTCCCATTTTTGGAGGAACCTGCATGAGTCATTGGGAACAAGATTGGAATTAAGCACTGCTTTTCATCCCTAGACTGATGGACAGACAGAAAGGACCAACCAAATTTTAGAGGATATGTTGAGGGCATGTGCCCTAGACTATGGAGGTAGTTGGGATGAAAGTCTGACTTACGCAGAATTCTCTTACATCAATATCTATCAAGCCAGTATTGAGATGGCACCGATTGAATTTCTCTATGGGAGAAAGTGTACTACACCATTACTATGGAATGGTGTTGGAGAAAGAAACTTGTTCGGGCCAGAACCAATCAAGGAAGCTGAAGAGAAAGTCAAGTTAGTAAAGGACAGATTGAAGATAACATAGTCCCGGCAAAAGAGCTACACAGATCCCAAGCGTAGGTAAGTCACCTATGAAGTGGGTGATAGAGATTATCTTAGAGTATCACCACTTCGTGGAGTGAAGAGGTTTGGAGTCAAAGGAAAATTGGCCCGAAGATATGTTGGACCATTCATGATTCTGAGTCGTAAAGGAGAAGTAGAATATGAGATTGAATTTCCTGAATCATTGTCAGCCATTCACAATGTGTTTCATGTGAGTCAGTTAAAGAAATGCCATCCGGAGATGGAAGAGACTTCTTTGAAGGATACTATACCTTTGGAAGAGGTCCAATTGGAAAGTGATCTCTCTTATGAGGAAACACCTATCAAGATTCTCGAGAATGCAGAAAGAGTTACTCGGACAAAGACTATAAAATTCTGCAAAGTTCAGTGGAACCATCATTCCGAGGAAGAAGCAACATGGGAAAGAGAAGATGTTCTTCGGAAAGACCACCCTCACCTATTTGCTAACCAATCCGAATCTCGAGGGCGAGATTCACCTTAAGGGGGTTATATTTGTAACATCCCAAAAATCATGATTTATAAAGTTTGCATATCATTCATGCATTCATAAGCATTTGGATCATTTTTTTCAAATAAGATTTCAAAATAGAAGTAAATTGTTGCCTAATATTTTATGTAGGCAATGGATTTATTTCTACTCTCCAAAATGTGAATACTTTGTTTCAAACAGAAAAGGTTTGATTATAGGTTTGAATGTTGATTTCAAAGCTTGTTAAAAATTTCAAAACAAAAATCTAAATTCAAACCATTCATATGCCTATTTATAAATAAATAATTAAGGCATGGCTTTTCTTGAAATTCAATGGTCCAATGTAGTTTTGAGTGAACAACAAAGTTTTATACTCAAATATGTGCATGGTTCACTTTACAAAAATCCAGAGAAAGTTTGAATTCAAACTCATTTGAAAAAACATTTGAAAATGAATCCAGAAAATCAAAATAGAAATATAAAAGGAATAAAGAAAAGAAAAAGGGCCAGCGTTGCCAATCTGGCCCAGCACCGGATCGAGCCCAACAACTAGCCCACCCAGGGTTTCCCTCTCTCTGTTTATCAACCACGTGAGCACCTCCCCTCTCGCTGACGCCCCAGACCCACCTCCACGTCACCTCTTCGTCCCCAAATCACGCCCGCGACCAGCTCCGCCGCGGCCGTTTCTTCCCGACGATCTCACACTTGATTATGCTTTACTGCAGGCATAACTCCCTCTCACGCCCCGTCTACTTAAACCCCTCCTCACTCTGCTCCATTCCCATCACTCACTAACCACAGAGCGCCGCTAGGCTATCCACAATCGAGCTCGCGCCGCCGCTGTCCCGAACCACTCCGGCGAGCCATCACGGTGAGTCCCGAGCACGCCTTGCCTTCTGGTTCACACGACCTGCTTCACCATCTCCTTGCGCATCTTCTCATGCTTTAAGTTTGTCCTAAATCACCCCAGGTCGTCGCCGAACTATGTAAGAACGACTATGTGTCTCTGGATATTATGTTGGGCTAAAGAGTTGTAAGTACTATGTGTCTCTGGATATTACGTTGTAAAAATGACCTTTGTATCTGTGTACTTCATCTTAAACTATGGATGCTAGCAATTCGATCGAGGGACTAGCATTGCAATCACAGGGGCCTTTACCTTAAAAAGGTGGGGTCTTACAGATGGTATCAGGGCACTGTGTTGCCTGTAGGATTATGACCCTAAGATGGATTAGACTAAGGAAACCACTAGGAAAATTGCAAATCATTGCAAATTCCACACTTGTCTCTTTTCTTCTCGTAAACCTCTCCTAATCATCTTTCTCATCTATATTTGTAGATGGCCTCCATCAACTAAGCCGTCAAGAAGGGACCACTCATGACCATGACCTTAGAATGTGAGACGGAGTTTCCCAAGGCACTCGATAACCTCATGGTTAGCTTGGGAATACATGTTGAAGCCGTGTACAAGGGTTTTCCAGTGATGGATGAAGGAGAAGAATGTTGGTGGGTACAGCTCCACTTGTACAAAAACATGAAGGGTAACCACAAAGTGTCGGGATCCTGCATGGTCACCAACTCAGAAATGCATATGTCATTCTTTGACTCTACAAGGAATGCAGCTTGGAATGCTATCAAGGATCTTGGTGAAAGACTCGAGTGTAGAATGCTCAACACTCAAAATGACATTACAGAAGAGAAGAAGTATACCCAAGTATTAGAGACCGCCATAAAACGTCTAAGGGAAGATATCATAGACTTAGCATATGAGTGAGAATTGTGACGTACACCAATAGTTGGACCACCACACTTGTCGTTTTCTCGCGTTAATAATTTGATCATACCAATCTATGTGGTATGACAAAAAAATTCCAAAGTTATGTTTGAAGCTTAGTGATTGTGATAGATTATTGTAGGCTATGACTTGTGTCTTTTATTGTTGAATGTATGCTTTTGTCTTTTGTTTCACTACCTTATGTTTTTCTCTTACTTGTGTTGTTTCTCATTTTTCTCTATCCTATGCAATAGATGACTAGCTTTGTTCTCACCACCGCCGAGGAGTTCAATGGAACTCGTTTTAGATCCCGTATCGTGCAGCTTGTCAGTGTGCTTGGTCTCCCCCTCCCTAGTATTAAGGGACTCTAGCTCCGGAAGTTTGAGAGGAAGGACTTATGGGGATTTAAAGTCTCTCAGCCAGGACTCCAGTCAGATCCCCCTACCGAGGAGATTGCCTTCAAGATAATGCATGATGACAAGTAGAAGGGACTCGACATCGCCATGCAGGAGCTACTTGGACGCCTTTGTGGATGCCACTCCGCCGAGCTCATGGGCCTCTACTTCCATCCATTTGGGAGACATGACGAGGAGGGAGAGGCGATAGAGTTTGACGATGCCACTAGAGAGACTATTGAGCCAGCGAGTCTCTATCTTCAGGACCTAGAGAGCCTTCTTAGACACCTCGATACTGATAGGAACAACGTCATGCTTAGTAATGACGAGCTACAAGTCCAGTTGAGGGAGAAGGACAAGGCCTTCGCGGAGCAGGATGAGAGCATCAAGGAGATGGAGGCTAGGTTCGAGAAGCAAGACAAGAGGTTCAAGAACCAAGAAAATAGAGTGTAGGATAGGAACAAGAAGATCAATGAGATGAAGGCCGAGATAGAGCTCAAGGATCTTGATCTAGAGACACATCATGGAGTGATAGAGAGCCTGCGCTCGCAGAAGAGAGCCCTCTGGGTGAAGGTCGATGCTTTGACCACCAGCGTGGAGGAGTACAAGGCAGCAATGGAGACAGCAGGACTTGCTCTAGTGGACGAGGAGGTCGACATGGTGGAGTAGTGTTGGCTAGTTGGCTACCTATCTATCTATCATCTATTTATTTATCGAGTTGCATTGATCATCCAACATGTGGATCACTATGCTAGTGTGTTTACTTTTCCAAAACTTGTTGTTCACGTTGTTAAAACTCTAAGTTTATTGTGCTTGCTATTGTGAGTGCTGTTATGTGTTGTGATGTGCATGTTAGTTTCTATGGGTTATATCACATTACTTATCCTTATTAAAACCGCAGATGCCTCCCCATCATGCCAATACCAACACTAACAACAATAACAACAATGGCAATGAGATGCAGCAGCTGATGACAACCCAGACTCAGTTGATGCAAATGATGACCCAATTCATGGAGAATCAGAATCAGAACCAAAACAACAACAACAACAACAACAACAACAACAACAACAACAACAACAACAACAACAACACAAAAAACAACAACAACAACAATAATAACAACAATAACAACAACAACAACAATCAAAACAACCCACTAGATTTTGATATGCTTACAAGGTTTCTAAGGTTGAGGCCTGCAAAGTTTTTGGGAACCACTGATCCTATGGTAGCCAATGACTGGTTACATTCTATGAACAAGGACTTAGTCACTATGGGCTACACTGATGAGGAAAATGTTAGATTTGCAGCACATCTGCTTGAAGGACCAGCAGCTACTTGGTGGGATAACTTCCAAATCACCTCCCCTATTGAGGAAGTGACTTGGGAAATGTTTGAGGATGGATTCCGCACTGCTCATATCTCTTTAGGAGTGATGAGTTTCAAGAAGAAGGAGTTCCACAACCTTAAGCAACGCCACTGCAGTGTTGTAGAATATATTGAGGAGTTCAACAATCTGGCATGCTATGCACTGGATGAAGTTAACACTGATGCAAAAAGGAAGGAGCAGTTCCTTGAGGGACTGAATGATGAGATGTGTCTGCAACTATTTGTTGCATATGTTCCAACTTATCAATCCTTGTGTGACAAATCTACCATCTTGGAAAGTAAGATGAAGCAGGTTGAGAACAGGAAGAGGAAGCATCACTTTGATAAACATAGTTCTGGATCGTCACACAAGCGTTCCCATGGTGATGATAGTGGAGGTTCTGGAATCCACAAACACGGGAAGTATAACTGTCACCACAACAGTAACCGTCACCACGATAACAATAAACATCGTGGTCATGACAATGGTGGACATAGAAACCACAAGAGTGGGTACAAGAGCCACCATGGTGGAAATGGCAATGGAAGTCAGCCAGCAAAGAAAGACATCAGTCAGGTTGAATGCTTCAAATGCAAGAAAATTGGGCACTATGCAAATGAATGTCCCGAAAAGAAGAATGATGGATCCAACAAGCCAAACCCTTTTCAGAAGGGTCAAGTGAACCACATCAATGTGGAAGAAACTTATGAGGAATCTGATGCTATGGCTGGTAAGTTCAAGCTTAATTCCTTTCCAGCACTTGTCCTTTTTATACCGGCGCATCGCATTCATTCATATCGAGAGCATTTGTAGACAAAAATAGTCTTCCAACTGAAACTATTGGTTGTCCTATTAAAGTGAGCTCCCTAGGTGGAGAGATGATAGTGAATTTTTTATGTCATGATCTAGTAATAGAGTTCGGAAAGTATAAGTTACAGTTAGTCTGATAATCCTAGATTCCTAAGGATTGGATGTAATTTTGGGCATGGATTGGATGACTAAGTATGAAGGAGTAATAGATTGTGCCAATCGTACTGTTACACTCACAACCCCGGATAAGAAACGGATTAGGTTCAAGTCTAATTTTGAATCCAAAGGGAGTAAGCTAAATTCTCTTAAGGGGTTAGCATAGACAATGTACTAGTAAAAGAATACCCGCGATGTGTTTCCGGGGGAATTACTAGGAATACCACCAGATAGATATGTGGAGTTTTTGATTGACTTACTGCCAGGATCTGGAAAAATAGCAAAAAGACCCTACAAGATGTCAGTTGATGAGTTGAAAGAACTCAAGAAACATCTTGGAGAATAGTTGCAGAAAGGATTTATCCAACCAAGTTCTTCATCTTGGGGGGCACCAGTTCTGTTTGTTGAGAAGAAGGACAGAAGTCAAAGACTATGCATAGATTATCGTTCACTTAATGAGGTGACTATAAAGAACAAGTACCATTTACCTAGAATCAACGATCTCTTTGATCAGTTGGAAGGAGCTCGTGTGTTCTCAAAAATTGATCTCCGATCAGGCTAATTTCAGCTAAATATTAGAGAACAAGACATATCTAAGACTGCTTTTACTACTAGGTATGGATTGTATGAGTATACTGTGATGCCATTTGGACTAACAAATGTACCAACTTATTTCATGAACATGATGAACAAGTAGTTTCTTGACAAGTATGTTGTCGTATTCATCGATGACATATTGATCTATTCCAAGAGCAAAGAAGAGCATGAAGAACATTTGCGTTTGATTCTTGAGAAACTCAAGGACCACAAGTTGTATGCCAAGTTCAGTAAATGTGAATTTTGGTTGAATGAAGTTGGATTTCTTTTGCATAATTTGTCTGGAGATGGTATAGCTATCGATCCCACAAAGGTGTTAGCTGTAACTGAGTGGGACTCTCCCAAGCCATTTGGATACTATATAAGGTTCATTGAGAATTTCTCGAAGGTGGCTAAGCCAATGACAGAGATGCTTAAGAATGAGAAAAAGTTTGATTAGACTAAAGGGTGTGAAATCAGTTTAGAAGAGTGTAAGAAAAGACTAGTGTCAGCACCCGTCTTATGTCTGCCAGATCTAGAGAAAGACTTTCAAGTCTATTGTGATGCATCTCACCAAAGATTGGGTGGAGTATTGATGCAAGAAGGGAAAGTTGTGGCTTATGCCTCGAGACAACTCAAGACTCATGAAGTAAACAATCCTACTCATGACTTAGAGTTAGCCTCTGTTGTCCATGAACTCAAAACATGGAGACACTATCTTTTGGGAAAGCGTTGTGAAGTGTTCACGGATCACAAGAGTTTGAAATATATTTTCACCTAGAAGGAACTCAATATGAGGCAAATAAGGTGGCTAGAGCTTATCAAGGATTATGACTTGATTTTGTAATACCATCCTGGTAAAGCAAATGTTATAGCCGATGCTTTAAGCCGTCAAGTTTATGTAAATGGTCTCACCAAAGGGGAGTTGCCAGATGATTTGTGTGCCCAATTTAAAGAGCTAAGATTGGAGATAGTGCCTGAAGGATATCGCATGTCATTGGAAGTTCAACCAACATTGTTGGATAAGATCAAAGAAGCCCAAAAGTTGGACAAGGAAATAGAAGAGATTACGAGTAAAATTAGTAAAGGAAAGGCGAAAGGATTCCATGAAGATGAACAAGGAACTTTATGGTATGTAAAGCGTATCTGCATTCCTCAAGATCGGGAACTTCGGAAATTAATTCTGCAAGAAGCACACAATTCACCATATTCTATTCATCCAGGTAACACCAAGATGTATATGGATGTGAAGGAAAGATTTTGGTGGAACAATCTTAAGAAAGATATCGCGGAACATATTGCTTTATGTGATGTGTGTAGTAGAGTGAAGGCAGAACATCAGAAATCGGCAGGATTTTGCAACCACTACCTATACCTGATTGAAAGTGGGATAATATTCGTATGGATTTTATCACTGGACTGCCAAGGACTAGATCTGGATATGATTCTATATGGGTTGTTGTGGATCGCCTAACTAAAGTGGCTCATTTCATACTGTTGAAGACTACTTATACGAGTGCTAAATTGGCTAAGATCTATATGAATAGGATTGTATGTCTGCATGGAGTACCTAGGAGTATTGTGTCTGATAGAGGAACCCAGTTCACTTCGCACTTTTGGCGACAACTGCATGAATCATTGAGAACAAGACTAGAATTCAGCACAGCTTTTCATCCTCAGACTGATGGACAGACAGAAAGGACCAATCATATTTTGGAAGATATTTTGAGAGCATGTGCACTAGACTATGGATCTAGTTGGGATGAAATTCTGCCATATGTAGAATTCTCTCACAATAATAGCTATCAAGCAAGCATAGAGATGACTCCGTTTGAATTTCTTTATGGAAGGAAGTGTACTACGCCATTATTATGGAGTGGAGTAGGAGAAAGAAATTTGTTCGGACCAGAACTGATCAAGGAAGCTGAAGAGAAAGTTAGATTGGTAAAGGACAGATTAAAGATAGCCTAGTCCCGACAGAAGAGTTATGTAGATCCAAAGTGTAGGGAAGTCACCTATGAAGTAGGTGATAGATCTTACCATAGAGTCTCACCACTTCGTGGTGTGAAGAGATTTGGAGTCAAAGGAAAATTGGCTCCTAGATATGTAGGGACATTCAAGATTTTAAGCCGCAAAGGAGAAGTGGCTTATCAGATTGAATTTCCTGAAGCACTGTCAGCAGTTCACAATGTGTTTAATGTGAGCCAATTGAAGAACTGTCATCCGGAGATGGAAGAAACTTCATTGAAAGACACTATACCATTGGAAGAGGTTCAGTTGGAGAGTGGTCACACTTACGAGGAGAAACCTATCAAGATCCTTGAGACAGTATAAAGAGTCACTCGTACTAAGACTATCAAATTCTACAAAGTACGGTGGAATCATCATACCGAGGAAGAAGCAACTTGGGAAAGAGAAGATGACCTTCGGAAAGATCACCCTCACCTATTTGCTAGCCAATCCGAATCTCAAGGGCGAGATTCATCTTAAGGGGGTTAGATTTGTAACATCCCAAATTTCATCAAATTCAAAACCATGCTATTGCATTCATATCATCATGGCATATTGATCTTGCAAAAAAAATTCAAAACAAAAACCCTAATTGAACCATATTTAAACCCCTTTTATTATATGTATATGGGGCATGGTTTTTATTTTATTTTATGACCTCAAAATGGTGTTTGAATTCCTTGATGTGTTTGACACACATTTGGATACTAGGATCACCATACAAAAATTTGATGAAGGTTTGGTTTGATTTGGATTTGAAATGGGCATTCAAATCCATTTTAGAAAATTAAAACAGAAATGACAAAGGCAAAAAGAAAAAAAGAAAATAGGCGTAGCCTATTTGGCCCAGCAAGCCCACCCTGGGAACCCCTCTCCCTCTCTCTCTCTCACCCCCGCGCGCACCCTCCCTCTTACTGCCACTTGGCCCTGTTGCCACATGAGCGTCGTCATCCCCAAACCCCGCCTGTGACCAGTTCCTCTGCCAATTTCTACCCGTAGTCACTGCCGTGTTTCAATTTGTTAATTTCCATTGATTCCATGCATGATTTTCGCCCCTGCACCTGATACTTAATTCCCACCACCCCGTGACCATTTCCCCTCACCTAGCCAACACAAAGCACCGCTAGGATCTTGCAATTTCCACTCGCACCTCTGCGGCACTGAGCAGCTCCGGTGAGCTATTCCAGTAAGAACAGCGCCCCTCTGCCTCGGGTTCACCAGATCGTGATCCCCTTGCTCTTGCGCATCTAACCATGCCTATGGTTTGTCCCAATTTGCCCTAGGTCGTCGTCCCTGTTGACGACTTCAAGCACCCGAGGCGTCGCTCGACTCTAGCGAGCAATCACGGTAAAACCCGAGTGCCCCTTGACCTCTACTTCACACCATTGTGTTTGATGTGACCTTGTGCACTTGCTAATGCCCTTTGTTTTGCCCTATTATGCCTTAGGTCGTCGCCTTTGTCTCCGGCAGTGAGCACCCGCCGCTAGGTCAAACTCCGACGAGGTTTTCCGGTCATGTCCGTGCGCCCCTGTCCAAGCCAAGACCACATTGAGGTTCACCGCATCCTCGTGACCATGGTAAGCATCTGCACACCCCCTACCCCCTAGCTTCACAGGCGTGTCACTGCTAGTGCCGTCTCCACTGCCAGAGCTATTTGTGCCGCCCGCTTATGGTCGGATGGATCTGATCCGTTGGATCTGTATCTGATGGATGCGATTAGAACTAGCACGAAGGTGTACGAGTAGATCTGAGCCGCAGGATTTATTTGGATCGAACGGCGCAGAAGCATGATCCAGGGCGAACAGGTACGCGCCAATCAGACGCTGCCGCGTGTCACTGGATTTGTTTTAAAATCTGATTTTTGATCTATTAGTTATCTTTTGATCTGTTTGTCCAAAAATTACAAATTTTATATCAATGGATTCAGAAAAATGAGCCCTACACAACAATGGCCTCGGTTTGCCATTTAATTTTATATCAATGGATTCAGAAACATTCGTAGGCTTATTTTGGCTATATAAATTGTTTAGAAAAATATTTTAAAGTAAATTTTGGTTTATTTAGACCTTAGAAAGTATGCTTTGTAGTCAGAACTGTTTTGTTTTATTTGAAAAGTGTGGCAAAACATTTATTTGCATTTTGCATGCATTCATATATATTTTTGCTTGTATATTGAATGTGAATATTGTAGTATGATTTTATCTGTAGATTTTGGTGATTGTGGAGAGTGTGATTGTGAGGATTGTTCCTAGTCCCCCAACTACCAAGTCAAGTGATGCTTCATATTTTTGTCCCATTATTTTATTTATGCACTAGTGATATTTTGAGTAGGATTTGCATGATTATTTTCTAAGTATATGCTATGATTGGGTAAAACCTATAGTTATTGTCTTAGTAGTTTTCCAGTTAAGAAACTTGATATACTAGTATGCTTAACCTAGCTAGTAAAATACAAGGGTGGAATATTCATGCTATGATACTATGCAAAACCTGTGACTATGTTTTTGATTAATAAAACAACATGTGAATGAATCACCTTGGTGGAATGGAAAGATTCGTTTGTGTTGAGTGGTTACACAAGGCCCATGTCTATGGTTTACCTTGTGTATCTGAGACGTCCAAAATGTATCTACTTTCTCGAACACTTTGCTATTGTTTCTTCTCTAAACTTGAGTGATTTGGATAAAACTAACACGGACTGACGCTATTTTCAGCAGAATTACCTTGGTTTCTTGTTTTTGTGCAGAAAATCAACTATCAGGAAAAATCCCAGAAAATATGCCAAAAACTATATTTCACCATAAGATCCACGGAGCGAGAAGACGAGACGGAGAGGAGGCCTGGGCGGCCCACACCCACCCCAGGCGCGGGCCCACCACTAGCCACGCCTGGAGGGGGTGCAGCCACCCCAGGAACCCCCTCTTCCTTCCTTTTCGCCTGTAAGTTGCGTTCCGACCTAAAAACCGAGGGGGTCCGATAGTTTTCCAGAAAGAGTCCCTCTCCGCCGCCGTCGCGACCAAAAACTAAGATTTGGATCCAGAAACTCCGTTCTGGCACCCTGTCGGGACGGGGAATTTGGAGAGGATCATCGCCATCGTCATCACCTATGCATCTCCATCAACCACCGATGTTTCCCTCATCCATGAGTGAGTAATCCCCCACTGTAGGCTTGGGGATGGTAGGGATTGGATGAGTTCTATCATGTAATCGAATAAGATCCGAGTGCCATGATCTCAGATCTGAACTTATTATTGAATCATTATGATAGTATTGTTTATGATCTTATCTGCAAGTTGTGCACACATATGATTGTCCAGATCCAAAGACCCCAAAGTGACAATAATTGGGACAACCGGAGGGGATGGCTATGGTCTGAGGATCACATGTGTTCACGAAGTGTTAATGCTTTGCTCCGGTGCTCTATTAAAAGGAGCACATTAATTCCCATTAGTCCCTTAAGGCCCCGCTTCCACGGGCTGGCTGGACAGAAGATGCTATGCAAGTTCTCATTGCGAGCAAGTATGACTATATTTGGTGCACATGCCTAAGATTGTTTAGTACTTGGATGCTTGTTATTATTTATCTGCAATGCCCTAGATCTTCAAGTTACATGTTTAGACTCCTCCATGTAACGCCCGTCCATCCATCCCTATGCCTACCGCACTCAAATCCTACTGTTACCGTTACTGTTACTGTTGCTCATGTTTCACTGTTGTTGTTGCTACTACAAACTGTTACTACTGATAAACTCCGGTGAGCATGAACTATTTCTAGGTGCACCTGAATTGACAACTCAGTTGTTAAGGCTTGCAAGTATTCTTTGGCTCCCCTTGTGTCGAATCAATAAATTGGGTAATACTACCCGCGAAGACTGTTGCAATCCCCTACACTTGTGGGTCATCAAGACTATTTTCTGGCGCCGTTGTCGGGGAGCATAGCTTTATTTATAAGTTCACTTGGATCTATTATTGTTTACTGCTACGCCTTTCATCATGGGGAAGTCTCATGATGGAAATTTCCCTATTTTACCATCCACTATAAGAAGAGTTACAATCCTAAACACCTCTGCTGTCCTTGATTCACCGTCTGTTATAAGTATGCTTGTCACACCACCACCACATACACATGCTACACACACTGCTACTACTGCTGAGTCTGAAACTGCTTTTGATGGTCATGATGTTACTTCTACTGTGCTTGATGCGAGTGGCTCATTAGGTCCTTTTCTAGATGCTACTATGGCTAGTCTAGGAAATACCAAAACTCCTAGTAAAGCCACTGTTACACCTGTTAGCTCACCTAAGGCTAGTGAGAGTTATGATATTAATGATGGTTACATTGATTTCACTGATGATTTTGTTGAAGAGTTCCGAAACACACATGGTACTAGTGCTATTAAGAGTCGCCTTTTCTAGACATACTATCATGCCTAAGTTGTCCTCTGATCCTAAGTTTGCAACCTCTCCCATAGATCTTAAAGATGAAGATTATGATTTCTTTTATTTAGATATTGTTGAGAAAGAACCTTTTTGTGGAACTGAAAATGAGAGAGTTGTGTCTCATATGAATGAGCTTTCTACTATGAGTGCTTTGTTCTCTGATGATTTTAAGATGCGCAAGTACTTTGTTACTAAGATCTTCCCTTTTTCACTAAAATGAGAAGCTAGGGCTTGGTTTAATATATTACCTCTTGGTTCCATTGATAGCCCTGATTGCTTGATTGCTTCTTTCTTTGAGAAATATTTTCCTCCCAGTGCTAGACATGCTTCTTTGCAGAGACTTTTTGATTTTAAACAGGGAGAAGAAGAGAAATTGCCTGAGTCATGGACAAGGTTCTATGCCTTGATTCATGCACATCCTGGATGTTCATTACCTAAGAATGAGCTTCTTGATATTTATTATAATGGACTAACTGATGATTCTAGGACATACCTAGATAGCTTTGCTGATTGTGTTTTCAGGAAAAGAACTCCTACATATGCTGAAGAATTAATGGCTAAAATAAGAAAGAATTATGATGATTGGACTTCAACTGAGCTGACTGCACCTGTGCCTATTACTCCTGAACTAGTTGTTCCTGAACCAATTCCAGCACCAACAACAAAAAGTGGGGGAGTTATTGCATTTAATGATGAAGTGATGAAGGAAGCTAAGAAGTGTCTAAAGGAGAAAGGTATTAGAGCTGAAGATGTGAAGAATCTACCTCCTATTGAAGAATTATGTAAGACAATTCCCCACTCATCTACTATTGAGGTACACTCTCTCCAACACTTTGATGAAGGTGATATTTCTTATGGTAAGCCTCCTGATCAATGTTTAGAGGAACTTTACACATTTATTGTTAAACAAGGGTATTTTAATAAACAAGTTCATAATCATTTATTGGAAAACTCTAGAGCTATCCATGAGTTGAAAGATATTGTGTAAAGAACTTCTAATGATATTAAAATGCTTTGTAAACACTTTCAAATGGTTCAAAACCAACTTGATCAACTTGCTAAGGTACAAAAGGATATGCCAGTTAATGCCTCAGGAAATAAACATGCTTATGGAATTAGAACTAGGAGTGGTATAGCTACTCAAGATCCCTTATATCCTAAAGGACACCCTAAAATAATAGAGCAGGATTCCCCACAAGGTGAAGATAGTGGTAGTCCTCGTAAGAGGAAGAGAAAGAAACATAAGATAGTTGAGGAACCACTTGAACCTGCTGTAGATACTAATAGTATATCTGTCTCTGATGCTGAAACTGAGAGTGGTAATAATAATGAGTCTCTTGATAAGGAGGAAGGTGAGGAAGAACCTGAGAAGCACACTAAGAGCACTAGAGTACACAAAGGAATATTCTATTGCAAATAAACATGGTAAAGAGAGAGAACCTTGGGTGCAGAAACCTATGCCTTTTCTAGGTAAGAAACAAAAGTCAAAGGAGGAAGACCACTACAACAAGTTTTGGGAGTGGATGAAACCTTTGCAAATTCCTTTGACTGGTGCTATTAAACTGCCTCCTTATTCAAAGTAGAGTAATATGCACCGGAGGTCCTAAAAGTTTGGACGAAACCGTATGCAAGTTCTAAAAGTTTCAAATTGTGTACTTAGGTCATAATTCTCCGTTAGTTATGCACTGCAGGTCCTAATTCTCAGTTAGTTGTGCACTGCAGGTCCTAATTATTTGCTATAGCCCCAGATATAGTGCACATGGATCTGAGAATTAGGACCTGCGCTGCACACATTGAAAGTTTTAGGACCTGCATACAGTTTCGTCCAAACATTTAGGATCTCTAGTGCATATTACTCTTCAAAGTATATGAAGGATATTGTCTCTAATAAAAGGAAGATTCCTCATGAGGAGAATTCTACTATACTTGCTAATTATTCCTTCAATGGTGAAGTTCCAAAGAAACTTGGTGATCCAGGTATTCCAACTATTCCCTCCTCTATTAAGAACAGTTAAGTTAGAACTGCTTTGTGTGATTTGGGATCTGGAGTTAGTGTTATGCCTTTTTCTCTCAATAAGAGACTCTAGCTAGAAAATTTGATACCAACTGATATTGTAACATCCCAATTTCAGCAACCCTGATTTAATGTCCAAAAGGCAAAAATCAGGGGGAACAAAAACTTTTTCTTGCATTGTGTGCTTACTTTTTTGCTGGTGCTCAAGCAACTGCTTGTGTATTAGTTGTGTACTCCTCATCTCAACACTAGTTTACAAAAAAAGCTATTTTACAAATGAAATGTCTCGGCTCATCTTTCATATTCTCAAATGTTCTGGCATTTCAAAACCTGAGCCAAGATGACTTTGACACAACCAAATACTCGCCTAGTTTCTTTTGGCAAAACTATGGAGACCTATCTATACTCTCCTTATGTTTTCAAGATAGAACCTTCAACTACTCTTATCTCTAGGTCTTTCCAAAACCTTTATTTAAAACCTTTTTCATCTCAATCTTGGTAGAGATACCAAGATGGTACTTATCTTACTTCAAAAAAAAACCCCTTACAACATACCCCTTCTTACATCAAGCTAGGCTTGATGGTAACTCTAGTAGTAGTTAGATAAGTGCTAAGATGAATTGCCTTGACCTGTTGGTTGATGAATTGCCTTGATCTGTTGTCTGATGAATTGCCTTGATCTACTGATTGCCTTGTGTGCCTAGGAACTAGAGTGAGCTAATCTAGTAGCTCATCCCTTAGGACCCAATCCTTGCTTGTGATCTTCAAGCCCCTCTCAAGCATCCAATTCTGTATCTATCCTAAGCCACTCGAGTGACTCTCTCATCCCCAAATCAGTTCAATCCTAGGATAATCCCTCTTGATGGTTTCCAACCTAGTGAAGAAACAATCCAAGTTTGGATCCCCTCTATTAAATATATACATCAACATTAACCACTTAATGGAAAGGATAAACCGTTGCCACCTCCTCAAATGTATCCCCCTTGCATACTAATCAAAATCTCCAAATCTACCAAAATGGCTAAGTCTGGATTTCTTATCTAGATTCAATCTTTGGAGCTCTACCTTTTCCAACCTATGTGCATTATTGAGAATGTACTTGAAGCATATTGTTGTACATAATTAGTACTACCAAGTCCCACTCGTACCCTTGTCTAAGCCAATTTAATTCCCACTCATCCATGATGGTTTTGTAGTCAAGATAATAATCTTTTCTGAAAATCTTATTATCTAGCCTACTTTGGCAGAAGCTCACATATATATGCCACCCCCCTTAACCAACTCCTTGCTTGGTCATGATCTAATAATAATGTACTAACAATCCCCACTCTCCTTGTTCCCATTAAAGCCTTGTGCTTCTTAAACCCACATGGTTTAGGAGGCTACCTAATGTAACTGCTATGGCAGCCTTATTTTCAACAAAGTTTGCCATCACTCCAAAACCACCTCAAATACAACCAAACCCAACTCTTGCTTCCATGATAATATATATTACATGGTCTATTCATCCATATAACCCTTGTACCAAGGTGAGCTCTGAGCTCCCTAATCCAACCCTGTTTAGGTGGCATCAGAATGACCAAACCCTAGATCCTCCAAGAATCTAGTTTCCACCCTTTACAACACTTTTTATTCAAAACCAAGCTTGAAATTGATTCCCAAATCAAGTTTACATCATCTACCTTGGATATAAGCATCCCCAAATAATTCCCAAAATTATTTGGATTATTAAACTATTTTATTTCCTTCACTTACCAAATTGTCAAAATCCTTGTATTTAAAGGCAAGTTTGTTTTTCTCCAAATAACTTTGCCAACTCAATGTATATTTATGTTCTACATCTCATATCCCACCTTTCCAACTCAAAAATAAATATTTTTGAGATCCTTTATTATTTCTTTTTGCCCCTTTGCTTAAATGGCAAAAACAAGAAATAATTCCCCCAAAATACTTTTCCACCTCAATAAATTCCAATAAATGTGTGTTATGGTATTTAGGACCATATCACATAAAAAACCAAGCTTGTCCAATGTAAAAAATATCACCTAAGCTTCCATAATCTATATCTGCACTTTTTGAATAAGTGCATTTAAATGGGATTATAATCTATAGAAAAATACCATTTAAATCTTGGAGAGATTATTTTGACCTCCTCTATCCACCAGTACCATTTACACACTTTGCCCAATGAAAGTTTATCAACTTCCTCCACAAGCACCCACTTGAGCAATTTTGCTAACCCAAGAAAAACTTGATTCAAACCAAAGCCAAACCAGCCCCAATATTCCCAAGCACTCCTCCACAGCATCATCACTCTCTCCTGATCGTGCACAGTACCCCAAGCCACTGTAGTACCTCTCCTCCTCCTTGTCCCTTGTGCTTGTAAGAGAGAGGGAGGAGTGTGACTTGTTTATACTTGTAATAAAAGAGGTAGGCAGCACCCCCACCTCCTCTATGTCCCCTAGCATGACCAGATCCCCCTCTCTCACCTCCCCACCGCCCTCCTTGCCCAATTCCTGGCCAGCACCCCTCCTCCCAAGCTCCCCATGCACATAGTACACCATGGACCCATCTAGCTCGGGTTATAAGCCCACAGGCCACCCCAGCTCTCCCCTGCCCTCTCATTTTCCCCCAGCACACCTCACTCTCCACCCTAGAGCTCCCCTCCCTCTCCATTGCTCTGCCTGGCCCGTGATAAAGAGAGCAAGGAGCTCTCAGCCTTCGCACTCTCCTCGAGCTAGGCTCCTCCCTCCTTCCTCCTCTCCCTCTGCATGTCACGCCACTGGACACTCCTTGCTCCTATGGTGCTAACCATGCCCTTGTTGTTGACATGCAGACCCTACTGAAGCCGCACTGGAGAGCCCCGGCGAGCTCCCTCTCGGTCATCATCGCGCAAGGACCTCCCCGACGACAAGACCCCTCGAGCCGACCGTCCCCGGGACCCCAGCGTGCATCGCGTCTCCTTGGCCCCTCCTCGACCTCCCCGAAACCCTCGGTGAGCTTCCCCCTGCCTCCCTGACCCGCCCTAGGGTTTTCCCTCGTCGTCGTAGAACCTGGGAGGAAGACGAGCCCCAGCAGTCGATCCGTCCTAGATCTAACGGCCCGAGGTCGCCCAGACCCCTTCACCTCACGGGCCAGCGGCTGGGCCGCATCTGGCTACACGTACCAGCACGCGTCCATCACCACTGGGCCGAAACCCCCCGGCAAGGCCCAACCGCTCCCCAGATCTGGCCCGCAAATCCCCTCTTTTCTTTTCTTTTCTTTTCTTTTCTGTTCTTATATGTGCAGAAGTTAGCCAGTTACTTTAAATCCAAATAAAAATGTAAAGCGCTTCAAAATATTCAGATCTGTAATTTCTCAAGTACCTGGATGTCTTGTCTAACGTGCAGACCAAGTTTTGTACCAAAATAATGTTCGGATTAAAGATGATAAATCATCTACTTAGATATGTCCATTTCACTAAATATTTTCTCCATAAAGTGTGGTACCTGCAAATGGAGTAAATCCAATTGGTATTGAAAGGTATAATCCATACCTTCATGTCCCACTAGCCCCATACCCTTTTGCTTCCTAGTTTGCTGGTAGAAAAAATATCAAAATCAGTCCTTTTCTGACTTTAGGAAATTCTCTAGGTCAAACCAAATGAGTTTTTGACCTAATTCCAACTCCCATTGGATACACATATACTTATCTTTCAGAATCCAGAAGATCATAATTTTATGAGTCTCTGTCGAATTTTTGTGAATTAAACCCTTCTGTGCATGATTTACTCACTAATAAAATCATCACAGTAGCTCTGTAACTCCAAAAAGGTTGTTTCCAATTTCTACAGAAAGGTATTCTCAGTACCTAACATGTTTGCTTAGAATCACCTAAAAATCTTCTGTAAAATAAATCTGATGAAAACGACAAATCCTATCCAGTACTGCCTTTGGGAATTTCTCAAGGGCATTCTGGTAATTGTTTTGAGGTAATTCCAACTTGATTCAGTCCATCAAATAATACCTAATCGCCCAAGGAAATAATTTTTGGAACTCCGGAACAGTTCTGGTGAATTATTTCCTAAAACTAGAGCTTTAATCACTATAAAATCCATTATAAATCCTAGGAAATTGATAAAATAGTGAAACCCCTTTTGTTGGTTTCATTTTATCAATACCTATCTAATGGTATCATTTTTATACTATGGTATCATACAGATCAAGTATTTGGTCAAAAACCCTTTCTTAAGTATTCCCTAGACTTTAAATAAAAAGGGATCTTTCATCTAGTGCCTCCAAATCCTCCTTCCATCCAATCAAATCACACCTCCAACATGTTTATCAAGTGTTTTATATCTCGTTTATAAACTACCCCTTAACTCCAATATTTAACCTACCCCTATTTATATCTCCTTCCATCCAATCAATCCACCATTCCTGAACTCCAATATTTAACCTACCCCTATTTATCAAGTGTTTTATATCTCGTTTATAAACTACAGGATTAAATTGCATGTTTTATTTCAAATGAAAGTGCGAGAGTAACTTGGCTCCTCCAAATTATGAATGAGTGCACACCTAAACTGTTGACACCTACTTTACCCCTTTAGATCGAGGCTAAGATGCTTACCATATTCCCTCTTGGAAGCCCACGGATATTCAATGATAAAACTATTTTGGGCTTTACCCTACTACAAAGTTTTCAAAATAAAACCCTTGGAAGGAGGCATCGTTTCCGAGTGGAAGTTTTACTAAAATAAGATATGAGGTGGATGAAGAGAAAGTCAAGCAAGAGAAAGCGAAGGGATGTTCTAAGCCAATGTTCGGAACAATTTTATCCGTGAAACCACATTACCCCAGATGCTGGGGCTTAGCTCGTAGTTTGTGGTCTTTAGCCGGGGCTCCTCGTACTCGCTAAAGGGGAGAAATCCCTTGAAATCCGGACTACCTGGGGCAAGGTACCGGTGCAACAATTGGGTTTCTCGCGGACGTTATGATTTTTGGCTAGTACGGGAGGAAGTTATTGTCAAAATTGCTATCGGTCAAACTTCGGTTTGGAGGTAGGGGTCAGTACGGGAGGAAGGACCAGGGCCGTCGTGCCCCATACTCGTACCGAAGAGAACAACCCAAAAGGAAAAAGCCTCCGTTGCTAGGGATGGACAAATGAAAAGTCTAGGTTTGATTATCCGAGCCCCCGTCTACCGTGTGTACCAGGCCGTGGTTTTATGCCGGCGGATGTATTGATTCTTTTGGGTAAAGTGCACAAACTATGTAGAGTCTAATCTATTCGAATAGCCATGTCCACGGTCAAAGACGGTTGGAATGGCAAGTGCTAGGAGGACCCTTCGGTTATGTTGAGATGAACTAAAAAGGATCTGACATGTTCACGAGGAACGATAAGAATGAGTTTGGTTTTGACTAGAAATGGTTGAAGTTGTTAAAAAGGGTTTTACTACAAAACTGTTTTTAAACCTTTTTACTAGGATGTGGAGATGTCTAGATTTTCTGAAAGGAGGCATATTTTCCAAAAACTCTTTTTCAACAAAGGTATAGAGATGCCAATGTTAGGTCTTTCAAAAGAAACTATAGTGTAGAGCTATCTCGCCACAACCCAATATGCATTATCTTTGTTACCTTGTCTTGGTGGTTTGCGAGTACATTCAAAGTACTCACCGACATTATCCCTGGCTATTTACTTGGCCAGATTGTAGAGGTTAATAAGTGACGAAGGTGCAGACGTCTATGCGAACTAGGCCGTCTTCCCAGTCAGTTGCCTGTAGGTAAAGGCACGGGCTCTGCGCTGACGATTTCCGCTACTTGTGTTGTAATTGCCATAATGGCCCCTTTGTAAGTTTTTGTAATCGTTACTTTATGGATGATGTAATGATACTAGTCGGTTATGCTCACGGCTCACTGATCATGGGAACGTGAATTGTATGCATAACGGGTATTCTCGGACCGTAAATCCGGGGTGCCACAGATATATCTTTGCAAATGGCTGATAGGTTAACTACTATTCATGTTGGTATATGTGAGGATGTTCCTGTTCAAGTTTCTATCAACTGCATGGTTTTAACTGATTTTGTTATGCTTGAAATGCCTGAAGATGATAACATGTCTATTATTCTTAGGAGACCTTTTCTTAATACTGCAGGTGCTGTCATCAATTGCAATCAAGGAAAAGTAACATTTAATATTAATGACAAAGAGCACACTGTCTATTTCCCCAAGAAGGTTGTTAAAAGCTATTGCCTGAATTCCATTGAAAGTGTTGAGAGCATCAAGGTTGGAGATATATATTGTCCCATTCCACAAGAAAATTTTGAAACTATTATTATTGGGACCATTGCTATCAAGTATGATGTAACATAATCACCTTGTGGAATGCAAAGTTTTGCTTGATATAAGATTGTTTTGGTAACAAGACTTGATCAACCTTGTTAACAAAAGGATTTTAATGAACAGAATAATGTTTCCACTTTGGTTATACTTGCTTTCTTTTACTTTTATCCTTCCTAGTCTTTGCTTTAGCTTTAGTTTTGCCAGTTG
Source organism: Avena atlantica (assembly GCA_910589765.1). Taxonomy (NCBI): domain Eukaryota; kingdom Viridiplantae; phylum Streptophyta; class Magnoliopsida; order Poales; family Poaceae; genus Avena; species Avena atlantica. The sequence goes on from OU342733.1 coordinate 350,121,688, forward strand.
TTTGCTTATTTGAGTTTCTTAGAGCTCCTATAGTTTGGCTTTTGGTTTTCTTTTGCTTCCTCTGAAAAAACTGTTTCTGCGAGAAAATCAATTTTCATACCCTAAAAATTGGCCAAAAATAAAGTTTCCCGAAAAATCCAAGAAAAATTAAAATAACTTTTACCTCGAAAAAAGGGGCAGAGAGGCACCTGAAGTGACCTAGGGGGCCACCCCAGGCCACCACACCCATGGTAGGCGCGGCCTACCAGGGGTGGCGCCTAGGGGAGGTCTGGCCCACCTGGGCCCCTCTATGCTGCCTCCTCAAAGCTACCTTCTTTCTCTCTCCCGAAAAACACCGAAAAAATTTCTCAAGCTCGAGTTCTTGCTGTTCTTGCTCGCGATTTTCGATCTCCTTGTTCATCCCATCTCAAGTGCTGATTTTTGGAGGGATTGTTCTTTGGTATGTGCCTCCTCCACTTGTCCAATTAGATTTGTGATTGGTAGATTGTATCTTGAGTATTTTTCTGCTATAGGTGACAGGTTGTTTGAGCTTGCATGCTTTTTCTATGCTTAGAAACTTTGTTTTGATGCATGTGTAGTCCACTAGAAAGTTCCTACAGTTGTTGCTCATCATTTATCAACTTAGAAATCACTTGGTTTGATGATTGTTTAAAATTTCAGAAAAGTGAAAAGTCATGGACCACCACACATTTGGTGATATATTTGAGAGTGATGCACCTAGAAGGGCAAGGCTTCCATGGTCATCTACCAGTACTAGACCCTCATACAATGAGTATCTCATCACTCCGCGATTTGGTGACAAGGGAGATGAAGGGGATGCGCACCCCTCCACCTTTCCTTGCCAAACTTTCTTGCAAGATGCTGGGATTCTTAACGATTTTATGGCTTTGATTCAGAGGGCTGGTCTAACAAGCTACATGCATGATGAGAGTGCACAATATTCTTTGCTTACTAAAACATTTGTGGAGAGTTTCTCCTTTACTAACAACATGTTCAAGCCTTCTATGTCTTTCAAAATTTATGGCAGGGCTCATTCTATGACTTTGAAGAAATTTTGCAAGGCCCTGGGACTTGGTACAGCTGGATCATCAAAGATAAATAATATTCAACTTATATCCATACGGTACTTTGCCTACTATCTTGCCACCAGTGTTCTTTGTAGGGAGAACACTAGTAATATTTCCAACTATCAATTGGCCTTCTTAGCTGCTGCGCTCAACTGTGAGGATAAGTATAATCTTGGTTCCCTCATTGCTCGTCGTTTAGATTCTAAGGGACCCATTTATGGGGGAATTATTGCTAATCGTATTACTGCTGCCTTGAACATTGCTATTGATCCTCATGATACAGTTTTGGCTCCTCATAGACTTGATCTTGCTGCCATGAAGGCGCACCACTTTGTCACCACTAGCTCTACTCTTGAGAACTTGGTTTATAGAATGTTGTTTATTGACAGGGAAGAGAGAGAGAGATCCCTCTACCCCAAACCACTTTGTTCAGTATTTCTCAGAGACCTTGGTCATGCTCAAAGGCGGAGATGGATGACAAGCTGTGCTCTCTCCACTTCCACGGGCACTATTAGGAGGAAGCACCCTCATATGACCCCGCGGTACTGTAAGATCCCACCCGTATAAAGGTAAGGATCCCTGTGATTGCAATGCTAGTCCCTGGATCAAATGCTAGAATCCACAGTTTAAGATGAAGTACACAGAAACAAAGGTCATTATTACATCATCATTCCTGAGATAACATAGTCTTTTACAACTCCATGGCCATAGGCCTAATACAAGAGTTTAATCATAGCAATATAAATAAAGTCTTCATCTTCATGTGCCACAGGCAAGCATGTTGAGTGTAGACTCATAACCCCTAATCATCACCAGAGTATCCTGCAACATCACAAGTTACAGCCACAATGGGTCAATACATTGGAATAGTATTGGCAAGTGATACCTTAGTAGAATAATAACATCTAGTTACTACATGAATTTGGCTAAGTGTAGCTTAAGCTTGCTTTGCTCAAAATAGGTTTTACCTATTAGTTGAAAACACTAACTTTTTCTTTGACAAAACTTTCCGAAGGAACCACCAATAGAAATTGGTGAACCTTCACCCTTGTTCACCACACGTTTTAACTTAGAAAATTGGGATGAGGAGATTCTTGATAGCTTCCATGTCTTGATGCTCAAATTGTCCAATAACAGGGACATGGCTAAGTACTTAGATTCTTCCATCTGCAGAGGTTGTGCACTTTCCCCACAAGACTTGATTTTCATCAAGACAGGACCTTTCAGAAGCCTTCCCTTAGACCAAAATGGACGCGCTCCAAACCTATCATTTCCCCTACCACCAACTATCCATTTGGCTAAGTTATTGCAACCGATATGATCTAGGCAGAGCCCATACTGCCATGTGGTTACACTAGAAGCTTCTTAACATTTGGCATCTCAAATACCTTTGTTCCTGGGTGTCTTTCCACAAGTGAGATACACAAGGTAAACCATAGAAATGGACCTTGTGTAACCATTCAACACAAACCATTCTTTCCATTCCACCCAGGTGTTTCATTTACTTAGTTGTTTTATTAAGAAAAACATAAGTCAAAGACTTAGAAATATTTCTCATAGCATGAATATATAATTCACCCTTGGTTTCTACTAGCTATGCTAAGCATGGCAATAGCAAGTATCTTAACTTAGAGGAAATTCTAACAATACTACAACTACTAGGATTTCCCAAGCATGGCAAATAGATACTTAGCAAAATAATCATGCAAGTCCTATACAAAAATATTTCTAATGCATAGGTAAAAATATTGGGATAAAAACATGAAGCATCACTTGCCTTGGTAGTTTGGGGAGTAGCAGCAATAATCACAACCACAATCACTATTAGCACCAAAATCTACACATAAAATAATGGCACCAAATTCACATATCAAAATATACAAGAAAAAATATATGAATGCATGCAAATGTGTGGCATCCCGCAAAATCACTACTAGAAAATCGCGTTATTTTTGGGCATTGCATCATCATGACCGCATGCTCATGTCATCATGCCACATTGCATCTGAGCATCGTCATGTCATCATGCATATGTTTGTCAAAAACTAGTTTCTAAAAACCTACCTTTGTTTTCTAAATAACCCCCGTCTTTATTTTAAATTAAAACATCGGTCTGTTCAGATCTTTTATTTGTCTAAAAAGTATTTACAAAAATGTTTTACAAATAAAATAAATAATAAAATGTTTTGTCCGGGGAGGCAGTCCGATCGGTCAGGCCAGAGGCCCAACCGAACCAGACTACCTACTACCCGGCCCAAAAGAAAACCCTAGTCTAAAAATACCTAACCCTAACCTACCCAGCCCCCTCCACCTCACTTGAGCCAACCACCACCCGCCACATCACCCCTGGCCCAAACCCCGCCCAATCACCCGCTGCCACCTCACCTACCCCCACCTCTCTCACCCCCACTTCCCACTCCCTCCGCCGCCGGACCCACACAACACCACAGTACACACACGCAACACCCAACCCACCACACAGCGGCCACACGCACAGCACGCACGCTTGACCCGACCCACACCCGTCCGTCCCGTGTGGACCCCACCCTGTGGGTCCCGCTCCTCTCTCTCCCCGGAAAGTCCTCTTCCCCACCCCGACGCTCCTCTCCCCATGTATCCACCTCCCTCTCGCCTCGTCCCCTTTCCATCCCGCTCCATCCCTCGTTGCAGGCCCCGCCGCCGGCCGCTGGCCGCTCGAGCCTGCGTGCCTCCTCCCGCACGCCTGCCCCAGACGCCACCTACCCCGCGTACGCCGCCTTCCGCGTCCCCCTCGTTCCCAACCTCTCAACCCTTCTCCCTTCCTCCCGTCCAGGGCGCCCGCGCCACCGCCAGTCTCCACCCCTCGCAGCGCCGCCCGCGTCTGCACCCTTTGAGCCGCCATCGACCGTCGCCCCCCCCCCGCCGCCGTCGCCAGGACCATCTCCCAGGCCACGCCGCCCTCCCCCTCGAGCTCGCCCGACCTCTGCGAGCCTCCCTCCGCGAGCCAGCCGCCGCCGCGGCGGTTCCCCTCGCCTCCTCCCCCTCCGGTCGTCGCCCCGGAGCCGAGCGCCTCCTCCGCAGCAAGCCCCGTGCACCCGGCCGTGTCCTCGCCAGCGGCTCGGCTTCTCGAGGTCGGGAGCCGGTCGATCTCTGCCCTGCTCGCCCCGTCGCCTTTTCCTGCCGCCAAGGACGCATCGGCCACCTCGCCCTCCACCACACGACCAAGCCCGGCGCCCTTCCTCCTCCGCTCGAGCACCGCCAAGCCCGCTAGCGACCGTCTTCGCGGGCCTCGACCCCTCGATGCCGTGCAAGCTTCTGCCCCGGCAGTGCTGCTGTGCCGTCCCTATCCAGCCGTCGACATCGTCCAGGACATGCGCGTGTCACTCACCCCAAGATCTTCGACAGGGAACCTTAATATGATGTCGCTGTACTCGAAGCTCTTCGACGCGAACCCTCAGCACGTCAAGGCCTTCTTCCCGGAAACCCGAAGACCCTCGACGAGATCTCCTACATGGAACCGAAGACGGCGGATGCCAAGTCCCCGAATTCAAAGGCGTCGAGACCCCGATCCCGAAGACCGAACCCGGACATGCCGAATTCTTCGACCCGAAGGCCATAGATGCGACAAGTACTTCTTCCCGGACCTGATGCCCGAGAAACCGGACGCACAGGTCGTCGACTCGAATACGCCAAGTACTTCCTCGAGGACGCCAAGTTCTTCACCCTGAATGCCAAGACCGACTCGATGGCGGGGACCCGACAAGATCTTCGCAACGACAAGATCGGCACCGTCCAGGGCGGATCCGATGCGCCCCGACGCCGAACCAAGTCCTTCTTCGCGGAACGCCAAGATCTACTCTGTTATCCGAGAACGAACCCGCTGAGACAGAACCCCAGATCCGGACCCTGAGACCGAACCCCGAACCCCCAGAACCAAGATCTTCCGAACCCGATGTGTGAACCTTTTCCCTAGCCCCTATTTTATAAATGCTTTATATAAAACTTGTTGCATTAAATCATTCATTTCGCATACATATTGTCATGTGGTTTGGGGGCCTTATGCCGATTCACCTTATAATTAAATATGGGGTCCATATGCGGGCAAATCTAGTCTTATATTGGCCCCATTTGAATTTGTGTAGCGAACCGGTACTATCTTTTGCCATGTTCAGACAACATTTAAATTGCGGGTTATCTAAACAACTTGAACCACTTAAATAATTGTCGGGACCCCGGTTCCGCTTAATATGGCCTAATTGCATCGCAGCTTTGCCATGTCATACATCATACATGCATCATGCCCGATCTTTTGCCGTAGTATTAAATAGTGTATCCGGTGTTTCTTCTAGTGATTTGCTTCTTCACGGACTAGGCCGATGAGTTGATGCGAGTGACGCCCGTTCTTCGGATGAACCTTCGACAATGTTTTTCAGGCGAGCATTCTCCCCCTTTCTACCTATTTTGCATTTCTAGTATTTATTCCCTCCTGTTGATCTATTGCTATATGTGTTGCGATGCTCTAGTTTTCGTACCCGTGATATCCCTTGCAGCCTCATATTGCCTTGGACACATCCTATTACCTGTTGATTGGTAGATAGTTGGACTTGCGCGTCGTAGTCGCTTGCTCAAGTGCTGTTGTGTGTCGTCAAGAACCACAGTTGTCTGAGTATGGCCGTGTGTTTAATGTTGGAGTTGATCATGGCTTTAATTACTGTTTAATAACTAAAATTGAAGTAGGTAAATGCAGAGAAACCGGTGGGTGATAGACAATATTTGGTTTTCGGCCGCTCACTGGTGTCCCGTAGGACCCCGAGTACTTGACACATGTTCCGAGATCGAGCGCGCTAACCACATGTGGGATGTGTGGGCACCCCATCGATTTAGTACCTGATTCCAAGTATTGTACTGGGGGCCACAACTAGTTTGAGGTTTTATTTACTATCCTGTACTTATGCCATGCTTTACTGCTTTATTTAAATTGTGCGATGTACTGCACGTGTACTGTTTAGGATCGGGACACGTTTTTGCTGTATCGACAAGCCCAGTCATCTTTTTGGGTTCCCAGTCGTTTACAGCCGTCCACCCAAACCCTGAGTCCGTCTCGGAGACCGGCCGACTTCGTTGCGGGTAGACTTAGTGGGGTGGCCCCCATGTACTTGCTTTGGGTCTGGGAAACGTCATGACTTAGGCCCCGCCGACATACCGATGGGTGTATGTTAATTGATCTGGCAAAAAGGGTCGAAGTGCGTGTGGATCTCATGCTAATTGCGTGTGGATACTTTGGTGCACCCCTGCAGGGTTAAAACTTTTTGAAAAGCCGTGTCCGCGGTTATGGACAACTTGGAGCACAGTTCTCGATCATAGACAACTATAACTAAAGTTTACTGTTATAATTTGACTTGTATCCGATGTGACTAGTAATCAGCTCAACTGCAATGGAATGGCTAAATAAAAGTACCAACAACTGCTGGGTTTGGGATATCTCATGCTAAATGTATCTGACTAGTAAGGTTGCAACTACAACGGAATGGTTAAATAAAACTGCCCACTGCCTATTTTATCAGGATGACTATCTATACCTGACTAGTAATTGCTGCAACGATAACTGAATAAATAAAACTGCCAACTGTGTGAGTTCCTCGGTTGACTTCCTCGTTTGGTCTCGAGGGGGAAATACCAGGATGGGTAAGTTTGGTGGTAGCATCAGGTTGGTTCCGAATAAGTCTTTCTTATCCCTCTCTGATAGCCGACCGTTATATCGAGTCTCTATAGGTTGTTTAGTGCATGCTGCGCTGCCGCTTCAGTCCACCATACCTATGTAGGCGAGGACCGCCGAATTCTAGCCTCGCCGTGTACTGGCCTCAGTACTGACCGCTCTCTCTTTTTCCTTTGCCCCTTTTTCGGCACCCCTTTTGTTTAAGCGGGTTTTGAGATCGACGTCGTTAGCAGGGTTACCCTTCCGGCTTGGCCTGGGCAGGGTTATGGACGCCATTGGTTATTCTTCAGGGCTCTTAGCCCCATTTGCATCTTGTCCGTAGTTGGACGCTCTATCGCTTTCAAGGTGATTTGGATCTTTGTTCTGTATATCTGTATTCTTGACTCATGGAGTCGTGTTGTATATATATCTGTTCTGTGGGTCCCATCGAGGACTGTTGTGTAATGTTATTACTTCGTTTTCCACCCGCATGAAAGTGCCTAGTGGGCACCTTTGAATCGTTTCTATGCGGGTTTGGCGGGTTTCGCTAAAACTTGCATAGGGCCGATTCTGAGGGTGTTACAGAGTGGTATCAGAGCTCAGCAGTTGCGATACCCCACAAGTCCAGCCTGTAGGATAACCTAGCTAACGGCCGAAGTAGAGTGTCAAAACTATTTTTGGAAAATCGGTTGGATAGTTCTGATTAGGTCTAATTTTACTCCTTACCCCTCTGCTATTCTCCTCTTACCTCTCCGTGTTTTGAATCCGCTCTCTTCTCCCTCTTCGAGTCCAGGATTTTTCGTGGTTAGGTTCCATCGTACCTTCAGGGTTTCGCTTCCTCCTTTGGTAACGGTGTTGCTACATCTGGTCTTCATGCTATCCGAGGAACCCTTCGTCTGGTGGCCTTCTCTTTGTTCCTTCTCGTGCCTTCCGTTGTTTTCTGACGCGACAACATCATCTACGCCAGGTCTGATGCAGAGCCTGCATCACTCCTTTGATCCGAACCTCGATTGTAAGATCTTCAGTCTGATTCCGAGAATGGTTGCACGCTTTTCTACTGATTGTGCAGAGTAATAGTTTGGGTGCGTGATGGATTGGCCCCCATGCCGACTACTCACTCTATTCGCTTGTGTACATTGAAGTGGATGAGAATGCAACGGTTCTCTCTTTCTATCGAAGTTAGAGGTGGCTTTATTTGTGGATACCTTTACCTTCGTCCTCTGTTCCCGGAGTGTTCTCTTGTCGATCCCGGACAACGACCTCTTGTTAGTGGTGTCGCGAGGATCTACACGATGCGAGAAGATTCAGATCGCCGCCCTTCTTCCCGGTACCATGAGGCGGATCTCGAGGGCGAGATCCATTGTTAGTGGTGTCAAATTGTGGCATCCCGCAAAATCACTACTAGAAAATCGCGTTATTTCTGGGCATTGCATCATCATGACCGCATGCTCATGTCGTCATGCCACATTGCATCTGAGCATCGTCATGTCATCATGCATATGTATGTCAAAAACTAGTTTCTAAAAACCTACCTTTGTTTTCTAAATAGCCCCCATCTTTATTTTAAATTAAAACATTGGTCTGTTCAGATCTTTTATTTGTCTAAAAAGTATTTACAAAAATGTTTTACAAATAAAATAAGTAATAAAATGTTTTGTCCGGGGAGGCAGTCCGATCGGTCAGGCCAGAGGCCCAAGCGAACCAGACTACCTACTACCCGGCCCAAAAGAAAACCCTAGTCTAAAAATACCTAACCCTAACCTACCCAGCCCCCTCCACCTCACTTCAGCCAACCACCACCCGCCACATCACCCCTGGCCCAAACCCCGCCCAATCACCCGCTGCCACCTCACCTACCCCCAACTCTCTCACCCCCACTTCCCACTCCCTCCGCCGCCGGACCCACACAACACCACAGTACACACACGCAACACCCAACCCACCACACAGCGGCCACACGCACAGCACACACGCTTGACCCGACCAACACCCGTCCGTCCCGTGTGGACCCCACCCTGCGGGTCCCGCTCCTCTCTCTCCCCGGAGAGTCCTCTTCCCCACCCCGACGCTCCTCTCCCCATGTATCCACCTCCCTCTCGCCTCGTCCCCTTTCCATCCCGCTCCATCCCTCGTTGCAGGCCCCGCCGCCGGTCACTGGCCGCTCGAGCCAGCGTGCCTCCTCCCGCATGCCTGCCCCAGACGCCACCTACCCCGCGTACGCCGCCTTCCGCGTCCCCCTCGTCCCCAACCTCTCGACCCTTCTCCCTTCCTCCCGTCCAGGACGCCCGCGCCACTGCCAGTCTCCACCCCTCGCAGCGCCGCCCGCGTCTGCACCCTCTGAGCCGCCATCGACCGTCGCCCCCCCCCCCCCGCCGCCGTCGCCAGGACCATCTCCCAGGCCACGCCGTCCTCCCCCTCGAGCTCGCCCGACCTCTGCGAGCCTCCCTCCGCGAGCCAGCCGCCGCCGCGGCGGTTCCCCTCGCCTCCTCCCCCTACGGTCGTCGCCCCGGAGCCGAGCGCCTCCTCCACAGCAAGCCCCGCGCACCCGGCCGTGTCCTCGCCAGCGGCTCGGCTTCTCGAGGTCGGGAGCCGGTCGATCTCTGCCCTGCTCGCCCCGTCGCCTTTTCCTGCCGCCAAGGATGCATCGGCCACCTCGCCCTCCACCACACGACCAAGCCCGGCGCCCTTCCTCCTCCGCTCGAGCGCCGCCAAGCCCGCTAGAGACCGTCTTCGCGGGCCTCGACCCCTCGATGCCGTGCAAGCTTCTGCCCCGGCAGTGCTGCTGTGCCGTCCCTATCCAGCCGTCGACATCGTCCAGGACATGCGCGTGTCACTCACCCCAAGATCTTCGACAGGGAACCTTAATATGATGTCGCTGTACTCGAAGCTCTTCGACCCGAACCCTCAGCACGTCAAGGCCTTCTTCCCGGAAACCCGAAGACCCTCGAAGAGATCTCCTACATGGAACCGAAGACCGCGGATGCCAAGTCCCCGAATTCAAAGGCGTCGAGACCCCGATCCCGAAGACCGAACCCGGACATGCCGAATTCTTCGACCCGAAGGCCATAGATGCGACAAGTACTTCTTCCCGGACCTGATGCCCGAGAAACCGGACGCCCAGGTCGTCGACTCGGATACGCCAAGTACTTCCTCGAGGACGCCAAGTTCTTCACCCTGAATGCCAAGACCGACTCGATGGCGGGGACCCGACAAGATCTTCACAACGACAAGATCGGCACCGACCAGGGCGGATCCGATGCGCCCCGACGCCGAACCAAGTCCTTCTTCGCGAAACGCCAAGATCTACTCTGTTATCCGAGAACGAACCCGCTGAGACCGAACCCCAGATCCGGACCCTGAGACCGAACCCCGAACCCCCGGAACCAAGATCTTCCGAACCCGATGTGTGAACCTTTTCCCGAGCCCCTATTTTATAAATGCTTTATATAAAACTTGTTGCATTAAATCATTCATGTCGCATACATATTGTCATGTGGTTTGGGGGCCTTATGCCGATTCACCTTATAATTAAATATGGGGTCCATATGCGGGCAAATCTAGTCTTATATTGGCCCCATTTGAATTTGTGTAGCGAACCGGTACTATCTTTTGCCATGTTCAGACAACATTTAAATTGCGGGTTATCTAAACAACTTGAACCACTTAAATAATTGTCGGGACCCCGGTTCCGCTTAATATGGCCTAATTGCATCGCAGCTTTGCCATGTCATACATCATACATGCATCATGCCCGATCTTTTGCCGTAGTATTAAATAGTGTATCCGGTGTTTCTTCTAGTGCTTTGCTTCTTCACGGACTAGGCCGATGAGTTGATGCGAGTGACGCCCGTTCTTCGGATGAACCTTCGACAATGTTTTTCAGGCGAGCATTCTCCCCCTTTCTACCTATTTTGAATTTCTAGTATTTATTCCCTCCTGTTGATCTATTGCTATCTGTGTTGCGATGCTCTAGTTTTCGTACCCGTGATATCCCTTGCAGCATCATATTGCCTTGGACACATCCTATTACCTGTTGATTGGTAGATAGTTGGACTTGCGCGTCGTAGTCGCTTGCTCAAGTGCTGTTGTGTGTCGTCAAGAACCACAGTTGTTGGAGTATGGCCGTGTGTTTAATGTTGGAGTTGATCATGGCTTTAATTACTGTTTAATAACTAAAATTGAAGTAGGTAAATGCAGAGGCACTGGTGGGTGATAGAAAATATTTGGTTTCCGACCGCTCACTGGTGTCCCGTAGGACCCCGAGTTCTTGACACCTGTTTCGAGATCGAGCGCGCTAACCACATGTGGGATGTGTGGGCACCCCATCGATTTAGTACCTGATTCCAAGTATTGTACTGGGGGCCACAACTAGTTTGAGGTTTTATTTACTATCCTGTACTTATGCCATGCTTTACTGCTTTATTTAAATTGTGCGATGTACTGCACGTGTACTGTTTAGGATCGGGACACGTTTTTGCTGTATCGACAAGCCCAGTCATCTTTTCGGGTTCCCAGTCGTTTACAGCCGTCCACCCAAACCCTGAGTCCGTCTCGGAGACCGGCCGACTTCGTTGCGGGTAGACTTAGTGGGGTGGCCCCCATGTACTTGCTTTGGGTCTGGGAAATGTCATGACTTAGGCCCCGCCGACATACCGATGGGTGTATGTTAATTGATCTGGCAAAAAGGGTCGAAGTGCGTGTGGATATCTCATGCTAATTGCGTGTGGATACTTTGGTGCACCCCTGCAGTGTTAAATCTTTTCGAAAAGCCGTGTCCGCGGTTATGGACGACTTGGAGCACAGTTCTCGATCATAGACAACTATAACTAAAGTTTACTGTTATAATTTGACTTGTATCCGATGTGACTAGTAATCAGCTCAACTTCAATGGAATGGCTAAATAAAAGTACCAACAACTGCTGGGTTTGGGATATCTCATGCTAAATGTATCTGACTAGTAAGGTTGCAACTACAACGGAATAGTTAAATAAAACTGCCCACTGCCTATTTTATCAGGATGACTATCTATACCTGACTAGTAATTGTTGCAACGATAACTGAATAAATAAAACTGCCAACTGTGTGAGTTCCTCGGTTGACTTCCTCGTTTGGTCTCGAGGGGGAAATACCAGGATGGGTAAGTTTGGTGGTAGCATCAGGTTGGTTCCGAATAGGTCTTTCTTATCCCTCTCTGATAGCCGACCGTTATATCGAGTCTCTATAGGTTGTTTAGTGCATGCTGCACTGTCGCTTCAGTCCACCATACCTATGTAGGCGAGGACCGCCGAATTCTAGCCTCACCATGTACTGGCCTCAGTACTGACCGCTCTCTCTTTTTCCTTTGCCCCTTTGTCGGCACCCCTTTTGTTTAAGCAGATTTTGAGATCGACGTCGTTAGCAGGGTTACCCTTCCGGCTTGGCCTGGGCAGGGTTATGGACGCCATTGGTTATTCTTCAGAGCTCTTAGCCCCATTTGCATCTTGTCCGTAGTTGGACGCTCTATCGCTTTCAAGGTGATTTGGATCTTTGTTCTGTATATCTGTATTCTTGACTCATGGAGTCGTGTTGTATATATATCTGTTCTGTGGGTCCCATCGAGGACTGTTGTGTAATGTTATTACTTCGTTTTCCACCCGCACGAAAGTGCCTGGTGGGCACCTTTGAATCGTTTCTATGCGGGTTTGGCGGGTTTCGCTAAAACTTGCATAGGGCCGATTCTGAGGGTGTTACAAAATGCTATGTGATGATTTTTCCAAATCAAACAAGAGAAGTGAAACAGTACCGAATCATAAACAAGAAAAAACACACTAAACAAACTTCATTTAGTCTCTAAATCATTTTTCAAACAATTTCTATACTCTAACTAAGCCTATAAATGTCTCTGCATAAATAATCAATTTTACAGAAGCAAAACATTAAACACATTGCATAAATGGATAGAATTATTTCTCCTGATTCCAATGATATATAATTTGCAAAAGTTATGAATTTTGCAAGTTTGAATCACTAATAGATCTAATTCAGATTTTAAAACGAATAACAGGCCACGCGTCACGTCCTGATTCGTCCATACCGCTTCGCACGGATCGGCCGATGCGGTGCGTTGGATCTAAAGTAGATCGCACGGATCAGATCAAAATATACCCCTTCGGGTTATGTTCTATCGTAGTCACTGGATCAAGATCCTACGGCCGTTGATCAAGCGACCAACAACTGGCGGCGCACGGCGACGGTGAGCGGCGGCATGCTCGGTCTACGATGTTGCGGCAGCTACTGCAAGCGAGGAAGAGAATGGGGAGGCTCACCAGACTCGCAGAGATGTGCTGGAGCTCAACGTGGCAGTAGCTTGTCGAGGGGCGCCCGGACACAGCGGCAGGACCTCGTCAGAGTTGCTGGCGGTGTCGGGTGCCTGCAAACGAAGATGTTGTCGAGGCTCTGGATCGCCCTAGCACGAATCAGATGGTTCAGGAGGTGCGCAAGGCCATGGCGAACATGATAGCATCGAAGGGAAGGCAAGGGGCGGTCACGTTTTACCTGGATTGCACGTCGGAGTCGAGCGGTGGTTGTGTCGCTTGCGAACGCGAACAGGGTCGGCGACCTGGGTCACGAGAAGGCAAATTAAAGGCATCAGGGATGCGCCAGAACATGCTGGTCATGCTCGTTTGAAGCAGAGGCAAAGGGATTGTCGAGGCTCACCGGAATCAGTCGCCGGAGGTCATCGGTACAACGGCGGTTTGAGTTCGATTGCGCGCAGCCTGGTGGCGGACTGAGCGACGAAAGTGGGAGGAAATGACCTCGGTGGCGAGGTGATTAAGTAGCCAGGAGCGGGGCGAGAGTTACGCAATGAATCAATGGAATTTAAGTGAGGTTTAATCGCGGCGTCTCTGGCGCGATGGTAACAGCGAAGCAGTCGTCGCGCAGTGATAGAGGACGACGATGACGGGGCAAGGTGTCACGGGTGGGTGTGCACTGCTGCAGTGAGAAACAGAGGGAGAAGGGAGACCCCGGGTGGGCTGTTTTGGCTACTGGGCCGAAAGGGTGGCGCCTGGCCCAGTTCTAATTCTTTTATCCTTTTCTATTTCTGTTTCGATTTTCAGGAAACATTTTCAAATGAGTTTCAAATAAGTTTGAATTCAAACCACTTCTGGATTTTTGTAAAGTGAAAATTGTACACATTTGGTTGCAGAACAATGTTGTACACTTTAAAATAATTTGGCAGTTTGGAATTTTAAAATAAACAATGTTTTTACCCATTGCTTAATAAAGACAAAGAAATGGTTTAAATTTGTTTCTTTATTTTGAAACCTTTGTCCAAGATTTGGAAATTATCAAACAAACCCATGAACAAACATCTTGGGTTTAAAACAAATAATCTCTTATTAGAGAGTAGTATTGGATCAATGCCTTGCTTACATAAAATAATAGGCATTCAAAATGCTTCTGTTTTGTAATGACTTTGAAAATGATCCTAAAATGATTATGAATGCATGGATGATATGCAAACTTTGAAATCATGATTTTAGGGATGTTACAAATCTAACACCCTTAAGGTGAATCTCACCCTCGAGATTCGGATTGGCTAGCAAATAGGTGAGGGTGGTCTTTCCGAAGGTCATCCGCTCTTTCCCATGTTGCTTCTTCTTCGGAATGATGGTTCCATTGAACTTTGCAGAATTTGATAGTCTTTGTCCAAGTAACTCTTTCTGCAGTCTCAATAATCTTGATGGGTTTTTCCTCATAAGTGAGATCATTTTCCAATTGAACCACCTCCAAAGGAATAATATCCTTCAAAGAAGTCTCTTCCATCTCTGGATGGCATTTCTTTAGCTGACTCACGTGAAACACATTGTGAACGGCAGACGATGATTCTGGCAGTTCAATCTCATAAGACACTTCTCCTTTACGACTCAAAATCTTGAATGGTCCAACATATCTTGGGGCCAATTTTCCTTTGACTCCAAATCTCTTCACTCCACGAAGTGGTGACACTCTAAGATAAGCTTTATCACCCACTTCATAGGTGACTTCTCTATGATTAGGATCTGCGTATCTCTTCTGTCGGGACTATGCTATCTTCAATCTGTCTTTTACTAGCTTGACTTTCTCTTCAACCTCTTTGATTACTTCTGGCCCGAACAAGTTCCTTTATCCCACACCATTCCATAGCAATGGGGTAGTACACTTTCTCCCATAGAGAAACTCAAACGGTGCCATCTCAATACTGGCTTGATAGCTGTTATTGTAAGAGAATTCTACGTAAGGAAGACTTTCATCCCAACTAGCTCCATAGTCTAGGGAACATGCCCTCAACATATCTTCTAGAATCTGGTTGGTCCTCTCTGTCTGTCCATCAGTCTGAGGATGAAAAGCAGTGCTGAATTCCAATCTCGTTCCCAATGATTCATGTAGTTGCCTCCAAAAATGAGAAGTGAACCGAGTTCCCCTACCAGACACAATACTCTTAGGTACTCCATGCAGACACACAATCCTATTCATATAGATCTTGGCCAACTTAGCACTTGTATAGGTTGTCTTCACGGGTATGAAATGAGCCACTTTAGTTAGGCGATCCACTACTACCCAAATAGAATCATATCCTGACCTGGTCCTTGGCAATCCGGTAATGAAATCCATGCCAATCTTGTCCCACTTCCAATCAGGAATAGGTAGTGGTTGTAGCAATCCTGCTGGTTTCTGATGTTCCGCTTTCACACCCTACTACATACATCACACAAAGCAATATGTTCGGCAATGTCCTTCTTGAGATTATTCCACCAAAATCTTTCCTTCATATCCATGTACATTTTGGTGTTACGCGGATGAATGGAATATGGTGAGTTGTGTGCTTCCTATAAAATCAGTTTCCGAAGCACTGGATCTTGCGGAACGCAGATACGTTTTCCATACCATAAAGTACCTTGTTCGTCTTCATGGAATCCTTTGGCTTTTCCCTTGCCAATCTTTTCCTTAATCTCTGCAATTTCCTTGTCCGTCTTTTGGGCTTCCTTGATTTTGTCCAACGATGTGGGTTGAACATCCAATGACATGAGATGTCCCTCAGGTACAATCTCCAATCTAAGGTCTCTAAATTGGGCACACAGATCATCTGGCAACTCTCTCTTAGTAAGGCCATTCACAAATACCTTGCGGCTTAGAGCATCTGCTACAACATTTTCTTTACCGGGGTGGTACTGCAAACTCAAGTCATAGTCCTTGATGAGTTCTAGCCATCTTCTTTGTCTCATGTTGATTTCTTTCTGAGTGAAGATATACTTCAAACTTTTGTGATCTGTGAACACTTCACATCGCTTTCCCAAAAGATAATGTCTCCATGTTTTGAGTGCATGGATAGAAGAGGCTAACTCCAAATCATGAGTAGGGTAATTTACCTCATGAGTTTTGAGTTGTGTCGAGGCATAGGCCACAACTTTTCCTTCCTGCGTTAGAACTGCACCTAATCCATGATGAGATGCATCACAATACACTTGGAAATCCTTCTCCAAATCTCGCAGACATAGGACTGCTGCTGTCACTAGTCTCTTCTTAAATTCTTGGAAACTAAGTTCACATCCTTCAGTCGAAGCAAATTTCTTGTCTTTCTTTAGTAATTCCGTCATTGGCTTAGATACCTTAGAGAAATTTTCAATGAATCTTCTGTAGTATCCTGCCAAGCCAAGGAAACTACAAACTTCCTTCACTGAGTTAGGAGATTCCCATTCAGTTACAGCTGACACTTTTTTGGGGTCAACTGCTACACCATCTCCTGACACAACGTGTCCAAGAAATCCAACTTCATTTAACCAGAATTCACACTTGCTGAATTTGGCATACAGCTTATGCTCTCTAAGCTTCTCAAGTATCAAACGCAAATGTCCTTCATGCTCTTCTTTGCTCTTGGAGTAGATCAAAATGTCATCGATGAACACGACAACAAACTTGTCAAGGAACTCCATGAACACCTTTCTCATCATATTCATGAAGTAAGCTGGTGCATTGGTCAAACCAAATGGCATCACTGTATACTCATACAACCTATACCTAGTGGTGAAAGCTGTCTTAGGTATGTCCTGTTCCCTTATCTTAAGCTGAAAATAACCTGACCGGAGATCAATCTTTGAGAACACACAGGATCCTTCTAACTGATCAAACAAGTCATTGATTCTGGGCAAAGGATATTTGTTTTTGATAGTTACCTCATTGAGTGAACGATAATCTATGCATAACCTTTTACTTCTATCTTTCTTTTCCACAAACAAGACTGGTGCTCCCCAAGATGAAGAACTTGGTTGAATAAACCCTTTCTTCAACTGTTCTCCAAGTTGTTTCTTGAGTTCTTTCAACTCATCAACGGACATCTTGTAAGGTCTCTTTGCTATTGGTCCTGATCCTGGTAGCAAGTCAATTAGAAATTCCACATCTCTATCTAGTGGCATTCCTGGAAATTCTTCTAGAAACACATCTAGATATTCACTCACAATTGGCACACTGTCTATGCTAACCCCCTTAAGAGAATTTAGCTTACTCCCTTTTGATTCAAAGTTAGACTTGAATCTTATCTGTTTCTTTTCCTAGGTTGTGTGTGCGATAGTACGATTGGCACAATCTAGTACTCCTTCATACTTGGTCATCCAGTCCATTTCCAAAATTACATCCAGTCCCTGGGAATCTAGGATTATCAGACTCACTGGAAACTTATGCTTCCCAAATTCTATCACTAGATCACGACATCCAAGAATCACTATCATATCTCCACCGGGAGAACTTACTTTTATTGGACACCCAATGTTTTCAGTTGGAAACCCATTTCTATCAACAAATGCTTTTGATATGAATGAATGTGATGCACCAGTATCAAAAAGAACAAGTGCTGGAATAGAAGTGAGTTTGAACTTACCAGCCACAGCATCAGGTTCCTCATAGATCTCTTCCACATTGATGTGGTTCATTTGTCCTTTCTGGAAAGGGTTGGGCTTGTTGGAACCTTCCACCTTCTTTTCTGGGCACTCATTTGCATAATGCCCCATCTTCTTGCACTTCAAGCATTCAACCTGACCGAGATCTTTCTTGACAGGCTGGCTTCCACTACCACTTCCACTACCATTGTGGTGGCTCTTATATCCACCCTTGTGGTTCTTGTACTTGTCATTATCATGACTACGGTGATGCTTGTTGTCATGATGGCGGTTGTGGTTGTGATGGCTGTTGTACTTTCCATGCTTGTGGGATCTGGAACTCCCACTATCATCATAATGGGAACGCTTGTGAGACGATCCCGAGCTGTGCTTGTCATAGTTGTGCTTCCTCTTTCTGCTTTCAACCTGTTTCATCTTATTCTCTAAGATGGTAGCCTTGTCACAAAGGTATTGATAGGTGGGGACATAGGCCACAGATAACTGCAGGTTCAGTTCATCGTTCAGTCCTTCGAGGAACTTCTCTTTCCTCTTGGCATCGGTATCAACTTCATCCGGTGCATAACGCGCCAGATTGTTGAACTCCTCAATATATTCAGCCACGCTGCAGTGGCGCTGTTTCAGGTTATGAAACTCCTTCTTAAAATTCATCACTCCGGATGAGATATGAGCTGTACGGAAACCATCTTCAAAGATAGCCCATGTCACATCCTCAATGGGAGTGGTGATCTGGAAGTTATCCCACCAAGTAGTTGTTGGTCCTTCCAAACAGGTGTGCCGCAAACCTGACTTTATCCTCGTCCGTGCAGCCAACAGTTACCAAATCCTTGTTCACCGAACGTAGCCAATCATTGGCCACCATGGGATCAGTGGTTCCTGAGAATTTTGCAGGCCTCAGTCTTAGGAATCTAGTGAGCATGCCAAAACCTGGTGGATTGTTCTGATTGTTGTTATTGTTGTTGTTGTTGTTGTTGTTGTTGTTGTTGTTGTTGTTGTTGTTGTTGTTGTTGTTCTGATTCTGCATGAAAGTGGCCATCATCTGCATCAGCTGTGCCTGTGCTGTCATCAGCTGTTGCATCTCGGGGGTGACATTGTTGTTGTTTGGGTTGGGGTTGGCACGTTGAGGAGGCATCTTTGGTTTTCATAAGGATAAGAATGAGATACCCATAGATGCTTAACATGCACAATACATCACATAAACAATCAAAACAAGCATCAAAATAGCATAAAGTTCCACGACATAAACAACAAGTTTGAAAAGCAAACACACCATAGCAAGCCATCCACATGTTGGATGGTCATTGTGTAGGGGTTCGTAGCATGGAAAACAAAAAATTTCTACCGCATGCAAACAAACAAGCCAAGATCTATCTACTAGATTGTAGAAACAAGTTGATATAGGAACTCACCCTCGAAGATTCCAAAGCGGTTAATGAGAGCAGATTCTTGTGGGTGATGTAGTCGTACTCTTGCCAATCTCAAGATCGTGTAGACGATCCTTCCGGCGCTGCGTTCCGGCAGCGCTTCCGCAGTCGGTCACACGTTCGATACTCGATGAAGACCTTCCACTCCCTTGTTCCAGCAGGCAGCGGAGGTTGTAGCACTCTCCTCGCGATTCCGGCAGCACGACGGCGTGGTACCGGAAGTAGAGGGGAGATCTCACAGGGCTTCGCCTTAAGCCGGAGCGAGTATGGTGGAGTATGAGAGAGGCCATGGTGATCTAGGGTTTAGAGGGCACCAAGGGCAGGGCTTGGCCGGCGTCTAGGGTTTGGGGGAATCCTAACTCGCCGAGCTAGAGGAGGCCCTAGGTGGCGGCGACTTGGAGGAGGCTGGCGGCTACGAGGCTAGGGTTTTTGGGTGTGAGGGGTAGGGGGCTCCCTACCCCTCCTTATATAGGTGGAGGGTGGCCGGTTGGGAGGAGGGAGTCCTCCCCCAACTCGGCCTCCTTGGCCAGCGGGTGGAGGGAGGGGACTTCCTCCCCAAGTAGGTTTCCTACTCTCCCTCCACCAAGCAAACTTGCCGTTTGACTTTTCAAATTGGCGTTTGACTTTCAAAATTGGATTTGATTTCTCTCTTTATTTTGCCCAGACAAGTGACCTAGTACATGATGCAACCATTCCATATTGTCATGACACATTCATGTACCCTTCCCCTCCGGAGTGCCGGACCTTCCGGACCCTTCTAGAACATTACCGGTGAAAACACCGGAATCATTCCCCAACTCCAGAACAGGACTTTCCTTATATGAATCTTATTCTCCGGACCATTCCGGATCTCCTCGTGATATCCCGGGTCCCATCTGAGAATCTGAACAACATTCGGTCTCTTACTCATCATTCCATAACTACTCAACAACATCGAATCCTTAAATGTGTCTCCCTATAGTTCGTGAATTATGCGGACATGATCGAGACACTTCTCCGATCAATAACCAATAGAGGAATCTGGAAATTCATATGGATCCCACATATTTCTATGATTACTTTGTGATTGAATGAACCGCTTACATACGATACCAATTTACCTTTGTCTCACGATAGTTTACTTATCCGAGGTTTTGATCGTTGGTATCTCTGCATACCTAGTTCAACCTCATTACCGATAAGTACTCTTTTCTCGTTCCCGTGGTATGTGATCCCTTGTGAGCCAGTCACATGCTTGCAAGCTAATTGGATGACATTCCACCGAGGGGGCCTAGAGTATATCTATCCGTCATATGGATGGAGAAATCCCACTCTTGATCCATGTGTCTCAACCCATACTTTCTGAACACTCAATGCCATCTTTATAGCCACCCAGTTACGGTGTGATGTTTGATGTCATCAAAGCATCCTTCCGGTGATGGTGATAAGCCGGATCTCATGGTCGAAGGAATTAGGTTACTATGTATCAGAAAGCTTATAGCAATTGAACTATTAGAATGACTTGATCTTTATGCTACGCTTATTTATAGGAGTATGTCCATCATACCATTCTCCTAATGATATGATCTTGTTGTTAATAATATCTCAATGTTCATGATAGGGAAACCATAATCATTTATTAACCAACAAGCTAGTATTATGAAGAGGCTTTACTAGGGACTCTAATTTAGTTTACAAATCACACAAGTATTAATGTTTCCGGTTAATACTGTTATAGCATGAATGTAAACATTTATCATAAACACAAAGATATAATAGTAACTACATTTATTATTGCCTCTAGGGCATATCTCCAACAGTCTCCCACTTGCACTAGAGTCAACTAATATAGATTACATGGTAATATACCGAACACCCATGGCAGTTTGGTGTTGGTCATGTTTTGCCCTCGGGAGAGGTTTAGTCAACGGATCCGCCACATTCAGATCTGTCTGTACTTTGAAAATCTTTATGTCACCATCTTGGACATGTTCTTGAATAGCGTGAAAATGTAGCTTGATGTGCTTCAGCTTCTTGTGTGACATTGGTTCTTGCGCATTGGCTATGGAGCCCATGTTATCACAGTAGATAGACATTGGGTCCAACGCACTTGGAACCACACCGAGCTCTATAATGAACTCCTTCATCCATATCGCTTCTTGTGAAGCCTCCGAAGCAGCTATGTATTCCGATTCAGTTGAAGATCTCGCCACAACGCTTTGTTTTGCACTCCTCCAGCTAACTACTGCACCATTCAAAGTAAATACGTATCCAGATTGAGATTTAGAATCATCCGGATCGGTGTTCCAACTAGCATCGGTGTAACCATTAACAACGAGATGTTCATCACCTCCATAAGAAAGAACCATATCCTTACACTACAAGAAATGTGTCAGCCTGTGACGTTTTGGTAGTGACCATCTACAAAATCGTCTTAGATTTATGAAGATTCCGCTCAAACTGCTTGGGAGGGTCAAAGCCTTAGTAAACTATGACGATTTTGCTCAAAACGTCGTAATTCCTTTAAATGAAATCGTCATAATAGCTAGGGAGATCTAAATATAGAAGATACCAACATGGACCGTTGGATCTAAATAACATGGACGGATAGGATGCTAATATGCAGGAACTTGTACATGGATCGATGACATGGCACCAAATATTTTGACATCGCGTGTACACACACGAAATATTGCGCGCGTCTCCCCAACCCAAACCGAACCAAAACCGGCCGAACCAAAACCAAAACTGCCACATCCTATCGTCTCCAGTGAGATTCCCAACCCTAAACCTATCGTCTCCAGCGAGATCCGCGCGCCGCCGCTCTTCCTTCTCCAGCGAGATCCGCGCGCCGCCGCTCTTCCCGCTCGCTCCAGCCGCTCCCCTCCTTCTCCAGCGAGATCCCCAGCCTCGCCATGTCCCCTCTGCTGGCACCTCTTGCCCTCTCCTCGGCGCAAATCTTCGCATCCCACCCAGATCCCTGACGCCCCTCCTCCCCCTCCACACCACCTCCGCCCCTCACCCTCGACCCCCATCTCCCCTCACTGGATTTAACACTGCGCCCAACCCCATCCATATCGATCGAACCCTAGCTTCTCCTCTGGCGATGACGACGAAGCCCTGACCTCCCTCGCGATGGATGGAAGCTCCTCCATGGCCACGTTCTGCAGCTCCCTCTATCCCGGACTACCCCGTGCGATCTGTACTCCGGCTACCCTCGAGAACCTCCTCCGCCTCCCCTGCTCGCGCCCGCAGCAACCGCGTGATCTGGACTCCGGCCAGGTGTCACATCCCAAGATTTTCCAAATCTTGTAATTTGAAAATAAATTAATAAAAATAAAACTTTGTTTGATTTTCAAAGCCAGAAGAAACTTTTGAACTCAAATGGAACATCAAACCTATTTGAATTAAATAAAATCATAAAGGGATTCTTAAAGATAAACATTTAATAAAGGAAATTAAAATGTTTTGGAATTACTATTTTGGATCTTTTAATAAAAGGATTTATTAAATAAAATAATTAATATCCAAACTCTTTTAAAATAAAAGGTCTTACCAATTTAATTGAAACATTAAAACTTATTAATTTATTTAAAATAGGTTTTCTAAGTATTTTATATTCACAAATAAAATCTACTAAAATGTTTTGACTCTATTTTTGATTTCAAGATAAATGTCTCAATAAAACAAATCCTATTGGATTTAATAATGAAAGCCTATTATGTTAATTAATAAATGGACACTAAAATAATTTAAAATAATATTTTATTTTAGAATGTGAATTAACAAATTACCAAATATTATATACTTCCCAAAATTAAGCCTACTATTTTTATTTTGAAAATATTAGGGTTCAAATAAAGATTTTTAATAATAAAATCAAACTCTATTTGATTTAATAACTAAGGTCCATTTTATTTAATTATTAATGCACCCTAAGGTAAAAGGATTATATTATTTTAAAACAAGTTTTACAAATATTCTCTATTTCCAAATAACACCTACTGATTGGGTTTTGGAAATAATTGGATTTTAAATGAAGATTTTATTAAATAAAACAAATCCTATTTTATTTAACTAATGATCCATTTATTTAATTAATAAATGGAGCCTAAAAAGATTTAAAATAATATTTTATTTTAGAATGTGAATTATGAGGTTAAGCAGAATCAAATTCATATTTGAAAAGCTTGATTTTTGGTTGAATCTTTTGAATGTGTTTGATTGTTTGAATTTCAAATCAGAAAATAGAAATAGAAAAGAAAAAGGCATTCAGTATAAAAAAAAAATGGAACAAGCAGCCCAGTCGACAGGCCCAGCTCCAGCCCATCTAGCCCACCTCCTCTCCCGAACCGTTTTCTTTCCCACTCAGAACGGCACCCTCCCAGCAACCGACAAGTGGACCCCCTCTCGTTTCATTTCCCACTGACCAGTGGACCTCACACCTCGTCCCTTCTTCCCCAACCGCACGACCCTTCTCGCCGGCCGTTGCAGGCTTGATTTCTCGGCATCAATACGCCTTAACGCGGCCGCCTTAACTCACAGAAATCACGCACCTTAAACCGCTCGCCCCTCCTCTCCGTTTTCCCCCTGTCATCCCACAGTATCACGCCCTCAGGCCGCCCCAATTCCTCCCCGAACACCACTGCCTCCGACGAGCTTTCTCGACCAATTCTGGCCACACCTCGCCGCCCCTCAACTGCCTCTGCACGCGAGCTTGGTCTACATCGTCTGGCGAACCTCCCGGCGTCAACCGCTTGGCCACGGACACACTAGACGCTCGGCTTCATCAACCTCTGAGCATCACCGACGTTGCGGCCACTCCGGCGAAATCTCTCGGGTAAACTAGACTACCCCGACCCCTCTCGCTCACGCAAACACGTTCGTCTTATCCTTGCGCATCTGACAGTGCATCTTGTTTGTCTCCGAGTGATCCCCAGCGCTGTCCTCGACGACGACTGAGCAAAGCCGAGGCACAGCTCCACTCCGGCGAGCAATCAAGCCCGCTCCAGTGCGCCCCTCGCCAAGACAGCAACACGTTGAGCTCCACCCGACTCCTGCGATCACGGTGAGCATTTCCCCACCTTCCTTTGCTTCCTGCTTCGCTAGCGCCGCCGCCGTCTGCCCGTCGCCGCCGCGCACAGCCACGCAGCGCCGCCAGTTAATGGCCATCTGTTTAGGTCCGTTAGATCTAGATCAGACGAACAGGATTAGGTCACTTAAACGCCGAAGAGGTATGCGCTCAGTACCGCACGATCAGACTTAATCCAACGCACCACGATGCCGATCCACGCGAAGCGGTACCCGCGAATAGAAACACGCCGCGTGTCCCCTGTTCTGTTTAAAAAAGAAATTGAATCTGATTTAAATTGCAAACTTCAAACCCTTATAACTTTTGAACCACACGTCCAAATTTAGCAAATTTTACATCAATGAAATCAGGAGAACAAGCCCTAGCCAACCATGGCCTTAGTTTTGAAAATAGTATCTGTTAGCTTGTTTGAATTTACAGAAACATTTGTGTACTTGATTAGAGTATGAAAATTGTTTAAAAGTGATTTTAGGATTAAAACTTTTGCAAAATGGATTTGTGTGACCCTACTGACCCTAGTAACCAACCCATAGTGTTAAAAATGATTTTTTTGAAATTATGATGAATTAGTTAACTTAGTCATTTTCTAGCCAAATAAAACTCATTGATTTTATTTTGGAAAAGTTTGTGCAAGGAAAATTTTGGAAAAAAAAATGTTATGGACCAAGCCTACTGACCCAAAACACCAAGCCTTGCCAAGGGCAACTCACTTGGTGAAAAACATAAAGTTTTACTTTAAAAAGAATAATTTTCACCACATAAAATGTTGAATGGATTTTAAAATAAACTTTGGGCAAAACCTCTAACCAATGACTTTGCCATTTTGGTAAATGACCAATGTGGATCTTACAAAGTTTATAAACCTAGTAGAGACCAACTTTGCAATAGAACCCTATTTTTACAAGACTTAGGAACCATTGCATGTGTATGTGAATCATTATTTGAATGTTGGAATGCTACTTGATACTATGCTTGTTTGAATAATTGTAGTGAAATTAGCAAAGTGTGAGACTAGCAAGATCAAGGGTAAAACCTCATCCCCTAACAAAAAGGCAAGTTACACTATCATACAAAAGACCTACTATTTTCATTATACTTAGTGGATTTTGTAAACATGCATGAAAATGTTTATACCTATGCTATGCTAATCCTAATAGGATTCCCTATACACTCCTTAGTGAAAATAATTAAAGTTGTACATGCTTAGCCCTGCTATGTTTTGAAAAGAGATACATGTTGAGATTTTACAAAGGTTGAGAAAAGGACTTGTGTTTTACATAATAAAACAAGGACTCAATGAACCACCTAGGTGGTGGACACTTTATGTTTTGGAGAAGGTGGCAACAAAAGGGAATCATGTCTATGGCAATCACTTTGTGTTGTGCTCCAAATGAAAACCACCTAGGAAACTTAGAGATTGAACATGTTTCTCCAATTGTGGCTTTCGTGTACAACCACATGCTATTATGGCTCTGGCTTAGTCAACTACATTAGGAAGACCCATGCATTGTCTTTAGTTACCGGACATGGGGATCTGGAATGCTTCATGGGGGCTGAAGACAAGCTAGCAATGATGTGTGGGAGGACCTCTTGGAAAGACTTCGTCACATTCTCAGTCTGCCAGTACTCCATCTTGGTGAGCACCAATCCAGTAGGCCACTGGTGGCAACAAGATGGGAATGTGTCATGTGGGTAAAGTGTACTCCTTCTGCAGAAGTTAACAAAAATCTAAGTACTTAGCCGTGTCCCCGGTTATGGACAATACTGAGCAACTAAAGTTTGAACCATGGGAGATCTCGACATTCCAACTTCTAATATAAAAACTTGATGCACTTGGGGTTACCAAGGAATTCAAAGAGATTTTGTTAAGCTTGTTGCACTTGGGGTTTACCAAGGTGCTCAAGAGCATGATGTACTTGGGGATACCAAGGGACTCATGGGATTTTTGACAAGGACTTGAACCCTTGTGTGTCTACCAAGGAGTTCAAGGAACTTGGAAAAGAAATTTGACAAAGGACTTTAAAACCCTTTTGAAAAGGTAGGATAAAATATTGCTTTATGCAAATAAGCCTTAAACTCTACTTAGCCTAATATGCATATAATAATAGGATCCACTCTTATTATACATAAAAGTGAAACTTGCCAATACAATTCAAAATGTATTGACCCATGTGGCTGTAACTTGTAATGTTGCAGGTTGATTGTTTTAAAATGAAGATTGTTTGATTGACTAGGACTACAAAGCCTACAACCAACGTCTGCCTGTGGAACTTAGAAGATGAAGGACCCATACTTATATTTATTCCGCTGCATTGTAATGTAATAGCCAAATGAGCTATGTATGATGTAATAAAATATGTTATTCCTGGTTATAAAGTTATAATATGACCCTTGTATCTTGATATTACATCTTAACTGTGGATGCTAGCTATTGATCCAGGGACTAGCATTGTAAAACACAGGAGGGATCTACCTTATCAGGTTGAGGCCTCTTACAGATGGTATCAGAGCATTGTGTTGCCTGTAGGATTTGTAAACCTAGGATTGGACAAAAACCCTTAGAAAAATAGGAGTTATACTTGTTCCAAAAACTTATTTACAAAAACACTTGTAAACTCTTCCCTCAACCATTTTGGTTTAAACTCTACTTCTCTTCTACTTCAACTTGATGGAAAAACCTACCCCATGACCAAAGAATACACCATATGCAAAGGACTTCTTCAACTTCTTCTACTCTAATGACTTCAACATCTACAACTCTAATGACTTCAACATCTTCAACATATTCACCAAGGACTTCCAACTTGAAAACTACTAAGGACCACAAGTGAGACAAGGAAATCTTACTTAAGATTTAGAGACTGAGGGAATGCAAAATAAGAAGGAGCCATCAACAACTTTGAAGTATTGTGACCAAGAGTTTTTCTCAAAGAAACCAAGATCTCATACAAGAAGAATCATGAAGGAAGAACCATGTAGATGGACCACCATTTATAGTTAAGTCAAACTCACCAACTTGTGTGGAGTAACAAAAATATTTTATTGCCTAAAAATATGCTTGAACCTTGTTGTTTGAGTGAAAAGTTGTTTGTGATTGCATGCAATTGTTTGTGTGAATTGTGATGTGTGTGATTAGGGATAACTCCTTAGAATTATCTTGTCTATTCTAATCTCCCTTCAAACCCAAACAGATGACTACTCCAAAGGACTCCAAGGTTGATGACACCAACACTAACCAAGATGACAGCTTAGGAGAGCTCTTAGCAACCCAACATCAGTTGAACCAATTGACAGCTCAGTTCCTAGCCAACAATAGTAATGAGGATCCAGCACTTCAAAAGTTTTTAGAGGAACAATCTCAACTAATGCTTAAAGTGACTAATCAAATGATTAGCATGGAAGAAAATTTTCCTAGAAGAGAGTATGATAGCAAGGATGACAAGAATGTTGTTCTAGATGGAGCCCCAGCTTGCAATATTTGTGGAGACAAGAATCATACTTCCAAGGAGCATGAAGGACAATGCCCAAATTGTAATGAAGACCATCCTGTTGGTGAATGCCCTACCTCTCAAGCTACTTGCTACCTTTGTGAAGGAAGTGATCATACTCCTGGCCTATGCCCTATCTATGCGATGGTGGAACAAAGGAAACAAGAAGGATCCAAGTCTACCAAAGGAAAAGGACCACTTCTACATCCAAACAAGACAACCCAATTCAAAGGATCAAAGAAAATCAAGAAGCCCAAGCAATACATGAGCCTTGTGCAATGTCGTAAATGTAAGGAAATGGGACACTACTCCAGTGCATGCCCAGGGAACATAAGGAATAAAGAGATTGACCAAGTGTGGTGCAACAACTGCAAAGAACCAGGCCACTATGTAGCAACTTGCCCAAAAGAGCAACGCAAAGAACTCAAGGACATTAATTGTTTCAACTGCAAGAATCCAGGACACTATGCAAGCAACTGTCCAGAAAGGATGAAAAACAAGTTGAACAAGCCTATGGAGAAACTCAACCTTGGCCCATGAATCAAGTGTAGAATTAAAGCAAAAGTTGCTTAGAAAAGTTTTCCAGGACCCAAGAAGGCCAATATGTAATTTTTGTTTAAAATTTTTTAAGGGTGGTAGTACCCTAGTTGCTTTGAACTTGCTTGTAACCCTAACCTTCCCAAATCTCGGGACGAGATTTATTTTAAGGGTGGTAGCCTGTCACATCCCAAGATTTTCCAAATCTTGTAATTTGAAAATAAATTAATAAAAATAAAACTTTGTTTGATTTTCAGAGCCAGAAGAAACTTTTGAACTCAAATGGAACATCAAACCTATTTGAATTAAATAAAATCATAAAGGGATTCTTAAAGATAAACATTTAATAAAGGAAATTAAAATGTTTTGGAATTACTATTTTGGATCTTTTAATAAAAGGATTTATTAAATAAAATAATTAATATCCAAACTCTTTTAAAATAAAAGGTCTTACCAATTTAATTGAAACATTAAAACTTATTAATTTATTTAAAATAGGTTTTCTAAGTATTTTATATTCACAAATAAAATCTACTAAAATGTTTTGACTCTATTTTTGATTTCAAGATAAATGTCTCAATAAAACAAATCCTATTGGATTTAATAATGAAAGCCTATTATGTTAATTAATAAATGGACACTAAAATAATTTAAAATAATATTTTATTTTAGAATGTGAATTAACAAATTACCAAATATTATATACTTCCCAAAATTAAGCCTACTATTTTTATTTTGAAAATATTAGGGTTCAAATAAAGATTTTTAATAATAAAATCAAACTCTATTTGATTTAATAACTAAGGTCCATTTTATTTAATTATTAATGGACCCTAAGGTAAAAGGATTATATTATTTTAAAACAAGTTTTACAAATATTCTCTATTTCCAAATAACACCTACTGATTGGGTTTTGGAAATAATTGGATTTTAAATGAAGATTTTATTAAATAAAACAAATCCTATTTTATTTAACTAATGATCCATTTATTTAATTAATAAATGGAGCCTAAAAAGATTTAAAATAATATTTTATTTTAGAATGTGAATTATGAGGTTAAGCAGAATCAAATTCATATTTGAAAAGCTTGATTTTTGGTTGAATCTTTTGAATGTGTTTGATTGTTTGAATTTCAAATCAGAAAATAGAAATAGAAAAGAAAAAGGCATTCAGTATAAAAAAAAATGGAACAAGCAGCCCAGTCGACAGGCCCAGCTCCAGCCCATCTAGCCCACCTCCTCTCCCGAACCGTTTTCTTTCCCACTCAGAACGGCACCCTCCCAGCAACCGACAAGTGGACCCCCTCTCGTTTCATTTCCCACTGACCAGTGGACCTCACACCTCGTCCCTTCTTCCCCAACCGCACGACCCTTCTCGCCGGCCGTTGCAGGCTTGATTTCTCGGCATCAATACGCCTTAACGCGGCCGCCTTAACTCGCAGAAATCACGCACCTTAAAGCGCTCGCCCCTCCTCTCCGTTTTCCCCCTGTCATCCCACAGTATCACGCCCTCAGGCCGCCCCAATTCCTCCCCGAACACCACTGCCTCCGACGAGCTTTCTCGACCAATTCTGGCCACACCTCGCCGCCCCTCAACTGCCTCTGCACGCGAGCTTGGTCTACATCGTCTGGCGAACCTCCCGGCGTCAACCGCTTGGCCACGGACACACTAGACGCTCGGCTTCATCAACCTCTGAGCATCACCGACGTTGCGGCCACTCCGGCGAAATCTCTCGGGTAAACTAGACTACCCCGACCCCTCTCGCTCACGCAAACACGTTCATCTTATCCTTGCGCATCTGACAGTGCATCTTGTTTGTCTCCGAGTGATCCCCAGCGCTGTCCTCGACGACGACTGAGCAAAGCCGAGGCACAGCTCCACTCCGGCGAGCAATCAAGCCCGCTCCAGTGCGCCCCTCGCCAAGACAGCAACACGTTGAGCTCCACCCGACTCCTGCGATCACGGTGAGCATTTCCCCACCTTCCTTTGCTTCCTGCTTCGCTAGCGCCGCCGCCGTCTGCCCGTCGCCGCCGCGCACAGCCACGCAGCGCCGCCAGTTAATGGCCATCTGTTTAGGTCCGTTAGATCTAGATCAGACGAACAGGATTAGGTCACTTAAACGCCGAAGAGGTATGCGCTCAGTACCGCACGATCAGACTTAATCCAACGCACCACGATGCCGATCCACGCGAAGCGGTACCCGCGAATAGAAACACGCCGCGTGTCCCCTGTTCTGTTTAAAAAAGAAATTGAATCTGATTTAAATTGCAAACTTCAAACCCTTATAACTTTTGAACCACACGTCCAAATTTAGCAAATTTTACATCAATGAAATCAGGAGAACAAGCCCTAGCCAACCATGGCCTTAGTTTTGAAAATAGTATCTGTTAGCTTGTTTGAATTTACAGAAACATTTGTGTACTTGATTAGAGTATGAAAATTGTTTAAAAGTGATTTTAGGATTAAAACTTTTGCAAAATGGATTTGTGTGACCCTACTGACCCTAGTAACCAACCCATAGTGTTAAAAATGATTTTTGTGAAATTATGATGAATTAGTTAACTTAGTCATTTTCTAGCCAAATAAAACTCATTGATTTTATTTTGGAAAAGTTTGTGCAAGGAAAATTTTGGAAAAAAAAAATGTTATGGACCAAGCCTACTGACCCAAAACACCAAGCCTTGCCAAGGGCAACTCACTTGGTGAAAAACATAAAGTTTTACTTTAAAAAGAATAATTTTCACCACATAAAATGTTGAATGGATTTTAAAATAAACTTTGGGCAAAACCTCTAACCAATGACTTTGCCATTTTGGTAAATGACCAATGTGGATCTTACAAAGTTTATAAACCTGGTAGAGACCAACTTTGCAATAGAACCCTATTTTTACAAGACTTAGGAACCATTGCATGTGTATGTGAATCATTATTTGAATGTTGGAATGCTACTTGATACTATGCTTGTTTGAATAATTGTAGTGAAATTAGCAAAGTGTGAGACTAGCAAGATCAAGGGTAAAACCTCATTCCCTAACAAAAAGGCAAGTTACACTATCATACAAAAGACCTACTATTTTCATTATACTTAGTGGATTTTGTAAACATGCATGAAAATGTTTATACCTATG
This sequence comes from Avena atlantica, assembly GCA_910589765.1. NCBI lineage: Eukaryota > Viridiplantae > Streptophyta > Magnoliopsida > Poales > Poaceae > Avena > Avena atlantica. The sequence goes on from OU342733.1 coordinate 350,152,988, forward strand.
CTATGCTAATCCTAATAGGATTCCCTATACACTCCTTAGTGAAAATAATTAAAGTTGTACATGCTTAGCCCTGCTATGTTTTGAAAAGAGATACATGTTGAGATTTTACAAAGGTTGAGAAAAGGACTTGTGTTTTACATAATAAAACAAGGACTCAATGAACCACCTAGGTGGTGGACACTTTATGTTTTGGAGAAGGTGGCAACAAAAGGGAATCATGTCTATGGCAATCACTTTGTGTTGTGCTCCAAATGAAAACCACCTAGGAAACTTAGAGATTGAACATGTTTCTCCAATTGTGGCTTTCGTGTACAACCACATGCTATTATGGCTCTGGCTTAGTCAACTACATGACCCATGCATTGTCTTTAGTTACCGGACATGGGGATCTGGAATGCTTCATGGGGGCTGAAGACAAGCTAGCAATGATGTGTGGGAGGACCTCTTGGAAAGACTTCGTCACATTCTTAGTCTGCCAGTACTCCATCTTGGTGAGCACCAATCCAGTAGGCCACTGGTGGCAACAAGATGGGAATGTGTCATGTGGGTAAAGTGTACTCCTTCTGCAGAAGTTAACAAAAATCTAAGTACTTAGCCGTGTCCCCGGTTATGGACAATACTGAGCAACTAAAGTTTGAACCATGGGAGATCTCGACATTCCAACTTCTAATATAAAAACTTGATGCACTTGGGGTTACCAAGGAATTCAAAGAGATTTTGTTAAGCTTGTTGCACTTGGGGTTTACCAAGGTGCTCAAGAGCATGATGTACTTGGGGATACCAAGGGACTCATGGGATTTTTGACAAGGACTTGAACCCTTGTGTGTCTACCAAGGAGTTCAAGGAACTTGGAAAAGAAATTTGACAAAGGACTTTAAAACCCTTTTGAAAAGGTAGGATAAAATATTGCTTTATGCAAATAAGCCTTAAACTCTACTTAGCCTAATATGCATATAATAATAGGATCCACTCTTATTATACATAAAAGTGAAACTTGCCAATACAATTCAAAATGTATTGACCCATGTGGCTGTAACTTGTAATGTTGCAGGTTGATTGTTTTAAAATGAAGATTGTTTGATTGACTAGGACTACAAAGCCTACAACCAACGTCTGCCTGTGGAACTTAGAAGATGAAGGACCCATACTTATATTTATTCCGCTGCATTGTAATGTAATAGCCAAATGAGCTATGTATGATGTAATAAAATATGTTATTCCTGGTTATAAAGTTATAATATGACCCTTGTATCTTGATATTACATCTTAACTGTGGATGCTAGCTATTGATCCAGGGACTAGCATTGTAAAACACAGGAGGGATCTACCTTATCAGGTTGAGGCCTCTTACACCAGGCCCTCCGTGTCCACATGTTAACTGCCATCAGGATATGCCCGACGCGAAAGGAGTCCCATGGGATCAACGTCAGGGCCACCACAGTCGTCGCCCCCAAGGTGCGTGTTGCCGTACAACCATGGTGTGCTGGTTATTTGGTTCTCATGTGCTGTTAGCTAGCAGGGGATCCGCTCAGTTAATTGTAGAAAGCTATGGTGAATAAAGCAGGGGAGCCTAAAAAGCAGTTTTGTAATACTCTTTGGCCCACTCTTAGGATTTTAGTTGAGCCTCTAGTTCTAATCAGTATTTGCTAATTGGTGAGTATTCCTGTGGATCTAAAGTAATCTTCTTGTGGATCTGAAATAATATGGTTCAATTATCTTGTATGTTTTGTTTGATGTTTAGTGAATACCAACAAGTTCATACTAATGTTAATATATGTTCTGTACATCTGTTTATATTAACATGTAAATTAAGTGGGAATGAAAAATTCTATTTCAGGTTACTATGTAGATCACCCTTCAATTATGTTATAATAAATAAATTCTCCCTTTATGCCTTTCTTCTCATATGATAGGTAGTTGTAGCTAAAGGTAGAACTGTTGGTGGTCTACTGCTTACTGATAGTGTCAAGGAGAAACCATGAATCAGAACGGTCGGTCAGCCTTTATCTTATTTGTTCTCTTGGACAATCTTGTTATCAGTATGATGCGTATGGTCTAACCTGCACTTTTGGACTTTCATGTTAGACCTATACCTTCACATCCAGTCAAAATTAAATTTATTTGAGCTAATGATGCATTCATTTGTTGTGGGCAGGCCATTGCCATTGGTCCTGGTCCAGGCCATCTAGACGAGGACCTGCGAGGCGTCTGGGCTCTGCGAGGTGTTGGTCTTGCTGGCAGGCGATGAGCGGAAGGATATAGTCTCCACTTCAGTCCACCACCATCGCCGGCGCGACACGCTAGAAAGGTCGTGCTTACCTGCTTCAGGCCTGTTATCGAGAGCCTGCCATCTTCCTCGACCCATAGAACAAGGAATCTTCGGTGAGTAATCATGTCTTGCCTACTAACCTTTCTTCCAACGGATAGTCCTGTCCTGCACTGAACTTTCCCATGCTTGAAGAGTATGATTTTAGATATGACACAGGAAAAGCTGGGCCAGTTTTGATGTAAGATGTTCATATTGAACTGTGGTAGTTTGGCCTTGTGCTATGCTAATTTTCAGAAGAAACTTTTTACCTTTTAGTTTGCTGAGATAATAAAACTACCTCTGTTATGTATATAATGGTACATCTTATATTTTGAATCAGGTAGTGAATTATTTGACCTTGGTTGAACTCCAACATTTGTGACAGTTCAGCTGAAGGATGTTAGGAGTAGATTGAATCACGGATGTTAGGAGTATATTAATCAAAAGTGTAAGCAACTGGTTCTTGACTAGAAACACCTATAGACCCAACTGAAGTAGGAGTACATGCATTAGTTTTGTTTGTGTTGGTAATATAGAGTTATTGTGTATGCACTTTATGTTTTTGAAACCACTGAACAGGAACATATATATATATCCTAAGGATTATACTTTCAGGTACCTCATACTAAGATATGGCATACTCTGAATGCTACCATAGCTTCTCCCGACATCCAACCGAACAAAACGCCTCTTTCTTCCCCAGCCACAACTCCGACCTGCACCTCCTGCTCCTTCATGACCAGGCTGCGGGACTCTGGCTGCTCCTGCCAGTCGGTGGTTCTGGCTAATCCGGTACAAGGACGAGGAGTCCGATATGCTGATGCTGCTATGCTCCGATGACAGCGGCGATGCACAGGCTTCTGTTGCCGCCGACCAAACCCCTAACTCCATGCCGGTGAGCTCTAGGATGGTGCAACCTCCCTTTATCTCGTGTTTGATCCTAGTGTTTGCAAGAGTTTTGTCCAGCAAGCTATATCCGATACATGTCCAGGAATGATTACTAGCTAACTTAGCCTAGCGATGCAAGTTTCTCTACATTTCTAGCTAGCTAGCTAAGTTTGTTTTATGTATTTCCAATACTGTTTCTGCAGAACACTTAGTTCTATAAAATATCAATGAAATGTTGTATTCCCAATTAAATTGATGCTGCTTAATCATAGTTCCTTCTCAAACTGTTCCATTCTATGCTAGCTCCAGAAATCCTAGTACATGCTTATTTTATCCATTTCTGATCTTCTAGTTTGGCATGTTTGCCATTTGTGTGCTCATTCTTCTACTGAACATAGATTGTGTTCTTGTATGGTATAAACACAGACTGTTCTTCTGCTGAATCTCGTGGTGCGGGTGCAACGACGGCGAGGAGGATCTCGTGGTGCTTTGCGGTGGCAGCGAAGAGGCGGAAGATGCCATGGAGGCGGCGGTGTGCGCACTGCTGGTGGGCCTCGACGAGGACGACCGCCGGGAGGGGCTGCGCAGGACGAACAAGCGCGTCGCCAAGGCCTTCCGTGATGGCACCCGAGGTACTTAACCGCCAACCCACCTCATCCTCCCGTCTCCCTGGAGCCCTAGAGGCTCTTCTCCTCTGGCGCCCTCCCTAGGAGGCTCCTTCATCCACCGCACCAGGTACAGAACGAGGTCCCCCTCTTTCCCCTCCCATTTTCTTCCTGTCTTCGGGGGTCCTCATAGTCACTTGTAGTGGTGCCTCTTTGTGTGCCCGTTATTCCCACACTATGACCGGTCAATCGAGATAGCGCCGGAGCTGCCGGTAGTGTGTTTGTGTTTATGCCTAGTAGTGTTTGCGTTTAGAACAAGAATAATGGTGAAACTAATGGACTTGCTATCAGTTTGTAATTGCTATTGGTAGACTACTGACCATGCCTATTTGAACTGTCGATCTGATAAGCTTACTACTATTCTTATTTTGTTTATACTGTGTGTGTATTAGTAGGCAGTGGGTTGCAGAGGAGCTACATCCATGAGCTCACGATGGATACATGATAGCTGCCCAATACCGGACTAGCCAAGATGGAGTTTCGAGGGCTGACGTAGGTGAATCCCTTAAGCGATTTAATTTTCGTGCTGCTCGTTTGTTTTGTTCATGATGATGATCTTTTCCATTGTACCTGAAACCAACAGTTCCCAGCTTAATAAAGAAACTATATTATCCTGCTGCATGCCACTCTTACATGCTTAATATGATGGACTTACTATGAGATGCTCAGTATATATAGACTGTAGTTATGGTTCTATTTTTCCATACATGAATTTAATTTTTCCTGTTTGCCATAAACATAAAAATAACAATCTGTTTTTTTAAAGCATGGACATACATTGGATGTTGTCTTCCTTAGTTGCAGCAATTTTCATCTGCTATTATTAACCGATTATCAGAGATCCCTAATTTTCTTTAGTATGGTACTGTTTCCTTCGTGATAGATCCTGATGTCAAGTATAATTACATTAGTTGGTTATATATTTTATTAATGCAATGTCAAAGTCATGAATTTCTTGGATAAGTACATGTTTGGGTGCTCAAACTCATTCCTGGTGGTACTCTGGACAATAGTTCAACAAAGATGTTAGGTTCCTTTGAGTTGACTTCTACAGGACCATGTATGTTAGAATGACCAGCAGCTGCCATCAGGATTCAGGCTTCAGCTAAGCAAGCTACCACTACATGCGCCATGTAGTGGTAGCTTGCTTAGCTGAAGCCTGAATCCTGATGGAAGCTGCTGGTCATTCTAACATACATCATAAGAACTATAGCATACTTGCATTCTTCAGGTCATTCTAATCCTGATGGAAGCCTGAATCCTGATGAATCCTTTTGTGGTTGCTTTATTGAGCCAAAACCAAGATTCCCTGTTCCTTCCTTTTGCATTCTTACATATCTGGAAGAGATCCATTTGCAATATGTTATTTATTCCCGACCACACAACCTTACGTCTTTTTGCTGCTCTTTGTTTAGGTATGGGTCTACTACTGCTGTGATATGCTGCTTCTCCTTATTTAGACATGAGGTTGCTGCTGTTGTGACTGCTGGTCTTTGTTTAGGTATGGTCTGCTGCTGCTCTCTGTGCAAGGAACACCTGGGCGTCGAGGCGCTAGTGAGGAAGAACCTGGGAGCTACGTGAGGAAGAACCTAGGCGCTGGTGGTCAAGAGCATGAGGCGGGAAGGCGCTGGTGCTATTTGCTAATAATTTAATGTAAATACTGAATTGTAATCTTGGATGTGCATTTGTGAGCCTGCAATTTGCTGATAAATTATCTGCATGTTGTGTATTTGCTGAAAATGGTGTATTTTCTTGATGTATTTGAAAACTCTCATGTATTTTCTCGATTTATTGCATGGCTGGAGCAATTCCAGAAATTAAAATTCTAGTTAAAAAATAGAAGAAATCTGGACTGGATGAAATGTATTTGGGCTCTAAAAAGGGTGTGGCCCAAAATATATTGTAACAAATATGAAAATAAATAAGTGGACGGTAAGAAGGAAAGGCCCAAAAGAGACAAACCTAAACAGGCCAAGGCCTAGCAAATAAAAGGCTATAATTATTGGGCTAGCCCATTTAGATCACTAAAATGGATTGGGCTGATTTTGATTTAAGACGATTTCATTTCGTCACAATTTTGCCACGTAGGATTGGCCACGTAGGATCTGAGCTGGCCTGGCTAAATGGTCCATGATGATATTGGATCGTCATAGACGTTATGACGATTCAATATCGTCATAGACGGTTATGACGATTTTACAAAAAACGTCGTTATAGTTCATTTGCGACGCCCAGCTTTCGACGATCTCAAAATCGTCATAGAATCGTCATAAACGGACTACTATGACGATTCTGTGACGAAAATTGAGGGTCATATATAGCCAGATTCCTTGTAGTGTTAGTTCTTCTCAAGTACTTAAGAATGTTTTTGACCGCTGTCCAATGATCCACTCCTGGATCACTTTGATATCTTCTAGTCAAACTAACAGCATATACGATGTCGGGTCTAGTACATAGCATGACATACATTAGAGAACCTATGGTTGAGGCATAGGGAGTCTTACTCATCCTTTCTCTATCTTCTGTCGTTGGTGGACTTTGAGTTTTACTCAAGGTCGTATTGGGCAACATGGGCAAGAACACTTTTTTGCTATCTTCCATTCCAAACCTCTTTAGAACTTTGTCCAAATATGTACTTTGTGACAATGATATTAAGCGTCTCGATCTATCTCTATAAATCTTTATGCCTAATATGTAAGTTGATTCGCCAAGATCTTTCATTGAAAAACTATTATTCAAATAATCCTTGACACTATTAAGAAGGTCTACATCATTCCCAATCAACAATATGTCATCTACATATAGTATTAAGAATGCTATAGAGCTCCCACTCACTTTCTTGTAAATACAAGCTTCTCCATAAGTTTGTATAAAACCAAAGCTTTTGATTACCTTATCAAAACGTTGATTCCAACTTCGGGATGCTTGCTTCAATCCATATATGAACCGTTGAAGTTTGCACACCTTGTTAGCATCTTTAGGATCGATAAAACCTTTGGGTTGCATCATATACAACTCTTCATCAATGTCTCCATTGAGGAACGCTGTTTTGACATCCATCTGCCATATCTCATAATCATAATATGCAGCGATTGCTAACATAATCCTCACAGATTTTAGCTATGCTACTGGTGAGAAAGTCTCATCATAGTCAACTCCTTGAATTTGTCGAAACCCTTTTGCGACAAGTCGAGCTTCATAGACAGTAACATTACCATCAGCAACTGTTTTCTTCTTGGAAATCCATTTATTCTCGACAGCCTTCCGGCCATCTGGTAAGTTCACCAAAGTCCATACTTGGTTTTCGTACATGGATCTGATCTCAGATTTCATGGCTTCTTGCCATTTATTGGAATCTGGGCTCATCATCGCTTCCTCATATGTCGCAGGGTCATCGGTGTTTTCCACCAACATGACACTCATAACGGGATCATACCAATCGGGAGTGGTACGAGTTCTCGTTGACCTGCGAGGCTCTGTAGCAACTTCAACCGAAGTTTCATGATCATCATCATTAGCTTCCTCTCTTATAAGTGTAGGCGTCACAGGAACTTCTTCCGGTGCTGCGCTACTCGCAAGTTTGAGAGAAGGTTCAACAACCTCGTCGAGTTCTACTTTTCTTCTAGTCACTTCTTTCGAGAGAAATTCCTTCTCCAGAAAGGATCCATTCTTGGCAACGAAGATTTTGCCCTCGGATCTATGATAGAAGGTATACCCGATTGTTTCCGTCGGGTATCCTATGAAGACACATTTTTTTGTTTTGGGTTCAAGCTTGTCCGGCTGTAACTTCTTTACATAGGCTTCAGAACCCAAAACTTTAAGGAACGAAAATTTAGGTTTCTTCCCAAACCATAGTTCATATTGTGTCGTTTCCACAGATTTAGATGGTGCCCTATTTAAAGTGAATGCGGCTGTTTCTAACGCATAACCCCAAAATGATAGCGGTAAATCTGTAAGTGACATCATAGAACGAACCATATCTAAGAGAGTTCGATTACGACGTTCGGACACACCATTACGCTGTGGTGTTCCCTGCGGTGTCAATTGTGAAAGTATTCCGCATTTCTTCAAATGCTTTCCAAAATCGTAACTTAGATATTCACCTCCACGATCAGAACGTAGAAATTTAATCTTCTTGTTACGTTGATTATCTACCTCACTTTGAAATTCCTTAAACTTCTCGAAAGTTTTGGACTTATGTTTCATGAAATAGATACACCCATATCTACTCAAGTCATCCGTGAAAGTAAGAACATAACGATAACCACCGCGCGATGCTACACTCATTGGTCCACACACATCTGTATGTATGATTTCCAATAAGTCCGTAGCTCGCTCCATCATACCAGAAAATGGAGTCTTAGTCATTTTACCCATCAGACATGCTTCGCATCTTTCAAGTGATTCAAGAAGTCCATCGGAATGGAGTTTCTTCATACGTTTCACTCCGATATGACCAAGATGACAGTGCCACATATCTCAATTTCAAACGTTTAGCCTCAATGTTATTTATGTGTGTATTACCACAATCTAGATTCAATAAGAATAGACCATCTATCAAAGGTGCATGTGCATAAAACATATTACTCATATAAATCGAACAACCATTATTCTCGGACTTAAACAAGTAACCGTCTCGCAATAAACAAGATCCCGATATAATGTTCATGCTCAACGCAGGCACCAAATAACATATATTTAAGTATAAAACTAACCCCGATGGTAAATGAACAGGTAGCGTGCCGACCGCGATCACATCAACCTTTGATCCATTTCCAACGCGCATCGTCACCTCGTTCTTCGCTAGCTTCCGTTTATTCTGCAACACCTGTTTCGAGTTACAAATATGAGCAACCGAACCAGTATCAAATACCCAGGCACTACTACGAGTACTAGTGAGATACACATCAATAACATGTATATCGGATATACCTTTCTTGTTGATGTTGCCGTTCTTCAAATACGCCAAGTACTTTGGACGATTCCGCTTTCAGTGACCCTCTTGCTTGCAGTAAAAGCACTCAGTATCAGGCTTAGGTCCAGCCCTGGTATTCTTCGCCGGCGTGGCAACTTTCTTACCACCCTTCTTGAAGTTTCCCTTCTGCTTAGACTTGCCTTTCTTGAATTTGGTGGTCTTATTGACCATCAACACTTGGTGCTCTTTCTTGATCTCTACTTCTACAGATTTCAACATGGAGAAGAGTTCTGGCAACGTCTTATCCATGTTTTGCATATTGTAATTCATCACAAAGTTCTTGTAACTTGGTGGTAGTGATTGGAGGACACGGTGAATCCCCAAATAATTAGGAATCACTATACCCAAACTTTGGAGTTTGTTTGCGTGCCCAGACATCTTAAGCACATGCTCACCGACGGAGCTGCCCTCTTCCATCTTGCAGTTAAAGAACTTTTTAGAAGCCTCATAACTCTCAACTGCCGCGTGAGCCTCAAATATCATTTTGAGTTCACGGACAATATCATGTGGGTCATGGTTCTCAAACCTTTTCTGAAGCTCCGATTCCAAACCATACAAGATAGCACTGAACTGTGGAGTACTGATTCTTCCGAGTGAGGTAAACATTCTTTACTTCATCGGTAGCAGTAGCTGCAGGCGGGTCACCTAGCGGTGCATCCAGCACATAGGTCAAATTACCAGCATTGAGGACAATCGTCGAATTGCGGAACCAATCCGCGAAGTTGCTTCCATTGTTTTTCAACTTTTCTTTCTCTAGGAATGCATTAAAATTGATGGTAGGGGCCGCCATTTATCTACAACATATTTGCAATAGTTTAGAGTAAGTTTATGACAAATTGAGTTCTAATTAATAGTTAAATTAATCTAGGTGAACTCCCACTCAAAACAATATCCCTCACATTGTTTTAGTGATCACACGAACCAAATCCACCACATCAAAACCGATCATCACGAGAGTTGATGTACCTTCAATGGCGAACAATCAACATGTTCATCATATCTACTATATGACTCATGCTTTACCTTTCGGTGATCCGTGTTCCGAGACCATGTCTGTACATGCTAGTCTCGTCAAGATCAAACCTTAGCTTCCGCATGAGAAAATCTGGCTTGTTCACGTTGTATACACTCGCAGAATCTAACACACCCGATCATCACGTGGTGCTTCGAAACAATGAGTTTTAGCAACGATGCTTACTAAGGATGAACACTTTAAAACTTGAAATTTGTGTGCTTGAGGGATCATCTTATAATGCTACCGTCGTTAACTAAGAAATAAAAGAAGCATAAAGGATTAACATCACATGCAATTCATAATATGTGATATGATATGGCCTTTCTTCTTGTGCTTCTGATCTCCATATTCAAGCACGAACATGATCTCCATCATCACCGGTATAGCGTCAAGGTCAATGGCATCGTTTCATGGTTGTCGTCCACCAGCTTCAACTATTACCACTACTTTGAATAGACATGTGGGTCTTAACAGAATTTAAAGACAACCATATGTCTCCTGCCGGTTGCCTACTTACAATAAGGAACATTGCATACATCAAATATAATCCCAATCATGGCCATATCACATCACAGCACACCCCTGCAAAACAAAGTTAGACGCCTCTAATTTTCTTTGCATATTTTACTTGGTTTGGGGATTTCAATAAGTGTTGCTCTAACTTACGAACAAAAACCACAACGTTGATGCTTGAACTATCAAGTGATCGTTGTAAATTGGATCTATACTATGATGGGAGATACATGCACCCGCAAAGCCACTTATGCAATACAAGTTGCATGTTGAGCGTGGAGCAAGTCTCATGAACGATGTCATGTAAGGTTAGCCCGGGCCGCTTCATCCCATCATACCGCAAGATGCAAAGAACACAAAAAGCAATTGATAATAAAAGCACCACCGCCCACAATGACCATTGTGTTCTACTCGTGCAACAGATCCACATATAGACACGGCTCTGATACCATTGTAGGGGTTCGTAGCATGGAAAACAAAAAATTTCTACCGCATGCAAACAAACAAGCCAAGATCTATCTACTAGATTGTAGAAACAAGTTGATATAGGAACTCACCCTCGAAGATTCCAAAGCGGTTAATGAGAGCAGATTCTTGTGGGTGATGTAGTCGTACTCTTGCCGATCTCAAGATCGTGTAGACGATCCTTTCGGCGCTGCGTTCCGGCAGCGCTTCCGCAGTCGGTCACACGTTCGATACTCGATGAAGACCTTCCACTCCCTTGTTCCAGCAGGCAGCGGAGGTTGTAGCACTCTCCTCGCGATTCCGGCAGCACGACGGCGTGGTACCGGAAGTAGAGGGGAGATCTCACAGGGCTTCGCCTTAAGCCAGAGCGAGTATGGTGGAGTATGAGAGAGCACTTGGTGATCTAGGGTTTAGAGGGCACCAAGGGCAGGGCTTGGCCGGCGTCTAGGGTTTGGGGGAATCCTAACTCGCCTAGCTAGAGGAGGCCCTAGGTGGCGGCGACTTGGAGGAGGCTGGCGGCTACGAGGCTAGGGTTTTTGGGTGTGAGGGGTAGGGGGCGCCCTACCCCTCCTTATATAGGTGGAGGGTGGCCGGTTGGGAGGAGGGAGTCCTCCCCCAACTCGGCCTCCTTGGCCGGCGGGTGGAGGGAGGGGACTTCCTCCCCAAGTAGGTTTCCTACTCTCCCTCCACCAAGCAAACTTGCCGTTTGACTTTTCAAATTGGCGTTTGACTTTCAAACTTGGATTTGATTTCTCTCTTTATTTTTCCCAGACAAGTGACCTAGTACATGATGCAACCATTCCATATTGTCATGACACATTCATGTACCCTTCCCCTCCGGAGTGCCGGACCTTCCGGACCCTTCTAGAACATTCCCGGTGAAAACACCGGAATCATTCCCTAACTCTGAAACATGACTTTCCTTATATGAATCTTATTCTCCGGACCATTTCGGATCTCCTCGTGATATCCCGGATCCCATCCGAGACTCCGAACAACATTTTTTCTCTTACTCATCATTCCATAACTACTCAACAACATCGAATCCTTAAGTGTGTCTCCCTACGGTTCGTAAATTATGCGGACATGATCAAGACACTTCTACGATCAATAACCAATAGAGGAATCTAGAAATTCATATGGCTCCCACATATTTCTATGATTACTTTGCGATCAAATGAACCACTTACATACGATATAAATTTCCCTTTGTCTCACGATAGTTTACTTATCTTAGGTTTTGATCGTCGGTATCTCTGCATACCTAGTTCAACCTCGTTCCCGTGGTATGTGATCCCTTGTGAGCCAGTCACATGCTTGCATCCTCTGCCGCGCCGCCGCCGCTCCACCGGCCTCCACCGGCCTCCCCGCCCCGCCGCTCGAGCTCACCCCTCCGCCACCGCCCTGCATCCTCTGCCTCACCGAGCGCCACCGGCCGCAGCAGCTGGCCCACCTCCTCCGCTTGGCGCGCGCCCCCTCTGCAAGCTCTCGCGGCCCGCCTCGTCCCTGGTCCCGTGCGACCCCGCCGCTCGGCCCCATCAAGGTCCCGCGCGCGAGAACGTGCCTCCGTCACCTCCGCACCTTGCCGAGCTCGTCGCGTCCGTTGCCCCTGCTCATCGTTAAGCCAGCTTGGAACGCTGCCAAGATCTCCGCATGGGTACTGGACAAGTTTGGCCCTAGGTTGATGTGAACCGAATGCCATCGGACAAGTTCGCCACGGATGAAGAGACGACCATCATGAACTCTACACTTCTCGCTAGGAACCTCGTCAAGGAAACCAAGCTCTCCTCACGGACCCGAAGATGACGAGTCCCGTTCCCGACGCCCGAGACCGATCCCTCGTCGAATCCCAAAGCCCGAACCCCGTGGACCGACATGCTCTACTTCACGGATACGACAAGTACTCCCTCGAGGATGCGAAGTCGAGAACCCGAACGCCAAGATTGCCGATGCGAATACGCCAAGTTCGTCTACCCCGAACACCGTGCGACAAGAACTACTTCACGGATCCGAAGACCCCGGTAACCGATCCACTCAAGTTCGCCATCGACGACAAGATCGGCACCGACCAGGGCGGAGCCGAAGCGCCCCCGACACCGACCCAAGTCCTTCTTCCCGGAACGCCAAGCTCTCCCTCTTGCAACCGAACCTTGCCTTCCCGTCGAGACCCAGATCCGAACCCTGAGACCTACCCCGAACCCCTCGGACCACCAAGTTCGACGAACCCTAATGTGTGAACCTTTTCCCGAGCCCCTATTTTGATAAATGCTATATATAAATTGTTGCATATTTAATTGTCATGCTCGCATGCATAATTGTGTGGGTTGGGGGCCCTATGCCGATTCACCTAATAATTAAATATGGGGCCCATATGCGGGCAAATCTAGTCTCATATTGGCCTCATTTAAATTGGTGTAGCGAACCGAAGCCATGTTTGGTCTTGTTAATTCAACATTTAATTTGCGGGGTAGATAAATAACTTGAACCGTTTAATTAAATGTCGGGACCCCGGTTCCGCTTAATATTGCCCAATTGCATTGCGCCTTTGCCATACCATACATCATACATGCATCATGCCCGATCTTCTGCCGTGGTATTAAATATTGCATCCGGTGTTTATTCTAGTGTTTTGCTTCTTCGCGGATAAGGCCCATGAGTTGATGTGAGTTTCGACCCGATCTTCGGATGAACCCTTCGGCGATGTTTTCAGGCGAGCATCTCCCCCTTTCTACCTATCTTACATTTATAGTCTTTATTCCCTTCCTGTTGATCTATTGCTATCTGTGTTGCGATGCTCTAGTTTTCGTACCCGTGATATCCCTTGCAGCCCTATATTGCCTTGGACACCTCCTATTACCTGTTGTTTGGTAGATAGTTGGACCTGCGCGTCGTAGTCGCTTGCTCAAGTGTTGTTGCGTGTCGTCAAGTACCACAGTTGTTGGAGTTTTGCCGCCTGTTCGATGTTGGAGATGATCTTGGCTTTATTTATCGTTAACTTTAATTACTGTTTAATAACTAAAATTGAAGTAGGTAAGCAGAGGCACAGGTGGGCAATAGATGTTATTTGGTTGTTAACCGTCCACTTGTGTCCCGTAGGACCCCGAGTACTTGATACCTGTTCCTTGAATATTCGCGCTATCCACATCCGGGAGGTATATGGGACCCCCCTGAGCCAGAGCTTGATTCATTCTTATTTCTTGGGGCCACAAACTAGTTTGAGGTTTTATTTACTATCCTGTACTTATGCCATGCTTTACTGCTTTATTTAAATTGTGCGACAGATAACACCTGTACTGTTTAGGATCGGGACACGTTTTCGCGGTGTCGACAAGCCCAGTTTTGGGTTCCCAGTCGTTCACAGCCGTCCACCCAAACCTCGGGTCCGTCTCGGAGTCAGCTAACTTCGTTGCGGGTGTACTCCAAGGGGTGGCCCCCTGGAATATTTCTGAATCCTGTGATTGCTTTGTCGTGAAGGCCTCGTTGGGTTTTGATTTGGTTTTTCCGAGGTTGATCGAGTGTGTGTTGCTATTTGTGCACCCCGGCCGGGTTAAAACTTTCTGAAAGCCGTGTCCGCGGTTATGGACGACTTGGAGCACAGTATCTCGATCATAGACAACTATAACTAAAGTAGTGCTATAAATTTGACTCTATAATGACTAGTAATCAGCTTCACTATAATGGAATGGCTCTATAAAACTGCCAACAATTGCTTGTTTGGGTTGTCGCTTGCGACCATTGTATCTGATTAGTAAGTGTTGCAGCTATAACGGAATGGTTAACTAAAAGTGCCCAGTGCTTATTTTATCAGGATGACTATCTATACCTGACTAGTAATTGCTGCAACGATAACTGAATAAATAAAACTGCCAACTGTGTGAGTTCCTCGGTTGACTTCCTCGTTTGGTCTCGAGGGGGAAACACCAGGATGGGTTTGTTGGTGTTAGAATCAGGTTGGATCCGAATAGGTCTTTCTTACCCCTCTCTGATAGCCGCCATATGTATCGAGTCTCTGTAGGTTGTTTGTGCATGCTGCCGCTTCAGTCCACCATACCTATGTAGGCGAGGACCGCCGAATTCTAGCCTCGCCGTGTACTGGCCTCAGTACTGACCGCTCTCTCTTTTTCCTTTGCCCTTTGTCGGCACCCCTTTTTGTTTAAGCAGGTTTTGAGATCGACGTCGTTAGCAGGGTTACCCTTCCGGCTTGGCCTGGGCAAGGTTATGGACGCCATTGGTTATTCTTCAGGGCTCTTAGCCCCATTTGCATCTTGTCCGTAGTCGGACGCTCTATCATTTTCAAGGTGATTTGAATCTTTGTTCTGTATATCTGTATTCTTGACTCATTAAGTCGCTGTTGTATATATATCTGTTCTGTGGGTCCCATCGAGGACTGTTGTGTAATGTTATTACTTCGTTTTCCACCCGCACGAAAGTGCCTGGTGGGCACCTTTGAATCGTTTCTATGCGGGTTTGGCGGGAATCGCTGAAACTTGCATAGGGTCGATTCTGAGGGTGTTACAGCCAAGGTCTGAGTTGAGGCTACCTTGTGAAGATTGTACACCTGTGCAGTACCCAAGATGATAGTTGGTCATGGTTGGGAGGCCAAACTCATAGGAGAGGTGCCTATACTAGGGCGTGTAATGGGAAGGTTAGGATTGATTATCCGCATACTGAGTATAGTGAGTTCAGGATTTGTTCCTGACGGATGTATCGAATGTTGTGGTGAAAGTGTACAATCTCTGTAGAGTGTCAAACTATTCGAAAAGCCGCCTCCGCGGTTATGGACAGTTGGAGTGGCCATACTGTTTCCCCGTCAGATGTTTTCAAAATGACTTATGAAATGGATTGAGATGTTGACTTCACCACAACAGAGTTGTGATATGAAATACAAGTTCCCTCTTAGGTGATATAAAACTTCAACTAGCTTTTCTTGCTTCTGAACTTAGTAGAGGTAAATCTGGCTTTTTGTAAAACAACCATAGAGCTTAGTGTCCTATTACAAAAAAAAACCTTCACTTGTTAGTATTAGTTTGCGAGTACTTAAAGAGTACTCATGGATTTGTCCCTGGCTATTCCCATGGCCAGACTATGAAGAGGAGTACCAGGATGATGGACCCCAGGAAGGTTACGACAACTAGGATCATCTCCCATCGTCAGCATTGCCTGTGACCCCGAAGATGGAACTTCTCCTACGCTACCTTTATTGTTACGTATTTCCCCTACCTGAGGTGTATTAAGAACTGGATCATGATATCCTTATTTGTGTAAGACCTTATGTATGGTTTGTAATGGATGATGTACTGTGGTATCCAATTCTGTTATGTCTCACAAAAATGGTAATCTTGGGATTGCGATGTATGGCATAACAGGCATCTCGGATTAAAAATCCGGGTATTGACAAGTTGGTATCAGAGCCATCCTGACCATAGGAGACCCTAGTTAGACTGGACATTTGAATTAAAAACTTAGTTTCAAAACCAAAGGAAGAAAATATTTACAAAAACTTATTCCCATTTTTATCACCTTGATTCTTTCATAAAAAATCATGTTCATCCAAAACTCTTGCAAAATACATAAAATTTGACACACTTGATCACTCTACTAATCTACGCATCCTATATTCTTATAGATGGACGTGAAGTACAACAAGTTTTATCAGTTGGGGAATGGAGGAGACCTTATCTTTAAGCGGGATTTGGACCAGCTTTTAGAACTTCTGGAGTGTCCGCACCCCGCGTTCTTCGGAGCTCAGCACAATGATCAAGGATGAGAAGATCTGCAGTGGCTAATTGTTGCAAGTCTCCGAGGAAAGATTGAACCTCCCACTGCCGAGGGAATTCAATTCACCATAAGAGAGAACAACTGGCTCGATGGACTTGCCAGGGCCATGCAGGAAGCTCTTGCCCGTCTGTGTGGGCAGAGTATCAACCAGATCAAGGGTACCCGCTTTGAGTTTTGTCCAAGGCGTGATGCTATGGGAAAGCCACTAGAATCCCCATACCACAACGAGCTGAAGACCCAGTTGGACCACCTTAGCTTCATGATGTACGATCGTCAGCAGGAATTGGACAATTGCCGTGACTACTCCAACCACAAGTCCGCCATCATCAAGACAAAGGATCAGACCATCTCCATGCTAGCAAAGGATCGCAAGTCTCGCCGCCGTCAGCTCGACAAGAAGGAGATCATCATTG
Organism: Avena atlantica; assembly: GCA_910589765.1. NCBI lineage: Eukaryota > Viridiplantae > Streptophyta > Magnoliopsida > Poales > Poaceae > Avena > Avena atlantica. The sequence continues at coordinate 350,170,008 of OU342733.1, forward strand.
CCCGTCTTGGCCACCGTATCTCGGATTTGGAGGAGACCATCCACGAGAGAGACATGCAGTTGGAGGAAAGGGAGAATGCCGGAGAAGATCTTCATGGAGACCCCTACTCCTATCTCAACGATCATGATGATTTTCTAGAGGATCAGGCCATGGACTTCTTCACCGATAAAGATGATTTCGCCTTCATCGATGATGATGAGGATGATGATGATGACGACTACATCGACTCCGAGGAGTAGTAGCACTTGAGCACTAGCGTAGTGAGTTGTATTAGGTCCCACTATATCGTAGTTTCCAGAATGGTTCTTAAAACCATCTGATTTTCTTGTTTTGTGGTGTGTGTTTGTATCGTGTGCTATGAATGAATGAATGAAAAGCAAGTTGCTAGAAAAATCCGAGTCAAACTTTAAAAACTTTTCAAAGTCCCGGAACCTTAGAAATTTCCCTCTGTTATCATGATCTTTCTCAATCTTCAGATGCCACACGGAGGAAGTGGTTCATCCCCGGACCCAATGTTGCAGATCCTGCAAATGTTGGTTTCTGACCGCGAAGCCGAAAGAGCCGAACATCAAGCCAACCTAGCCACCCTTCAGAAGATAGCTCAGCTAGCCCACAACAATCAAGGCCAAGGAAACCAGGACAACCATGGATCTAAGCTCAAGAATTTCTAGAACACCAACCCACCTATTTTCACTAAGTCAGAAGAGCCCTTAGACGCTGATGATTGGCTGCAATCCAAGGAAAACAACCTGGAAGTCACCGGGTGGAAGCTAACGAGAAAGTTCTGTTTGCCACCCATTATCTAGCCGGAGATGCAAGAGCATGGTGGAACAGTGTTCGTGCAATGACCGGAGGACAGATGATGACCTGGGAGGAATTCAAGGTCAAGTTCAGCAGAACCCATGTGCCACCGGGTTTGATCAAGAGAATGAGTTCAGAGAACTGAAGCAAGGAAGGATGACCGTAGTGGAATACCGTGACAAATTCTTGTCATTAGCTAGGTAATGCCCCGGATGAGATCAACACTGAAGCCAAGAACAAAGAGAGATTCCTGAATGGTTTGCATGATGAGATGCAGACTGTGTTGGTCAATATCCCCTTTGTAGATATTGAAGCCCTTGTCGACTCTGCAATCCAGATGGAAGGAAAGATCAACCAAGCCAATGAGAACCGCAAGCGTCACATGATGCATCAGCCAGGAACCCATTAGACCCCAAAGTATCGCCCTAACCCATCTCCAGGATTTGCCCCAAGAACCAACAGACCCTCGATGAACCGTCTGACCCATCCCAACCGTGGAAACCCAAGGCCTAGAGGAAATCACAACAACCCCGGCCACTCTAGCAATTTCAACCGTGCCCCAACCAAGTTCAACAACAACAATGCGACCGCCAACACCAACACTGCCCCCGAGGACTGGAAGCAATGTTGTGCCTGTTGCAGCAAAGGACAAGTCGCAAGTGACTTGTTATGACTGTGGAAATAAGGTTCACTACTCCAATGAGTGCCCCAAGAAGAATGCCGAAGCCCCCAATGCCAATGCCCCAGCTCAGCAGCAGCGTTGTGTCTAGCCAGGAAATTCGCTCAACCGCAACGGCCGTCTTTTTCTCATGAATGCTGAAGAAGTCCAGGAAGCGCCAGACGTCGTGCTGGGTATGTTTTCTGTTTCAGTACTTGCTCGAGTGTTGTTTGATTCTGGTGCATCGCACTCATTTGTCACCGAAGAATTTGCATGCACTAGTAAGATTCAACCAACCAAACTGAAGCATGTTATGATTGTTCAAATCCCCGGTTCAACCACCAAAGCTAGGCAAATTGGCAAAGCCGTCCCTATCCGAATCCATGGCATAGATTGTTATGCTAATCTGATAGTACTCGGAACTAAAGGTTTGGAAGTAGTACTAGGAATGGATTGGAGGTACAAACATAAAGGATTGATTGATTATGCCAAGAAAGCCATAACCATGACCAGTACAGCCGGAATATCAGTCGAGCATATATCGGAAACCATACCTCGCCAATTCAAGTGAAACAAGAGTATAGCCCAACCTACCATTGACCAAGTCCGGATAGTTTGTGAATACCCCGATGTATTTCCAGATGTTTTACCGGGTATGCCCCCAGATCGGGATATCGAGTTTATCATCGAACTGATCCCTGGAACATGACCCATAGCTCAGAGACCCTATAGTATGAACCCGTCTGAACTAGAAGAACTGAAGAAGCAACTGGATGCCATGCTGGAAATTGGATTCATTCAACCAAGTGTGTCACCATGGAGATCACCTGTCTTGTTCATGGACAAGAAGGATGGAGGAAACCTTTTGTGTACAGATTACCGGGAGTTGAATGATGTCACCATTAAGAACAAGTACCCATTGCCCAAAGATAGAAGATTTGTTTGATCAGTTGACCGGTGCCAAAGTGTTTTCTAAGATTGATCTTAGAACTAGCTATCATCAACTGAAGATTCGCGCAGAGGATATTCCCAAGACTGCCTTTACCACCAGATATGGATTATACGAGTACACTTTCATGTCTTTTGGATTAACCAATGCCCCCGCTTATTTCATGAATATCATGAATAAGATTTTTATGGACTTCCTGGATAAGTTTTTCATTGTTTTCATTTATAACATTCTAATTTATTCCAAATCAGAAGAAGAACATGAGCTACACCTAAGGACCATTCTTGGAACCCTTAGAGAGCATCAGTTGTATGCCAAGTTAAGCAAATGTGAATTCTGGTTACAGGAGGTAGGATTCCTCGGCCACATTGTATTAGCTGGAGGAATTGCCGTTGACCCTGCAAAAGTGAAAGATGTCGAAGATTGGCAAGCCCCAACTACTCAAACCCAAGTTCGTGCATTTCTCGGATTGGCGGGATACTACCGCAAGTTCGTAGAAGGATTCTCGAGTATCGCCAGACCCATGACCCAATTGCTGAAGAAAGACAAGAAGTTTGAATGGACCAACAAATGTGAAGCGAGTTTTCAAGAACTCAAGAGGAGATTGATTTCAGCCCCAATCTTAATCATGCCGGATATCACGAAGCCCTTCGACGTGTATTGTGATGCATCCAAGATCGGTCTCGGATGTGTGCTAATGCAAGAAGGCAAAGTTATATCTTATCTATCTCGACAACTGAAACAACATGAGCAGAATTACCCTACCCATGACCTCGAACTCGCAGTCGTAGTTCTAGCCCTGAATACAAGGAGGCATTACCTGATGGGAAACCGTTGTGAGATCTATTCGGATCACAAGAGTCTGAAGTATATATTCGCTCAGAAGGAGCTGAATATGAGACAGATAAGATGGATTGAGCTAATCAAGGATTATGACCTGGACATTCACTATCACCCTGGCAAAACCAATGTGGTAGCAGATGCCCTTAGCAGATTGCTATGCCGCTTGAACTCCATGATTTCGAAGGAGCAACCAAGCTTGCACAAAGAGATGGAAGATTTTCGAATGGAATTAGTGAGTGAAGGATTTTTGTCTAGCATAGAACTTCAACCCACTTTGATCAGCCAGATCAAAGAGGCGCAGAAAGGAAATGCTAGTATCGATGGAATCAAGCGTCGTATCAGTACAGGCAAAGTACCCGGATTCACCGAAGACGAAGAAGGAGTTCTGTGGTACAAAGGACGCCTTTGTGTACCAGCAGATTCTGAGTTGAAAGAAGTTATTTTGAAGGAAGCTCATGATACTCTTTATTCTATCCACCCCGGAGGAACGAAGATGTATCAAGACTTGAAAGAGTAATTTTGGTGGCATAAGATGAAGAGAGAAATCGGAAGCTATATCGCCAAGTGTGATATATGTCAGTGATTCAAGGCAGGACATCAAAGACCCGCTGGATTGTTGCAACCATTGCAGATTCCGGAATGGAAATGGGACTCCGTTGGAATGGACTTTATCACTGGATTGCCTACTTCTAGTAAGGGAAATGAATCTATCTGGGTCATAGTGGATAGGTTGTCCAAAGTCGCCCATTTCTTACCCGTCAAAACCGCATAGCAGAGTTTAAAGCTAGCGGAGTTATACATCCCTAGAATCGTCAGTTTGCATGGAGTCCCCAAGAACATCATAGCGGATCGAGGAACTCAGTTTACCTCGAGATTCTGGAAGAAAGTCCAAGAAGGTTTAGGAACCCGCCTAGATTTCAGCACCGTGTATCACCCTCAGACCGATGGACAAACAGAGCGGGTAAATCAAATACTCGAAGATATGTTGAGAGCATGTGTGTTAGAATATGGATCTAAGTGGGAAGACTGTCTGCCGTTTGCAGAATTTTCATACAACAACAATTATCAAGCTAGTTTGCAAATGGCCATATTTGAATTCATGTATGGAAGGATGTGTCACACCCCTTTGAACTGGTCGAAAGTAGGAGAGAGTCAGATTTTCGGACCCGACATCCTACGAGAAGCAGAAGAGAAGGTTCACAAGGTTCGTGAGCACCTCAAGATAGCCCAGTCTAGACAGAAGAGTTACGCTGACAAGAGACGTCGAGACCTCGCCTTCAACATAGGAGATTTTGTGTATCTGAAAGTGTCGCCATTGAAAGGAATGCAGCGTTTCCAACTAAAAGGAAAGTTAGCCCTCAGATATATCGAACCCTTCAAGATTCTGAACCGTCAAGGAGAAGTGTCGTATCAATTGGAACTACCCGAAGAGATGTCAGCCGTGCACAATGTGTTCCATATCTCATTACTTCGCAAGTGCCTCGAAGTTCCAGAGAAGACTGAAGTGTTCAATAATATCGATCACCAGAACATAGAGATCAACGATGACCTGACCTATACCGAAGTACCCATCCGTATTTTTGAGGAAGATTTCATAACTACCAGAACCCGAAGCATCAAGTTTCTCAAGATTCAGTGGAGCAACCACACAGAAGAGGAAGCTACCTGGGAGTGCGAAGATCACATCAGGTCGGAGTTTCCAGATCTCTTCAAATCCTAGGTAATCTTTTACGTCCTTTTTCAAATCTCGGGACGAGGTTTTGTTTAAGGGGGGAAGGTTTGTAACATCCCAAAAATATTAAACTTGAATCATCAAACTCTAATCGTCAAAATTAAGGTTAACAAAAACTTTCCCAATTAAAAATATGAAAGCATTCATATGTGTGTGTATTAAAATTTGGATTCTTTTGAATTGCCTTAGTTCTGTGTTTCTTTGCTTGTAAAATGATTCTTAGGTGAAATAAACATCATCTAAACAATCCCCACACTTTTCCCAAAGACAAACAAATCAAAACAAACAAATTAAGTGAATGGTCACTTTGGCCAAATTAACTCCCATGCCTACTTTGGCTATCTCTAACTTTCAGAACTTAACAGAAACATGTATGGATCTTTGCACCCCTTGATAGTACTCATAAAAAGGTACCAAGGCCCACTTTGTGATCATCCAAAAACTTTTAATGCATAGTTTAAATGATAGTTTAAAATTGAATCTATTTCATATGGGAAGATCCCACTTTTTCAAAAACCACTCAAACAAGCTCACTTTTCAAAACCCAAGCATCCACAGAATCCTCAACACATGCCTAGAACATGTAAGATCCCTCCTTTGTAAAGGAAAAAGGATCCCTGTGTTTACAATGCTAGTCCCTGGATCAATAGCTAGCATCCACAGTTAAGATGTAATATCAAGAAACAGAAGTCATAATACAACTTTATAACCAGGAATAAAATAATTTATTACATCTTACATAGCTCATTTGGCTATCTCATTACAATGCAGCAGAATATAACAATAGCATGGGGTACTTCATCTTCAAAGTGCCACAGGCAGACATGTTGGTTGTAGACTTGTAATCCTAATAATTAAACTTCACTAATATCAAACAAACCTGAAACATAACAAGTTACAGCCACAAGGGTCAATACATTTGAATTGTATTGGCAAGTGATACTATGGTAATATAGTGGAGTCTATCATCTATATGCATTTGGCTAAGTGGATCTTAGGCTTGCTTTGCTCAAACTAGATTTTTCCTATTAGTTGAAATCACTAGGTTTTTCTTTGTCAAAACTTTTCCCAAGGAACCAGCAATAGACATTGAGGTCCTTCACCCTTGTTCACCCACAAGTTTTTACTTAGAAATTGGGATGAGGAGATTCTTGATAGCTTCCATGTCTTGATGCTCGAATTGTCGTTTGCCAGGGACATGGCTAAGTACTTAGATTTTACACTTTGCAGAGGTGGTGCACTTTCCCCACAAGACTTGGTTTCACCAAGACAAGATCTTTCAGAAGCCTTCCCTTAGACCAGAATGGACGCGTTCCAACCTATCAACCCCTACCACCAACTGTCCATTTGGCTAAGTTATTGCAACTTATGTGATCCAGGCAGAGCCCATAATGCCAAGTGGTTGCACTTGAAGCTTCTCAACATTTGACATCTCAGATCTCTTTGTTCCTGGGTGGCCATCCACAAGTGAGATACACAAAGGTAAACCATAAAAATGGGCCTTATGTAACCACTCAACCAAAAACCACCAATCAAGTCCCTTTCCACCCAGGTGATTCATTCACTTAGTTGTTTTATTAAACAAAGCACAAGTCCTCAGACTTAGAAATTTTTCCATAGCATGAATATATATTCCACCCTTGTTTTCTACTAGCTAAGCTAAGCATGATAGTAGTAGGGATCTTAACTTAGGAAATTTCTACTAAGGTTTCATCTACTAGGATTTCGCATAGCATAGTTTATACTTAGCGAAATTCCATGCAAGTCCTACTTAGAAATATCACTAATGCATAGTGAAAATAATGGGACAAAAGTATGAAGCATCACTTGCCTTTTTGGTAGAGAGTATAAGTTCACTTCTTGATCTTTGCAATGTTCACTCTCTTTAAATCACTACAATTTAATCAAGCAAACAACATTTCAATCTACCGTTCAAGCAGTTTATCACATAAATTGATAAAATCAAAGTAATGGATGCAAGCATGCAATAGGTCGTTTTATTTGGATAAGTGGTTTCTAATGGGTCATAGACTTTTGAAAACACCTAATGGTCATTTTGTAAAGTGGCAAAGTCATTTGCAATAGGTTTCCCTTTTATAAACCCTTTTTGAAACAAGGTATCATTTTATGTGGTGTAAAAATGTTTTCAATAAGGCATAAATATATAGGGTTCACAAAATATGTTTTCGGACCATAAAATCTTGTGTTTAGGGTCAGAGAGTTTATTTCCAAAACATTTCTCAAAGGTTTTCTTCCAAAACCATTTTTAATAATTAAACCATATTTTTATTTGACTAGAATTGGTTTAAATCCAAGATTCATTCTTTTGTTTCACCAAATACATTTTTGAAACCACAATTTGTTTCCTAGGGTCATTAGGTTCAAAACAAACCATTTGCCAAAGATTTTATCCCCAAAATCATTTTAGAATAATTTTTATAACCTAAACAAGCATACATAAGTTTCTGCAAAAACAAACATTTTACCAGACGCTTTTTGCTAAACAAAGTGTATGGTTGGCTAGGGATTGTTTTTCTGAATCCATTGATATAAAGTTTGCAAAATTTGGACGTGTAGATTTAAAGTTATGGAATTTACAAAATTGAGCAACTAATAGATCAAATTCAGATTTTAAACCTGAGTCTGTGACACGCGGCGCTATCCTATTGGAGCATACCGTTTCGTGCGGATCGGAAAATATGGGCCGTTGGATTTTAGTTGCATCGCACGGCATAGAGGTGCTACTTACCCCTTCGTCTAGCTTCTATCCTAGCCGCTGGATCCTAAACGCACGGCACATAGCACACTTGCCACAGACGGGCGGCGCTGGCGACGGCGGGTGGCGGCGGCGCGTCAGGCTACGGCGGAGATAATGCTAGAGGAAGCGAGGAAGAGGTTGGCGAGGCTTACCAGGCTCGCATAATCTTGCTGAAGCTCGCGGTGGGGTCGGCTACTCGAGGGGTGCACGGGGTTGCTGTTAATCGCTCGTCGGAGTAGCTGCTAGCGGCAGGTGGTTCTGTTTGATGACGGGGGCGACGTTGTGGTTCACCCCAAAGCAAAACAAAGGCACGGTCATATGCGTACAGTCCTGGGGATCTTAGGAGTATCAATAGGAAGGTTCGGGGTGGTCGGCTCTTACCAGGAAAGCTCGTCGGAGGCGAGACAGACGGCGGCGGCGAGTTGAGCTTGTCCTTGCTGACACTCTGGGGCGAGCGCGGGTGAACAGGAGGCACTGACAGGTGTGCGCTGGTCCGAGGAGCAAGCTCGCATGCTCGGAAAGGCGAGGCGAGGCTGGACGGCGCCAGAATTCACCAGAGAAGCTCGTCGGAGCAGTGGCGGTGTGGGGGCGAATTGGGGCAGCCTAGAGGCAGAGGGGAGGAGCTGTCTAGGAGAAAAGAGAGAGGGGAGAGGGGCATTTATGCACGGGTGGTCGTCGGGGGAGTTAAGGCAGGCAATAACGCGAATTGGTCGCCGGCAGTAACGCGGCAGCAACGGCAGGGCGTGGTTTGGGGGTTGAAGACGACGGTGAGGTGGCAGTGGGACATGCCTGTCAGCGAGGAAGAGAGAAAGGAAGAGGGGTCCACTCGTCTGTGACTGCGCGGGTGGGTTTTTTGGTGAAAAAAAACGATTCGCGCGTGGGGGTAGAAGTTGGGCTGGACTGGTGGGCTGCTAGGCCTGCGAGTTGGGTCGCTTGGTTCTCTTTTTTTTTGTTCTGTTTCTTTTTTCTTTTTCTATTTCTTCAAATCTGTTTTGATTTTGTTTAATTAATTCAAACACCCATTTGAATTCAAAACCTTGCCAAATTTTGTGTAGTTTTAAACACTGATTAATAAAACCTTCTGAGATCATTTTTTAATAATTTATTTATTCTTTTTAAGGTCTTTTAATTATTCCAACAAGGCTCTAGTTTTTAATTTAAATAGGATTTAATAACCATTTTAAGTTTTCAAACCTTCTAAATCTTTTTAGTAGGTTTTTATTTGATTAATAGGGTGTCAAAATAATTCACTTTTAATTATTTGGAAAATTTTAAATATTAATCTTTTCAATTGGGCATTTGTTCTAATTCAATTGGGATTAAATATAGTTTTAATTCCCTAAAGTTTATTTGAAAGATTTATTTAATCTTAATTAAGTTGAATTAAACCACTTTTATTTCACTTGGGTAAATTCCAAAATACTATTTCTCATATTATATAATTATTCTTATTTGTCTTCATTAAAATAGGGATAGATTTGGTTAATGCCTTTTTATTTTATTTTGGAAATTCTTTATCCTTTTATTTTACTTGGATTTGGATTATATTCATTCCATTTTTTTTATTCAGTAATCTTTTCTTTTTCTATTTGATTTTCTGTTTTTTTTGAGTTTCAAACAACAATTCAAACAACCAAATCAAATCAAACTTCCACCAAATTTTGTATTATGTTTAGTTCTGTTTAACAACACAAATCAAAGTCCAAAACAAAATAATATTTTTTATTCTTTTTAGGATCCATTTATTAATTAAATAAAATAGTCCTTAGTTATTAAATCAAATAGGATTTGATTTATTTAAAATCTCCATTTGAAATCTAAATATTATTAAACCAAATTAGTAGGTTTTATTTGAAAATATAAAATACTTGGAAAACTTGTTTAAAATAATTTAACAAGTTTTGATGTTTAATTAAAATGGCAAAGCCTTTACTTTAATAAATTTGGATATTAATAAATCCTCATTATTTTATTTAAATAAACTTTTACTCTTTTTAATCAAAGCAAAACATTTTACTTCAAAAGCTTGGCCAAGTTTTAATTTGGCTTTATAAAATAATCCTCATTTATAATTCTACCTTTTCTTTTGAAAACCAAATCTTTTTATTAAAAGATCCAAAAATAGTAATTCTACTTATTTAAAATTTTCTTTATTAATTGTTTAACTTTTCAAATCTCTTTAGGATTATTTCCTCACCATTTGGCATGGATTTATAGATAGGTTCTTTATTAGCTTTGGAAATTCAATTTCCTTATCTTATTAAATTCCTAAGATTTCATTCATGGTTCCAATTTAAGTGAAATCAATTTATATGGTTTTAAAATATTTATATTTGTCAATTTTGATCATTTTAAATGTTTGTTGACAAAGTTTTTTTTATATGGATCAAAATCCATAGGCTTGGAGATAACTTGGAAATGATTTTTACTCCATTAGGGTTTAGGGTTTGGATTTATTTTCCAAGTGTTTAAATTTCCAGATGCATTTTATGATGAATGCATTTTACTTTATTTGAATTTTGTTGAATTCAAACTTTTACCAAAGTTTGTTCAAGATGGGATTTTAAGTTTCCATTTAAAAACGAAGTTTCTTTTCACCCTGATTTTCAACAAAATTTTATTTTGTTTATTTTATTTTTCACATTACAAGATTTGGAAAATCTTGGGATGTGACAGAACACCCACCAAAAATCTTTTCAAAATTCAAAACTAAAGTTCATGCGGCCATTTCATCGAACAGGTTGCAGATTCAAATCAACAAAATCACAAACACTATGTTTAGCGTGTTTTGGGCCAACCTTGTTCCCTCTCTGGTTACACTAGCCTTAGTAGATCATCTAGCAACCTTAACTAATCTCTAGAACCACTGTGAGCTTGCCAATGTCATCAATGGTGAACAGGCCGAGAGCACCCATGTCACCCCAATGTGGACAACAAGCTAGGAGAAGAACTAGCCATGCCAACCTTGTCTAGCTTGCAGCCCATGCCTCACCGCCCCCTCTCGACCAGCCCTAGCTCGAAGACAACGACCAGAACCGCCAGGAACGCCGCGCCCATGCCGTTGTCGACCATGCCGACGCGCACCGCAGAGCACGGGGATGGCGACCTGGGTCACGAGAAATCAAATGAAAGGTGTCAGGCGATTCTCCAGAACATGCTGGTCACGCTCGTTTTAAGCAGAGGCAAAGGGGCGGTCGAGTCTCACCGGAATCAGTCGGCGGAGGTCGTCAGAACAGCGACGTCTGAGCTCGATTGCGCGCAGCCTGGGGGCGACTAGGTGTGGGTGTTTGGGGGGAAGGACCACAGCGAGGTGGTGATTATATAGCCAGAGCAGGGGCGAGGATTACGCGCTATATCAATGCAATTGATCGAGGCAGTGAAGAGGAGGAAATAGTCGGCGACGACGTGTTCTCGCGCGAGATTTGGGGAAGATGACGATGACGTGGAGAGGGCCCATCGATCAGTGGCTAGGGGGTAGGTTCTGAGCGGGTGAGGGAAGGAGCAGAGGGAAATGGCCCGGGTGGGCTTAGTGGGATGGTTTCGGTGTTGGGCCAAATTAGCAGCGCCGGCCTTTGTAACATCCCAAAAATACTAAGCTTGGATCATCAAACTCTAATCATCAAAATTAGGGTTAACAAAAACTTTTATAAATAAAATTATGAATGCATGCATATGTGTATGCATTGATTTTGAATTCTTTTAAAACCACCTTGTTTGTTTGTGTCATTGCTTGTAAAATATTTCTTAGGTGAAATAAACATCATCTAAAACATTTCCCACACTTTTCCTAAAGACAAGTAAATCAAAACACATATATTAAATGAATGGTCACTTTGACCAATTTAACTCTCATGCCTACTTTGGCTGTCTCAAACTTTCAGAACCTAACAGAAACTTTTCTGGATCTTTGCACCCCTTGAATGTACTCATAACAAAGTATCAAGGCCCACTTTGTGGTCATCCAGAAACTTTCAAATGCATAGTTTAAATGACAATTCAAAATTGAATCTTTATCATATGGGAAGATCACACTTTTTCAAAAACCACTCAAACAAGCTCAACTTTCAAAACCCAAGCATCTGCAGACTCACCAGTACCAATCTAGCAAACCCACCAAAATTCATTTCAAAATTCAAAACTTGATTTCATGCGGCCTTTTCATCAAACAGGTTGCAGACACAAATCAAACAAACATCAAACACTATTGTGAGCAGTGATTCTTGCCTAACTGGTTCCCCATTTAGCTCACAACCAGCTCAGTAGATCATCTAGTAAGATTAACCAAGCACTAGCACCACTGTGACCTTGCCATTGCCATCAATGGTGAACAGCCGAGCACACCCTTGCCACCCCATAGTCAACAGCAAGCTAGGAGCAGCAGCAAGCCTAGCCAGCATGTCTGGGAGGCAGCCCACCGTCCACCGCCACTCCCTGTCCCAGCCGCGAGCGTTGCCAAGCCCTGGACCACACGCACGAACCATGCCAACCTCGCCAGCGACGATGCCGAGCGTGTGCCAGAGCACCACCCTCGACCGAAGCCCATAGACCGCGCGCCGCCCTCACCGCGTGCACACACGATCGCTACCGACCTAGGAGACCGCCAGACATCCCCGTTTGCCGCCCCGTGGCGCACATCCACTGCCCGCCGTCGAAGACGTCGCCTCTGCAGTGCAGAGCATCACCCGTTCCAGACCAAGCCGCACCGCCCCATGCCTCGAAACCATGTCGTTGAGCATCGCCAGGAGACACCGCACCGTCCCCTACCCTTGCCCATGCCATTATCCGCCTGTAACATCGCCCCCGACGAGCTCACCGTGCGCCCCGATGGTCCCGTCGCTCGACTATAAATAGAGGACACCCCCGCACGATTTCTTCACACCATCTCACTCCCCTCTTCTCACTGATCGTGCCACACCGTTCTCAGAGCAAGGCGAGCACCACCCTGCCGGAATTTCACTAGAGCCCGCCGCCTCTGGAGAAGAAGGGAGCCATCGATTTCGTCCACCCCAGGAGCTGCCGCGACCACCCCTGACTTCGCCGTCGTCGACTTCGTCGTTCGCCTGCCTCGCCGATCCTCGCCCGTACCCCGGTGAGCCCCCATCACCCCTCACTGGCCGCGTTAGGTTTCGTTCTCGCCGGCGTTGTCTCGCGTCGACGATGACTCTCAGCCGTTGGATTATAACTAGATAGAACGATCCACGTTGCCCCATACCGCTTCGCCCAGCCCCATGTCACTGATGAGTGGGGACACCCACTTAAGCAGCCCGCGGGAGCACTGCGCTTAGCAGGCCGGCCCAGTAACTTTTCCCGCGCAGCCGAGTTATTTGAATTAAACTTTTTCCATTTCAATTCAAACTCACTTCTGTACCCAACTTAAAAAATCAACCCAGATCGATTCATTGCACCAAATTGAATGAAACCAATTTTGTTGGAAAGGTCTGTGAATGCTGAATCCAAGCCCGTTGGATTCAAGTCATTTGGATCTATAGATCATTCTTAATAAAAATAACAAGGCAGAACCTTTTCTACATTCAAACATTTTTCAAATTTAAACCACAATAGCTTTTGAGTTGATTCAAACTCTAAAAAATCGCATTTAACCATACCTTTCAGAATATATAAAAATATATAGGTTTACTTGCAGGAATAATGTTCAAGTAATAAAATAATGCTACATAGGCATTTCTAGCCACTTTAATTAATTAGAATAAAGGGGTAAAACCTTATTAAATTGTGACACCACTTTAAATCACATTTCCATGGACTACAATATGTGGTGATGACATGTGTCAACATGATCCCATGTTTGGTTTAGAGAATATTAAATCTTAAGTAGTTTTTCAATGAGTAGAAATTACTTTTCTCAAAAAATAAAAGGAATTAAATCAATCCTTAACCTTGTAATGTTAGAGATGATGCTAGATCATCTATAGGACCCTTGTGTGTGATGATTGCAAGTAGTTAAGTATTGTTTGCTGATTGTGTACCTCGTATTTATTCATAGACGCTAGTACCGACCAAGGATACGAGGAGGAAGGAGGATACTACGAAGAAGAAGCTGAGGAGAACTTCAACCACTGCTCTGCACAAGGCAATCCTTACTAATCAAGTTGACCTATGCAAGCTAACACTTGCAATTTAGCAAGCTTATATTGACATCTATGCAAGCTAACACTTGCAAGATACCCTACTGATGCAACAAACCCCTACTTGTTACTATGCCTACTATATGCCTTAAGCATATGTGATCACACCCACTTGATAAACCAATCCTAGTTTCATGTGCAAGCTTCTTACTTTATTTCTTTATCAAAGTTTACTTAGAGTTTACTTAAGTGAATTATAGATACTAGAAAGATTCTGAAGGTTGCATAAAGAGCATTAAATTTGGCCTAAGCTAGATAATCTTGATGTCATCCCAAGGCATGAGATTGAACTTAGTTGAAACTCCACTAGTTACCAACCCTCATCAGTACTACCCCCCCCCCACCTTAGAAGCTAGTGCTAAGCATAAAACTTGATCAACTTTAGATGGGAATACTTGGTGGAAAAATGGTTATGAAAACCTTGGAATGATGGATCATTCTGCTGAAATGTTTTAGACATGTGTTTCCGAACACTTGATGATTTTGGTGATAAAAATGTTGAGGCATGAGCCTTATCCCTTTATAAAACTGATGGTTGTCTGGATGCGATACCATTCCAATTTTATCGTATAACCACAATACCCGAATATTGGGTAGGGCTTGACTGGAAACTTATATCCCTTAGTATTAGTTACCTCACGACCAAGGTATGAGCTGAGGTTACCTTATGAAGATTGTCCACCTATGTAGTACCCAAGATGACAGTTGGTCATGGTTGGAAGGCCAAACTCACAGGAGGGGTGCTTATACTAGGGCGTGTAATTGAAAGGTTATGATTGATTATCCGCATACTGAGTATGGTGAATTCAGGATTTGTTCCTTACGGATGTATCGAATGTTGTGGTGAAAGTGTACAATCTCTGCAGAGTGTCAAACTATTCGAATAGCCGCGTCCGCGGTTATGGACAGTTGGAGTGGCCATACTGTTCCCCCGTCAGACTTTTCAAAATGACTTGTGAAATGAATTGAGACTTTGACTTGACCACAACAGAGTTGTGATATGAAATACAAGTTCCCACTTAGGAGTTAAAAAATTGTGACTAGTTTTGGAACCTAGTAGAGATAAATCTGGCTTTTGCAAAAAAAACCTAGAGCCTAGTGTCCTATTATCCAAAAACCCCTTTTACTTGTTAGTATTAGTTTGCTAGTACTTAAAGAGTACTCATGGCTTTGTCCCTGGCTATTCCCATGGCCAGACTATGAAGAGGAGTACCTGGAAGATGGACCCAGGAAGGTTACGACAACTAGGATCATCTCCCATCGTCAGTATTGCCTGTGACCCCGAAGATGGAGCTTCGCCTACGCTACCGTTACTATTACGTATTCCGCTGCTTGAAGTTGTATTAAGAACTGGATCATGAGATCCCTATTCGTGTAAGAACTTATGTATCGTTTGTAATGGATGATGTACTATGGTATCCAATTCTGTTATGTCTCGCAAAAATGGTAATCCTGGGATTGCGATGTATGGCATAACAGGCATCTAGGATTGAAAAATCCGGGTGTTGACAAGTTGGTATCAGATCCATCTTGACCATAGGAGACCCTAGTTAGACTGGACGTTTGAACCCAAAAAACTTAGTTTCAAAACCAAAGAAAATAAATATTTACAAAAACTTATTCTCATTCTTATCTCTTTAATTCTTTCCTAAACATTCATGTTCCTTAAAAACTCTTGCAAAATACATAAATTTTTGACACACTTGATCACCCTGCTAATCTACTCATCCTCTATTTTTATAGATGGACGTGAAGTACAGCAAGTTTTACCAACTTGGGAAAGGAGGAGACCATATCTTTGAGAGGGATCTGGACTAGCTTTCGGAACTTCTGGAGCGTCCGCACCCAGAGTTCTTCGGAGCTCAGCTCAATGATCAAGGAGGAGAAGATCTGCAGTGGCTAATTGTTGCAAGTCTCCGAGGAAAGATTGAACCTCCCACTGCGGAGGGAATTCAGTTTACCTTGAGGGAAAACAACTGGCTAGATGGACTTGCCAGAGCAATGCAGGAAGCTCTTTCCCGTCTGTGTGGGCAGAGCATCAATCAGATCAAGGGTACTCGCTTTGAGTTTTGCCCAAGGCGTGATGCAAATGGAAAACCACTAGAATCCCCATACCACCCGAGCTGAAGACTCAATTGGACCACCTTAGCTTCATGATGTATGATCATCAGCAGGAGTTGGACAACTACCGTGACTACTGCAACCACAAGTCTGCCATCATCAAGACAAAGGACCAGACCATCGCCATGCTAGCAAGGGATCGCAAGTCTCGCCGCTGTCATCTCGACAAGAAGGAGCCCATTATTGCCCGTCTTTGCCACCGCAGCTCATCTTTGGAGGAAACCATCCACGAGAGGGAAATGCAGTTGGAGGAAAGGGAGAATGCCGGAGAGGATCTTCATGGAGACCCTTACTCCTATCTCAGCGATGACGATGATTTTCTAGAGGATCAGGCCATGGACTTCTTCACCGATGAGGATGATTTCGCCTTCATCGATGATGATGAAGATGATGAAGCCACAGACTCCGAGGAGTAGTAGCACTTGAGCACTAGCATAGTGAGAAGTATTCGGTCCCACTGTATCGTAGTTCTCATAATGGTTCTTAAAACCATCTGTTTTTCTTTGTTGTGGTGTGTGTTGTACTGTGTGCTATGAAGGAATGAATGAAAAAGAAAGTTGCTAGAAAGATCTGAGTCAAACCTTTAAAACTTTTCAAAGTCCCCGAAAACCTTAGAAATTTCCCTCTTTTCTCATGATCTATCTAAATCTTCAGATGCCACGTGGAGGAAGTGGTTCAGCCCCGGACCCGATGTTGCAGATGTTGCAAATGTTGACTTCTGACCGCGAAGTTGAAAGAGCGGAACGTCAAGCCAACCTAGCCACTCTAGAACAGATAGCCCAGCTAGCCCAACACAACCAAGGCCACGGAAATCAGGACAACCATGGATCTAAGCTCAAGAATTTCTAGAATACCAACCCACCTATTTTCACTAAGTCAGAAGAACCCCTAGACGCCGATGATTGGCTGCAAACCATGGAAAATAACTTAGAATTCGCTGGAGTAGAAGCCAACGAGAAAGTTCTGTTTGCCACCCATAATCTAGCCGGAGATGCCAGGGCATGGTGGAACAGTGTTCGCGCAATGACCGGATGCCAGATGATGACCTGGGAGGAATTCAAGGTCAAGTTCAGCAGAACTCATATGCCACCGGGTTTGATCAAGAGAATGAGAGACGAGTTCAGAGAGCTGAAGCAAGGAAGGATGACTGTAGTGGAATACCGTGAAAAATTTTTGTCATTAGCTAGGTATGCCCCGGATGAGATAGACACTGAAGCCAAGAAAAAAGAAAGGTTCCTGAATGGTCTGGATGATGAGATGCAGACGGTGTTAGTCAATATCCCCTTTACGGATATTGAAGCCCTTGTGGACTCAGCTATCCAGATGGAAGGAAAGATCAACCAAGCCAATGAGAACCGCAAGCGTCGTATGATGCATCAGCCAGGAACCCATCAGACCCCAAAGTATCGCCCCAACCCATCTCCAGGATTTGCCCCAAGAACCCACATACCCCCGATGAACCGTCCCACCTATCCCAACCGTGGAAACCCTACACCCGGAGGAAGTCACAACAACCCCGGGAACTCTAGAAATTTCAATCGTGCCCCTAGAACTGGAAGCAATGTTGTGCCTATAGCAGCAAAGGACAAGTCACAAGTGACCTGTTATGACTGTGGAAATAAAGGCCACTATTCCAACGAGTGCCCCAACAAGAAGAATGCTACAGCACCCAATGCCAATGCCCTAGCTCAGCAGCAGCGTCGTGTTCAGCCAGGAAGAAGATTCGCCCCAGGAAATTCACTCAACCGCAATGGCCGTCTTTTTCTCATGCATGCTGAAGAAGCTCAGGAAGCGCCAGACGTCGTGCTGGGTATGTTTTCTGTTAATTCAGTACTTGCAAGAGTGTTGTTTGATTCTGGTGCATCGCATTCATTTGTCACCGAAGAATTTGCATGCACTAGTAAAATTCAACCAACCAAACTGAAGCATGTTATGATTGTTCAAATTCCTGGATCAACCACCAAGGCTAGGCAAATTTGCAAAGTCGTCCCTATCCGAATACATGGCATAGATTTTTATGCTAATCTGATAGTACTCGGAACTAAAGGTTTGGAAGTAGTACTAGGAATGGAATGGATGTCCAAACATAAAGGATTGATTGACTGTGCCAAGAAAGCCATCTCCATGACCAGTATAGCCGGAATATCGGTCGAGCATATATCTGAAACCTTACCTCGTCAATTTAAATGAAACAAGAGTATGTCCCAACCTACCATTGACCAAGTCCGGATAGTCTGTGAATACCCCGATGTATTTCCAGATGTTTTGCCCGGTATGCCCCCAGATCGGGATATTGAGTTTATCATTGAACTAATCCCCTGAACAGGACCCATAGCCCAGAGACCATATAGTATGAACCCGTCAGAGCTAGCAGAACTGAAGAAGCAACTGGATGCCATGTTGGAAATTGGATTGATTCAACCCAGTGCGTCACCTTGCAGATCACCTGTCTTGTTTGTGGACAAGAAAGATGGAGGTAACCGTTTGTGTACGGATTATCGGAAGTTGAATGATGTCACCATCAAGAACAAGTACCCCTTGCCCAAATTAGAAGATTTGTTTGATCAATTCACCTGTGCCAAAGTGTTTTCTAAGATTGATCTTAGGACTGGCTATCATCAACTTAAAATTCGTGCAGAGGATATTCCAAAGACTACCTTTACCACCAGATATGGATTGTATGAGTATACAGTCATGTCTTTCGGATTAACCAATGCCCCCGCTTATTTCATGAACCTCATGAATAAGATTTTTATGGACTTCCTGGATAAGTTTGTCGTTGTTTTCATTGATGACATTCTGATTTACTCCAAATCAGAAGAAGAACATGAGCTACACCTAAGGACCATTCTTGGAACCCTTAGAGAGCATCAGTTGTATGCCAATTATAGAAAATGTGAATTCTGGTTACAGGAGGTAGGATTCCTCGGTCACATTATATCAGCCGAAGGAATTGCCGTTGACCCTGCCAAAGTGAAAGATGTAGAAGATTGGCAAGCCCCGACCACTCAAACCCAAGTTCGTGCTTTTCTCGGATTGGCAGCATATTACCGCAAATTCGTAGAAGGATTCTCGAGTATCGCTAGACCCATGACCCAATTGCTGAAAAAGGACAAGAAGTTTGAATGGAAAGACAAGTGTGAAGCGAGTTTTCAAGATCTCAAAAGGAGATTGATTTCAGCCCCAATCTTGATCTTGCCGGATATCATGAAGCCCTTCGATGTGTATTGTGACGCATCCAAGATTGGTTTTGGATGTGTGCTAATGCAAGAAGGCAAAGTTATATCTTATCTATCTCGACAATTGAAGCAACATGAGCAAAACTACCCAACCCATGACCTCGAACTCGCATCAGTAGTTCTAGCCTTGAAGACATGGAGACATTACCTGATGGGAAACCGTTGTGAGATTTATTCGGATCACAAGAGCCTAAAGTATATATTCACTCAGAAGGAGCTGAATATGAGGCAGAGTAGATGGATTGAGCTAATCAAGGATTATGACCTGTACATTCACTATCACCCTGGTAAAGCCAACGTGGTAGACGATGCCCTTAGCAGATTGCCGTGCCGCTTGAACTCCATGATTTTGAAGGAGCAACCAAGTTTGCACAAGGAGATGGAAGATTTTCGAATGGAATTAGTAAGTGAAGGATTTTTGGCTAGCATAGAACTCTAGCCCACTTTCATCAGTCAGATTAAGGAGGCGTAGAAGGAAAATGCTAGTATCGACGGAATCAAGCGTCGTATCGGTACAGGCAAAGTACCCGGATTCACCGAGGACGAAGAAGGAGTGTTGTGGTACAAAGGATGCCTTTGTGTACCAGCAGATTCTGAGTTGAAAGAAGTTATCTTGAAGGAGGCTCATGATACTCTTTGTTCTATCCATCCCGGTGGAACTAAGATGTATCAAGATTTAAAGGAGCAATTTTGGTGGCATAAGATGAAGAGAGAAATCGGAAGCTATATCGCCAAGTGTGATATATGTCAGCGAGTCAAGGCAGGACATCAAAGACCCGCTGGATTGTTGCAACCTTTGCAGATTCCGGAATGGAAATGAGATTCTGTAGGAATGGGCTTTATCACTGGACTGCCTACTTCTAGTAGGGGAAATGACTCTATCTGGGTCATAGTGGACAGATTGTCCAAAGTCGCCCATTTCTTGCCCGTCAAAACCACATATCAGAGCTCGAAACTAGCGGAGTTGTACATCGCTAGAATCGTCAGTTTGCACGGAGTCCCTAAGAACATAGTATCGGATCGAGGAACTCAGTTTACCTCGAGATTCTGGAAGAAAGTTCAAGAAGGTTTAGGAACCCGCCTAGATTTCAGTACCGCGTATTACCCTCAGACCGATGGATAAACGGAGCGAGTAAATCAAATACTCGAAGATATGCTGAGAGCATGCGTGTTAGAATATGGATCCAAGTGGGAAGACTGTCTGCCGTTCGTCAAATTTTCTTACAACAATAGTTATCAAGCCAGTCTGCAAATGGACCCATTTGAATTCATGTACGGAAGAAAGTGTCGAACCCCTTTGAACTGGTCGGAAGTAGGAGAGAGTCAGATTTTCGGACCCGACATCCTACGAAAAGCAGAAGAGAAGGTTCACAAGATTCGTGAGCACATCAATACCACCCAATCTAGAAAGAAGAGTTACGCCGACAAGAGACGTAGAGACCTCGCCTTCAATATAGGAGATTTTGTTTATCTGAAAGTGTCGCCATTGAAGGGAATGCAGCGTTTCCAACTCAAAGGAAAGTTAGCCCCCAGATATATCAGACCTTTCAAAATTCTGAACCGTCGAGGAGAAGTATCGTATCAATTGGAGCTACCTGAAGAGATGTCAGCCGTGCACAATTTGTTCCATATCTCGTTACTTCGGAAGTGTCTCGAAGTCCCCGAGAAGACCGAAGTGTTCAAGAATATCGACCATCGGACCATAGAGATCAACGATGACCTAACCTATCCTGAAGTACCCATCTGCATTTTGGAAGAAGCTTTTCGAACTACCCAAACCCGAAGCATCAAGTTTCTCAAGATTCCGTGGAGCAACCACACAGAAGAGGAAGCTACCTGGGAGCGCGAAGATCACATCAGGACGGAGTTTCCCGATCTCTTCAAATCCTAGGTAATCTTTTCGTCCTTTTTCAAATCTCGGGACGAGATTTTTTTTAAGGGGGAAGGTTTGTAAAATCCCAAAAATACTAAGCTTGGATCATCAAACTCTAATAATCAAAATTAGGGTTAACAAAAACTTTTCTAAATAATATTATGAATGCATGCATATGTGTATGCATTGATTTTGAATTCTTTAAAACCACCTTGTTTGTTTGTTTGTTTCATTGCTTGTAAAATGTTTCTTAGGTGAAATAAACATCATCTAAAACATTTCCCACACTTTTCCTAAAGACAAGTAAATCAAAACACATATATTAAATGAATGGTCACTTTGACTAATTTAACTCTCATGCCTACTTTGGCTATCTCAAACTTTCAGAACCTAACAGAAACTTTTCTGGATCTTTGCACCCCTTGAATGTACTCATAACAAAGTATCAAGGCCCACTTTGTGGTCATCCAGAAACTTTGAAATGCATAGTTTAAATGACAATTCAAAATTGAATCTTTATCATATGGGAAGATCATACATTTTCAAGAACCACTCAAACAAGCTCAACTTTCAAAACCCAAGCATCTGCAGACTCACCAGCACCAATCTAGCAAACCCACCAAAATTCATTTCAAAATTCAAAACTTGATTTCATGCGGCCATTTCATCAAACAGGTTGCAGACACAAATCAAACAGACATCAAACACTATTGTGAGAAGTGATTCTTGCCTAACTGGTTCCCCATTTAGCTCACAACCAGCTCAGTAGATCATCTAGCAAGATTAACCAAGCACTAGCACCACTGTGAGCTTGCCATTGCCATCAATGGTGAACAGCCGAGCACACCCTTGCCACCCCATAGTCAACAGCAAGCTAGGAGCAGCAGCAAGCCTAGCCAGCATGTCTGGGAGGCAGCCCACCGTCCACCGCCACTCCCTGTCCCAGCCGCGAGCGTTGCCAAGCCCTGGACCACACGCACGAACCATGCCAACCTTGCCAGCGACGATGCCGAGCGTGTGCCAGATCACCACCCTCGACCGAAGCCCATAGACCGCGCGCCGCCCTCACCGCGTGCACACACGATCGCCACCGACCCAGGAGACCGCCAGACATCCCCGTTTGCCGCCCCGTGCCGCACAGCCACCGCCCGCCGTCGAAGACGCCGCCTCTGCCGCGCAGAGCATCACCCGTTCCAGACCAAGCCGCACCGCCCCATGCCTCGAAACCATGTCGTTGAGCATCGCCAGGAGACACCGCACCATCCCCTACCCTTGCCCATGCCATTAGCCGCCTATAACATCGCCCCCGACGAGCTCACCGTGCGCCCCGACGGTCCCCTCGCTCGGCTATAAATAGAGGCCACCCCCGCACAATTTCTTCACACCATCTCACTCCCCTCTTCTCACTTATAGTGCCACACCATTCTCAGAGCAAGGCGAGCACCACCCCGTCGGAATTTCACCGGAGCCCGCCGCCTTTGGAGAAGAAGGGAGCCATCGATTTCGTCCACCCCAGGAGCTGCCGCGTCCACCCCTTAGTTCGCCGTCGTCGACTTCGTCGTTCGCCCGCCTCGCCGACCCTCGCCTGTACCCCGGTGATCCCCCATCACCCCTCATTGGCCGCGCTAGGTTTCGTTCTCGCCGGCGTTGTCTCGCGTCGACGATGACTCTCAGCCGTTGGATTAGAACTAGATCGAACGATCCACGTTTCCCCATACCGCTTTGCCCAGCCCCGTGTCACTGACGAGTGGGGACACCCACTTAAGCAGCCCGCGGGAGCACTGCGCTTAGCAGGCCGGCCCAGTAACTTTTCCCGCGCAGCCCAGTTATTTGAATTAAACTTTTTCCATTTGAATTCAAACTCACTTCTGTACCCAACTTCAAAAATCAACCTAGATCGATTCAGTGCACCAAATTGAATGAAACCAATTTTGTTGGAAAGGCTGTGAATGCTAAATCCAAGCCCGTTGGATTCAAGTCATTTGGATCTATAGATCATTCTTAGTAAAAATAACAAGGCAGAACCTTTTCTGCATTCAAACATTTTTCAAATTTAAACCATAATAGATTTTGAGTTGATTCAAACTCTCAAAAATCACATTTAATCATACCTTTCAGAATATATAAAAATATATAGGTTTACTTGCAGAAATATTGTTCAAGTAATAAAAGAATGCTACATAGGCATTTCTAGACACTTTAATTAATTAGAATAAAGGGGTAAAACCTTATTAAATTGTGACCCCACTTTAAACCACATTCCCATGGACTACAATATGTGGTGATGACATGTGTCAACATGATCCCATGTTTGGTTTAGAGAATATTAAATCTTAAGTAGTTTTTCAATGAATAGAAATTACTTTTCTAAAAAAATAAAAGGAATTAAATCAAGCCTTAACCTTGTAATGTTAGAGATGATGCTAGATCATCTATAGGACCCTTGTGTGTGATGATTGCAAGTAGTTAAGTATTGTTTGGTGATTGTGTACCTCGTATTTATTCATAGACGCTAGTACCGACCAAGGATACGAGGAGGAAGGAGGATACTATGAAGTAGAAGCTGAGGAGAACTTCAACCACTGCTCTGCAAAAAGCAAGCCTTACTAATCAAGTTGACCTATGCAAGCTAACACTTGCAATTTAGCAAGCTTATATTGACATCTATGCAAGCTAACACTTGCAAGATACCCTACTGATGCAACAAACCCCTACTTGTTACTATGCCTACTATATGCCTTAAGCATAGGTGATCACACCCACTTGATAAACCAATCCTAGTTTTATGTGAAAGCTTCTTACTTTATTTCTTTATAAAAGTTTACTTAAGTGAATTATAGATACTAGAAAGATTCTGAAGGTTGCATAAAGATCATTAAATTTGGCCTAAGCTAGATAATCTTGATGTCATCCCAAGGCATGAGATTGAACTTAGGTGAAACTCCACTAGTTACCAACCCTCATTATTACTACCCCCCACCTTAGATGCTAGTGCTAAGGATAAAACTTGATCAACTTTAGATGGGAATACTTGGTGGAAAAATGGTTATGAAAACCTTGGAATGATGGATCATTCTGCTGAAATGTTTTGTACATGTGTTTCCGAACACTTGATGATTTTGGTGATAAAAATGTTGAGGCATGAGCCTTAGCCCTTTATAAAACTGATGGTTGTCTGTATGCGATACCATTCCAATTTTATCGTACAACCACAATACCCGAATATTGGGTAGGCCTTGACTGGAAACTTATATCCCTTAGTATTAGTTACCTCACGGCCAAGGTCTGAGCTGAGGCTACCTTGTGAAGATTGTCCACCTGTGCAGTAGATGACAGTTGGTCATGGTTGGGAGGCCAAACTCACAGGAGGGGTCCTTATACTAGGGCGTGTAATTGAAAGGTTAGGATTGATTATCCGCATACTGAGTATGGTGAATTCAGGATTTGTTCCTGACGGATGTATCGAATGTTGTGGTGAAAGTTTACAATCTCTGCAGAGTGTCAAACTATTCGAATAGCCGCGTCCGCGGTTATGGACAGTTGGAGTGGCCATACTGTTCCCCCGTCAGACTTTTCAAAATGACTTGTGAAATGAATTGAGACTTTGACTTGACCACAACAGAGTTGTGATATGAAATACAAGTTCCCACTTAGGAGTTATAAAATTGTGACTAGTTTTGGAACCTAGTAGAGATAAATCTGGCTTTTGCAAAACAACCCTAGAGCCTAGTGTCCTATTATCCAAAAACCCCTTATACTTGTTAGTATTAGTTTGTGAGTACTTAAAGAGTACTCATGGCTTTGTCCCTGGCTATTCCCATGGCCAGACTATGAAGAGGAGTACCTGGAAGATGGACCCCAGGAAGGTTAAGACAATTAGGATCATATCCCATCGTCAGCATTGCCTGTGACCCCGAAGATGGAGCTTCGCCTAAGCTACCGTTACTATTACGTATTCCGCTGCTTGAAGTTGTATTAAGAACTGGATCATGGGATCCCTATTCGTGTAAGAACTTATGTATCGTTTGTAATGGATGATGTACTATGGTATCCAATTCTGTTATGTCTCGCAAAAATGGTAATCCTGGGATTGCGATGTATGGCATAACATGCATCTAGGATTGAAAAATTCGGGTGTTGACAGCCTTTTCTTCTTTCTTTATTCTTTTTCTATTTATAATTTGATTTCAGGAAACATTTTCAAATGATTTCAAATGTGTTTGATTCCAAATGCTTTGTGGATTTTTATAAAGTGAAATTTGTACACATTTGATTACAGAACAAAGTTTTACAATTTAAAATAATTTGACACTTTGGAATTTTAAAATAAACAGTCTTTTACCCGTTGCCTAATAAAGACAAAGAAATGCTTTAAATTTGTTTCTTTGTTTTGAAATCTTTGTCCAATCTTTGGAATTTATCAAAAAAACCTATGAACAAACATCCATGGTTTAAAACAAATAATCTCTCATTAGAGAGTAGCATTGGATCAATGCTTTGCTTACATAAAATAATAGGCATTCAAATTCTTATGTTTTTGTAATGACTTTGAAAATGATCCTAAAATGATTATGAATGCATGGATGATATGCAAACTTTGAAATCATGATTTTTGGGATGTTACAAATCTAACCCCCTTAAGGTGAATCTCTCCCTCGAGATTCGGTGTGGCTAGCAAATAGGCGAGGGTGGTCTTTCCGAAGATCATCTTGTCTTTCCCATGTTGCTTCTTCTTCGGAATGATGGTTCCATTGAACTTTGCAGAATCTGATAGTCTTAGTCCGAGTAAGTCTTTCTGGAGTCTCAAGAATTTTGATGGGTTTTTCCTCATAAGTGAGATCACATTCCAATTGGACTTCCTCCAAAGGTATAGTATCCTTCAAAGAAGTCTCTTCCATCTCTGGATGGCATTTCTTTAGCTGACTCACATGAAACACACTGTGAACTAAAGACAGTGATTCTGGCAATTCAATTTCATAAGCTACTTCTCCTTTACGACTCAGAATCTTGAATGTTCCAACATATCTTGGGGCCAATTTTCCTTTGACTCCAAATCTTTTCACTCCACGAAGTGGTGACACTCTAAGATAAGCTCTATCACCTACTTCATAGGTGACTTCTCTATGCTTAGGATCTGCGTAGCTCTTCTGTCGGGACTGTGCTATCGTCAATCTGTCCTTTACTAACTTGACTTTCTCCTACACCATTCCATAGCAATGGGGTAGTACACTTTCTCCCATAGAGAAACTCAAATGGTGCCATCTCAATACTGGCTTGATAGCTATTGTTGTAAGAAATTCTGCGTAAGGCAGACTTTCATCCCAACTAGCTCCATAGTCTAGGCCACATGCCCTCAACATATCTTCTAGAATCTGGTTGGTCCTTTCTGTCTATCCATTAGTCTAAGGATGAAACGCAGTGCTGAATTCCAATCTCGTTCCCAGAGACTCATGTAGTTGCCTCCAGAAATGATAAGTGAATTGAGTTCCTCTATCAGACACAATACTCTTGGGTACTCCATGCAGTCACACAATCCTATTCATATAGATCTTGGCCAACTTAGCACTTGTGTAGGTTGTCTTCACGGGTATGAAATGAGCCACTTTAGTGAGGCGATCCACTACTACCCAAATAGAATCATATCCTGACCTGGTCCTTGGCAATCCAGTGATGAAATCCATGCCAATCTTGTCCCACTTCCAATCAGGTATAGGTAGTGGTTGTAGCAATCCTGCTGGTTTTTGATGTTCCGCTTTCACTCTACTACATACATCACACAAAGCAATATGTTCGGCGATGTCCTTCTTGAGATTATTCCACCAAAATCTTTCCTTCATATCCATGTACATTTTTGTGTTACCCGGATGAATGGAATATGGTGAGTTGTGTGCTTCCTGTAGAATCAGCTTCCAAAGTTCCGGATCTTGCGGAACGCAGATACGTTTTCCATACCATAAAGTACCTTTTTCGTCTTCATGGAATCCTTTGGGTTTTCCTTTGCCAATATTTTCTTTAATCTCTTCAATTTCCTTGTCCGTCTTTTGGGCTTCCTTGATTTTATCCAACAAATTGGGTTGAATATCCAATGACATGAGATGTCCTTCAGGCACAATATCCAATCTGAGATCTCTAAATTGGGCACACAGATCATCTGGCAACTCTCCCTTAGTAAGGCCATTCACAATTTCCTTACGGCTTAGTGCATCAGCTACAACATTTGCTTTACCGGGATGGTATTGCAAACTCAAGTCATAGTCCTTGATGAGTTCTAGCCATCTTCCTTGTCTCATGTTGATTTCTTTCTGAGTGAAGATATAGTTCAAACTTTTGTGATCTGTGAACACTTCACATCGCTTTCCCAAAAGATAATGTTTCCATGTTTTGAGTGCATGGACAACAGAGGCCAACTCTGCGCGGGTGAGGGAAGGAGCAGAGGGAAATGGCTCGGGTGGGATTAGTGGGCTAGTTTCGGTGCTGGGCCAAATTGGCAGCGCCGGCCTTTTCTGCTCTCTTTATTCTTTTTCTATTTCTAATTTGATTTTCAGGAAACATTTTCAAATGATTTCAGATGTGTTTGATTCTAAATGCTTTCTGGATTTTCATCAAGTGAAATTTGTACACATTTGATTGCATAACAAAGTTGTACACTTTAAAATAATTTGACACTTTGGAATTTTAAAATAAATAATGCTTTTACCAATTGCTTAATAAAGACAAAGAAATGGTTTAAATTTGTTTCTTTGTTTTGAAATCTTTGTCCAAGATTTGGAATTTATCAAAAAAACCTATGAACAAACATCCATGGTTTAAAACAAATAATCTCTCATTAGAGAGTAGCATTGGATCAACCTTTGCTTACATAAAATAATAGGCATTCAAATGCTTCTGTTTTTGTAATGACTTTGAAAATGATCCTAAAATGATTATGAATGCATTGATGATATGCAAACTTTGAAATCATGATTTTTGGGATGTTACACATCTGGGATTAAAAATCCGGGTGTTGACATTTATCTTCATAGCTTGCAATGACTATTGAGTAGACTTAGTTGCATAATTCTTATTATGAATTGTCTAAGCATCTACTCCTCTGATGAGAATATATACATCATATGAAGCAAAGTGTTCATGAAAGTTCTTTTATCGCACTAATTTTTCAACTGAATTGCTTGAGGACAAGCAATAAGCTAAGCTGGGGGGATTTGATACGTCCAAAACGTATCTACTTTCTCGAACACTTTGCTATTGTTTCTTCTCTAAACTTGAGTGATTTGGATACAACTAACATGGACTAACGCTGTTTTCAGCAGAATTACCTTGGTGTCTTGTTTTTGTGCAGAAAATCAACTTTCAGGAAAAATCCCGAAAATTATGCCAAGAACTATATTTCACCAGAAGATCCACGGAGCCAGAAAACGAGACGGAGAGGAGGCCTAGGGGGGCCACGCCCACCCCAGGCGCGTGCCCACCACTGGCTGTGCCTGGAGGGGGTGCAGCCACCCCGGGCACCCCCTCGGCCTCCCTCTGCGCCTATAAGTTTCCTTTTGACCTAAAAACCGAGGGGGGTTCGATAGTTTTCCAGAAAGAGTTCCGCTCTGCCTCCGCCACCAAAAACCAAGATTCGGATCCAGAAACTCTATTCTGGCACCCTGCCGGGATGGGGAATTTGGAGAGGATCATTGCCATCATCATCACCAATGCATCTCCATCAACCACCGATGTTTCCCTCATCCATGAGTGAGTGATCCCTCGCTATAGGCTTGGGGATTATAGGGATTGGATGAGTTCTATCATGTAATCGAATAAGATCTGTTAGGGCATAGTGCCTAGTATCTCTATTAGTGCTATTTGACTTTGTTGCAACTTGTTGTGCTTAATGCTTGTCACTAGGGCCCGAGTGTCATGATCTCAGATCTGAACTTATTATTGAATCATTAAGATAGTATTGTTTGTGATCTTATCTGCAAGTTGTGTACACATATCATTGTCCGGATCCAAAGGCCCCAAAGTGACAATAATTGGGACAACCGGAGGGGATGGATGTGATGTGAGGATCACATGTGTCCATGGAGTGTTAATGCTTTGCTTCGGTGCTCTATTAAAAGGAGCACCTTAATTTCCAGTAGTTCCCTAGAGGCCCCGCTGCCACGAGTTGGCTGGACAGAAGATGTTGTGCAAGTTCTCATTGCGACTATATTTGGAGCACATGCCTAGGATTGTTTAGTACTTGGATGCTTGTTATTATTTATCTGCAATGCCCTAGATCTTGAAGTTACATGTTTAGACTCGTCCATGCAACGCCTGTCCATCCATCCCTATGCCTACCGCACTCGAATCCTACTGTTGCCGTTATATTGTTACTATTGCTCATGTTTCACTGTTGTTTTTGCTTTGTTGTTGCTACTAGAAACTGTTACTACTGATAAACTTCTGTGAACAAGAACTATTTCTAGGTGCAGCTGAATTGACAACTCAGCTGGTAAGGCTTACAAGTATTCTTTGGATCCCCTTGTGTCGAATCAATAAATTGGGTAATACTGCCCGCGAAGACTGTTGCGATCCCCTACAATTGTGGGTCATCACTATCACACTTGTGGATGGCCACCCAGGAACAAAGAGATTTGAGATGTTTAGTGTTGAGAAGCTTCTAGTGCAACCACATGGCATATGGGCTCTGCCTTGACCAACTAGGTTGCAAGAACTTAGCCAGATGGACAGTTGGTGGTAGGGATGATAGGATGGAACGCGTCCATGGTGGTCTAAGGGAATGCTTCTGAAAAGTCTCGTCTCGATGCATGTCGAGTCTTGTGGGGAAAGTGCACAACCTCTCGAGAGGGTAAAACCTAAGTACTTAGTTGTGTCCCCGGTAACGGACATTTTGATCCTCAAAGACATTGAAGTGATCAAGAATCTCCTCATCCCAATTTCTATAAGTTAAAACTTGTGGTTGAACAAGGGTAAAGGTTCACCAATGTCTATTGGTGGTTCCTTGGGTGTTTTTGTCAAACAAAAACTTAGTGTTTTCAACTATTAAGAAAAATCTTATTTTGAGCAAAGTCAGCCTGAACTACACTTAGCCAAATTCATATAGTTATTAGATGTTACTATACTACTATGGTATCACTTGATAATACAATTCCAAATGTATTGACCCTCTGTGGCTGTAACTTATGATGTTGCAGGTTACTCTGATGGAGACTAGGGTTATGAGTCTACACTCAACATGTTTGCCTGTGGCACATAAAGATGAAGACTTTATTTTTTTAAGTATTGTGAACTCAATGTATTAGCCTTGGGTTAAAGAGTTGTAAGAACTATGTGTCTCTAGATATTATGTTGTAATAATGTCCTTTGTATCTGTGTACTTCATCTTAAACTGTGGATGCTAGCAATTCGATCCAGGGACTAGCATTGCAATCACAGGGGCCTAGTGAAATAAATTCATGTGCTTTCCTTTTTCTTTCTCTGGCGTATCATTTGCTCCGAGTGGTGTCGGTATCCCTTAAGTGTGTCACCCTACGGTTTGCGAATAATGTAGACATGATCGAGACCCCTCTCCGATCAATAATCAGCAGCGGGACCTGGAGATCCATACTGACTCCCACACATTCAACGACGACTTCTGTGATCGTGTGAACCTTATACGCATGTAACTCAATCCCTTTGTCTCATGATATATTACATGTATGAGATTCGATCATCGGTATCTCCATACCTAGTTTGATATCGTTACCGACATGTACTCTTTTCTTGTTCCCGTGATATAATATTCTAGTGATCAAATCACATGCTTGCAAGCTAACTAATGTGATATCACTGAGAGGTCCCAGAGTATATCTCGCTGTCATCGGGATGGAGAAATTCCACCCTTGATCCATGAGCATCAACATAACACCTTCGCAGAACTGAACCCATATTTATAATCACCCTGTTATGGTGTGACGTTTGATGTTATCAAGATACTCTTCCGGTATTAGTGATTGAATTGATCTTATGGTCTAAGGACTAAGATTACATCGTATGATGTTATAGAAATATAAACACAATGACCTTGATCGTAATGCTATACTTTGGATGAATGTTCATCACACCATTCCAACAATGTTGTGAACTCGTTATTAACAACATCCAATGTCCATGATCAGGAAACCTTTGATCATCTTGTTAATCAACGAGCTAGTCTATAAGAGAGGCATAACTAGGAACTTTCTATTTGTTTATTAAACACACATGTATTAATGTTTCCATATTAATACAATTATAGCATGCAAAATAAACATTTATCATAAATACGGAATATGATAATAACCACTTTTATTATTGCCTCTAGGGCATATTCCCTTCAGTCTCCCACTTGCACTAGAGACAATAATCTAGTTTAAAAACTTTGCGTATTGAAAACATATGGCTTTCTAGTGTTCCATATACGTGATTGCAAGTGGTTAACATAATCTACGGATCTGACGCTTTCAGGTCCGTGTGTATTTGCATGTCTTTGTGTTTTCACGCATCACTCATTCTCCAATGAGATGGCATTATATAAATTTGGTCTTTTGGTGAGACTTTTAGTTCCTTGGGGTTATGTAAAACCCCACCTTTATAAAGGTAAAGGTCCCTGTGATTGCAATTCTAGTCCCTAGATCAAATGCTAGCATCCACAGTTTAAGATGAAGTAGACAGAAACAAAGGTCATTATTACATCGTCATTCCAGAGATAACATAGTCTTTTACAACTCCATAGCCATAGGATAGTACAAGAGTTTCAACTTAACAAAATAAAGTAAAGTCTTCATCTTCATGTGCCATAGGCAAACATGTTGAGTGTAGAATCATAACCCTAATCCTCTTCAGAGTAACCTGCAACATCACAAGTTACAGCCGAAGTGGGTCAATACATTGGAATAGTATTGGCAAGTGATATCTTAGTAGAATAATAGGTTCTAAACTTCTATACAAATTTGGCTAAGTGTAGCTGAGGCTTGATTTGCTCAAAATAGGTTTATCCTATCAATTGAAAAACACTAAGGAACCACCAATAGACATTGGCGAACCTTTCCCCTTGTTCAACCACAAGTTTTTAACTTAGAAATTGGGATGAGGAGATCCTTGATAGCTTCAGTGTCTTGATGCTCAATTGTCCATTGCCGGGGACATGGCTAAGTACTTAGATTTTTCCTTCTCGAGAGGTGGTGCACTTTCCCCACAAGACTCGACATGCATCGAGACAAGATCTTTCAGAAGACTTCCCTTAGACCAAATGGACGAATTCCAACCTATCACCCTACCACCATTTGTCCATCTGGCTAAGTTATTCCAACCTATATGATCAAGGTAGAGCCCATATGCCATGTGGTTGCACTAGAAGCTTGTAAACACTAAGTATCTCAAATCCCTTTGTTCCTGGGTGTCTTTCCATAAGTGTGATACACAAGGTAGACCATAGATATGGGCCTTGTGTAACCACTCAACATAACCCAAACATACCATTCCACCTAGGTGATTCATTCACTTAGTTGTTTTATTAAGCAAAACACAGGTCAAAGACTTAGCAACATTTTCCATAGCATGTATACAATCCACCCTTGTTTTCTACTATCTAGTCTAATCATGGAAATATAACAAGAAAATTAACTTAGTGAAGATTCTACCAAGTCTACAACTACTAGGATTTCCCATAGCATAGGATATAGATACTTAGCAAAAATCTCATGCAAGCCCTATACAAAATATCACTAGTGCATAGTTCAAATATTGGGAAAAAATATGAAGCACCACTTGCCTTGGTAGTTGGCAGAGTAGCAACAATCCTCACAATCACAATCACCACTAGCACCAAAATCTACACATAAAATGATAGCACCAATTTACATTCAAATAAATCAAGAAAAAATATATGAATGCAGGCAAATGTCATGTGATGATTTTTCTTAAACCAAACAAGACAAGTAAACAGTAGTAAACACTATAATATACATTTATACACTACATAAATTCAATTTAGTCTTTAAAACATTTTCTAAAAAAAATTTATACTCAAAATAAGCCTACAAATGTCTCTGCATAAAATCCCATTTTGACAGAAGCAAAATACAAAACCAAGTCCACAGTAGTGTAGGATTTATTTTTGTGAATCCAATGGCACAGGCAGCGGCAGCGGTACCGGAGATGCTGTTCCGACGAATATAGAGGGGGCTAGGAGCTGTGTGTTGGCTTACCCGTGTCGCAAAGTCGCGAGGAAGCTCAACGTGTCGCTGGCGAGGACGGGGGCATGCTGTAGCAGTGGCTAGATCTCGTCGGAGTTGCTGGAGGCGTCAAGAACGTGATGGCGGAGACGTTGACGATGCTCTGGGTTGCCTTAACACAAACCAGAAGCATTAGGGTGTGCGCAAGGTTTAGGCGGACACGACAGTGAAAGTCAGAAGGCAAGGGGTGCTCGGATTTTACCTAGATTGCTTGTCAGAGTTGGGGTAGTCGTCGGTGGCGCTCAGCGGAGAAAGGAGTCGATGCTCTGGTGCAGTATAAGGCAAACCAAAGGCACAGTAAGCTTCGCAAGGACAAGGGGAGAACGATAGTATGGGTTAGCAGGCAAGGGGCAGACGAGGCTCACCGTAATACTTCACCGGAGTTCGTCGGGCAGCGGTGGTTCGAGCTCCAATATGAGCAGCCTGGGGCGATTGGGTGCAGGTGTTTTGGGGGAAAGTACCGCGGCGAGGTGGTGGCTAAATAGTTGGAGCAGGGGCGAAAATCTCGCGGCGAATCAATGGGATTGATCACCGCAGTGATGAGGAGGAAACGACCGGAGACGACTTGGTCGCGCACGTGATTTGGGGAAGAAAGGAGTGAGATGGCGTGGGTCCACCATAAAGTGACCGCAGGGTAGAGCGGGTACGGGTGAGATAGAGAGGGAAGGGGAAACAGCCGGGTGGGCTGGATCTGGGGCTAGGCCAGAATGGATGCGTTGGCCTTTTTCTGTTTATTTTCTCGTTTTCTATTTCTAATTTGATTTTCTGAAACCAAATTCAAATCCAATTCAAATGATTTTGAAATCCAATCACTTTTGGATTTTTTCAGTGAAATCCTTGTACTTAAATAAGTATAAAACTTTACTGTTTAGTCCAAAACACTTTTACATAGAGAAAAATAAAATAAAACCGTGCCTTAAAATGAATATAGATAATCGGCATAAAATGGTTTTATTTTATAATTTTGTTTTGAAAATTTTTGTGATAGCTTTGCATTCATCTTTGAAACATTTCTGATCACAACAAGGTATTCTCATACTTTGAGAGTAAAATAGAACCATTGCCTTTCTAGCATAAAATAATAAGCATATAAATGGTTTCTGATTTTCAAATCTTGTTTGAAAATAACCAAATGCTTATGAATGCATGAATGATATGCAAAATTTTCAAATTATGATTTTTGGTATGTTACAAATCTAACCCCCTTAAGGTGAATCTTGCCCTCGAGATTCAGACTGGCTAGCAAATAGGTGAGGGTGGTCTTTCCGAAGATCATCTTCTCTTTCCCATGTTGCTTCTTCCTCGGAATGATGGTTCCACTGAACTTTGCAGAATTTGATAGTCTTTGTCTGAGTAACTCTTTCTGCAGTCTCAAGAATCTTGATAGGTCTCTCTTCATAAGTGAGATCAATTTCCAACTGAACTTCTTCCAAAGTTTCTTCCATCTCCGGATGGCATTTCTTCAGCCGACTTACTGTAAGATCGTTCCTTTATAAAGGAAAATATCCATGTGATTGCAATGCTAGTCCCTGGATCAATGCTAGCATCCACAGTTTAAGATGAAGTACACAGAAACAAAGGTCATTATTACAAGTCATTCCAGAGACAAACATAGTCTTTTACAAACTCCATGGCCACAGGCCTAGTACAAGAGTTCAAATATGTAATAAGATAAATAAGTCTTCATCTTCATGTGCCACAGGCAAGCATGTTGGTTATTGCTAAGCATGACGTTGGTCCTATCAGTGTCTAGGTACCTAAGAAGAACCTCTAAGTCCTGGAGGTACAGACGAATCGGCTCTGCTATCTCTCTAGCAGTATCCTCGAAGTCAATGGCCTCACCATCCTCGTCACATCTACCGAAGGCGTGGAAGTGAGTACCTCTAACCTCCCGAGAGTGTCTCCCTATCAAGCGTCTAAGAAAATCCTACATAACTACCTCTAGGCCTCTCTCCTTGTCATCATGCATAAGCTTGAAGGTGATGGCCTTCGTGGTTGTCTCAGTCTGGCGTCCTGGCTGAGTAACCTTGAAGCCCCAAAGGTCCTTCCTCTCGAACTTGGTCAAGGGAATCATCATGATGGTAGGAAGTGGGAGATTAAGCAAACTAGTGAGCTCAATAAGACGAGTGCCAAAACGAGTTCCCTTGAACTCTTCAGTCATGCTGATAGTAACATTAGGCATCTATTTTATAAGATAGAAGAAGTTAGAATCAACACAATTAAAGATAAATCACAAGACAAGGCATCACATATACATTTTTGGAAATCAAAACACACAAGTCATGGCATACATAAAACCATTACAAACATCCAAGGTTCAGCTTATTTTAAACAACATTTGGGAAATAAAATGAAAGTGGTGGTCCAACTAACGAAGTACGTTACTATAACATCCCTAAAATCATGTTTCAAACTTAAGCATATCATCCATCCATGCATCCATGATCATATGAATTTCATTTCAAACAAATCATTTCAAAACAGAAGTATTTATGCTTATCATTTCATGTAAAGTTTGTTCTAACCTTAATGCTATCTTCCAAAGGGAAGAGTACTTGTTTTGGTTCAGTAAGGTTTGAAATTCAAACTTAGGCACCAACAAAAGTTTGAACAAAGTTTCAAAACAAAATGAGTAAATAAAACCAATATTATGCCTATTGTATATATATCATAAAGGCTTGGTTTTATTTTTATTTTCATTTGATCAATGTTTTTTGAATAAACAGTAGTGTTTGATACACATTTGAGTGCAAGGGTTGCAGTATAAAAACCTAGAGAAAATTTGAATTCAAACTTATTTGATTTGGATTTTAAAATCATTTCAGAAAATCAAAACAGAAAAAGAAAAGGAGAAAAGAAATGGAAAAGGGCCAGCGCTACCTATCTGGCCCAACTTCGAATCCAGCCCAGTTAGCCCACCCGGGTTTCCCCCTCTCTCTCTCTCACTCGCGAACAAACCCACTGAGTGACTGAATCCAGGACCCCACCCCCTCTCTGTTTCACTCGCTGACTGGTGGACCTCGCCAGCTCACCCTCGTCTTCCCCAAATCGCGCCCACGACCACGTCGTCGGCCGTTTCCTCCGCCCTTCACTACCGCGTTGATTCTTCGCTTAATTGCCCATGGTTCCGCGCTCGATCCTCTCCCCCGCTATGGCTATAAGACCACCTCTGCACCGCGGCCATTGCACCTCTACGCCCCCAGGCTGCCCGCAATCATCCTCGCACCACCGCAAACAGAGAGCACTCCGGTGATCGATTCCGGTGAGCCCCGTGCTCCCCTCTCCCTCTGGTTCTTGCAGAAAGCCTCGCCACTTCCTTACGCATCTACTGACACCGTTGGTTCCTTCTGTACCGCCCCAGGTCGTCGGCTTCGACAAGCACAGCAAGCCCCCGACGACATCCTCAACTCCAGCGGTCAAATTCAGTGAGCCCCTTGTTCCCCTCTGCCCATGATGCACACGATCTTGATCGCCGTAGTCTTGCGCATCTCCTGATGCTGTTTGTGCATGCTAGGGCGACCAGGAGCCTCGCCAACATCGTCATCCACCCAAGCCCGACGCCGCTAGCAACTCGGACGAGCTCCCTCGGTCACTCCAGAGCGCCCCTTGCCAAGCCGTCGCCAGGTTGAGCATCAGTGCATCACCGCGGTTCTGGTAAGCGCCTCCGACGACCCTAGAACCACCTGTAGCACCGCGCCACCGTAGGAAGAGCTCGCTGCCGCCAGTAGCCACCGCCAGCGCCGCTCAGTTTTGGTCGTTTGATCCAGGGCCGTTGGATCTGGATCTAGCACGCGATATTAGATCACTTAACGAAGCGGTATAGTTAGATCTGGGCCGTGCAGATTATGTTGATCTAACGGCTCACAGGCGTGATCCTAAGCGAAGCGGTACGGGCCAATTAGATTAAGACGCGTGGCAGCTGTTTGGATTTAAAAACAGGATTTGAATCTATTAGAAGTTTGATTTTGTTTTGGCTATAACTTTTGATCCCCACATTAGAATTTGACAAATTTTATATCAATGGAATCAGGAGAACAAGCCCTTTCTAAATATGCAATGTGTTTAATGTCTTGCTTCTGTTAAAATGGTTTTAATTGCAGAAACTTGTGTAGGGCTAATTTGAGTATGTGAATTGTTTAAGAAATGTTTTAGGGTTTAAATAAATGTTGTTTGACAAGCTTTTAACTTGTTTATGAACCAATACTGTACACTTGCTTTGTTGAGTTTTAAAAATCATCACATATCATATTGCATGCATTCATATATTTTTGTTTGTATATGCTTTGTATGTGATTTGTGGCTATGATTCTTTGTGTAGATTTTGGTTCTAGTGATTGTGATTGTGAGGAGTGTAGCTACTCTCCAAACTACCAAGGCAAGTGGTGCTTCATGAATATTTTTATCCCTATGTTTTCTACTAAGCATTAGAAATATTTTGTTAGACTTGCATGTTATATTTTGCTCTTATGCTATGTTGGGAAATCCTAGTAGTTGTAGAATTGCTAGGAAATTTCTAAGTTAAGATGCTTATCTATGCCATGCTTAGTCTAGCTAGTAGCAACCAAGGGTTGGTGAAATATACATGCTATGATAAAATATTTCTAAGTCTTTGGACTTGTGTTTTGCCTAATAAAACAAATAAGTTAATGAAACACCTGGGTGGAATGGAAGGAATGGTTTATGTTGAGTGGTTACACAAGGCCCATTTCTATGGTTTACCTTGTGTATCTCACTTGTGGAAAGCCACCCAGGAACAAAGAGATTTTAGAGGCCAAGTGTTGAGAAGCTTCTAGTGCAGCCACTTGGCAATATGGGCTCTGCCTGGATCACATAGGTTGCTAGAACTTAGCCATTTGGACAGTTGGTGGTAGTGGATGATAGGTTGGAACGCGTCCATTTGGTCTAAGGGAAGGCTTCTGAAAGGTCCTGTCTTGGTGAAAATCAAGTCTGGTGGGGAAAGTGCACAACCTCTGCAGATGGAAGAATCTAAGTACTTAGCCATGTCCCTGGAAAAGGACAACTTGAGCATCAAGACATGGAAGCTATCAAGAATCTCCTCATCCCAATTTCTAAGTAAAAACTTGTGGGTGAACAAGGGTGAAGGACCTCAATGTCTATTGGTGGTTCCTTGGGAAAAGTTTTGACAAAGAAAAACTTAGTGTTTTCAACTAATAGGCAAAACCTATTTTGAGCAAAGCAAGCCAAGCTACACTTAGCCAAATTGCATATAGTATCTAGTCCACCTAAATTATACTAAGGTATCACTTGCCAATACTATTCCAATGTATTGACCCACTGTGGCTGTAACTTGTGATGTTGCAGGTTACTCTGATGAGGATTAGGAGTCATGAGTCTACACTCAACATGTTTGCCTGTGGCACATGAAGATGAAGACTTTTATTTATTTACTTATTCAAACTCTTGTACTAGGCCTGTGGCGTTGGAGTTTTAAAGACTATGTTTATCTCTGGAATGACTGTAATAAATGACCTTTGTATCTGTGTACTTCATCTTAAACCGT
Organism: Avena atlantica; assembly: GCA_910589765.1. Taxonomy (NCBI): domain Eukaryota; kingdom Viridiplantae; phylum Streptophyta; class Magnoliopsida; order Poales; family Poaceae; genus Avena; species Avena atlantica. The sequence continues at coordinate 350,208,891 of OU342733.1, forward strand.
GGATGCTAGCATTGATCCAGGGACTAGCATTGCAATCACAGGGATCCTTTTCCTTTATAAAGGAGGGATCTTACAGATGGTATCAGAGCATTGTGTTGCCTGTAGGATTATGACCCTAGGATTGGAAACCACTAAGGAAAATTTTCAGCAACTTCTACACTTGTCTTTTCTTCTCGTAAACTTTTCTAATCTCTTTCTCATCTCTAATTGTAGATGAACTCCATCAACTAAGCCGTAAGGAAAGGACCACTCATGACAATGACTTTGGAGTGTGAGACAGAATTCCCAAGGGCTCTCAAGGACCTCATGGTTGCAATGGAAATACATGGTGCAGCTGTGTACAAAGGTTTTCTTGTGATGGATGAAGGAGTTGAGTACTGGTGGGTGCAACTTCACCTGTATAAAAACAAGGAAGACAACCACAAGGAAAAAGGATTCTGTTTGTTCACCAATTCAGTGGTGCACACTACATTCTTTGATTCAGCCAAGGATTCAGCCTGGAGGACCATCAAAGAACTTGGTGATAGAGTCAAGTGCAGAATGCTCAACCTCCAAAATGACCTAAAGGAAGAGAAGAAACATACCCAAGAGTTGGAAGCTACCAACCAAACCTTAAGAGGAGACATTATAGACTTAGTGATGGAGTCATGTGAGCAAGATAGGCTGATTGCTTCTAGAAACATTGTGTTAGCCAACAGATCCAGTGAGATAGGATTGTAAACGTACTTCATTAGTTGGACCACCACTTATCACCTTACTTTCCAAAAAGTTGTTTAAAATAAGTTGAACCTTGGTTGTTGTAATGGATTGTAACATCCCTAAAATCATGATTTCAAAGTTTGCATATCATTCATGCATGCATATAGTTTTGAGATCAATTTCAAACCAAATTCAAGAAAACAGAAGCACATAGTGCTATCATTTTATATGAGCAAACTTAAATCAAATGACCATCCTCATTTGAGAGCTTAGTGTTTTAAAAACAAGTTTGTTTGCTTCCTTGTTGATTGGTTTGAGTATAAAGTTTGAACAAAATTTTACAAAATAAAAATGGTTTCAAAACCATTTTCAAACATTTGCAAACCAGGTGCAATGTCACTGTTATTTTGACTTTCCAAAAAGGACCAAGCCCACTCAAGGTGACCACATGGTTTTATGCCCAGATTTTTGACTGTTGCACACTGCAAAAATCCTGAAGAGATTTGAATTCAAATAGAGTTTGAATTCATTTGATAATCAATCCAGAAAATCAAAACAGAAAAAGAAAAAGAGAAAGGAAATAGAAAAGGGCTGGCGCCAGGGTTTAAGCCCATCAACAGAAGCAGCCGATCTAGACCACCCGGGTCCACCTTCTCCCTCCCTCACGCGCAGATGCACCCAGCGAGCCGCTGACACCCAGACCCCACTCCCCCTCTGTTCTATTCGCTGAAAAGCGGGCCCCGTCCACATCGACTCCTTCTTCCCCAAATCGCGCCCGCAGACCACGTCGCCGCTGCCATTGATGCCGATAATGGCGCGGCGTAATTAGCCTTGATACCGCGAGCATTTCCTGTCGCGCTTCGGCCTATTTAAACCACACCCCGCCGCGGTCATTTCCCCCCACGCTGCACTCTCTTCTCGCCACCAGGCTGCCCCTAATTTGCGTTGCACCGCCGCAGCCAGAGCCAACTCCGGCGAGGTATTCATGTAAGACCCCATCGCCCCTTGCTGCCTAAACTTGCCAATACAATCTCCGCAACCATGCGCACCTCCTGACCCCTCTGGTGCATGGTAGGAACATCCAGAGCCTCGGCAACGTCGGCGACCACACGAGACAGACGACCCCATCAACTACGGCGACCTCTCCCCGTAAGTACCAGCCGCCCCTTGCCCTCTATTTGATACTCCTAAGACCCCCAACGTCTTGCACATCTAACGGTGCCCTCCTCTTGTCTTAGCACGACGCAGAACCTCGCCAACGTCGACCAGCAGCCGTACCCGACGCGTTCACGAACTCCGGCGAGGAATCCCCGACGACTCCGAGCGCCCCTTCGCCAACCAGAGACACGTTGAGATTCACCTCTTCACGGCGGTTCAGGTGAGCATCCTCTCCCCTCCCCGGGCGACCTAGAACGCCGGCACCACCACTGACAGACGCGCCGCCGCCAGTCGCCGCCGCTAGCGCCGCTAGGCTATGGTCAGAGCAACGGCATCCGTTAGATCTGCATCGTAGGGATTAGATTAGAACGAGGACAAATCGTTTTCTTTAGATCTGGCGCGTTGGATCTAACTTGATCCGACGGCGCGGAAGCTCGATCCGACGCGAAACGGTATCGGCCAGTAAGATTAAGACGTGTGGCAGTGAGTTAGGTTTAAAAATAGAATTTGAATCAGATTATTGTTTGAATTTTATTTAGCTATAACTTTTGATCCCCACGTTAGAATTTGACAAATTTTATACCGTTGGAATCAGGAACACAAGCCCTTTCCAAATATGTAATGTGTTTAATGTTTAGTCTCTGTTAAAAAGGTTTTATTTGCAGAAACATGTGTAGGGCTTATTTGAGTATAGGAATTGTTTTTAATTTCAAATAAATTTGGTTTGGCAAGATTTTGACTTGTTTAGAATTCAGTACTATGCACTTGCTTGGTTGAGTTTTAAAAAAAATCATCACTTAGCATTTTTCATGCATGCATATATTTTTGTTTGTTTGTATATATTTTTGTGTGTAATTTGTTGCTACCATTCTTTGTGTAGACTTTGGTGCTAGTGATTGTGATTGTGAAGAGTGCTACTCTCCCAACTACCAAGGCAAGTGGTACTTCATGAATATTCCTATCCCTATATTTATACTAAGCATTAGAAATATTTTGCTAAGTCTTGCATGTTATTTTTTCCTATATGCCATGTTGGGAAATCCTAAGTAGTTGTAGAATTGCTAGGAAATTTCTCAAGTTAAGTTACTATCTATGCCATGCTTAGCCTAGCTAGTAGCAAACAAGGGTTGGTGAAATATACATGCTATGATGAAAATATTTCTAAGTCTTTGGACTTTGTTTTGCTTAATAAAACAACTAATTCAATGAATCACCTGGGTGGAAAGGGACTTGAATGGGTTTTTTTTGGTTGAGTGGTTACACAAGGCCCATGGCTATGGTTTACCTTGTGTATCTCACTTGTGGAAAGCCACCCAGGAACAAAGATATTTTAGAGGCCAAGTGTTGAGAAGCTTCTAGTGCAGCCACTTGGCAATATGGGCTCTGCCAGGATCACATAGGTTGCTAGAACTTAGCCATTTGGACAGTTGGTGGTAGTGGGAATGATAGGTTGGAACGCGTCCATTTGGTCTAAGGGAAGGCTTCTGAAAGGTCCTGTCTTGGTGAAAATCAAGGCTTGTGGGGAAAGTGCACAACCTCTGCAGATGGAAGAAACTAAGTACTTAGCCAAGTCCATGGTAATGGACAACTTGAGCATCAAGGCATGGAAGCTATCAAGAATATCCTCATCCCAATTTGTAAGTACAAACTTGTGGGTGAACAAGGGTGAAGGACCTCAATGTCTATTGTTGGTTCCTTGGGAAAAGTTTTGACAAAGAAAAACTTAGTGTTTTCAACTAATAGGCAAAACCTATTTTGAGCAAAGCAAGCCAAGCTACACTTAGCCAAATTGCATATAGTATCTAGTCCACCTAAATTATACTAAGGTATCACTTGCCAATACTATTCCAATGTATTGACCCACTGTGGCTGTAACTTGTGATGTTGCAGGTTACTCTGATGAGGATTAGGAGTCATGAGTCTACACTCAACATGTTTGCCTGTGGCACATGAAGATGAAGACTTTTATTTATTTACTTATTCAAACTCTTGTACTAGGCCTGTGGCCTTGGAGTTTTAAAGACTATGTTTATCTCTGGAATGACTGTAATAAATGACCTTTGTATCTGTTTACTTCATCTTAAACTGTGGATGCTAGCATTGATCCAGGGACTAGCATTGCAATCACAGGGATCCTTTTACTTTATAAAGGAGGGATCTTACAGATGGTATCAGAGCACTGTGTTGCCTGTAGGATTATGACCCTAGGATTGGAAACCACTAAGGAAAATTTTCAGCAACTTCTACACTTGTCTTTTCTTCTCGTAAACTTTTCTAATCTCTTTCTCATCTCTAATTGTAGATGAACTCCATCAACGAAGCCGTAAGGAAAGGACCACTCATGACAATGACTTTGGACTGTGAGACAAAATTCCCCAAGGCTCTCAAGGACCTCATGGTTGCAATGGGAATACATGGTGCAGCTGTGTACAAAGGTTTTCCTATGATGGATGAAAGATTTGAGTACTGGTGGGTACAACTTCACTTGTATAAAAACAAGGGAGACAACCACAAGGACTCAGGATTCTGCATGGTCACCAACACAATGATGCACACCGCATTCTTTGATTCAGCAAGGCATGCAGCTTGGAGGGCCATCAAAGAACTTGGTGATAGAATCAAGTGCAGGATGCTTAACACCCAGAATGACCTTAGGGAAGAAAGGAAACATACTCAAGAGCTAGAGGCTACCAACCAAAGCCTAAGGAAGGACATCATAGACTTAGCAATGGGTGATCAAGACAAACAGATTGCCTCTAGAGATGCCCTTTTAGCCAACTTGGCAAGTGAGATGGAATTGTAAGTGTACCTCATTAGTTGGACCACCACACTTATCATTTTATTTTTCCAAAGATGTTATTTAAAATAAGTGGGACCTTGGTTGTGTGTAATGGATACATGTATGCCATGACTTGTGTGTTTTGTTTTCAAAAGTTATGCATGTGATGCTCTGCCTTGTGTTTTGTCTTACATTGTGTTGTTCTAACTTTTTCTATCTTATAAATAGATGCCTAATGTTACCATCAACACTGTTGAGGAGTTCCAAGGAACTCGTTTTGGTACTCGTATTATTGAGCTCACTACCTTGCTCAATCTCCCTCTTCCTACCATCATGGTGCTACCCCTCACCAAGTTTGAGAGGAAAGACCTTTGGGGCTTCAAGGTCAACCAGCCCGGACGCCAGACAGATCCTACCACGGAGGCCATTGTCTTCAAGCTCATGCATGATGACAAGGAGAGAGGCCTTGAGGTAGTCATGCAGGATCTGATTAGACGACTGCTAGGGAGACACTCTCGACAGGTTAGAGGTACTCACTTCCACGTCTTCGGTAGACGTGATGAGGATGGAGAGGCCATCGACTTCGAGCACACTTCGAGGGAGACAACGGAGCCGATTCGTCTATACCTCCAGGACTTAGAGGTTCTCCTTAGGCACGTGGACACTGATAGGACCAACGTCATGCTTAGCAATGACGAACTCCAGGTGCAGCTTCGTGAGAAGGACAAGCTCTTCGCGGAGCAAGATGAGATCGTCAAGGAGATGGAGGCAAAGTTTGAGAGTCAAGACAAAAAGTTCAAGAGTCAGGAGAAGCGAGTCCAGGATAGGAACAAGAGGATTCGAGACATGACTGAAGAACTGCAGAACAAGGACTTAGAGCTCGAGCATCAGCAGACTGTGATTGAGAGGCTTCGTTCCCAAAAGAGGGCTCTCAAAGCCAAAGTACAAACCTTGACCACTAGTGTCGAGGAATACAAGACCGCGATGGAGAACATAGGTCTTACCTTTGTCGAGGAGGAGGTTGATGCCGATGAGTAGATTTGACTACTCATTTATCATTTATTATCGTACTTGCTGCTTGAGAACTTGTTATTTGACCATCCGACATGTGGATGGCTTTCTACTTGTGTGTTTTACTTTACGTACTTGTTATCTTGTTGTTGAACATTTATCCTTATTGATGCATGCTTGTGATTGTTTATGTGATGTGTTGTGCATGAAAGCATATATGGGTATCTCATTCTTACCTCTATTGAACCAACCCCAGATGCCTCCCCGTCGCGCAATCCCAACCCGAACAACGACAACAACATCACTCCTGAGATGCAACAAATGCTGACCGCTCAAACTCAGCTGATGTAGATGATGACGACGTTCATCCAGAACCAAAACAACAACAACAACAACAACAACACAACAACAACAACAACAACAACAACAACAACAACAACAACAACAACAACAACAACAACAACAACAACAACAACAACAATAATAATAACAACAACAACAACCCACCGGGTTTTGACATGCTTACCAGGTTCTTGAGGCTGAGGCCAGCAAAGTTTTCAGGAACAACTGATCCAATGGTGGCCAATGATTGGCTACACTCTGTGAACAAGGACTTGGTAACTGTGGGCTGTACTGATGCAGAAAAGGTCAGATTTGCAGCACATTTGCTGGAAAGACCAGCCGCCACTTGGTGGGATAACTTCCATATCACCACTCCCATAGCTGATGTGACATGGGCTATCTTTGAGGATGGCTTTCGTACCGCTCATATCTCATCTGGAGTGATGAGTCTGAAAAAGAAGGAGTTCTATAATCTGAGGCAGCGCCACCGCAGCGTGGCTGAATACATTGAGAAGTTCAACAATCTGGCGTGTTATGCACCGGATGAAGTTGACACCGATGCTAAGAGGAAGGAAAAGTTCCTTGAAGGCCTGAATGATGAACTGAACTTGCAACTATCAGTGGCCTATGTTCCCACTTATCAGTCTCTTTGTGACAAGGCTGCTATTTTGGAGAACAAAATGAAACAAGTTTAGAGTAGAAAGAGAAAGCACTCCGACAAGCACAACTCGGGATCATCTCACAAACGATCTCATTATGATGACAGTGGAAGCTCAGGATCCCACAAGCATGGGAAATTAAACAAGCACCACAATGACAACCTTCATGACAACAAGCATCACCGTAGTCATGACAATGACAAGTACAAGAACCACAAGAGTGGACATAAGAGCCACCACAGTGGAAGTGGAAGTGGAAGTCAGCCTGTTAAGAGAGACATCAGTCAGGTTGCGTGCTTCAAATGCAAGAAGATGGAACATTATGCAAATGACTGCCCCGAAAAGAAAGTCGAAGGACCCAACAAGCCCAACCCTTTTCAGAAGGGACAAGTTAACCGCATTAATGTGGAGGAGATCTATGAGGAGCCTGATGCTGTGGCTGGTAAGTTCAAACTCAATTCTGTTCCAGCATTTGTTCTCTTTGATACTGGTTCATCTCATTCATTCATATCAAGAGCATTTGTTGAAAGAAATGAACTGCCGGTAGAAACTATTGGGTGTCCTATAAAAGTAAGTTCTCCTGGTGGAGAAATGTTAGTGAATTCAGGATGTCATGATCTAGTCATAGAGTTTGGGAAGTATAAGTTTCCCGTTAACTTAATAATTCTAAACTCCCAAGGATTGGATGTCATTCTGGGAATGGACTGGATGACTAAGTACAAAGGAGTGATAGATTGTGCCAACCATACTATCTCACTCACAACTCCAGAAAATAAAAGGATCAGATTCAAGACCAACTTTGATGCAAAAAGGAGTATGCTAAATTCTCTTAAGGGCGTTAGCATAGACAGTGTGCCAATTGTGAGTGAGTATCCGGATGTGTTTCCGGAAGAATTGCCGGGAATGCCACCAGATAGAGATGTGGAGTTTCTGATAGATTTGATACCAGGGTGTGGACCAATAGCAAAGAGACCATACAAGATGTCAGTTGATGAACTGAAAGAACTCAAGAAACAACTAGGGGAACAGTTGCAGAAAGGATTTATTCAACCAAGTTCTTCATCTTGGGGAGCCCCAGTTTTGTTCGTGGAGAAGAAAGATAGAAGTCAAAGGTTATGCATAGATTACCGTTCACTCAACGAGGTGACTATCAAGAACAAATACCCTTTGCCTAGAATCAATGACTTGTTTGATTTAACATCCCTAAAATCATGATTTCAAAGATTGCATATCACTCATGCATGCATATAGAATTGAGGTCAATTTCAGAAAACAGAAGCACATAGTGCTATCATTTTATGTGAGCAAACTTAAATCAAATGGCCATCCCCATTTGAGAGTTTGAATGTCTTAAACCTAGATTGTTTATCTCCCTTGTTGATTGGTTTGAGTGTGGAGTTAGAACAAAAAATTTACAAAATGGAAATGGTTCAAAATCATTTTCAAACATTTGCAAACTTAGGGAAATGTCTCAGTTATTTTGTTTCTCCAAGAATGACCAAGTCTTTTCAAAGTGACCACATAGTTTTATGCCAAGTTTTGTGACTGCTGCCCACTGCAAAAATCCCAAATAGATTTGAATTCAAATGGAGTTTGAATTCATTTGAAAACCATTCCTGAAAATCAAATTAGAAAAAGAAAAGAGAAAAGAATTGGAAAAGGGCCGGCGCCAGGAATTTGGCCCAGCAACAGACGCGGCCCAACTAGCCCACCCGGCATCTCTCTCTCGCTGGGTCGCACGCGCAAACGCACCCATGCGGTCGCTGACACCCAAACCCCACTTTCTCTCTGCCTATTTCGCTGACCAGCGGGCCCCGTCCACATCATCGTCGTCTTCCCCAAAATCTCGCGCACGAACTCTGCCGCTGCCTGTTGCTGCTTTGATTCCGCGAGGTAAATGGCATTGAATCACTAGGCGTTTCTTGTCGAGCCTCTGGCTATATAATCCCCTCTCTCTCGCGACCATTTCCCCTCAACCAATTCCCCCTTCATGCCCCTAGGCTGCTCGCAACTTGCTCGACGCCGCCGCTGTTCCGACGACCGCACCGACGAATTCCGGTGACCACCGTGTTCCCCTCTGTCCCTGACTCATGCTACCATGCTCAGCAACTCCTTGCGCACCTACTGACACACCCCGTTTGTTCTCGCATGGTCTATAGCTTCGGCAACGACTTCGACCGAGTGCCGCCGCTCTCTGCACGAACTCCGGCGACCTCTCCCCGTAACTACCCGCCGCCCCTTGCCCTCTGCCTTATACGCTTAGGACCCCCATCGTCTTGCGCATCTAATGGTGCCCTTCTTTCTACTTAGCGCGACACATAACCTCGCCAACGTCGACAACAGCCGCACCCGACGCGTTCGCAAACTCCGGCGAGGAATCCCTAACAACCCCGTGCGCCCCTTGCCAAGCCACCTCCACGTTGAGCTTCGCCTCGACCCCGCGGTTCTGGTAAGCACCCTCTCCCCTCCCCGGACGACCTAGAATGCCAGCGCCGCCGCTGAGAGACGCGCCGCCGCCAGTCGCCGTCGCCGCGCGCCGCCAGAACTTGGTCGTTTGATCAAGCGCCGTTGGATCTAGATCCAACGCGTGTAATAGAATCACTTAAACGAAGCGGTACGTTAGATCTGAGCCGTGCACGTTCACTTAAATCCAACGATCTGCGTCGATCGATCCGCCCGAACCGGTACGGGCCAATAGGAAACAGACGCGTGGCTAGGGTTTAGTTTAAAAAACAGAATTTGAATCAGATTTATATCCAAATTTGATTTAGCTATAACTTTTGATCCACACGTTAGAATTTGAAAAATTTTATACCGTTGGAATCAGGAAGACAAGCCCTTTCCAAATATGCAATGTGTTTAATGTTTAGCCTATGTTAAAAAGGTTTTATTTGCAGAAACATGTGTAGGGCTTATTTGAGTATAGGAATTGTTTTCAATGTAAAATAATTTTGGTTTGGCAAGAATTTGACTTGTGTTGTCGTGGTGGTGGCACGGCAGATGCCATGGGTAGGCTAAAGTTTGGGGCCAATGGATGCTAGTGGGATCTGGGGAGGGAAGATGTAGTTGATACTACACACAGAAAGCTCACGCAAAGATCTTTATTTCTCCTTCCTCGGGCTAAAAGTGCTCCTTGAGCTGTGTTCAAGGAGAAACAGAGAACTTTACCAGCCTAACGGTGCTAAGAATGAGTCGATCCCTTCATCAGGGTACAAGCCTCTCCTTATAAAGGTGAGGCCTAGGTTCTTCTAGGGCTGATGTGGCAAGCATATTCGAGGAATATGCTTGTCCCAAAATAGTAGTTCGGCGCGCCTCTTTCCCTGTCGCCCTTCTCACTGTGGTAAGTTTCCAGAGGGCCCCTCCAGCGTGCCTCGGGCTTCAGGACTGTCACCTCCGTGACCTCCTTCTGCCCCTCTGTCGCTCTGCACATTTGTCTTTAGCTCTTGGCTCTGCCTAGATTCCACGACTGGGGTTTGACTTCGGGCTTCTCCTTCTCCTGCAAGCTTCGTATAATTCGGCCCTTCCTCGTATAACTCGGCCTGTCCTTCACCTGCATTAAAATCATTCGGGCCAACCTGGCCGAGTTACTACTTACCTCGGCCTGGTAGTGCTTTGCCGTTATTGTTGAGGTCGTGCCTCTTCCTATCTTGGCCGACCTTTACAAGACTCGGCCAGCCTAAAATATAACTCGGAAACTGGACGGGGGATAATCCCTTCGTCTTTCCCCGTCTTTACCCTATCCGGGGTTACCTCCCCAACATTAGTCCCCGAAGCTGATATGGTCCTGCCGATAATTTCGGCCGGGTCATATCAGTTTCATCACCCTTTTTCTGTACCGTTTCCGAGTTACTCCTTTTACGTTCGAGGTATTCCCGCTCCTTCTCTCGTACTCCTCGTCCTACGTGTCATTCCCATCATTACTTTTCTAGTTTTTTGTTCCTCCTCTGTGTTTATTGTCAGGCTACAGTTAACACTGTGCCTGACGCGCTGGCGCTGCGACGCCTCGTGAACCATTTTCTTGGGGATCGTGGCCCTCTCTGCTGCTGTGCGGCCCCTGGTGTGGTTCCACTCAACGACGTGCGTTGGTGCCGCACCCACCATCTACACGACCTGCAACTGCGCGCACGATCCCACTACCGCGCAGGAGCCTTGGTTATAAAAGGGGGCGCGGCTCTTGGGGGTTTCACTTTCCCCCAATCGCTCGCCCGCACCCTTCTTCTTCCTCGTTTCCTTGCGCTCGTTCGCAGCTCCGCCGCCGTGCATCCCTCGGAGCTTTTGACTGCGAAGGCTCCGTCGCGCGCTCGGTCAGCATCGACCGTGCTCACTAGCTCCGGTGTCACCGCCGGTGAGTTTTCCTCGGTTTCATCGTCTAGGTCTTCCCCTAGATCTCCTTGTTTCCTCTTCGTTTCTGCGCCACGATTCCGTAGTTTCTCCGCCGCCGTTTTTGCGTAGAACCGCGACGGGGCCTCATAGTTCTAAGTTTTCTTCCGCCGCCAGTTTCTCCTCCGGCGATCTTTCCGGCGAGGTTATGTCTAGTTCTTTTAGCGGTGCCATGGTAGAGGACGACGATGCTGGCTCTGGGCCCGAGCGAGGCTCGTGGCAGGGTTCTTCAGTTACTCGGCGGGAAATCGAGTGGCTTATTCGAACTCCTAGGATCCCCGCCGAGGTCTCTTGCCGTTTACCCGGCGACGAGTTATCTCCAGATGTCAGGGAGGGTGAATTCGTTGTCTTTATGTCACACTTCTCCCGTGGTTTTGGTCTCCCTCTCAGCGATTTCGCGAGGGATTTTCTTGATTACTTCGGCCTTCAGCCACATCATCTCCCTGCGAATGCTATCGCTTCTCTCTCTGCATTCATTTCTGCCTCAGAGGGTTACTTCGGCCTTTGGCCATCGGTGCACATCTGGTCGAAGTTCTTTCAGATTCGGTCCAATGTCGTTCCTGATAAATCTCTGCATCCCTCCGAGAAATTGCTCACTCAGTGCGGGGCGGCATCTATCACACCTCGGAGGAAATCCGTATTTCCTCGTGTCACTGGGTTAGAGTCGTGCAAAAAGTGGCACAGATCTTTTTTCTATGTCAAGAATAGAGGAACGGAAGATAGGATTCGGCTCCCTGCTTTCTCCATCGGTCCGCCCTCCAAGGTAAATTGGACCTACAATCCAAGGAGGGGCCTCGTGGTGGCCGAGCTCTTCGAGACTCGGCTCAAGGAGCTGATTCGGGCCGGGTTGAGCGGCGAGGACTTGATGGCTACTTTCATCAGTAGCCGAATCTGCCCGCTCCAGAAGAGGACTCACAAACTTTGCTATATGAGTGGTCCACTCGATCCCAACCGAGTCTCGACCGTCGAGCTGGACAGCTACCTTGTTTACAAGCGCGTCCGAGCTATTTTTAAGACGGAGATGCCTGAATACTGGACCTGGGGATTAAAGCCGTATACTCGCGAGCATCCTCCTCCTGCAGTAAGTTTAACTGCTCATGCTTTGATCTACTCTTATTCTCTTAACTTTCTTGACTAACATTTCCTTCCTTGCCTCACAGCGGTTCGCGGAGCAGAAGGACGAGGATGCCGAGGTCTTGTCGCTCCCGTGGACTGCGGATCGGAATACTCCGGATGTTGGGGAGCCGGACTCCAAGGAATTCGTCCCTAAGTTGGATTCCGCTCTGACCCGCGCTCGTGGCAAGAGTTCGGCCCACGAGGAGGAAGGTGATTCGGACGAGGTTCAAGTCCTTGAGGTAGTTGCCGCAATTCCTATTTCTTATGCATTTCCGGCTTCTGCTTTCCCAGCTAATCCGGCCGGTCAGGTTCATGACGCCGAGCCTCTTGATTCGCGGCCCCCAGCTACCTTGGGGAAACGTGGGGCTCCCGCTGGTACCTCAAACGCGGTCCCCAAGAAACGAGTAAAGAAATCCGCTCCGAATCCTCCCCGGCGCAAGACCATGCCAGGAGTTGCTGGGTAATCTCTATCTCCTCGTATTTCTTGTTTCTCTCTTTTTTGCTTTCCAAGCTTACCTTCTTTTTTCTCTCTTGCTTTTGCAGCGCTCCTCTTTCTGTTAAACCTGGCGGTCCCAGTATGACCAGCCCTGTTAGTCGGCCGCCCCCTCCTACGCCTGTTGAGGATACTAGGCTTCCTAGTCCTGCTCGTGCGGCTTCTCCTTCTGCTCCGAATCCGTCGCCCCCTCGTAGTGATTTGCCTGAACCCCCTCTCGCCGACATCGATTCTACTCGGCCCTCCGAGGTCTCCATTGAACCCGTTGCCCCTCTTGCGCGCCCCGGCGCTTCTTCTGAGCCTCAATCCGCTCCAGTAATTCCCACAGCCGCTCCTGCCCCGGCCGAGAAGGTCGTTATTTCGGTGCCTCCTCCGACCGTGACCCCTGCTGCTCCTATTACGGAGGTATCGGCTCCTGCTGGTACCTCTAAGGCAAAGAAAACCGTTGCCACCAAGGCCTCCATCTCTCAAAAAAGCCTTGCTGGCTCTTCCCAGCCTAATATCGCCGACGTGCTGCGCAAAGGGATTGCTCCCACCAAGGCTCCCGTTACCTCGGCCGCTAGCTCCCAACTTGCTCTTCATAAGAGTCCTGCGGTCGCAGTGGTTACAGAGCATGTCCGGGGTAAAGTCTTAACCCGGACGTCTAGTGGGAAAAGCCTCGGCTCGCTGGTGGAGTATGCCAATAACTGGAATGCGGCTGATCAATTCGAGGGTAATCCCATGAATCAGCCCTTTCAGCTTTCCGACATCAGCAGCCGTTTGGATCAAGCTGCCAAGATTGTTTTGGACAGTAACAAGATGAACGAGGTAAATACTCTCTCTTGGTGTTTTGACTATTCCATATATATGCACTAGTCCCCGAAACTTGAAACTGAGTAACTTGTTAATCGCTTGGAAGTTTTTATCATGCTGTACCCAACCCAGCTTAGTTTAGTGTTCGAACTTGTATCCGAGTAGACTTATCTTAGACTTTGCTAAACGTCTAGCTGTTCCTTGGGGTATCCAGTCTCCTAGGTCCGGATTAAGTCCTTGTTTAACTCGGATCTGCTGTAGCTTTAAATATCCAGCCACCTAGATCTTAGTTCAGCTTTTTCTTAAATCAAATCTGTTGTAGCTTTGAATATCCAGCCACCTAGATCTGAATTAATCTTTTGCTTAACTCAGATCTGTTGTAGCTTTGAATATCCAGCCACCTAGATCTGAATTAATCTTTTGCTTAACTCAGATCTGTTGTAGCTTTGAATATGCAGCCACCTAGATCTGAGTTAAGCTCTTGCATAACTCGGATCTGCTGTTGCTTTGAATATCCAGCCACCTAGATCTGAGTTAAGCTTTTGCTTAACTCGGATCTGTTGTAGCTTTGAATATCCAGCCACCTAGATCTGAGTTAAGCTTTTGCTTAACTCGGATCTGTTGTAGCTTTGAATATCCAGCCACCTAGATCTGAGTTAAGCTTTTGCTTAACTCGGATCTGTTGTAGCTTTGAATATCCAGCTACCTAGATCTGAGTTAAGCTTTTGCTTAACTCGGATCTGTTGTAGCTTTGAACATCCACTTATCATTTGTTCTATTGCTCAGGTTGCGCATAACCGACGAACTGCCGAATTCCAGCGACTGCTTTTCTCGCATAGGAAGTTGCGAGAGAAATATGACAAAGTTCTCCCTGTTGTGAAAAAAGCAGGTAATTCGACCGTTCTCCTTGTTACTTCTGATATTGTCATTATTTTGTATTTGTAATGCCGGCTTATTTGATGTGTTAATAGGTGACATTAATAACTTCAACATCCGTCTTGAGAAAAAGGTCAAGAAATTGGAAGGTCAGTTTTTTATCTACCTTTGTACTTATCCCTTTCTGAAACATGCACTAAGTTTCTTTTACTTCGCTTGGCCTTGGCAAAGCCGAGATACAAACCTTTGCATTAGCTCATCAAGGTTGTACGCCCATGTCTGATGTAATGTTGCATTTTCTAGAGGAAGGCGCCGCTCATTCGGCGCAGCTAAAAGAGAAAGATGATGAGATAGCTCGCCTGAGCGCCGAGGTGGAGGCCCTTAAGCTCTCTCAGAAATCCGAGCTCGAAAAAGTCGACCAGGAGTTCTCTGAAGAGAAGAATCGGCTGGCTCTGAAGCTGCAAAAGAATAAGGAGCTCCTGGAGGCTGCCGAGTTAAAAACTCGTGAAATGGGCGAAGAAATTGCTTCTTTTGAGAAGAGCAAGAGTATCTGGGCTAAAGACCTCCAGATGATGTTGAGCTATATTCATTGTAAGTTTCTTATCAGAGTCGGCTTATGTTTTTCTCCGTCTTTGCTATTTTCCTGACACGTTCGTGTTTCGCGCAGGTCATTTCCCAGAAGCTAAGCCTGTGAGTTCGAGGGCGGTTCTTACAGCTCGGACGCGCCGAGGTCTCCCTGTTGATGAGGACTTTGAATATGTAATGGAAGATTTTTTGGTCGCTGTGGGCGCTGCCCTTGGTCCGATAAAAGTTATGGGCAGGGACTTGGTGCTAGCCGCTATCCGAGCTTATCATGCTCTCTGGCCGAATACTTCTGGGACGCCTAATATCAGCGAGATTGACTTGCTGGTGACCAGATTGAACGAGTCTAAAAAACAACTAAGTCTTTGGAGGGAATCAGCTGGGCGGGCTGGCGCGGATATGGCCCTTACTGTTATTATGTCCTGGTATGAAGACATTTCCCTTGATATCCTGAGGAACTTGCGCACAGGCTCCCGCTGGGTTGAAGACCCCGCCTTTGTTCCTCTTCGGCAAGCTCGCGCCTTTCAGCTTGTTGAGTATGCCGACGTGCATAACTGGATTGAAGGTCCGAGCTTTCTGCTGAACCCGGAGGACGAGGTTGTAGTAGAGGACGCATCGGACAATGATTCTGCCTCCTCTGGAGACTCCAGTTCAAGCTCGGACGGCAATGGTGATGCACGATCCTCTTCCAAGGGTACTGGGCATTCCACTGCACAGACTGATGCTCCTCAGCAGCCTCGGGCTTCTGCCGAAGTCGCACCTGGTTTGGTGGAAGGCGAGGCGACCTCTGCCGAAGCGGCGCCTACCTCGGATTGCCCAGTTCCTGACCAAGCCACTGCCTCTCCTGCTAAGGACCTTTAAATTTGTTTTTCTCCCTGGTATGCCAGGCGTATGATGTGCGTGGAACCTTTGTTCGTTTTGTGTAATGACAATTTTCTTTTGCTGTAAGGACAAGTTTTGATGCTTCTTTGTATCAAAAAGCTAATCATTACCTCGGCACTGTTCTAGATGTCGAAGCATCACATATAGCATATAGGATAAAATGGAAATATCATATAGCAGTCCCTGAGCTACTGCTCTGGATGCCGAGGTATAGTGCATAGGATAAAATGGAAATGACACATAGCAGTCCCCGAGCTACTGCTCTGGATGCCAAGGTATAGATTTCACGCTAAGTTCGGATAACATATGGCAGTCCCCGAGTCACTGCTCTGGGTGCCGAATTACAAATCTTACACAAAATTTGGATAACATGTGGCAGTCCCCGAGTCACTTCTCTGGACGCCGAATTACAAATCTTACACAAAATTCGGATAACATGTGGCAGTCCCCGAGTCACTGCTCTGGACGCCGAGGTATCTAATGCATAGTTGGTGCTTGACCACAAGATATTACTCTGCGATGTGTGACCCAATGTTTTACTAAGAATAAAATGGACGAAGTAAAGCTACGTTCCATGGCCTCTTCGTTTCCTCGCCGGTTTTGTCTGCCTTGTGCTTTTCAGGTGGTTGGGCGTCGATCAGGTAATAAGCATCATTGTGCAATGCTTTGCTCACTATGAATGGTCCTTCCCATGGGGGTGATAGCTTGTGCATGCCGGCCGTGCATTGAACTAATCGGAGAACTAAATCCCCTTCTTTGAATACCCTTGGATTCACTTTTTTTTCTGTGATAACGTCGCAAGTTCTGCTGATAGATGGCTGATCTTGACATTGCCAGCTCTCTGGCTTCTTTTAGTAAGTCAACCGTATCTTGCCGAGCTATTTCATTCACCTCTGAGGTTGTATATTGAGTAACTCTTGGCGAGTCATGTATTATGTCGGCTGGGAGCACGGCTTCCGCCCCATATACCAGAAAGAATGGTGTATACCCAGTTGATCTATTTGGTGTAGTCCTGAGGCTCCATAATACGGCTGGGAGTTCCTCAATCCAACATCCTGCCGACCTTTGCAGTGGTTCGACGAGACGCGGTTTGATCCCTGACAATACTAATCTGTTAGCCCTTTCCACTTGCCCATTAGATGCTGGGTGAGCCACAGAGGCAATATCCAATCTTATGTGCTTCTCTTGGCAAAACCTCGCGAAGGCTCCTTCTGCGAAGTTTGTGCCGTTATCTGTGATAACGCTGTGCGGGTAACCATATCGTAAAATAATATCTTTGAGGAATTTCACAGCTATTGGTCCATCGCATTTTTTTATTGGCTTTACTTCAATCCACTTTGTGAACTTATCCACCATAACCAATATGTGGGTCATGCCTCCTCGGGCCAGCTTAAATGGTCCCACCATATCCAAGCCCCACACAGAAAATGTCCAAGTGATGGGTATAGTTTTTAACTCGGCAGATGGCGTATGTATTTTGGTCGCATATCTCTGGCAACCATTGCACTTTGCAACTATTTCTTTGGCTTCTTTCAACGTTGTTGGCCAATAAAATCCATGCCTGAAGGCTTTGGCCACCAAGGCGCGAGATGAGGCATGATGTCCACATTCCCCTTGATGTGTATCTAGGAGGATCTCTTGGCCTTCTGCCGAGCTCACACACTTCTGTAGTACGCTTGTGATGCTTCTTTTATATAGCGCATTGTTTATGATCGTATAGGCTTTTGCTCTCCTTACATTTTGCCTTGCTAATACTTCATTATTCGGCAAGATCAAATCTCTGAGGAAATAGAGTATAGGCTGAGCCCATGCTGGTGTGATTTCTACTGGTGTGACTTCACTGTCTATTTCCATGTTTCCTGCCGACATATGTACTTCTGCCCTTTCCAAAGTTGTGCTTACTTCTGCTGTTCCCTTCTTGGTGGGTTTCGAGTTATATTGTTGGTCCACTTCCATTGGGGTATTAACTTCTGCTGGATTTGCCGGATTAAAGATGGACTCGGATTCTGGTGATGGGATTATTGATGGTTTTCTGAGGTGCTCCAGGGCAATACCCGGGGGAATAGATTGCCGGGTAGATCCGAGTTTTGACAATGTATCAGCGGCATCATTTTCTGCCCGAGGTATGTGGTGAAATTCACACCCTTCAAAGTATGCAGTGATTTTTTGCACATGGAATCTGTATAAAGCCATATTAGCATCTAACGCATCCCAACTTCCTGACACTTGCTGTACTACTAAATCCGAATCCCCATAGAATTAGATTCGGCGTATGCCAATTTCTTTTGCTACTTTCAATCCGTGGACCAGTGCTTCATACTCAGCTACGTTGTTGGACGCGGCAAAATGTATTTGTAGGACATATTTCAGCTGATCTTTTTTGGGTGAGGTCAATACTATTCCTGCCCCCAATCCATTTCTCAGTTTGGAACCGTCGAAGTGCATCGTCCAATAATTCGGATCTGGCAATGGTGGCTCATATTGCACCTCGGCCCAGTCTACGAAGAAGTCGGCGACTGCTTCAGATTTGATTGTGTCTCTCCTATCAAATTGTGGGGCGTATGGCGACAACTCGATTGCCCATTTTTCTATTCGGCCACTTGCGTCTTTGTTGCTCAAGATGTCGGCTATGGGTGCTTCACAGATCACTTTGATGGGGTGCTCCTCGAAGTAATGTTTTAGTTTCTTTGCCGACATATACGCCCCGTAGGCCATCTTTTGATAATGTGGATAATTCTGCTTTGAAGCAGACAACACTTCGCTTAAATAGTATACCGGCCTTTGTACCGACCTTTCTCCTTCCACTCGTTCCACTACGACTACAGCACTTACTACTCTGTTTGTTGCCGCTATATAGAGCAACATAGGCTCCTTTGATAGTGGAGAAGCAAAGATGGGTGCTGTAACCAGCATCCTTTTTAATTCATGAAAAGCATTGTCCGCTTGTGGAGTCCAAATGAATTTATCTGATTTTTTCATCAGCTGGTATAATGGTAGCGCCTTTTCTCCCAGCCGACATACAAACCGGCTGAGTGAGGCCAAACACCCTGTAAATTTTTGTACATCATTTAAGCACCTCGGCAATTCCATTGTTGCTACCGCCCTTATCTTCGTTGGATTGGCCTCTATACCTCGGCTGGATACCAAAAAACCGAGTAATTTTCCTGCTGGCACGCCAAACGTGCATTTTTCCGGGTTAAGTTTCATTCGAAACCTTCTTAAGTTCGCGAAAGTTTGCCTTATATCCTCCAGTAAAGTTTTGCTTTCCTTGGTTTTGATGACCACATCATCTACATATACTTGTACATTTTTACCTATCTGGTCATGCAGACATTTTTGCATACAGCGCTGATATGTTGCTCCTGCGTTTCGCAGGCCGAATGGCATTGTGCGATAGCAATAAGCCCCGTACGGGGTAATAAACGCAGTCTTTATTTGATCGGCCGGATTTAACGGTATCTGGTGGAAGCCAGAATACGCGTCTACAAATGACAACAACTCACAACCAGCGGTCGAATCAATGACTTGATCTATTCTAGGTAATGGAAAAGGATCTTTTGGACACGCCTTGTTCAGGTTTCTGTAATCGATGCACATCCGCCATACAATGGCTACATTGGGATCATATTTTTTCTTTTCTACTAGCACCGGGTTTGACAGCCAATCCGGATACAGCACCTCCATGATGAACCCGGCTGCAAGGAGCCGAGCTATTTCGTCCCCTATTATCTTTCTCCTGTCTTCGGCGAAGCGGCGGAGAGGTTGCTTCACCGGCCTTGCCCTGGCCTTACATTTAAAGAGTGCTCAGCCAACTCCCTCGGAACTCCTTGCAGGTCTTGAGTTGACCATGCAAATATGTCCCGATTCTCACGGAGGAAGTTGGTGAGCTCGCTTTCCTATTTAGCATCCAGACCTGCACCAATAGTGATAGTGCGCTCTGGGAATTGCTCATCTATCTGGAACTTCTTTGTTTCTTTTGTCGGCTGAAAAGAGACACTACCATGCGGGTTGGCCAATGCCGGCATGTTTAGCTGCGCTGACTGAGCAAGGGCTTCTACTTCCTGAATCCTTCTTTTTTCTCTTGCTATAACCAATGATTCGGCCAAATTTGACCCGGCTGAAGCACATTCCATTGATTTCTTGTAATCCCCTGTTATAGTTATCACCCCTTGTGGTCCGGGTAATTTCATTTTCAGATAACTTATATGACAGCTGCTCATGAATTTGGCAAACGCTGGACGTCCGAGTAGAGCATGATAACAGCTTTCTAGATCCACCACCTCAAACTCTAAGTTTTCTGCTCTGCAGTTATCTCTTGTGCCGAATAACACATCTACTCGGACCTTACCAATGGGTTCACATGAAATCCCTGGCACTATCCCATGGAATGTGGTCCTCGTGGACTGCAGCATGTTTTGCGAGATTCCGAGTTTATGCATGGTATCTTTGTACATGATATTGATACTGCTTCCATTGTCTATGAGCACCTTAGAGAACTTGACATTGATACTTGGTCCGACAAACGTCGGATCTAACACAAGTGCGTATGCTCCGGGATTTGGCATTATCTTGGGATGATCTTTTATGCTCCAAGTTATCTCCTGATCTGCCCAAGGCACATATCTTGGTATCGCTGGCATGACTGCATTCACCTCCATATGTCGGTGCTGCACACTTTGCTTGTCTTGTTGCTCCGTGGTGAATACACAATAAGACTGATGATGTTCTCTATAATCATTGCGTCCGGCGTTTGCCGGATTTATTTTCCCATCCTGAACTTGGTTCATCACCTGATGTACCGCATCTCTCCGATCCGGGTTATCGTACCTCGGGGGTGGGGGTGGCAACATTAGTTGCTGAGTATTTGCCCCAGTCAGCTGTGGGGGATGCTGCTGATGTACTTGATGGGGTGCTTGAACTCCTGCGGAGTTTCCCATTGCATTTTTCATCCATGCACATTGGCGGGTCATGTGGTTGGCTGGTCTTGATGGGTTCGATGTATGAAATTTGCACGGCTGATCCAACATGGATTCAAACGTGTACTTCGGCCTCTCTTGCCATTGTTTCTTTTGTTCGGGGGTCCACTGCCTTTTTCCTTCATTCCTTGGTGTCCACTGTTGAGGACCATTCTTTTGCCGTTGAGTTGTTTCGTGACTCGGCTGATCCTGCGATATTGCCGCCACTTGGGCCGAATTATATCTATAATCCGGCCTTTCTTCTCTTCTTCTTCCTCTGAAATCTCCACGCCTGGATGACCCAGCCGAATCTCTTGCATAGTGGTCCTATTGCTCGTGGTGATCCGGCGACATTAATTCCGGTTGCGTCGGATCTCCTAACGCATATGAGTCCGCTATTCTGATAGTTTCTGCCAGTGTGGTTGGCATATCTCTCTGCAGACGTTGCCACAGTACGCTGGCATAACGGCAGCCTTGCGCAAACCAAGTTATTGCCTGTGATTCTATAACTCCTTCACATGAGTTTCTCAAATTGCACCACCGGGTTAAAAACTCTCTATCTGTTTCATTCGGCCTCTGTTTGCACATGGCTAGCTGTTGAGGCCTGTTTGGCCTCTTGTATGTACTGGTAAAGTTGCTGACAAACATTTCTTCAAAATCTAACCAACAGTTGATACTGCCTGCTGGTAAATTATTCAACCACACTCTAGCTGGTCCTTCCAACATTTGTGGAACATATCTTACTGCCCATCGCAGATTTCCACACGCTATTTTCACAGCCGTGGCATAATCAATCAACCAGTCTTGTGGCTTGGTACTTCCATTGTATGTTTTTGTGCCCCTTGCTAGCTGAAAGTTCGGCACTGGTGGTTCACCCATGATCCATGGTCCAAAGCACGCCGGACCAGGCGGACCTTGTTCTTCCAATAGTTCGGACCGATATAAGCGATCCAGTTTTACTCTTGCATCATTTGATGGTAAATCCCTGTACAGAGCCCTATCTTGTGCCCCATAACGGTTGTTTCCGTCATGGACCGCATACTCCATCTCAGTGTAACCATCATTGTACCTCTCGTTAACCTGGTTGTGGCGGATTGGCCTAGTTTCTCTTTCCTGCCGAGGTTCATGCCTCAGTTGCGGGTTTGGCGGCAATTCTCTTCTTACTTCGGCCGGTGTATTTTTCTCATGAGTACCTCTCGCCGGCTCTCTTCTGCCGAGGTCTCCATTGCCTCGGCTTCTGCCGTCTTTCTCCATACGGCCATGGTTCCTCTCTCCACTGTTACCTCGGCTTGTATTGCCTCTGTTCTCATTTGCTTTCTCGGCTATTGCCGGGTCATATGGAACAATTTGCTTGTTCCTCTTTCCTGATGTTACTGCTTTGTCTCTTCGTGCATTATTTCCAGGTGAAGATGCGACTGCCATGGACAAAGCAGGTGCCGCTCCTGCCGAATGAACCATTCGCGAGGCTCCTGGCCTCGCCGGGTTTGCTCTGAGCATTTCTTCATTTTGCTGGTTAGCAATGCGCACCAGCTCATTCACTCTTTCTTGTTGTTTCTGCCGGGCTTCGCCGGTCAATCCTTCTAACTCTAATGCTGCGGCATTTGCCGCCCTCAGGTTTTTTGCCGGGGTATTGTACCTCGGCAAACCCAAATCAAGCGATTCTGCTTTTTGAGCATCATGCTCTTTATTGATATCATCCATGAGGTTTTTCCCCCTCAATCTTAATTCGTCCACCCGTTCGGGTGCGACGTCAAGCTTATTAGCCTTGGCATATTCTCGCAGTGTCCTGTTTAAGTACTCCCGCAAGGCCGACACCTTTTTGGCTTCCACCAGTACCCTCTGCCTGGTTTCCTCTAACTCTGCCTGAGCATTTGCCGGATCAAGTATCGGCGCTACAGGCGTAGTTAAGTTTTCTATGGTTGCCTGAAGGATATTCTCTGGTCTTTCCAGAGGTGGCCCTCTTACTCTAGGTGCCTTTGGGGTGGTGTTCTGCGCCTCGGTCGGGTCGTTCACTGGAGGAATTACCTCGGTGGGTGGTGGTGCACTTTGCCTGGCGGCGCCCTGCACCACGGTGACTGGTTCTCTGCTTGACCCGGCTCCTGCTGCTCCAGCCTGTGCTCCGGCCATGACCATTATCTCGACGCTGCTTGCATGACGTGCTCTGGGCGGATGGCACGCAGCGTTAAGGGTGGGTTCTCCTGCAACAACAACTTTGTGAGGATAAACGCTGGATACGTCGATGCCGACGTAGACCTTGTGCTCGCCCAGGCCGATGAAGACACCATTGCGCGGGGGTGTTTTTCCCCTGAAGCTCCCTGCGTTGTCGCTGACATAATCACAGAGACCAAATCTCTGGACCAAGCCAGAAACAACGCGCTCGCCAGTCTTGATGAAGTTTCCCGTCCGGATCATAACTCCAGCTAGCACCGCTGCTGGCCCCACGGTGGGCGCCAACTGTCGTGGTGGTGGCACGGCAGATGCCATGGGTAGGCTAAAGTTTGGGGCCAATGGATGCTAGTGGGATCTGGGGAGGGAAGATGTAGTTGATACTACACACAGAAAGCTCACGCAAAGATCTTTATTTCTCCTTCCTCAGGCTACAAGTGCTCCTTGAGCTGTGTTCAAGGAGAAACAGAGAACTTTACCAGCCTAACGGTGCTAAGAATGAGTCGATCCCTTCATCATGGTACAAGCCTCTCCTTATAAAGGTGAGGCCTGGGTTCTTCTAGGCCTGAGCGCCGAGGTGGAGGCCCTTAAGCTCTCTCAGAAATCCGAGCTCGAAAAAGTCGACCAGGAGTTCTCTGAAGAGAAGAATCGGCTGGCTCTGAAGCTGCAAAAGAATAAGGAGCTCCTGGAGGCTGCCGAGTTAAAAACTCGTGAAATGGGCGAAGAAATTGCTTCTTTTGAGAAGAGCAAGAGTATCTGGGCTAAAGACCTCCAGATGATGTTGAGCTATATTCATTGTAAGTTTCTTATCAGAGTCGGGTTATGTTTTTCTCCATCTTTGCTATTTTCCTGACACGTTCGTGTTTCGCGCAGGTCATTTCCCAGAAGCTAAGCCTGTGAGTTCGAGGGCGGTTCTTACAGCTCGGACGCGCCGAGGTCTCCCTGTTGATGAGGACTTTGAATATGTAATGGAAGATTTTTTGGTCGCTGTGGGCGCTGCCCTTGGTCCGATAAAAGTTATGGGCAGGGACTTGGTGCTAGCCGCTATCCGAGCTTATCATGCTCTCTGGCCGAATACTTCTGGGACGCCTAATATCAGCGAGATTGACTTGCTGGTGACCAGATTGAACGAGTCTAAAAAACAACTAAGTCTTTGGAGGGAATCAGCTGGGCGGGCTGGCGCGGATATGGCCCTTACTGTTATTATGTCCTGGTATGAAGACATTTCCCTTGATATCCTGAGGAACTTGCGCACAGGCTCCCGCTGGGTTGAAGACCCCGCCTTTGTTCCTCTTCGGCAAGCTCGCGCCTTCCAGCTTGTTGAGTATGCCGACGTGCATAACTGGATTGAAGGTCCGAGATTTCTGCTGAACCCGGAGGACGAGGTTGTAGTAGAGGACGCATCGGACAATGATTCTGCCTCCTCTGGAGATTCCAGTTCAAGCTCGGACGGCAATGGTGATGCACGATCCTCTTCCAAGGGTACTGGGCATTCCACTGCACAGACTGATGCTCCTCAGCAGCCTCGGGCTTCTGCCGAAGTCGCACCTGGTTTGGTGGAAGGCGAGGCGACCTCTGCCGAAGCGGCGCCTACCTCGGATTGCCCAGTTCCTGACCAAGCCACTGCCTCTCCTGCTAAGGACCTTTAAATTTGTTTTTCTCCCTGGTATGCCAGGCGTATGATGTGCGTGGAACCTTTGTTCGTTTTGTGTAATGACAATTTTCTTTTGCTGTAAGGACAAGTTTTGATGCTTCTTTGTATCAAAAAGCTAATCATTACCTCGGCACTGTTCTAGATGTCGAAGCATCACATATAGCATATAGGATAAAATGGAAATATCATATAGCAGTCCCTGAGCTACTGCTCTGGATGCCGAGGTATAGTGCATAGGATAAAATGGAAATGACACATAGCAGTCCCCGAGCTACTGCTCTGGATGCCAAGGTATAGATTTCACGCTAAGTTCGGATAACATATGGCAGTCCCCGAGTCACTGCTCTGGGTGCCGAATTACAAATCTTACACAAAATTTGGATAACATGTGGCAGTCCCCGAGTCACTTCTCTGGACGCCGAATTACAAATCTTACACAAAATTCGGATAACATGTGGCAGTCCCCGAGTCACTGCTCTGGACGCCGAGGTATCTAATGCATAGTTGGTGCTTGACCACAAGATATTACTCTGCGATGTGTGACCCAATGTTTTACTAAGAATAAAATGGACGAAGTAAAGCTACGTTCCATGGCCTCTTCGTTTCCTCGCCGGTTTTGTCTGCCTTGTGCTTTTCAGGTGGTTGGGCGTCGATCAGGTAATAAGCATCATTGTGCAATGCTTTGCTCACTATGAATGGTCCTTCCCATGGGGGTGATAGCTTGTGCATGCCGGCCGTGCATTGAACTAATCGGAGAACTAAATCCCCTTCTTTGAATTCCCTTGGATTCACTTTTTTTCTGTGATAACGTCGCAAGTTCTGCTGATAGATGGCTGATCTTGACATTGCCAGCTCTCTGGCTTCTTTTAGTAAGTCAACTGTATCTTGCCGAGCTATTTCATTCACCTCTGAGGTTGTATATTGAGTAACTCTTGGCGAGTCATGTATTATGTCGGCTGGGAGCACGGCTTCCGCCCCATATACCATAAAGAATGGTGTATACCCAGTTGATCTATTTGGTGTAGTCCTGAGGCTCCATAATACGGCTGGGAGTTCCTCAATCCAACATCCTGCCGACCTTTGCAGTGGTTCGACGAGACGCGGTTTGATCCCTGACAATACTAATCTGTTAGCCCTTTCCACTTGCCCATTAGATGCTGGGTGAGCCACAGAGGCAATATCCAATCTTATGTGCTTCTCTTGGCAAAACCTCGCGAAGGCTCCTTCTGCGAAGTTTGTGCCGTTATCTGTGATAACGCTGTGCGGGTAACCATATCGTAAAATAATATCTTTGAGGAATTTCACAGCTGTTGGTCCATCGCATTTTTTTATTGGCTTTACTTCAATCCACTTTGTGAACTTATCCACCATAACCAATATGTGGGTCATGCCTCCTCGGGCCAGCTTAAATGGTCCCACCATATCCAAGCCCCACACAGAAAATGGCCAAGTGATGGGTATAGTTTTTAACTCGGCAGATGGCGTATGTATTTTGGTCGCATATCTCTGGCAACCATTGCACTTTGCAACTATTTCTTTGGCTTCTTTCAACGTTGTTGGCCAATAAAATCCATGCCTGAAGGCTTTGGCCACCAAGGCGCGAGATGAGGCATGATGTCCACATTCCCCTTGATGTGTATCTAGGAGGATCTCTTGGCCTTCTGCCGAGCTCACACACTTCTGTAGTACGCTTGTGATGCTTCTTTTATATAGCGCATTGTTTATGATCGTATAGGCTTTTGCTCTCCTTACATTTTGCCTTGCTAATACTTCATTATTCGGCAAGATCAAATCTCTAAGGAAATAGAGTATAGGCTGAGCCCATGCTGGTGTGATTTCTACTGGTGTGACTTCACTGTCTATTTCCATGTTTCCTGCCGACATATGTACTTCTGCCCTTTCCAAAGTTGTGCTTACTTCTGCTGTTCCCTTCTTGGTGGGTTTCGAGTTATATTGTTGGTCCACTTCCATTGGGGTATTAACTTCTGCTGGATTTGCCGGATTAAAGATGGACTCGGATTCTGGTGATGGGATTATTGATGGTTTTCTGAGGTGCTCCAGGGCAATACCCGGGGGAATAGATTGCCGGGTAGATCCGAGTTTTGACAATGTATCAGCGGCATCATTTTCTGCCCGAGGTATGTGGTGAAATTCACACCCTTCAAAGTATCCAGTGATTTTTTGCACATGGAATCTGTATAAAGCCATATTAGCATCTAACGCATCCCAACTTCCTGACACTTGCTGTACTACTAAATCCGAATCCCCATAGAATTAGATTCGGCGTATGCCAATTTCTTTTGCTACTTTCAATCCGTGGACCAGTGCTTCATACTCAGCTACGTTGTTGGACGCGGCAAAATGTATTTGTAGGACATATTTCAGCTGATCTTTTTTGGGTGAGGTCAATACTATTCCTGCCCCCAATCCATTTCTCAGTTTGGAACCGTCGAAGTGCATCGTCCAATAATTCGGATCTGGCAATGGTGGCTCATATTGCACCTCGGCCCAGTCTACGAAGAAGTCGGCGACTGCTTGAGATTTGATTGTGTCTCTCCTATCAAATTGTGGGGCGTATGGCGACAACTCGATTGCCCATTTTTCTATTCGGCCACTTGCGTCTTTGTTGCTCAAGATGTCGGCTATGGGTGCTTCACAGATCACTTTGATGGGGTGCTCCTCGAAGTAATGTTTTAGTTTCTTTGCCGACATATACGCCCCGTAGGCCATCTTTTGATAATGTGGATAATTCTGCTTTGAAGCAGACAACACTTCGCTTAAATAGTATACCGGCCTTTGTATCGACCTTTCTCCTTCCACTCGTTCCACTACGACTACAGCACTTACTACTCTGTTTGTTGCCGCTATATAGAGCAACATAGGCTCCTTTGATAGTGGAGAAGCAAAGATGGGTGCTGTAACTAGCATCCTTTTTAATTCATGAAAAGCATTGTCCGCTTGTGGAGTCCAAATGAATTTATCTGATTTTTTCATCAGCTGGTATAATGGTAGCGCCTTTTCTCCCAGCCGACATACAAACCGGCTGAGTGAGGCCAAACACCCTGTAAATTTTTGTACATCATTTAAGCACCTCGGCAATTCCATTGTTGCTACCGCCCTTATCTTCGTTGGATTGGCCTCTATACCTCGGCTGGATACCAAAAAACCGAGTAATTTTCCTGCTGGCACGCCAAACGTGCATTTTTCCCGGTTAAGTTTCATTCGAAACCTTCTTAAGTTCGCGAAAGTTTGCCTTATATCCTCCAGTAAAGTTTTGCTTTCCTTGGTTTTGATGACCACATCATCTACATATACTTGTACATTTTTCCCTATCCGGTCATGCAGACATTTTTGCATACAGCGCTGATATGTTGCTCCTGCGTTTCGTAGGCCGAATGGCATTGTGCGATAGCAATAAGCCCCGTACGGGGTAATAAACGCAGTCTTTATTTGATCGGCCGGATTTAACGGTATCTGGTGGAAGCCAGAATACGCGTCTACAAATGACAACAACTCACAACCAGCGGTCGAATCAATGACTTGATCTATTCTAGGTAATGGAAAAGGATCTTTTGGACACGCCTTGTTCAGGTTTCTGTAATCGATGCACATCCGCCATACAATGGCTACATTGGGATCATATTTTTTCTTTTCTACTAGCACCGGGTTTGACAGCCAATCCGGATACAGCACCTCCATGATGAACCCGGCTGCAAGGAGCCGAGCTATTTCGTCCCCTATTATCTTTCTCCTGTCTTCGGCGAAGCGGCGGAGAGGTTGCTTCACCGGCCTTGCCCTGGCCTTACATTTAAAGAGTGCTCAGCCAACTCCCTCGGAACTCCTTGCAGGTCTTGAGTTGACCATGCAAATATGTCCCGATTCTCACGGAGGAAGTTGGTGAGCTCGGTTTCCTATTTAGCATCCAGACCTGCACCAATAGTGACAGTGCGCTCTGGGAATTGCTCATCTATCTGGAACTTCTTTGTTTCTTTTGTCGGCTGAAAAGAGACACTACCATGCGGGTTGGCCAATGCCGGCATGTTTAGCTGCGCTGACTGAGCAAGGGCTGCTACTTCCTGAATCCTTCTTTTTTCTCTTGCTATAACCAATGATTCGGCCAAATTTGACCCGGCGGAAGCACATTCCATTGATTTCTTGTAATCCCCTGTTATAGTTATCACCCCTTGTGGTCCGGGTAATTTCATTTTCAGATAACTTATATGATAGCTGCTCATGAATTTGGCCAACGCTGGACGTCCGAGTAGAGCATGATAACAGCTTTCTAGATCCACCACCTCAAACTCTAAGTTTTCTGCTCTGCAGTTATCTCTTGTGCCTAATAACACATCTACTCGGACCTTACCAATGGGTTCACATGAAATCCCTGGCACTATCCCATGGAATGTGGTCCTCGTGGACTGCAGCATGTTTTGCGAGATTCCGAGTTTATGCATGGTATCTTTGTACATGATATTGATACTGCTTCCATTGTCTATGAGCACCTTAGAGAACTTGACATTGATACTTGGTCCGACAAACGTCGGATCTAACACAAGTGCGTATGCTCCGGGATTTGGCATTATCTTGGGATGATATTTTATGCTCCAAGTTATCTCCTGATCTGCCCAAGGCACATATCTTGGTATCGCTGGCATGACTGCATTCACCTCCATATGTCGGTGCTGCACACTTTGCTTGTCTTGTTGCTCCGTGGTGAATACACAATAAGACTGATGATGTTCTCTATAATCATTGCGTCCGGCGTTTGCCGGATTTATTCTCCCATCCTGAACTTGGTTCATCACCTGATGTACCGCATCTCTCCGATCCGGGTTATCGTACCTCGGGGGTGGGGGTGGCAACATTAGTTGCTGAGTATGTGCCCCAGTCAGCTGTGGGGGATGCTGCTGATGTACTTGATGGGGTGCTTGAACTCCTGCGGAGTTTCCCATTGCATTTTCATCCATGCACATTGGCGGGTCATGTGGTTGGCTGGTCTTGATGGGTTCGATGTATGAAATTTGCACGGCTGATCCAACATGGATTCAAACGTGTACTTCGGCCTCTCTTGCCATTGTTTCTTTTGTTCGGGGGTCCACTGCCTTTTTCCTTCATTCCTTGGTGTCCACTGTTGAGGACCATTCTTTTGCCGTTGAGTTGTTTCGTGACTCGGCTGATCCTGCGATATTGCCGCCACTTGGGCCGAATTATATCTATAATCCGGCCTTTCTTCTCTTCTTCTTCCTCTGAAATCTCCACGCCTGGATGACCCAGCCGAATCTCTTGCATAGTGGTCCTATTGCTCGTGGTGATCCGGCGACATTAATTCCGGTTGCGTCGGATCTCCTAACGCATAGGAGTCCGCTATTCTGATAGTTTCTGCCAGTGTGGTTGGCATATCTCTCTGCAGACGTTGCCACAGTACGCTGGCATAACGGCAGCCTTGCGCAAACCAAGTTATTGCCTGTGATTCTATAACTCCTTCACATGAGTTTCTCAAATTGCACCACCGGGTTAAAAACTCTCTATCTGTTTCATTCGGCCTCTGTTTGCACATGGCTAGCTGTTGAGGCCTGTTTGGCCTCTTGTATGTACTGGTAAAGTTGCTGACAAACATTTCTTCAAAATCTAACCAACAGTTGATACTGCCTGCTGGTAAATTATTCAACCACACTCTAGCTGGTCCTTCCAACATTTGTGGAACATATCTTACTGCCCATCGCAGATTTCCACACGCTATTTTCACAGCCGTGGCATAATCAATCAACCAGTCTTGTGGCTTGGTACTTCCATTGTATGTTTTTGTGCCCCTTGCTAGCTGAAAGTTCGGCACTGGTGGTTCACCCATGATCCGTGGTCCAAAGCACGCCGGACCAGGCGGACCTTGTTCTTCCAATAGTTCGGACCGATATAAGCGATCCAGTTTTACTCTTGCATCATATATGGTAAATCCCTGTACAGAGCCCTATCTTGTGCCCCATAACGGTTGTTTCCGTCATGGACCGCATACTCCATCTCAGTGTAACCATCATTGTACCTCTCGTTAACCTG
Organism: Avena atlantica; assembly: GCA_910589765.1. Classification (NCBI taxonomy): domain Eukaryota; kingdom Viridiplantae; phylum Streptophyta; class Magnoliopsida; order Poales; family Poaceae; genus Avena; species Avena atlantica. Next base: position 350,239,486 of record OU342733.1, read on the forward strand.
GTTGTGGAGGATTGGCCTAGTTTCTCTTTCCTGCCGAGGTTCATGCCTCAGTTGCGGGTTTGGCGGCAATTCTCTTCTTACTTCGGCCGGTGTATTTTTCTCATGAGTACCTCTCGCCGGCTCTCTTCTGCCGAGGTCTCCATTGCCTCGGCTTCCGCCGTCTTTCTCCATACGGCCATGGTTCCTCTCTCCACTGTTACCTCGGCTTGTATTGCCTCTGTTCTCATTTGCTTTCTCGGCTATTGTCGGGTCATATGGAACAATTTGCTTGTTCCTCTTTCCTGATGTTACTGCTTTGTCTCTTCGTGCATTATTTCCAGGTGAAGATGCGGCTGCCATGGACAAAGCAGGTGCCACTCCTGCCGAATGAACCATTCGCGAGGCTCCTGGCCTCGCCGGGTTTGCTCTCAGCATTTCTTCATTTTGCTGGTTAGCAATGCGCACCAGCTCATTCACTCTTTCTTGTTGTTTCTGCCGGGCTTCGCCGGTCAATCCTTCTAACTCTAATGCTGCGGCATTTGCCGCCCTCAGGTTTTTTGCCGGGGTATTGTACCTCGGCAAACCCAAATCAAGCGATTCTGCTTTTTGAGCATCATGCTCTTTATTGATATCATCCATGAGGTTTTTCCCCCTCAATCTTAATTTGTCCACCCGTTCGGGTGCGACGTCAAGCTTATTAGCCTTGGCATATTCTCGCAGTGTCCTGTTTAAGTACTCCCGCAAGGCCGACACCTTTTTGGCTTCCACCAGTACCCTCTGCCTGGTTTCCTCTAACTCTGCCTGAGCATTTGCCGGATCAAGTATCGGCGCTACAGGCGTAGTTAAGTTTTCTATGGTTGCCTGAAGGATATTCTCTGGTCTTTCCAGAGGTGGCCCTCTTACTCTAGGTGCCTTTGGGGTGGTGTTCTGCGCCTCGGTCGGGTCGTTCACTGGAGGAATTACCTCGGTGGGTGGTGGTGCACTTTGCCTGGCGGCGCCCTGCACCACGGTGACTGGTTCTCTGCTTGACCCGGCTCCTGCTGCTCCAGCCTGTGCTCCGGCCATGACCATTATCTCGACGCTGCTTGCATGACGTGCTCTGGGCGGATGGCACGCAGCGTTAAGGGTGGGTTCTCCTGCAACAACAACTTTGTGAGGATAAACGCTGGATACGTCGATGCCGACGTAGACCTTGTGCTCGCCCAGGCCGATGAAGACACCATTGCGCGGGGGTGTTTTTCCCCTGAAGCTCCCTGCGTTGTCGCTGACATAATCACAGAGACCAAATCTCTGGACCAAGCCAGAAACAACGCGCTCGCCAGTCTTGATGAAGTTTCCCGTCCGGATCATAACTCCAGCTAGCACCGCTGCTGGCCCCACGGTGGGCGCCAACTGTCGTGGTGGTGGCACGGCAGATGCCATGGGTAGGCTAAAGTTTGGGGCCAATGGATGCTAGTGGGATCTGGGGAGGGAAGATGTAGTTGATACTACACACAGAAAGCTCACGCAAAGATCTTTATTTCTCCTTCCTCAGGCTACAAGTGCTCCTTGAGCTGTGTTCAAGGAGAAACAGAGAACTTTACCAGCCTAACGGTGCTAAGAATGAGTCGATCCCTTCATCATGGTACAAGCCTCTCCTTATAAAGGTGAGGCCTGGGTTCTTCTAGGGCTGATGTGGCAAGCATATTCGAGGAATATGCTTGTCCCAAAATAGTAGTTCGGCGTGCCTCTTTCCCTGTCGCCCTTCTCACTGTGGTAAGTTTACAGAGGGCCCCTCCAGCGTGCCTCGGGCTTCAGGACTGTCACCTCCGTGACCTCCTTCTGCCCCTCTGACGCTCTGCACATTTGTCTTTAGCTCTTGGCTCTGCCTAGATTCCACGACTGGGGTTTGACTTCGGGCTTCTCCTTCTCCTGCAAGCTTCGTATAATTCGGCCCTTCCTCTTATAACTCGGCCTGTCCTTCACCTGCATTAAAATCATTCGGGCCAACCTGGACGAGTTACTACTTACCTCGGCCTGGTAGTGCTTTGCTGTTATTGTTGAGGTCGTGCCTCTTCCTATCTTGGCCGACCTTTACAAGACTCGGCCAGCCTAAAATATAACTCGGAAACTGGACGGGGGATAATCCCTTCGTCTTTCCCCGTCTTTACCATATCCGGGGTTACCTCCCCAACATGTGTAGAATTCAGTACTATGCACTTGCTTGGTTGAGTTTTAAAAATCATCACTTAGCATTTTTGCATGCATGCATATGTATTTTTGTTTGTTTGTATATGTTGTGTGTAATTGTTTCTACAATTCTTTGTGTCGACTTTGGTGCTAGTGATTGTGACTGTGAAGAGTGCTACTCTGCCAACTACCAAGGCAAGTGGTACTTCATGAATAATTCTATCCCTATTTATACTAAGCATTAGAAATATTTTGCTAAGTCTTGCATGTTATTTTTGCCTATATGCCATGATGGGAAATCCTAAGTAGTTGTAGAATTGCTAGGGAATTTCTAAGGTAAGTTACTATCTATTCCATGCTTAGCCTAGCTAGTAGAAAACAAGGGTTGGTGAAATATACATGCTAAAATGAAAATATTTCTAAGTTTTTGGACTTGTGTTTTACTTAATAAAACAACTAAGTAAATGAAACAACTGGGTTGAATGGAAGGATGGTTTATGTTGAGTGGTTACACAAGGCCCATTTTTATGGTTTACCTTGTGTATCACACTTGTGGTAAGCCACCCAGGAACAAAGAGATTTTAGAGGCCAAGTGTTAAGAAGCTTCTAGTGCAGCCACTTGGCAATATGGGCTCTGCCAGGATCACATAGGTTGCTAGATCTTAGCCATTTGGACAGTTGGTCGTAGTGGGAATGATAGGTTGGAACGCATCCATTTGGTCTAAGGGAAGGCTTCTGAAAGGTCCTGTCTTGGTGAAAATCAAGGCTTGTGGGGAAAGTGCACAACCTCTGCAGAAGGAAGAAACTAAGTACTTAGCCAAGTCCATAGCAATGGACAACTTGAGCATCAAGACATGGAAGCTATCAAGAATCTCATCACTCCAACTTCTAAGTAAAAACTTGTGGGTGAACAAGGGTGAAGGACCCCAATGTCTATTGGTGGCTTCTTGGGAAAAGTTTTGACAAAGAAAAACTTAGTTATTTCAACTAATAGGAAAAACCTATTTTGAGAAAAGCAAGCCAAGCTACACTTAACCAAAATGCATATAGTAATATATTCCACTTAATATTTACTAAGGTATCACTTGCCAATACTATTCCAAAGTATTGACCCACTGTGGCTGTAACTTGTGATGTTGCAGGTTACCCTGATGAGGATTAGGTGTCATGAGTCTACACTCAACATGTTTGCCTGTGGCACATGAAGATGAAGACCTATATTTATTTACTTATTTAAACTCTTGTATTAGGCCTGTGGCCTTGAGTTGTAAAGACTATGTTTATCTCTGGAATGAATGTAATAAATGACCTTTGTTTCTGAGTACTTCATCTTAAACAGTGGATTCTAGCAATGATCCAGGGACTAGCATTGCAATCACAGGGATCCTTTTCCTTTATAAAGGAGGGATCTTACATTTGATCAGCTTGAAGGAGTTTGTGTATTCTCAAAGATTGATCTCCGATCAGGCTATTTTCAACTCAAGATAAGAGAACAAGACATACCTAAGACAGCATTCACTACTAGGTATGGATTGTATGAATATACCGTGATGCCATTTGGTTTAACCAATGCTCTAGCATACTTCATGAATATGATGAACAAGGTGTTCATGGAATTCCTTGACAAATTTGTTGTCGTTTTCATCGATGACATTTTAGTCTACTCCAAGAGCAAAGAAGAGCATGAAGGACATTTGCGTTTGATACTTGAGAAATTAAGAGAGCATAAACTTTATGCCAAATTCAGCAAGTGCGAGTTCTGGCTGAATGAAGTTGGTTTTCTTGGACATGTTATGACAAAGGATGGTGTAGCAGTTGACCCTGAGTTTCGGCTGTAACTGAATGGGAATCTCCCAAGTCCGTGAAAGAAGTTCGTAGTTTCCTTGGCTTAGCAGGCTACTACAGAAGGTTCATTGAAAACTTCTCCAACGTAGCTAAGCCTATGACTGAATTACTAAAGAAAGACAAGAAGTTTACTTGGTCTGAAGGTTGTGAACTCAGCTTTCAGGAATTGAAGAAGAGACTTGTGACAGCACCAGTCTTGTGTCTGCCAGATTTAGAAAAAGATTTCCAAGTATATTGTGATGCATCTTATCAAGGTTTAGGTGCAGTACTTATGCAAGACGGTAAAGTTGTAGCTTATGCTTCGAGACAACTCAAAACTCATGAAGTGAACTATCCTACTCATGATCTAGAGTTAGCCTCTGTTGTCCATGCACTAAAAACATGGAGACACTATCTTTTGGGAAAGCGTTGTGAAGTGTTCACAGATCACAAGAGTTTGAAGTATATCTTCACCCAGAAAGAGATTAATATGAGACAAAGAAGATGGCTAGAACTCATCCAGGACTATGACTTAAGTTTGCAATACCACCCCGGTAAAGCAAATGTTGTAGCAGATGCCCTAAGTCGTAAGGTTTTTGTGAATGGCCTTACCAAAGGAGAACTGCCAGATGATCTGTGCACCCAATTTAGAAAACTCAGATTGGAGATTGTGCCTGAGGGACATATCATGTCCTTGGATGTTCAACCCACTTTGTTGGACAAGATCAAAGAAGCTCAGAAGATTGATAAAGAAATCGAAGAGATTAAAGAAAAGATTGGCAAAGGAAAAGCCAAAGGGTTCCATGAAGACGAACAGGGTACTTTATGGCATGGGAAACGTATCTGTGTTCCACAAGATCCGGAGCTTCGGAAACTGATTTTACAAGAAGCACATAACTCTCTGTATTATATTCACCCGGGTAACACCAAAATGTACATGGACATGAAAGAAAGATTTTTGTGGAATAATCTCAAGAAGGACATCGCCGAACATATTGCTTTGTGTGATGTGTGTTATAGAGTGAAGGCGGAACATCAGAAACCAGCAGGTTTGCTTCAACCACTACCTATTCCTGATTGGAAGTGGGACAATATTGGTATGTACTTTATTACCGGATTACCAAGGACCAGGTCAGGATACGATTCTATTTGGGTAGTAGTGGATCGCCTAACTAAAGTGGCTCATTTCATACCCGTGAAGACAACCTATACAAGTGCTAAGTTAGCCAGAATCTACATGAGTAGAATTGTATGTCTACATGGAGTGCCCAAGAGTATTGTGTCTGATAGGGGAACTCAATTCACTTCCCATTTTTGGAGACAGCTACATGAGTCATTGGGAACAAGGTTGGAATTCAGTTCCGCTTTTCATCCTCAAATCGATGGACAAACAGAAAGGACTAATCAGATTCTTGAAGACATGTTGAGGGCATGTGCCCTAGACTATGGAGCCAGTTGGGATGAGAGTTTGCCTTACACAAAATTTTCTTATAACAACAGCTGTCAAGCCAGTATTGAGATGGCACCATTTGAGTTTCTCTACGGAAGAAAGTGTACCACCCCTCTGTTATGGAATGGTGTGGGAGAAAGAAGTTTGTTCGGACCAGAACTTATCAAAGAAGCCGAAGAGAAGGTCAAATTGGTTAAGGACAGATTGAAGATAGCACAGTCCCGACAGAAAAGCTACGCAGATCTTAAGCGTAGAGAAGTCACCTACGAAGTCGGTGAAAGAGCCTATCTTAGAGTGTCACCACTTCATAGAGTGAAGAGGTTCGGAGTCAAAGGAAAATTGGCACCAAGATATGTTGGACCATTCAAGATTCTGAGTCGCAAAGGAGAAGTAGCTTATGAGGTTGAATTGCCAGAGTCTTTGTCAGCTGTTCATAATGTGTTTCATGTGAGTCAGCTTAAGAAATGTCATCCAGAAATGGAAGAAACTTCTTTGAAGGATACTATACCTTTGGAGGAGGTTCAGTTGGAGAGTGATCTCACCTATGAATAGAAACCTATCAAGATTCTTGAGACTGCAGAAAGGGTCACACGTACTAAGACTATCAAGTTCTGCAAAGTGCAGAGGGATCATCATTCCAAAGAGGAAGCAACTTGGGAAAGAGAAGATGATCTTCGGAAAGACCACCCTCACCTATTTGCTAGCCAATCCGAATCTCGAGGGCGAGATTCACCTTAAGGGCATTAGATTTGTAACATCCCTAAAATCATGATTTCAAAGTTTGCATATCATTCATGCATGCATATAGTTTTGAGATCAATTTCAAACCAAATTCAAGAAAACAGAAGCACATATTGCTATCATTTTATGTGAGCAAACTTAAATCAAATGACCATCCTCATTTGAGAGCTTAGTGTTTTAAAACCAAGTTTGTTTGCTTCCTTGTTGATTGGTTTGAGTGTAACGTTTGAACAAAATTTTACAAAATAAAAATGGTTTCAAAACCATTTTCAAACATTTGCAAACCAGGTGCAATGTCACTGTTATTTTGACTTTCCAAAAATGACCAAGCCCACTCAAGGTGACCACATGGTTTTATGCCTAGATTTGTGACTGTTGCACACTGCAAAAATCCTGAAGAGATTTGAATTCAAATAGAGTTTGAATTCATTTGATAATCAATCCAGAAAATCAAAACAGAAAAAGAAAAAGAGAAAGGAAATAGAAAAGGGCCGGCGCCAGGGTTTGAGCCCATCAACAGAAGCAGCCCATCTAGCCCACCCGGGTCCCCCTTCTCCCTCCCTCACGCGCAGATGCACCCAGCGAGCCGCTGACACCCAGACCCCACTCCCCCTCTGTTCTATTCGCTGACAAGCGGGCCCCGTCCACGTCGACTCCTTCCCCAAATCACGCCCGCAGACCACGTCGCCGCTGCCATTGATGCCGGTAATGGCGAGGCATAATTAGCCTTGATACCGCGAGCGTTTCCTGTCGCGCTTCGGCCTATTTAGACCACACCCCGCCGTGGTCATTTCCCCCCACGCTGCACTCTCTTCTCGCCACCAGGCTGCCCCTAATTGCGTTGCACCGCCGCATCTAGAACCAACTCCGGCGAGGTATTCCGGTAAGACCCCGTCGCCCCTTGCTGCCTAAACTTGCCAATACAATCTCCGCAACCATGCGCACCTCCTGACCCCTCTGGTGCATGCTAGGAACATCCAGAGCGTCGGCAACGCCGGCGACCAGACGAGACAGACGACCCCATCAACTCCGGCGACCTCTCCCCGTAAGTACCAGCCGCCCCTTGCCCTCTGTTTGATACGACTAAGACCCCCAACGTCTTGTGCATCTAACGGTGCCCTCCTCTTGTCTTAGCACGACGCAGAACCTCGGCAACGTCGACCAGCAGCCGTACCCGACGCGTTCGCGAACTCCGGCGAGGAATCCCCGACAACTCCGAGCGCCCCTTCGCCAACCAGAGACACGTTGAGCTTCACCTCGTCACGGCAGTTCAGGTGAGCATCCTCTCCCCTCCCCGGGCGACCTAGAACGCCGGCACCGCCACTGACAGACGCGCCGCCGCCAGTCATCGCCGCTAGCGCCGCTAGGCTATGGTCAGAGCAACGACAGCCGTTAGATCTGCATCGTAGGGATTAGATTAGAACGAGGACGAATCGTTTTCTTTAGATCTGGCGCATTCGATCTAACTTGATCTGACGGCGCGGAAGCTCGATCCGACGCGAAATGGTATCGGCCAGTAAGATTAAGACGCGTGGCAGTGAGTTAGGTTTAAAATCAGAATTTGAATCAGATTATTGTTTGAATTTGATTTAGCTATAACTTTTGATCCCCACATTAGAATTTGACAAATTTTATACCGTTGGAATCAGGAAGACAAGCCCTTTCCAAATATGCAATGTGTTTAATGTTTAGTCTCTGTTAAAAAGGTTTTATTTGCAGAAACATGTGTAGGGCTTATTTGAGTATAGGAATTGTTTAGGAATTGTTTTTAATGTCAAATAAATTTGGTTTGGCAAGATTTTGACTTGTTTAGAATTCAGTACTATGCACTTGCTTGGTTGAGTTTTTAAAAAAAATCATCACTTAGAATTTTGCATGCATATATTTTTGTTTGTTTGTATATATTTTTGTGTGTAATTTGTTGGTACCATTCTTTGTGTAGACTTTGGTGCTAGTGATTGTGATTGTGAAGAGTGCTACTCTCCCAACTACCAAGGCAAGTGGTACTTCATGAATATTCCTATCCCTATATTTTATACTAAGCATTAGAAATATTTTGCTAAGTCTTGCATGTTATTTTTGCCTATATGCCATGTTGGGAAATCCTAAGTAGTTGTAGAATTGCTAGGAAATTTCTCAAGTTAAGTTACTATCTATGCCATGCTTTGCCTAGCTAGTAGCAAACAAGGGTTGGTGAAATATACATGCTATGATGAAAATATTTCTAAGTCTTTGGACTTTGTTTTGATTAGTAAAACAACTAAGTCAATGAATCACCTGGGTGGAAAGGGACTTGAATGGTGGTTTTTTGGTTGAGTGGTTACACAAGGCCCATGGCTATGGTTTACCTTGTGTATCTCACTTATGGAAAGCCACCCAGGAACAAAGAGATTTTAGAGGCCAAGTGTTGAGAAGCTTCTAGTGCAGCCACTTGGCAATATGGGCTTTGCCAGGATCACATAGGTTGCTAGAACTTAGCCATTTGGACAGTTGGTGGTAGTGGGAATGATAGGTTGGAACGCGTCCATTTGGTCTAAGGGAAGGCTTCTGAAAGGTCCTGTCATGGTGAAAATCAAGGATTGTGGGGAAAGTGCACCACCTCTGCAGATGGAAGAAACTAAGTACTTAGCCAAGTCCATGGTAATGGACAACTTGAGCATCAAGGCATGGAAGCTATCAAGAATCTCCTCATCCCAATTTCTAAGTACAAACTTGTGGGTGAACAAGGTTGAAGGACCTCAATGTCTATTGTTGGTTCCTTGGGAAAAGTTTTGACAAAGAAAAACTTAGTGATTTCAACTAATAGGCAAAAACCTATTTTGAGCAAAGCAAGCCAAGCTACACTTAGCCAAATTGCATATAGTATATAGTCCACCTAAAATTACGCTAAGGTATCACTTGCCAATACTATTCCAATGTATTGACCCACTGTGGCTGTAACTTGTGATGTTGCAGGTTACTTTGATGAGGATTAGGTGTCATGAGTCTACACTCAACATGTTTGCCTATGGCACATGAAGATGAAGACTTTTACTATTTACTTATTCAAACTCTTGTAGTAGGCCTGTGGCCTTGAGTTGTAAAGATTATGTTTATCTCTGGAATGGATGTAATAAATGACCTTTGTATCTGTTTACTTCATCTTAAACTGTGGATGCTAGCAATGATCCAGGGACTAGCATTGCAATCACAGGGATCCTTTACCTTTATAAAGGAGGGATCTTACATGGATCCATGTATGCCATGACTTGTGTGTTTTGATTGCAAAGATATGTATGTGATGCTTTTCCTTGTGTTTTATCTTAAATTGTGTTGTTCTAACTTTTTCTATCTTATAAATAGATGCCTAGTGTTACCATCAGCACTGTTGAGGAGTTCCAGGGAACTCGCTTTGGTCCTTGTATTGTTGAGCTTACTACTTTGCTCAATCTCCCTCTTCCTACCATCATGGTGCTTCCCCTCACCAAGTTTGAGAGGAAAGACCTTTGGGGTTTCAAGGTCAACCAGACCGGACGCCAGACTGAGCCTGCCACGGAGGCCATCGTCTTCAAGGTCATGCACGATGACAAGGAGAGAGGCCTTGAGGTAGTCATGCAGGATCTGATAGGACGTCTGCTAGGGAGACACTCCCGACAGGTTAGGGGTACTCACTTCCACATCTTCGGTAGACGTGATGAGGATGGAGAGTCCATCGACTTTGAGGACACTTCGAGGGAGATAGCGGAGCCGATTCATCTATACCTCCAGGACTTAGAGGCTCTCATTAGGCACGTGGACACTGATAGGACCAACGTCATGCTCAACAATGACGAACTCCAGGTGCACTTCGCGAGAAGGACAAGCTCTTCGCGGAGCAAGATGAGATAGTCAAGGAGATGGAGACGAAGTTCGAGAGCCAGGACAGGAAGTTCAAGAGTCAGGAGAAGCGAGTCCAGGATAGGAACAAGAGGATCCGGGACATGACTGAAGAACAGCAGGCCAAGGACTTCGAGCTCGAGCATCAGCAGACGGTGATTGAGAGGCTTCGTTCTCAGAAGAGGGCTCTCAAAGCCAAGATAGAGACCTTGACTTCCAATGTCGAGGAATACAAGTCCGCTATGGAGAATGCAGGTCTTACCTTTGTCGAGGAGGAGGTTGATGCCGAGGAGTAGAGTTGACTACTCATTTATCATTTATTGTCATACTTGTTATTGGGAACTTGTTATTTGACCATCCAACATGTGGATGGCTTGTTATTTGTGTGTGTTTTACTTTGCGAACTTGTTATCTTGTTGTTGAAACTTTATCATTGATGCATGCTTTGTGATTGCTTATGTGATGTATTGTGCATGAAAACATCTATGGGTACCTCATTCTTATCTTTATTGAACAAACCACAGATGGCTCGCCGTCGTGCCAATCCCAACCCCAATAACAACATCACACCAGAAATGCAGCAAATGATGACCGCTCAAACTCAGCTGATGCAAATGATGACGACGTTCATCCAGAACCAAAACAACAACAACAACAACAACAATAACAACAACAACAACAACAACAACAACAACAACCCACCGGGTTTTGACATGCTTACCAGGTTCTTGAGATTGAGGCCAGCAAAGTTCTCAGGAACAACTGATCCCATGGTGGCCAATGATTGGCTACGCTCGGTGAACAAGGACTTGGTAACTGTGGGCTGTACTGATGCAGAAAAGGTCAGATTTGTAGTACATTTGCTGGAAGGACCAGCCGCCACTTGGTGGGATAACTTCCAGATCACCACTCCCATAGATGATGTGACATGGGCTATCTTTGAGGATGGCTTTCGTACTGCTCATATCTCATCTGGAGTGATGAGTCTGAAAAAGAAGGAGTTCCATAATCTGAAGCAGCGCCACCGCAGCGTGGCTGAATACATTGAGGAGTTCAACAATCTGGCGCATTACGCACCGGATGAAGTTGACACCGATGCTAAGAGGAAGGAAAAGTTCCTTGAAGGCCTGAATGATGAACTGAACTTGCAGCTATCAGTGGCCTATGTTCCCACTTATCAGTCTCTTTGTGTCAAGGCTGCTATTTTGGAGAACAAAATGAAGCAAGTGGAGAGTAGAAAGAGAAAGCACTCTGACAAACACAGCTCGGGATCGTCTCACAAGCGTTCCCATTATGATGATAGTGGAAGCTCAGGAACCCACAAGCATGGGAAATTCAACAAGCACCACAACCACAACCGTCATGACAACAAGCATCACCGTAGTCATGACAATGACAAGTACAAGAACCACAAGGGTGGATATAAGAACCACCACATTGGTAGTGGAAGTGGCAGTGGGAGCCATCCTGTCAAGAAGGATATCAGTTAGGTTGAATGCTTCAAGTGCAAGAAGATGGGGCATTATGCAAATGAATGCCCAGAAAATAAAGTTGAAGGACCCAAAAAGCCTAACCCTTTTCAGAAGGGACAAGTGAACCACATCAATTTGGAGGAAATTTATGAGGAGCCTGATGCTGTTGCTGGTAAGTTCAAACTCAATTCTGTTCCAGCATTTGTTCTCTTTGATACTGGTGCATCTCATTCATTCATATCAAGAGAATTTGTTGAAAGAAATGAACTGCCGGTAGAAACTATCGGGTGTCCTATAAAAGTAAGTTCTCCTTGCAGAGAAATGATAGTGAATTCAGGATGCCATGATCTAGCCATAGAGTTTGGGAAGTATAAGTTTCCCGTTAACATGATAATGCTAAACTCCCAAGGATTGGATGTCATTTTGGGGATGGACTGGATGACTAAGCACAAGGGAGTGATAGATTGTGCCAACCATACTGTCTCACTCACAACTCCAGAAAATAAAAGGATCAGATTCAAGACCAACTTTGAAGCAAGAAGGAGTATGCTAAATTCTCTTAAGGGGGTTAGTATAGACAGTGTGCCAATTGTGAATCAATATCCGGATGTGTTTCCGGAAGAATTGTCGGGAATGCCACCAGATAGAGATGTGGAGTTCCTTATTGATTTGCTACCAGGATCTGGACCAATAGCAAAAAGACCGTACAAGATGTCAGTTGATGAACTGAAAGAACTCAAGAAACAACTTGGAGAACAGTTGCAGAAAGGATTTATTCAACCAAGTTCTTCATTTTGGGGAGCCCCAGTTTTGTTTGTGGAAAAGAAAAATAGAAGTCAAAGGTTATGCATAGATTATCGTTCACTCAATGAGGTGACTATCAAGAACAAATACCCTTTGCCTAGAATCAATGACTTGTTTGATCAGCTAGAAGGAGCTTGTGTGTTCTCAAAGATTGATCTTCGGTCAGGTTATTTCCAACTCAAGATAAGGGAACAAGACATACCTAAGACAGCTTTCACCACAAGGTATGGATTGTATGAGTATACCGTGATGCCATTTGGTTTGACCAATGCTCCATCATACTTTATGAATATGATGAACAAGGTGTTCATGGAATTCCTTCATAAGTTTGTTGTCGTTTTCATCGATGACATTTTAGTCTACTCCAAGAGCAAAGAAGAGCATGAAGGACATTTGCGTTTGATACTTGAGAAGCTTAGAGAGCATAAACTGTATGCCAAATTTAGTAATTGTGAATTTTGGCTAAATGAAGTTGGTTTTCTTGGACACGTTGTGTCAGGAGATGGTGTAGCAGTTGATCCTGCTAAAGTTTCAGCTGTAACTGAATGGGAATCTCCCAAGTCAGTGAAAGAGGTTCGTAGTTTCCTTGGCTTAGCAGGTTACTACAGAAGGTTCATTGAAAATTTCTCCAAAGTAGCTAAGCCTGTGACAGAATTGCTAAAGAAAGACAAGAAATTTGCTTGGTCTGAAGGTTGTGAACTCAGCTTTCAGGAATTGAAGAAGATACTTGTGACAGCACTAGTCTTGTGTTTGCCAGACTTGGAAAAAGATTTGTAAGTATATTGTGATGCATCTCATCATGGTTTGGGTGCAGTACTTATGCAAGAAGGAAAAGTTGTGGCTTATGCCTCGAGACAACTCAAAACTCATGAAGTGAACTACCCTACTCATGATTTAGAGTTAGCCTCTGTTGTCCATGCACTCAAAACATGGAGACATTACCTTTTGGGAAAGCGATGTGAAGTGTTCACAGATCACAAGAGTTTGAAGTATATCTTCACCCAGAAGGAAATTAATATGAGACAAATAAGATGGCTAGAGCTCATCAAGGACTATGACTTAAGTTTGCAATACCATCCCGGTAAAGCAAATGTTGTATCGGATGCTTTAAGCTGTAAGGTTTTTGTGAATGGCCTTACAAAATGACAATTGCCAGATGATTTGTGTGCCCAATTTAGAGGTCTCAGATTGGAGATTGTGCCTGAAAGACATCTCATGTCTTTGGATGTTCAACCCACTTTGTTGGACAAGATCAAAGAAGCCCAGAAGATTGATAAGGAAATTGAAGAGATTAAGGAAAAAATTGGTAAAGGAAAAGCCAAAGGATTCCCTGAAGACGAACAGGGTACTTTATGGCATGGGAAACGTATCTGTGTTCCACAAGATCCGGAGCTTCCGAAACTGATTCTGCAACAATCACACAACTCACCGTATTCCATTCATCCGGGTAACACCGAAATGTACATGGATATGAAAGAAAGATTTTGGTGGAATAATCTCAAGAAGGACATCGCCGAACATATTGCTTTGTGTGATGTGTGTAGTAAAGTGAAAGCGGAACATCAGAAACCAGCCGGTTTGCTTCAACCACTACCTATTCCTGATTGGAAGTGGGACAAGATTGGAATGGATTTCATTACCGGGCTACCAAGGATCCGGTCAGGATATGATTCTATTTGGGTAGTAGTGGATCGCCTAACTAAAGTGGCTCATTTCATACCCGTGAAGACAACCTATACAAGTGCTAAGTTGGCCAAAATCTATATGAGTAGAATTGTATGTCTACATGGAGAGCCCAAGAGTATTGTGTCTGATAGGGGAACTCAATTCACTTCCCATTTTTGGAGACAGCTACACGAGTCATTAGGAACGAGGTTGGAATTCAGCACTGCTTTTCATCCTCAAACTGATGGACAAACAGAAAGGACTAATCAGATTCTTGAAGATATGTTGAGGGCATGTTCCCTAGACTATGGAGCCAGTTGGGATGAAAGTCTGCCTTACGCAGAATTTTCTTATAACAACAGCTATCAAGCCAGCATTGAGATGGCACCATTTGAGAGTCTCCACTGGAGAAAGTGTACCACCCCATTGTTATGGAATGGTGTGGGAGAAAGAAGTTTGTTCGGACCAGAACTTATCAAAGAATCCGAAGAGAAAATCAAGTTGGTTAAGGAGAGATTGAAGATAGCACAGTCCCGACAGAAAAGCTACGCAAATCCTAAGCGTAGAGAAGTCACCTACGAAGTTGGTGATAGAGCTTATCTTAGAGTGTCACCACTTCGTGGAGTAAAGAGGTTCGGAGTCAAAGGAAAGTTGGCCCCCAGATATGTTGGACCATTCAAGATTCTGAGTCGTAAAGGAGAAGTTGCCTATGAAATTGAATTGCCAGTGTCGGGGGGTTAACCTCGGGTAGGTCAGAGACGGGGAAAGACAGAGGTACTATCCCCGTCTAGTTTCCGAGTTACGGTCTAAGTCGGCAGAATCATGGATATGTCGGCCGATGAACGGAGGCAAGAAGCCCACATATGTGTATCAAGTAGTTACCCGGCCAAGTTAATGAGAGAATCGGCCGGGTTACCCAAGTAATCTTGATGCAGGTGAAGAACGAGCCGAGTAACACAAGGTAAGGCCGAGTGATACGAAGCTTGCAGGAGAAGGAGAAGCCCAAGGTCAAACTATAGCTGCGAGCTAGAAGGAATCAGAACAGAGCCAAGCACAAGGGACAAAGATGCACAGCGTCAGAGAGGCAGAAGGAGGTCACGGAGGTGACAGTCCTGGAGCCCGAGGCACGCAGGAGGGGGCCACTGGAGCCATGCCGTCATTAGAAGGGCGACAGAGAAAGGAGGCCGCCGAACTACTATTTTGGGACAAGCATATTCCACGAATATGCTTGCCTCGTCAGCCCTAAGGGCACCCAAGGCACTCCTTTATAAGGGGAGGTTTGGGCCCTGAGGGAGGGATCGGATCTTTTGAGCACCGTTAGGCTGGGGAGATTCATCTTGTCCCCCTGTATACAGCTCAAGGAGCATTTGTAACCCATCGAGAGAGAAATAAAGATCATCACTTTGGCAGATTGAGTGTAGAGACAGTTGCATCTTCCCTCCCCAGATCCCACTAGCATCCATTGGCCCCATACTTTAGCCTACCCATGGCATCTGCCGTGCCACCACCACGACAGTTGGCGCCCACCGTGGGGCCAGCATCGGTGCTAGCTGGAGTTGTGATCCGGACGGGAAACTTCATCAACACCGGCGAGCGCGTTGTTTCTGGCTTGGTCCAGAGACTTGGTCTCTGCGACTACGTTAGAGACAATGCGGGAAGCTTCAGGGGGAAAGCTCCCCCGCGCAACGGGATCTTCATCGGCCTGGGCGAGCACAGGGTCTACGTCGGCGTCGACATCACCAGCATTTATCCTCACGAGGTTGTTGTTGCAGGAGAGCCACCTCGAAGCGCGGCGAGCCCTCCATCAGGAGAGCATCTTGCAGGCAGCGTCGAGGTGATGGTCGCAGCAGGAGCTCAAGCGGGAGCAGCAGTAGCCGGGTCAAGCAGAGAACCCGCCGCAGGCGCACAAGGCGCACCCAAGCAGACCACACTGCAAACCACCGAGGTAATTCCGCCAGTGACAAACCCGGCCGAGCTGCATGACACAACCCCAAAGGCACCAAGAGTGAGAGGGCCACCTCTGGAAAGACCAGAGAACATTCTTCAGGCGACTATAGAAAACCTAACCACACCTGTAGCGCCGATACTTGATCCGGCAAATGCTCAGGCAAAGTTAGAAGAAACCAGGCAAAAGGTGCTGGAAGAGGCCAAAAAAGTGTCAGCCCTGCGGGAATCCTTGAACAGGACCCTGAGAGAATATGCAAAAGCTAATAAGCTTGATATCGCACCCGAGCGGGTGGACGAACTAAGATTAAGAGGGAAGAACCTCATGAATGACATTAACAAAGAGCATGAAGCTCACAGAGCAGAATCAGGTGATTTGGGTTTGCCGAGGTACAGTACCCCGGCGAAAAACCTGAGAGCGGCAAATGCCGCAGCAGTGGAATTAGAGGGGTTAACCGGGGAAGCTCGGCAGAAACAACAAGAAAGAGTGAATGAGCTGGTGCGCATCGCGAACCAGCAAAATGAGGAAATACTCAGAGCTAACCCGGCAAGACCAGGGGCTTCACGAATGGTTCATTCGGCAGGGGCAGCACCTGCTTTATCTGCGGCCGCGGCATCTTCACCCGGAAACAATGCTAGAAAAGAGAAAGCAGTAACCTCAGGGAAGAGGAACAAGCAAATTGTTCCATATGACCCGGCAATAGCTGGAAAGGCAAATGAGAACAGAGGCAATGCAAGCCGAGGTAACAGTGGGGAGAGAAACCACGGCCGTATGGAAAAGGACGGAGGAGGCCGAGGCAATGGGGATCTCGGCAGAAGAGAACCCGCAAGAGATAATCATGAAAACCAAACCCCGGCCGAAGTAAGGAGAGAAGTGCCGCCCAACCCGCAACCAAGACATGAGCCTCGGCAGGAAAGAGAAGTAAGGCCAGCTCGCCACAATCAAATGAATGAAAGGTATAATGATGGATATTCCGAGGTGGAATACGCAAACCAGGGTGGAAACAATCACTATGGGATACAGGATAGAATCATGTACAGAGATTTGCCAGCAAGTGACGCAAGAGTAAAGTTGGATCGGCTATACCGGTCCGAGTTGTTGGAAGAGCAAGGTCCACCAGGTCCGGCATGTTTTGGGCCACGGATCATGGGCGAACCACCAGTGCCGAATTTTCAGTTAGCAAGAGGCACGAAAACGTACAATGGAAGTACCAAGCCACAAGACTGGTTGATTGATTATGCCACCGCTGTGAAGATAGCGGGTGGCAACCTAAGATGGGCAGTGCGGTATGTCCCACAGATGCTGGAAGGACCAGCCAGGGTATGGTTGAATAATCAACCAGCCGGCAGTATCAACTGCTGGTTAGATTTCGAGGAAATGTTCGTCAGCAACTTTACCAGCACATACAAGAGACCAAATAGACCGCAACAGCTAGCCATGTGCAAGCAGAGGCCGAATGAAACGGATAGAGAGTTTCTAACTCGATGGTGCAACCTGAGAAACTCATGTGAGGGAGTTATCGAATCACAAGCAATTGCTTGGTTCACACAAGGCTGCCGTTATGCCAGCGTGTTGTGGCAACGCCTGCAAAGAGATATGCCAACCACACTGGCAGAAACTATCAGAATAGCAGACTCCTATGCATTGGGCGACCCAACCCAACCGGAATTAATGTCGGCCGATCATCGTGAGCAACAGGACCAGTACACAAGAGAATTGGCCGGGTCATCCAGGCGTGATTTCAGAGGAAGAAGAAGAGAGGAGAGGCCGGATTATAGATATAATTCGGCCCAGGTGGCGGCAGTAGCACAAGATCAGCCGAGTCACGGAGCAACTCAACGACAGAAAAATGGACCTCAACAGTGGACATCAAGAAATGAGGGGAAAAGGCAATGGACCCCAGAGCAAAAGAAGCAATGGCAAGAGAGGCCGAAGTATACGTTCGAATCCATGTTAGATCAGCCGTGCAAATTTCACACATCAAACCCATCCAGACCAGCCAATCATACAACCCGCCAATGTGCCTGGATGAAAAATGCGATGGGGAACCCAGCAGGAATTCAGGCTCCACATCAGGTGCAACAGCAGCATCAGCCGCAATTAACTGGAGAAAATACACAGCAACTGATGCTACCGCCCCCTCCCCCTAGGTACGATAACTCGGATCGGAGGGATGCAGTGCATCAAGTAATGAACCAGGGCCCGGATGGAAGGATGAATCCGGCAAATACCGGGCGTAATGATTACAGGGAACATCACCAGTCTTACTGTGTGTTCACAACAGAACAGCAGGACAAGCAAAGTGTGCAGCGCCGGCATATGGAAGTGAATGCAGTTGTGCCGGCAGTACCAAGATACCAGCCATGGTCTGATCAGGAGGTGACCTGGAGCATGAAAGACCACCCAGAATAATGCCGAGTCCAGGGTCATATGCACTTGTGCTGGATCCGACATTTGTTGGACCAAGCATCAATGTAAAATTTTCAAAAGTACTCATTGACAATGGGAGCAGTATCAACATCATGTACAAAGATACCATGCATAAACTCGGAATATCGCAGAATATGTTGCAGTCCACGAGGACAACTTTCCATGGGATAGTGCCAGGGCTTTCATGTGAGCCCATCGGTAAAGTCCGAGTGGACGTGTTATTCGGTACAAGAGATAACTGCAGAGCAGAAAACTTAGAATTCGAAGTGGTGGATCTGGAAAGTTGTTATCATGCTTTACTCGGACGACCCGCACTGGCCAAATTCATGAGCAGCTGTCATATAAGTTATCTAAAGATGAAGTTACCTGTACCACAAGGGGTGATAACAGTTGCAGGGGATTACAAGAAGTCAATGGAGTGTGCTTCGGCCGGGTCAAATTTGGCCGAGTCATTGGTTATAGCAAGAGAAAAGAAAAGGATTCAGGAGGTAGCAGCCCTCGCTCAGTCAGCACAGTTAAACATGCCGGCACTGGCCAACCCTCATGGCAGTGTTTCTTTTCAGCCAACCAAAGAGACGAAGAAATTTCAGATTGATGAGCAATTCCCAGAGCGCACTGTTACTATTGGTGCAGGCCTTGACGCTAAATAGGAAGGCGAGCTCACCAATTTCCTCCGTGAGAATCGGGACATATTTGCATGGTCAACTCAAGATCTGCAAGGTGTTCCGAGGGAGTTGGCTGAGCACTCTTTAAACGTCAGGCCAGGAGCAAGGCCGGTGAAGCAACCTCTCCGCCGCTTCGCCGAAGACAGGAGAAAAGTAATAGGGGATGAAATAGCTCGGCTCCTCGCAGCCGGGTTCATCATGGAGGTGCTATATCCGGATTGGTTATCAAATCCGGTGCTAGTAGAAAAGAAAAAAGATTACCCCAATGTAGCCATTGTGTGGCGAATGTGTATCGACTACACTAACCTGAACAAGGCGTGTCCGAAAGATCCTTTTCCATTGCCTAGAATAGACCAAGTCATTGACTCGACCGCTGGCTGTGAGCTGTTATCATTTGTAGACGCGTATTCTGGTTTCCACCAGATACCGTTAAATCCGGACGATCAAATAAAGACTGCATTTATTACCCCGTACGGGGCTTATTGTTATCGCACAATGCCATTCGGCCTGCGAAATGCAGGAGCAACATATCAAAGATGCATGCAAAAATGCCTACATGACCAGATAGGGAAAAATGTACAAGTGTATGTGGATGACGTGGTCATCAAAACTAAGGAGAGCAAAACCTTGCTAGAAGATATACGGCAAACTTTCGCGAACCTGAGAAGGTTCCGAATGAAGCTTAATCCAGAGAAATGCACGTTTGGCGTGCCGGCAGGAAAACTACTCGGTTTCCTTGTGTCCAGCCGAGGTATCGAGGCTAATCCAACAAAGATAAGAGCAGTAGAAAGAATGGAACTGCCGAGATGTTTGAACGATGTACAAAAGTTCACGGGCTGCCTGGCCTCGCTTAGTCGATTTGTATGTCGGCTAGGAGAAAAGGCACTGCCACTTTATCAGCTGATGAGAAAGTCGGACAAATTCAGCTGGACTCCGCAGGCGGACCTTGCATTTCATGAGTTGAAAAAGATGCTAGTTACGGCACCCATTTTAGCTTCTCCATTATCGAAAGAACCTATGCTACTCTATGTAGCAGCTACCAATCGGGTAGTTAGTATTGTGGTCGTAGTGGAACGACTAGAAGATGGTAAGTCAGTTCAGAGGCCGGTATATTATCTAAGTGAAGTATTATCCGCTTCAAAGTAGAATTATCCGCACTATCAGAAGATGGCTTATGGAGTATATATGTCGGCAAAAAAGCTTAAGCATTACTTTGAAGAGCACCCCATCAAAGTAATCTGTGAGGCGCCCATAGCCGACATATTGAACAACAAATATGCAAGTGGCCGAATAGCAAAATGGGCGATCGAGTTATCACCGTATGCTCCACAATTTGATAGAAGAGATGCAATCAAATCTCAGGCTGTCGCCGACTTTCTCGTAGACTGGGCCGAGGTGCAGTATGAGCCACCATTGCCAGATCCAAATTACTGGACAATGCATTTTGATGGTTCCAAACTAAGGAATGGTTTGGGAGCAGGAATAGTGCTAACCTCGCCTAAAAAAGATCAATTGAAATATTTACTGCAAATACATTTTGCTGCGTCCAACAATGTAGCTGAATATGAAGCGCTAGTCCATGGATTAAAAGTGGCAAAAGAAATTGGTATACACCGAATCCTATGCTACGGTGACTCGGATCTGGTAGTACAGCAAGTATCGGGCAGTTGGGACGCATTGGATGCTAATATGGCTTTATACAGGTTCCATGTGCAAAAAATCAGTGGATACTTTGAAGGATGTGAATTCCACCACATACCACGAGCAGAAAATGACGCTGCCGACACATTGTCGAAATTAGGATCAACCCGGCAGTCAATTCCGCCAGGTATTGCCCTGGAGCACCTCAGGAAACCATCAATAATCCCATCACCAGAATCCGAATCAATCTTTATCCCAGCAAGTTCTGCAGAAAATCACACGCCAATGGAGGTAGATCCGCAGAAAGATTCGGAACCCCTAAAGAGGGGGACAGCCGAGGTAATCACAATCATGGAGAGAGCCGAGGTATATACGTCGGTAGAAAACATGGAGATAGACAGTGAGATCACTGCAGAAAGAGTAACACCGATATGGGCGCAACCCATATTTTCTTACCTAAAAGACGCGATATTTCCGAGTAATGAGGTATTAGCTAGACAAACCATAAGAAGAGCAAAAGCCTATACAATCATAAACAATGAGTTATATAAGAGAAGCGTCACAAACGTATTGCAGAAGTGCGTGAGTTCCACAGAAGGCCAGGAAATCCTTCTAGACATACACCAAGGAGAATGTGGGCACCATGCCTCATCTCGCGCTTTAGTAGCCAAGGCATTTAGGCATGGATTTTACTGGCCAACGGCGTTAAAAGAGGCAAAAGAATTAGTTAAGAAATGCAATGGATGTCAGAGATACGCGACCAGAATACATATGCCATCGGCCGAGTTAAAAACAATACCCATCACTTGGCCATTTTCTGTATGGGGTTTAGATATGGTGGGACCGGTCAAGCCGGCGAGAGGAGGAATGACCCACATGTTGGTTATGGTGGACAAGTTCACAAAATGGATTGAAGTAAAACCGATTAAAAAGTGTGATGGGCACACAGCAGTGAAGTTTCTCAAGGATATCATTTTGAGATACGGGTACCCACATAGTATTATTACGGATAATGGCACAAACTTTGCAGAAGGAGCTTTCGCTAGATTTTGCCAAGAGAAGCACATAAGACTAGATATTGCCTCGGTGTCTCACCCAGCATCCAATGGACAAGTGGAAAGGTCTAATGGACTGGTGCTATCAGGAATAAAACCACGACTTGTTGAACCTTTGCAAAGGTCGGCAGGATGTTGGATCGAAGAAATCTCAGCCGTGTTATGGAGCCTTCGGACTACTCCGAATAGATCAACAGGTTACACTCCATTCTTTCTGGTGTACGGGGCAGAGGCCGTACTCCCAGCCGATATAATATATGACTCTCCAAGAGTTGCTCAGTACACAACCTCAGAGACAAATGAGATAGCTCGGCAAGATGCCGTAGACCTGTTGGAAGAAGCCAGAGAGTTGACATTATCACGATCGGCTATTTATCAACAGAACTTACGGCGGTATCACAGCAAGAAAGTGAATCCAAGAGTATTCAAAGAAGGAGATTTGGTCCTCCGACTAGTGCAACGCACGGCCGGCATGCACAAATTGTCACCCCCATGGGAAGGACCATTTATTGTGAGCAAAGCATTGCACAACGATGCATATTATCTGATCGATGCTCAGTCCCCTGGAGAGAACAAGGCAGACAAAGCTGGTGAAGAAACGAAGCGCCCCTGGAATGTGGATTTACTTCGGCCATTCTACTCATAGCATTATACCTCAAGGTCAAAATCCAATGATGTATTTGAACCTCGGCACCCAGAGCAGTGACTCGGGGACTGCCTTAGGATATATTTATTTCGTATTATGTATTCGAACCTCGGCACCCAGAGCAGTTACTCGGGGACTGCCATATGTTATGTTATTTCGTGTTATGTGTTTGAACCTCGGCACCCAGAGTAGTTACTCAGGGACTGCCATATGTTATGTTATTTCGTGTTATGTGTTTGAACCTCGGCACCCAGAGCAGTTACTCGGGGACTGCCATATGTTATGTTATTTCGTGTTATGTGTTTGAACCTCGGCACCCAGAGCAGTTACTCGGGGACTGCCATATGTTATGTTATTTCGTGTTATGTGTTTGAACCTCGGCACCCAGAGCAGTTACTCGGGGACTGCCATATGTTATGTTATTTCGTGTTATATGTTTGAATCTCGGCACCCAGAGCAATGACTCGGGGACTGCCACATGTTATATTTATTTCTTTCGCGTTACGTGCTTGAACCTTGGCGACCAGAGCAGTGACTCGGGGACTGCCGTATGTTGTATTCCTTTCATGTTACAAATATGAACTTTGGCATCTAAAGCAGCGACTCGGGGACTACCGTATGATACCTCAAACTTATGCTGAACGCACTCATATCATTTTTATACTACCTCCGAAATTTGATTTATATGAGGAAGTTTCGGACAATAAACAACGATCCAGCGATTGCTGCTTGCTTCCACAACGAAGTAGTTAACTTATGTTCAGAACAGATCAATATCATAGGTATTCAGCGCTCATGCCTGGATAAGACCATAAAAATAACGGCAAAGTTAAGCCCTAAAAGGTCAAGAAATTAAGGGCCAGCAAAGTAAGAATTCGGACGAGCATCCACTTAACCAAGAGTCTCAACAGTACATGGCAAAAGAAACTCAAATCATACAGCGAGTTAACAAGTTTTTCGTCCACATCATACGCCCGGCATACCAGGGATCGGAAATAACTTAGGCGTTGTTCGTCGGAGAGGCAGCTACTTGCTCAGGTGCGGGGCACTCCGAAGTAGGAGGAACTTCGACTGAGGTTGCCTCGCCCTCCGCCGACCCAGGTGCAACTTCGGCGGAAGCCCGAGGTTGTTCAGGAGCGTCAGTACGTGCGGTAGAATGCCCGGTGCCTTTGGAGGAGGACCGCGCATCACCGTTGCTATCCGAGCTTGAGCTGGAGCTATCAGATGCGGCCGAATCATTTTCATCTTCCCCATGCTCAGCTGAATCATCACCCGAAGCACCCTCAGCCACAACCTCCTGATCCGGATCTGGGAGAAAACTCGGCCCTTCATTCCAAGTGTGCACGTCGGCGTACTCGACGAGTTGGAAAGCCCGAGCTTGCCGAAGAGCAACAAAAGTGGGATCTTCAACCCAGCGGGAGCCTGTGCGCAAATTTCTCAGGATGTCAAGAGAGATGTCTTCATACCATGACATGATTACAGTAAGGGCCATGTCGGCACCAGCACGCCCAGCAGATTCTCTCCAAAGACTCAACTGCCTCTCAGATGTCATCAGCCTTGTCACCAATAACTTGATTTCGTTGATATCATGAGTCCCCGAGGTATTCGGCCAGAGTACATGGTAAGCTCGGATAGCGGCCTGCACCAAGTCCCGGCCCATAATTTTCATCGGACCAACTGCGGCACCAACAACAACCAAGTAATCCTCCATCGAATATTCTGAATCAACAGTAACCGGTTCACCTCGGCGCGCACGAGCTGCAAGAACCGCTTTAGAACTCACGGGCTTGGCCTCGGGGAAGTGATCTGCGCAAAGCATGGACATATCAAAGGGTAGCACGGACGAAAAAGAAAAAATATAGTTCGGCCATGCCAAGTAGCTTACGATGAATATAGCTCATCATTATCTGAAGGTCTTTGGCCCAATCAGCTTTACTCTTCTCAAAACGAGCAAGTTCCT